>OZ020274.1:11878591-11958532 GCA_963971205.1 Aethes cnicana | reverse complement strand
TGGAGCCCCAGCAGCGCTGCACGCCGCGCACCACGTCGCGCCCCGCGCACCCCAGCACGGTCTCGTTTTGTCCGGCCGCAGAAAGCGCCTCCCTCGCTGTCCTCTCCCACAGCTGTTCACACAACACATTATTAAAATCAGTTTTAGTCGACTATCCTATACTTAAAAATACATAATAACACTGGTCAAGATATACGTTTTCTCCCTAAAAACGCAAATACCACGCGGACGTAGTCGCGGGCAGAATCTAGTGGTATATTAAGTTTCAATTCTACATGTATCAACAGCAACAATCGGAGCAAGTATTTACATGTATGGTTATTTAAAATACTTAATTTATTTAATGCTCTTTTGGAATAGTATAATGTACCTGATGTGGGCGTAATAAGTACAAGACAGTAAAATTATATTATAAAAATTAAACGACTTACCAGACGATCTGACAGCAAATCGTAGTTCAGGCCCCAAACCCTGTTCCAACGCTTTGGTGTTCAAGTCATTCAAGTGCAGCATGATTTCTTCCTTTATTTCTCCTGTTATCTCTGTTTCGCTGATTAATTGTGCTGTTCTAAAAAAAACGTAATATTTTCATTTATACAATAAGTTTTTATTTGAGACTTTAAATGTACATGTACGAATAGATTTTCGTATTAATCTTAGTACTTAAGTATAAAAATCCATACCTTGTACAAGTTTCCTTAAAATGTGCCTCGTCGTAATTTTCGGCCGCCGCTTCTATTTCTAAAATAGCATTTTTCAGTTTTGGGTTCATTTCTAAATGCTTTTCTAGCGCTTTGGTGGTCAACAGAAGCCGGGTGGAACTTTATAACCCTGTAAATACACATGATAAAATCAAGGGAAAACCAAACAATTCCTTATGAAAGAAGTTCAAAAAGAGCAATAAGAAAACCTTAATTGTACTTAATTATACACTAATTCGACTGGGGCTCATGACTACAGATTCCCAATCCTACAGATTCTCTAATCTACGGATTCCCAATTTAACAGATAACCAATTACACAGGTTCCCTATTCTACATATTCTTTATTCCACAGTTTCTTATCTGACTACTATTTTACCGGTAAGGGTCCACTCAGTCCGTTAGGTGTGAATGTAGGTTAGGTTCGTTAGTTATCTATATACGCCCGAAGGGCAAACTACCTAGACATAGGGGCCCCGCGTAGCGGGGACCCGTCGACCCAGTTACATTCCTTGTATTATTTTGTAGAATACCAATTATGTAGAATTGGGAATCTGTGGAATTGTGAATATGCAGAATCAATATTCTGTAAAATTTAAATTATGTAGAATTGGGAATCTGTACACTTGGGAATGTGTAGAAATAGAAATCTGTAGACATGGTATTCTGTAAAAGAAATCTGTAGAACTGGGAACAATTCCACTAATTCTCGCCCCACGTTGGGCGCCAAAATGTAGCAAACTAGCGTTGGTCGAGAAAATAAACGAACACACCAAATAATAAAAATCTAACAAAGGAAAATACAATGGCATCTACCTCTTTGTCGTTCCCGTACCAACCTATCTGTCGAACAGCTAGAACAGCGATATGAGGGAAAGTTTTACCAATAGACTTGCTAACCTCTTCATTTTGCACTGACGCCAGTAGGGCCAACGAAGCGCCCTTGCCGCCCACGTACTCGGGGCAGGCGGCGACGCGGGACTCGAACGGCGCACAGTACGTCACCGGGCCAACCTCGTTGGGACTGCACCATTCGAGCACCCGAGCAGGCTTCAGCTGATATGAAGGCTCTCTCATTTCTGAAATATATTTGGAAATGTTAATTCCTTATCAATTAAAATTGCCATGATTCATCAAGCAAAAAGAATACACAGTTTCTGAATGATTCACAACGAAACGAATGTAAGGGTACAATAATTCGTCGGATAATTCTGATAACTGAGATTTTCCACCAAACCCAGCTATATTTTTTGCTCTGACAACAAAAACTCGTATTAAAATTAATTAGCTCCACACGTTATCAACGAGAAAGTGACATGTCTACTAGGAACTATCCACGACCTTGTATATTTAAATAATACATACCGCTAGATTCATATCCCAGCTCAAGTACCCCAGAGCCTGGTTCTCCGTTAATCTCCACTACAATTGTCCTGTAGAACGTCTCGCGTTGGTACGGCACTCCACTGAACAGCTTCCCTCCGTCAGAATTGATCTTGAGCACCACTTTTAGGTCTCGCTTTTTTGCTGAAATTCGGCGATCGTATAAAAATAGTGTGCCTCCATAAACTGGGGCGTCATTCGGGACTATAAAAATAGTGTGCCTCCATAAACTGGGGCGTCATTCGGGACTTCAATTGAGCTGGAAATCTAGCTACCTCTTTAAGGTTCAGTTTCAACGTTGTCGAAATATGACAAGGTTTTTTTATTTATTTACTAGCTTCTGCCCGCGACTTCGCCCGCGTGGAATTCGGTTATCGCGTTCCCGCGGGAACTATGCGTTTTTCCGGGTTAAAAAGTAGCGTATGTCCTTTCTCGGGACCCCAACTATCTCCATACCAAATTTCATCCCAATCGGTCCAGCGGTTGAAGCGTGAAGGGATAACAGACAGACAGGCAGACAGACAGAGTTACTTTCGCATTTATAATATTAGTATGGATATGGATTACTTAAACTTTATTGCACATTAGTAAAAAAACTAATACAATTGCGAGGCGAACTTAATGCCATAAGGCATTGTCTACCAGTTAACCTACAGTAATATAGACCTACAGTGATATTTAAAAGTTTAAGTGTATTTAAACTTTTAAAGAACTTACCCCTAACATTAATCATGTACGTCTTCGGCAGCCCATCGGAAACTTCGCAAAAGTCTGACATGACTAGATCCGTCGACGTGATGCTCTCCACCGCGTAGTTTGGAAGCCGGACGCACCCTGAGTAGCATCTACAAAAAAAATCTAAATTATCGACTTTAATTGGACCCTAAAGCTCATATCCATTTCCTAACCCTTAACCCCAACCCACTGGCAGATTATGAGGTCTATATACAAATAAATACACAGCCATAAAGTAAAAGTCCGAGACGCTAACACGGCATTTTACACTTTGACATCTAAAATATCGTTCTAAATGGAGAGACACCTCTGCGGTTCTATTGGACACTTAAAGGCAGCGCTTTTTTACTTAACATCAGATGACATCAGGAAATCCTTCTAGATCATTAAAAAAAAACAATTTTTGGACGATTATACCTATCCCCCCTAACACTTACTGCGTCAACATGTTTTTATAGCTGACAGCCTTCAACTGCACCGCAGTGCCGTCGCTCGCCGCAGCCACAACGTTGACGACCCGTCGAAGCCCGCGATAGGCTCGCGGGGACCAACAGCGCTCCTTCACCCCCCGGACCCGGAGGTATTCGCTCGCGGACACCACCCCTTGCGAGAACACCTCGAAACGACCCTGGATAGCCCCCCACTGCACGTAGCTGCTATCGTCACATCTATCCCTGAAAATTACAGTGATTGCATTGATAATGATGGCGACGGAACGACGCGGTGTCTGGAGAAGACACGCAACTCTTACCTTTGATTTCGTGAGAACCGTTAGGGATTCTATTATTTCCCCCCAACCCAAAATCACATCTGATACGTGCATTTACAGCCTATTAAATAATAGATCTCTCACTGTGAGAGGCCTGTGCCCAGCAGTGGGACTCAAATAGGCTGTAGTAGTAGTAAATAATAGATATATCAGCGATATATACCATCCCGCTAAATACTATAATCTATTTATAACCTAATACTATTTCGATAAAGAAGGAGAAAGTGTATGTTTGTTAAGATATGGACGCTTCATGCCTTCATGTACCGTTTCGAATATAGTCCTTGTCCTTGTTGCCCTATTATGAATTACATATGATAATAAGTACCTACTTACATAGCAATTGATAACAGAAATCGGTATATCCGTACTCGTGTAATATTACCTACTACTTATCATAATTTGATGTAAAGTAGCTGTTCTTATCTTACTTTGATTTGATATTATTCACATTTAAGTTTTGCCAAGAAAATTAAACAAAATAATTTCTAATTTTAGGCGATAAGGGCGCCTGCTTTATTCCATGCCTTTTGTGTAATTACATTATGTCTGTACAGTTCCTTGAATATGTGGTGTTCGATAAAGTATATTGTATTGTTTGAGATACGCCTAATTGACACCCTTAGTATAGGGATGACGACAGGGTGAAGAAATCGAAATTCTAATTAGTCCGTCAGTCAGGTAATAAAAAAATATTAGACACGTATTTTTTGTTTTATCGAATTAACAAAGAATGACTAAGTTAAAACGCATTAAAGTTAGAGAGTGGGGGCTAACTACGTCACCGTTAGGTATAAATCGTACCTAACCGTGACGTCACGCGACATTTCAACTCAATATATCTCCGTATAAGTTTGATTACGTGAAAAAAGAAAAAATACGTGTCCAATACTTTTCAATAATCTTCCTGATAGACTAAGAAAAAAAAGTTCTCGTCATCCCTATTTAATATTTCATGGACCATAATTTAGAAAATCATGAAGGATTTCATTACACTTATTATTGACTGAGGGATATGGGATTTCCTGTACGTAGCGATACGGGATATACGAGTGTAAATCCGTCTCAGTTTATCCTTAGGGGTATTGCCAAAGAGGAAAGTATGTATTGCGTTTGGCCATCCGTTTGCGATGCGAATGACAACTGTCAAAAGGCGAGGTACGAGGAAGCAAAAGGATTCCATGGGATTGAACTTTAAATCTAGCTACTTAAAGGTCAGTTTCAACGCCGTGACGTTTTACCGTTCCCTATGTAATCCCTTTTCTTTCGAGGACATTATAATATATACTTATGTAGCTTCTATGCACGGGAAGCAAGCGATTTTCCGGGATAAAAAGTGGCCTATGTCCTTTCCCGGGACTCCAACTATCTCCATTACCAAGTTTTATCTAAATCGGTCCAGCGATTGAAGCGTGAAGAAATACCCACATAACAGACAAACAAGCGTTACTTTCGCATTTATAATATTACTAGCTTCTGCCCACGACTCGTCCGCGTGGAATACAGAAATAGCGTTCCCGCGGGAACTATGCGTTTTCCGGGATAAAAAGTAGCCTGTACCAGTGTTATAAACTATTCCCATACCAAATTTTAGTGCAATCCGTCCAGTAGTTTTCGAGTTAAATCCGGACATACATAGGAATACATACACTACCACTACTACAGCCTATTTGCGTCCCACTGCTGGGCACAGGCCTCCCCTCATCATGAGAGGGTTTGGGCTATAGTCCCCACGCGGACCCAATGCGGATTGGGTACTTCACACACATCTTTGAATTACTTCGCAGATGCGTGCAGGTTTCCTCACGATGTTTTCCTTCACCGAAAAGCTCATGGTAAATTCAAATTGAATTTCGCACGTAGGTAAACTTAGATGTGCAAGACGGAATCGAACTCCCGACCCTCGGCATGAGAGGCGGTAGGTCGAACTAATAGGCCACCACGGCTTTTTACATGTATACATACATACATACAAACAATTTTTGTAAAAATCGTTATTTTGTGTTCAGTATCGTTTATATACTCCCCACGACTTGATAGTTTTTTTAATTTTCAAGTTTCAGACGCGACTTCTTCTACAGACTTATTATTAGTATACACAGTCAAATTCAATAATTTGATCAGCAAATTGGCCACATAGGGAAAAAGAATTTATGAATACAAAGACGAATAGACCGCAAGGTATACTCACAGCATGTTGGGCCAGTTCCCGTCTCGCCAGGGCTCCAAGGCGAGCGCCTCCGCCGCCAGCTCGTTGCTCCAGTCTTCCGGATGCCGCACCTTGCTCGTCGCTGACACCCAGCTGGAATAGTCACAATCAAAAGAATAGCCCTTTAGATTAAGGCTGAGTTGATTCATGCAAAGTTGACGGACTCCTGGTCGTTAAATATGGCCGCCGAGCTGTCATTCCATACAGAAACGTCATTTTATCGCATAGTAAAATATTTAACGTTAACCTACCCTAAACTGGCAGATTTTGTCTATTTAATCGGGCGCTTGTATACAAAGCCATAGAGCACATTATTAATGACAGGAGCATATTTATGGCAAATAAAGAACTATGAACTAACTAACTATGAACTATATCCGTCCGCATGCCAGTCTAGGGAACAGCACGACATAATTTTAATTTGGAACGCTGCAAATCAGTTGAGTCTATTACTGCTTAATCCACGCCTTATTAAATTGTGTCGTGGTAATTTTGACGGATAGGTACTTACCAGGAGGACCAATAAAGGTTCCGTATTTTGAAGATGTACATTATAAAGCCATTTAAATATGTTCGTTATTGGCTGGCTTTAAAATATGTCCTGGCATTCGCCAATAGCTTTAACTGTCCAGTTGGAACATATCCACTGCACTGTAGGTAACCTGTTTTCTTTTCTAGTAAATGGGGGGGGGGGGGGCTTTGCTCAGGAGTGGGACAAAGGTTCGAACTAATGATAATAAATGGAGATTAACTGTTGTTTATCTAATTTGTGTTGCTATGTATCAATCGTGTTTGATTTGTGATTAATCGTTTCATAACATCGCACACCTGTGAAGTTAATTTAAAATACGCATTAGAAGTCAAGGGCGGCACTGAACTCAATCTTAACTCAGCTTAAACAATAAGAAAGTTCAAAAACTATAGTTGGCGAGTCTTGTTAAACACTTCAGGAAAATCAATTTGTTTGTACTCACAGGGCGTTAAGCTTAGCATGGTGAGTGGAGTTCTCCCCCACTTTAGTGACGAGTCCGTTGTAAATGATCCTCATTCTTTCGTTCTCCTCTACAACCTGAACCTTGAGTCCGCCGGCGCTCCAGCAGCCGTCAGCGCGGTCCCAGGCACCGATCGCCGTATCCGGGTGCTCTATAATAAAATTAGATGCCCATATTAAACACACTATCACCGGGACTTAATCGCGTAAAAACTATTTATATTTTATCTCGACGTTTCGGCCGCGATGCAACGGCCGTGGTGGTCACGAGAAGAGAGTAGATAGTTTTTACGCGATTAAGTCCCGGTGATAGTGTGTTTAATATGAGTGTGTATCGCGGAAGTTTGAGACAATGTAAAATTAGATGCTTACTTGTTTACCTTGTCCGACGAAAGGTTATTCAAAGATTACGTACAGACTACTAAGGGATAGGGCGTCCATTCGAGTTCACTAAGTGATTCAATCAATCAATCATTATTTTATTCAGCAAATTTGCCACATAGGGGCACTTTTAGATGTCAGAAATGAATTTACCAGCGCTTCCTAAACCCATTGCTTAGAAGAAGCGCCGCAAGAAACTCAGCAGAAGGCCTTTATTAAAAATAATAATAATCACATACAAATTCACATTAGAGCTTCAAGTTTGGCGTCAAGCTGGCGTACACCGAGTGGATCTCTGGAACGGCTTGGTTTTCGGGACTGATTTATAGCTCAAAATAATAGTACCCAAATAGTACCCTACGACCGTCAAATTTCACCACTCTATCTATAATAGAAGCCGAGATATGCCAACATTTAACGGTGTACGAAATTTGGTAGAAACCCACGGAAACTCGCACACTATTCACTCAAGTTCGTAAAAAGTTAAGTGGTTGATTATCTCAGCTTCTATTATAGATAGATAAATCATTCCCGAGAACCAAGCCGTTCCAGAGATCCACGCGGTGTACGCCAGCTTGACGCTCGGTAGTACACCGTGAACAGGTCTTATATTTCGAAAAGTTTAAGGGTACTATTTTTTTAGCCTAGATATTCCGTAGGTATTTGGGTACTATTTATTTACATAATCAGATCCTGGATATTGTTACGGTGTACGCTATCTTGACGGTCACACTTTATTAATTCGTGCGTCTCACTCATGTTCACTATTGGATAGGGAAGAGTAGAAGCTACCTCACTTTATACGCCGAACAAGGGGATTTACTAAGCGATCACCTTTGACGTCCTGAACAGCAGATTTATCTGCGATAGTGAGGTTCCTTTTCCGTGCGCTATAGAATCATTAAGTCTAATAGACGCCAAGGAAAAACAAATAAATATTAGCACGTGATGTAATCTGTTGCGCGCGGTCACAAAGGCCGTCGAAGTCTACGCTACGTTGTTATTAAACGGACACCGAGGTCAACTTACGCGGTAATTTGTAGGTGCTGCCATCACTCAGTTTTATGTGCAGTGTCAATTCTGCCAACGGCCTCCTTCCGAATATCTTGCGCATTCCCAAATAAATGGTGGGTCCTTCCGGTGCTGATGTCTTGAACGTGATGCTGTCCAGGCCCTCTGACGTGTTGATGGAGCGAGGCAAATCGTCGAGTCCTTTCTTTGACTTCCTTTGAGACTTCCAACGCCTCACAGCCCATCCCGCCACGAGGAGTTTTAATGGGTAATTCCATCCTGGTTAAAGAAATACGATGGAATGGGATTATAATAAATCGACTTTAAATAGAGGCAGCAATTGAACCAATTTGTTGCTGAGATAACTTGTCCTCAATTATTAATTGCTATATTATTAGAAACATTTTTAACGTAGGATGTAAGTATCACAATTTTGAGCGCCTGCATATTAATAGTAGGTACGTAATCCAATAAATTATTTATAAGCGTCTGTAAGGAATATCTATAGGTATCTTTATGTGCAAAAGATTAAGATAACAGCTTGCATAACTACGAAAACCGATATAACCAGTTTTGGTGTTAGTAACCCATTCATCAACCAGATAAGAAATGAACTATCTGACCTGATAAATTAAATAATAAATTGATATTATTACTAGTCGCATTAAAAATCAAAAATGGAACTTACCTGGGGATCTGTATGAGCCTTTCTTTGTTGGTGATTTTCTGAAGAATATCAAGTATACCACTAAGGCTGTTGTTGTCAAGCCGGCCGGCAAAAGTAGGTCGAATAAGAACATGGTAGCCGTTTACAACTAGATACTTAGGCCACCGGAACTTAGAAGTCTACACGTCAATTTATCGTGTCATAAGCTGACCTATACGCGCGTGTAGTAAAGTGATGTTTCGTAAGCGACCGTGCGGCAGCTACGATCCGATTTAAATGTTGAATTGTGAGATAAGCGTCAACACTAATTATTAGGTCGGTATCTATAGCCGCTGAACATGAGTGGATTATCAATGCTTGTAGGTAAATCCTAAACAGTTGGACTAAGTTTATTAGCTTTATAATACAAATACAAAAGGGCTAGTATTTATGTCTATAAATACTAGTCTTTTTGTATTTGTATTATAAAGTCTATCGATCTGTATCCAAAATGATTTTTTTGGATTAGTTCGTCTAGGGCCAATTCCTCCCCTAACGACCTCCTCGAACGACCACACAGGCCAAATTCCTTGTTAGTCCATTTTCTTCATGGTGGTTTTCCTAGTTCGGCCATTCCCCAAATGACCACAGCATGTATTCCTCGTACGGCTACATACGTAATGGCTACAGTGCGTATTTCCTTGTGCGCAATTTTAGCTTGAATATTTAAATCTTAACTTATGATAATGATAATTTATTGATTTACATGAATATGGTATACATAAAACAGATTTTAATTATTAAACGCCTCTCATATTCTGTCGCTGTTGCGACGTGTAAATTATAAAGTTTACAAATTTAATATTGGGACAGTAACTCACATTTTCACACATTTCAATCTTAAAATTAATGTCAGGATAGCTAATACTTGATACTTAATACAATTTTCATTATCTGTCAAAATACACTAAATTACATTAAAAATAAAAAATAAATGAAAAAATTATAGTGACATATATTCCCTAACTGAATAAAAACAGTGTTCTAATAAATAACTTATAACTTAAACTAAAGAGAGTAAAATAAAAAAGTTGATTAAAAAACGAAAAACCCGACTACTACTACTACAGCCTATTTGCGTCCCACTGCTGGGCACAGGCCTCCCCTCAACCCCGTTGCGTGGTGCAACATATGGTCAATTGCGTGCAATGCAGAGGGTCGGGGGTTCGATTCCGGTGCGCACCTCTAAGTTTACTTACGTGCGAAATTCAATTTGAATTTACCATGAGCTTTTCGGTGAAGGAAAACATCGTGAGGAAACCTGCACGTTGAAGTTCCCCATCCGCACTGGGCCCGCATGGGGACTATAGCCCAAACCCTCTTGTGATGAAACCCGACTGCGTAAGATAAAATAAATAAAAGCTTGTAATCCATACCTAATGTTTTATTCAACCATAGAGCGATAATTCATGTTTTCATTCAGTAATATTCATAAATTAATGAAAACAGCGAAATGTTTGACAGCTATTTGCGACGCTGCCAACTTTCGGAGTAAACCCTCTTAATAACGGGTCTTGGGTGTAGAAATCGTTAGGCGTTACGCGTTACGTTCTTAGCGGCTGCTCACTAGTCTTGTTTTCGTATATATTTTTTTCATATTTTACGCAGTCGGGTTTTTTTTCAAATATTTGGTCAAGCGTAAGTCGGCCTTAACATTTTTGAAAAAGGATTTAATGCAGTTCAACTTTGTTTTGAGTGAGGATTGTATCACCGGAGCAAACAGAAAAAAAGCAAAAAAAATAAAGCCAAATTGAAAACCTTTAACAGCTTATGAAGTAATGTAATAGACGCGTTTTACCTACCAATAAAACGCATATTAATTTACTTACCTTATTCGAAGCTTATTTAATTGAGATAGGCACTACGTTTCCCGCCGTTTTATTTCTATCCCTTTCTTACAATATACCTGTCCCTTTCTCCTTGCCCCACCAGGCAGATGGCGAAAAGCCGTGAAGTTGAGTTCGCCATTTTTGATATTCATTGGCTCGAAATAAATGCCACCAGGCAGAGCTTACTCATAAGCTTCGAATAAGGTAAGTAAATTAATATGCGTTTTATTGGTAGGTAAAACGCGTCTATTAATTTGACTTGACCGTTATTCGAAGCTTATTTAATTGAGACTTGTTTATTATCGCCTGGTGGTGGTAAGGGCAAGGAAGG
The DNA here is from genome assembly GCA_963971205.1 of Aethes cnicana. Lineage (NCBI taxonomy): Eukaryota > Metazoa > Arthropoda > Insecta > Lepidoptera > Tortricidae > Aethes > Aethes cnicana. The sequence goes on along the minus strand of OZ020274.1, from coordinate 11,947,486 downwards.
ATGCCAATGTGACAGGAATGAAAGGCAATAATGTAAAGAAAGTCAAATAGGAACCAATTTAACTGGGCTGATTACAATGGGCAAGCAAAAACTCGAGTAGGTTCCCACAGGATTTATATTTCCGAAAGAAACGTTAATGTCAAGCCATGTTACAGTTTTAAAAGAACAGATAAGTAATTGACTTTACTTGCTTAGATAGCAGTGTTTACAGAAAAGCTTACTCTGAAAAAGCAAATTAGTAAATTGAACAAAAATGAAACACCAATTTTCAATGCCAGTTATGAACAATCAACAGTGTGATTGAAAAACATAATATCACACGCGCGGACAGTAGGATAATCATAATCAGTCAACAGTTACAGACGGATAAAGAATTTTGTATCTAATTAGTATTGATCTAATTACAGGTCAATCTGTTTACCCCCTTGAAAAAGTGCGTACTAGATTGAAAAATTTAGATTTAATAATGGTCATTTAAACAGCTTGAAATAAAAACGTATTGCACTCGATAAAGGGATATTAGATGGGTCCGGTGATATTGATGCAATCTCAAACCTGTAGAATTTTTGAAAATATTATGTGAAGGTCAGTTTCCACGACTCAGGATTTTCTGCACAGGCAGGTAATTGATAGCCTGCTTGGTAGCTTCTCTAAAGCCACCCAGTAGGTTTCTTTGCGCAGTGTCTTGACCCAGGTTGCTTAATATAAGTAATAGCGCGGAAAAAGCAAACTTAAAATTCTTAACTTCATTCACTTCATAGGGTTGATAAATGAACTTTAGAAATGAGTTGAGTCTCTCTTGTTCTATAGAAAAGTAAGTAATCACCCGCTGAATTCAATACACATTAAGCATTAAGTACTGAACAGCTTCCAGTCCAGCCCAATTGCCTGTAGGAGGTACACACAGCCTGTTTTGAAACTGGCCAAAAAATAATTGAATTATTTTCCGCTATGTTGTACCGTATGCTGAGTATCCACATTCAGTAAGCAAATCAAATCGATCATTTTATTCAGCAAATTAGCCACATAGGGATAGGGGCACGTTACTTTACACGTCAGAAATGAATTTACCAGGATTGACCAATTTACCATTTAATGTTAGGTCGTGAAACCTACGGCCCCAAAACTAGGAGAAAGAATAAGGCTGCTCTTCTGCACTTGTAGTTGTATCCCAAATAGGGGCATTTAGAGCTAAAAAATGGGTCTTTTAGAGCTATTGATTTAAGCCTTTTTTGACTAGCACGTGGAAGCTGATCTAACCAGTATTATAGCAGCACTTTGTAGACAGGATTGAACTTACAGATTTATGTATGATAACTTTTTGACTAAGCAGAGATCGGATAAAGTATATCGCAACGTATGAGTCGGCTGGATTTGAGGGATCCATCTTGTGCTGAGTAGACATTAAATTCAACCATTATTCCCAGGTTGTGTTATAAGATTTTATGCGTAGCGGCACGTCAAAGCCTCGCAAAAGGTTTGATTGCTCAGTACTTCAATCAAGGAAGCATTTATCTTGCATAATAATATTGGAAGTCTCAAATACACCTCACATAACATATTTCGCAAAAACCTGTATAGCCGAACGATATTTTTGCATAATTGTGTATTTAGTATGTGGCATAACTATCAGTTTGCATGATATCCATATGGCATAATTTGAATGGAGCGAGCATGCCGCGGTAGCAACCCGCGAAACGCCTGAACCGAACCGCTGTCAGTACAATGTGAAAATTTAGGTTAGAACTGCGACATAAACATAGGTTGGGTTAGGTTTGAACTGTGACCACAACAGCGCGCGAGCCGAGCGAGCGAAGCGAGCGTACCGCGGCAGCGGTCGGCGAAGCGCCAGAATCGAATCGCTCCCAGTACAATGTGTTACGTTACGTAAGAAGTGCAACATTAGCGTAGGTTGGGTTAGGTTAGAACTGTGACCAAACAGCGCGCGAGCCGAGCGAGCGAAGCGAGCGTACCGCGGCAGCGGTCGGCGAAGTGCCAGAACCGAACCGCTCCCAGTACAATGTGTTACGTTACGTAAGAAGTGCAACATTAGCGTAGGTTGGGTTAGGTTAGAACTGTAACCACAACAGCGCGCGAGCCGAGCGAGCAAAGCGAGCGTGCCGTGGCAGCGGCCTGCGAAGCGCCAGAACCGAACCGCTACCAATGCAATGTGTTTCGTTATGTTAGAAGTGCAACATTAACGTATGTTGGGTTAGGTTAGAACTGTGACCATAACAGCGCGCGAGCCGAGCGAGCGCAGCGAGCATGCCGCAGTAGCGGCCGGCGAAGCGCCAGAACCGAACCGCTACCAATGCAATGAGTGACGTTATGTTAGAAGTGAAACATTAACGTAGGTTGGGTTAGGTTAGAACTGTGACCATAACAGCGCGCGAGCCGAGCGAGCGCAGCGAGCGTGCCGCGGTAGCGGCCGGCGAAGCGCCAGAACCGAACCGCTACCCATACAATGTGTTTCGTTATGTTAGAATTGCAGCATTATCTCTCGGGTGGTAGGATCTGGTGATAGGTCCGTACATCCGTGTTGGAACCACCGTCTAGGTCACACTGTTGTGTTCCGTTAAGGGGTTAAAACAGCCGGTAAAATTATTGGCACAGACGCTTTAATTTTAGAGGATTTCATCTTAGGCCTGTGGTGTGGGTAGGCAACGCATATGATTCGGTGTACTATGGGGACCACAAACGCGCGTGACCTGAGCGAGCACTTATTTGGCTACATATCCTTGTATGAATTAATAATTGATGAAGAAATTTCACCGAATTGACTATTCGGCTACATGAATGGCCTTATTATGTCAACGAGCTATACTGTCTTATAAAATTATGCGAAATTACAGTATGCGGAGAAAAACAATGCGAAATGTAATTTATGCGTACATATATTTCTGCCAGCCTTTGTTATGCGGAACGAAATTATAAAAATAGGTTTTAAGAGCTCTCTGAGGCGTCAAAATAGACTTAACGTATTTGATCAGCCAACCTAGGTAGTCTCTAGTCTCTTAAATTTAATACATGTTTGCAAAGATTTTCTTTGTTCTGATGAGTAATCAGAAAAACGTTAGGATAGACAATGATTCGTATCCCGCGAGGTCTTTTAAAGCATGCGCTCTCCAGTTCGTGAGTGACGCAAGAACTCTGGGCGCTGTGCTCAGGCCGAATAATAAATCATTTTGTAAAAGTATAGACTGCAGTTAAGTCTATTTTGTCAGTTAATACTGTGATTGGATAAAGTCTGGTACGGGGTGCAGGTTCAACAGTTTGAATTTCTTTATCATCACAAACTTGTTCAGCGCCTTTAAATTGAAAATGGAACGTGAACTGCCATCGCCCTTTAGTATAAGGACCATTGTGGACCGAAAACTTGGCCAGGTCTCGAGCGCTAGACACCTATGAGGACATCTGTTCCAAACGAGAACATTCGAATGCATTTACGATCAGCGTCGGGTAAACTAGAGGTGGGGTCTAAATGAAGGGTATGCGATACCCTTTTATTATTTTCAACTAAAACAAGGCGGCCGATTCTGACATGCATCCATTCAATATCACCTTCGTTTAGAAATAATGTATATGCCTCGAAGTCGAGGGAGACGCCCTGTGCTTGCGTCCTGCAGCGTGAGTGTTACGTTGATCGTGCTGTATTTGACGGTTTAGCCAAGAAATTCGGCTTCTCGAGCCCTTACTTTCACGTGCCGTGAAATTGTGACATCCTCGCGGAGGATAGGTAATAAATATTCATATCCATGTCATACACCTCGCGGAGGTGGCTTAGGATGTGCATGTGCATGCTCATGATGAGTAGGTACTCCGCGGGAGTACATCATACGGCGCTGATCCCTGCGAGGGAGCGCTTACGGCCTTGCCTGTTAATACAACTTAAAAGGCGCGTGGATTAAGCAAAAATAGACTGCGTCAACGGCTTCAGAGCTTCACCGCGCGCCTTCTAAGTTGTGTCGTGCTACACGGGCCTTACGGGTTTGCATAGCCGGGCCTGTTCATAATGGACAAGAACATTCCGAACCCACATGCTTCTCACAGCGACTGAAATCTGCTGCGCCTTGAACATTTTTGCGAAGTAGATTTGACCCGTGGATCTCTGACGAGTGATACCATTACGTCACATTTCGATGACCACTGCTGTGTTTCTGCAGATTATTTATTGCAGAAGCCATCAGACACTTTCAAAAAATCGCAACCTAAAAGAAAATTGTTTATTTTGTCCAATAAAGCGTCCATTGTAATGTCGTCTGACCCTCGGGCTGAAGTAAGAATGACCAGTACATGTGCTGGGCGCCGAATGCTCGGTCTTAATGTATTAAATCTGGATGTTAATCGTACAGATCATATTTTTGTGTATAAGTCCGTATATACAACTTAGTACATATAGAGTGTGGTCATTCTGTTTATGAATCCCGGTATATCGGGATGTTTTGCCCTCTTTTGCTACTCTGAAGCATAGGGCATCGCCGGCCGCCTAAATCTTGAGCTAAAAGAAAATCTAGTTAAATAGCTCAGGTTCCGACCCTTTCGGTGGCAATTGAGGCGACGGACATCCGTCGTAATATTTATATCTCGGCTACAACCTGAAATTACTTCGTTTGCCGGTACTCCTCCTTGCAAATCGTCCTTATTCATATTTCTATATAATAAACCACACTTTAGTAAATGTAAAGGAGTATTCATATTGTTAAATGGACATTAATTTGCTATAAATTAAAATCGACGACTGCAAAAAAGAAAAAAGAGGGTAGCTGCTACTAACTAAATCGTTCTCCTAAGAGGTATTTTACAAGTCTTAACATGTAATTACATGTTGGTAATTCTGAGCTCAACCAATACGAACGGTAAAACCGTTAAAAATTTATAAATTTCATGAATAATGTTTCACGAAATACAAATAGCCAGACGTTATAATTCAACATGAAAAAGTCGTTAACCGATTTTCAATTATTTCAACACGTTATCTGGCTAAGAAAGAAAAGAATTCAGATGTAAAATTTTATGGTATAATTGTACCACTATTCAGAACATCGAAAATAAGAACGTTGAAATGTATATATTTCAAAAACTTACGTGAATAGTTTTGTCACAAATTAAATTGAAAAGTTCTCTAGGCTTACTTGGTGCCGATGAAAGATATATATTACTACAAAATGATCGGTCGAACCGAGCCTGGGCGCGGACGACCGTTCACGGCGGGAAACTAGACGCCAATGTATATCAAAAATGGCGAACTCAACTTCACGGCTTTTCGCCATCTGCCTGGTGGGGCAAGGAGAAAGGGACAGGTATATTGTAAGAAAGGGATAGAAATAAAACGGCGGGAAACGTAGTGCCTATCTCAATTAAATAAGCTTCGAATAACGGTCAAGTCAAATTAATGACTTATTCCTACAAACTACATTAAATCTGTTTTCCAATTAGTTTGCAATTCAATTTAATTAATACGTAATATCATTGTCTTTATTCTTCATTGTAGTATACTTGTTCATTTTGACCGTTGCAGATATTTGTTGGGGGGTTCATATCATAGAGGTATAAGTATCTAAACAAATAGTAAACAAAAATATATATTTAGAAATAAAGGAATTTAAGGGTTCTAAATTAAAATGAATACGTTTTAAATCTTTAGTATAAGGTTTTTATTCAAAGTTATTATTAATACAAAAGCCTGACCAAACATAGGTATTATATTTTTGTCAATCCCTTATGGTAAAAAAAAGAATCAATGAGTTTGCTGTGCGACATCAGGCTTAATATATCTAGTGTGAATAAATTATACTATTAAAATAACGTGGGTACCCTGTCTTTGAGACAATTTACTATCCAAAACCATCCAATCCAGTAAAGCGGGAAAATTATTATAAAAAAACAACAACATATAAGACAAGACACTCAAACATTACATTCATTGATTTTTGCTCATAATGGTAAATTATGCTGATTAATGGATAAAAACCCATCACAATTAGAATACATAAATAACATAGGTCAGAAATATCAGCACTACCCTAATCCAAAGATATACAGGAACCTTTGAGAAATCATTTTGGCTAGGTTTTGGCTGAAAACTCAGATCAATGCATAAAGAATTTTCACGCCTCGGGGACTAATTGCTACACATAGCAATTAAAAACTTTAGTAAAATATCTCCCTATATAAATGCCACGACAAGATTTATCTTATCGATATATTCAATCGTTTCAGCATAAATTAATCAGAATCAATGGTACAATTAATCAACTATAAATAAATAGTCATAAGTGGTACAAAAAACACCACCATACAAGATGTGCTCACGTTCAAAAACAAAATATACATATTGCAATGTTGAGCAATATTAATATTATTCACTAGTCAACAACGTCGAACAGTCGCAACTAAATGTTAACGTCGCGTGGAAGCAACACACATATCATAATGTAATTAAATTAGACTTTATGTCCTAAATAATTCTAAAACTATATTTAAATCATGGAAGTGTCAATTTAAAAAATACATATAATAATCATGTGTGAAAACCCAGTGGCTAAATTGAGCTTCTTGACTTTTAATTAACAGGGAATATTAGTATCAAACTAGGCTCAATCCATGCAGCACCATAAATATAGCCTCGTTGCACAAATTGCACAAAAGCGTTGTTTTTAATTTAAAGCTTGACCAGAATTTCAGCAGACCTGTCAAAGAAGGCGCTAGTTCTGCGTTCATAATATAGCAACACCAGATAGCAATGCCCACATGAATAAACCTGGGTGGTCTCAAAAAGTGAACGTCTCGCAAATATATACGTTATATGGCAGCCGAAATTCAATTCAATTCTTGTAGTTATGGCTCTATCGAGACTTTCCATGATTCTGCCAATGTCAAAGTTAAAAAAGACACGTGTTTTGAGCAATTGGTCGGTTCAGGATGTTAATGTAAACTCGGGTGCAGGGGTGTGCAGCCATGTTCTGACTATGGAGAAATCGACGCCATATTTAACGGACGTTAACTTTCTTGATGCAACCTAAGGCTAAGGGTGTGTTGATTCAAGTACAGTTGACGGACACATGGTCATTAAATATGGCCGCCGAACTGTCACTCCATACAGAAACGTCATTTTATCCCATAGTAAAATACTTAACGAGCGCTGCTTAATAAAAGGATGGTTTGAATCAACCTACCCCATGTGACGTGTAGTACGCACTACATAGTGGTTTATGGTTTTTTTAATACTTTTTTACTGTCTTTTTTACAATTTTGTTTTAGTCTTGTCATTATACTGTTCAAGTCAGCTTGCTTTGCCTTTTTTCCTCTGCTCTCGCATTAGCTATCCTTGACATTATCAAAAACCGACTCATTTTATAAGGTGTACAATTTTACCGGAGCCGTAAACTAGACTGACTGCTTAATAGCATTGGATTATGCTTACTTCTTTTTAGTTTGTTGCCAGCTGAATATTTCATTTTACTATTTAAGCCGCGATATAGCCAGGTCTGCTGATTACTGGGATATTTAATTTTTACTAACTTATTCCTTCTTTTCCTTGAGAGGCTCCAACGCGTCGGGATTTTCGTCCATGCTAGCAGCGGTGTCCGTGCGCGACTTGTCTACAGGGTACAACCTGAAATAAACAGAGGTGTTAGTATAAACTTTTACAAAGTTGAATGAAAATTTCATCTCAAAACAGTTTTCACACAGGCTGAGGCGGTCTATTTGGTTCTGCGAATAGATATTGGGATTTTAGGCCGTCACCCAAAATTAGCGAGAGGGTATCCGCGATCCGAAAGTTCGTCTCATTTTATCCGTTCCTCGGTCTCACTCATTTCCGTTCACGATTGGATTGGACGGGATCCTATCTCACTTTAGGCACCAAACGACGTTTAAGCTTTGGGATTGACAATCTCACTCAACCGTCCCTTTGGTTTCCCGAGACAAAAGGGATGTGACTTTTTGTTTCACTTCAGTTATAAAATTTCTATGCGTTCTAATTGACTGACGGAAGAGAACACAGACAGACAGACTCACCATCTCTGGTACAGGTAGACGAGGAACACGAGGTCGTCGCGGAAGCAGGCGACGCGGTGCGCCGTCGGCATGGTGATGACGAACGCGAACACGTCGTCGATGAACGTGTTGAACGCCTTGTACATGAACGCGCGCCACGGCAGCGCCGCCACCGACCGCAGCCGGTAGTTCACGAACAGCTGCGGCAGCATGAACAGAAAGCCGAACGCGTACACGCCGTTCACTACGCTGTGGAGCGCCCACGAGTACCAACTGAAAGAGAATAATAATAATAATCGGTACAATTTTAATTTTAAGCATACAATGAGAAGGGTGGTGATATCAAACACTACGGGCTTATGAAAAGAAATTCAAAGATATGTGTGAAGCTCCTAATCCTTACCAAACCCGCGTGAAGAGTTAGCCCAAACTCCAAACCCTCTCGTGATGAGACGTGGCATGTGCCAAGAAGTGGGACGTAAATATGCTGTTGTAGTGGTGCTGTGGTGGCACGACAATATAAATCTCTAATCACGCCGAACCGTGTTGGTCTAAGAAAACGGAATAATAAATAGGACGAAGCGATGATTATATGGCACCGGCGTCAGAGCAAGACTGCGCTACAATACACAGCGGGTATAGCAACATGGACAGATATCGCATGGCCTCTTGATGACGCTCACCTCTTGTGCGGCTCGTAGACCAGCGAGTAGACCGCCCCGCAGAGGCACAGCGGATACAGCAGCATGGACAGATATCGCATGGCCTCTTGATGACGCTCACCTCTTGTGCGGCTCGTACACCAGCGAGTAGACCGCCCCGCAGAGGCACAGCGGATACAGCAGCATGGACAGATATCGCATGGCCTCTTGATGACGCTCACCTCTTGTGCGGCTCGTACACCAGCGAGTAGACCGCCCCGCAGAGGCACAGCGGATACAGCAGCATGGACAGATATCGCATGGCCTCTTGATGACGCTCACCTCTTGTGCGGCTCGTACACCAGCGAGTAGACCGCCCCGCAGAGGCACAGCGGATACAGCAGCATGGACAGATATCGCATGGCCTCTTGATGACGCTCAACTCTTGTGCGGCTCGTAGACCAGCGAGAAGACCGCCCCGCAGAGGCACAGCGGGTACAGCAGCATGGACAGATATCGCATGGCCTCTTGATGACGCTCACCTCTTGTGCGGCTCGTAGACCAGCGAGTAGACCGCCCCGCAGAGGCACAGCGGGTACAGCAGCATGGACAGATATCGCATGGCCTCTTGATGACGCTCACCTCTTGTGCGGCTCGTAGACCAGCGAGTAGACCGCCCCGAAGAGGCACAGCGGGTACAGCAGCATGGACAGATATCGCATGGCCTCTTGATGACGCTCACCTCTTGTGCGGCTCGTACACCAGCGAGTAGACCGCCCCGCAGAGGCACAGCGGATACAGCAGCATGGACAGATATCGCATGGCCTCTTGATGACGCTCAACTCTTGTGCGGCTCGTAGACCAGCGAGAAGACCGCCCCGCAGAGGCACAGCGGGTACAGCAGCATGGACAGATATCGCATGGCCTCTTGATGACGCTCACCTCTTGTGCGGCTCGTAGACCAGCGAGTAGACCGCCCCGCAGAGGCACAGCGGGTACAGCAGCATGGACAGATATCGCATGGCCTCTTGATGACGCTCACCTCTTGTGCGGCTCGTAGACCAGCGAGTAGACCGCCCCGAAGAGGCACAGCGGGTACAGCAGCATGGACAGATATCGCATGGCCTCTTGATGACGCTCACCTCTTGTGCGGCTCGTACACCAGCGAGTAGACCGCCCCGCAGAGGCACAGCGGATACAGCAGCATGGACAGATATCGCATGGCCTCTTGATGACGCTCAACTCTTGTGCGGCTCGTAGACCAGCGAGAAGACCGCCCCGCAGAGGCACAGCGGGTACAGCAGCATGGACAGATATCGCATGGCCTCTTGATGACGCTCACCTCTTGTGCGGCTCGTAGACCAGCGAGTAGACCGCCCCGCAGAGGCACAGCGGGTACAGCAGCATGGACAGATATCGCATGGCCTCTTGATGACGCTCACCTCTTGTGCGGCTCGTACACCAGCGAGTAGACTGCCCCGCATCTACACAGCGGGTACAGCAGCATGGACAGATATCGCATGGCCTCTTGATGACGCTCACCTCTTGTGCGGCTCGTACACCAGCGAGTAGACCGCCCCGCAGAGGCACAGCGGGTACAGCAGCATGGACAGATATCGCATGGCCTCTTGATGACGCTCACCTCTTGTGCGGCTCGTAGACCAGCGAGTAGACCGCCCCGCAGATACACAGCGGGTGCAGCAGCATGGACAGATATCGCATGGCCTCTTGATGACGCTCACCTCTTGTGCGGCTCGTACACCAGCGAGTAGACCGCCCCGCAGAGGCACAGCGGGTACAGCAGCATGGACAGATATCGCATGGCCTCTTGATGACGCTCACCTCTTGTGCGGCTCGTAGACCAGCGAGTAGACCGCCCCGCAGAGGCACAGCGGGTACAGCAGCATGGACAGATATCGCATGGCCTCTTGATGACGCTCACCTCTTGTGCGGCTCGTAGACCAGCGAGTAGACCGCCCCGAAGAGGCACAGCGGGTACAGCAGCATGGACAGATATCGCATGGCCTCTTGATGACGCTCACCTCTTGTGCGGCTCGTAGACCAGCGAGTAGACCGCCCCGCAGAGGCACAGCGGGTACAGCAGCATGGACAGATATCGCATGGCCTCTTGATGACGCTCACCTCTTGTGCGGCTCGTACACCAGCGAGTAGACCGCCCCGCAGAGGCACAGCGGGTACAGCAGCATGGACAGATATCGCATGGCCTCTTGATGACGCTCACCTCTTGTGCGGCTCGTACACCAGCGAGTAGACCGCCCCGCAGAGGCACAGCGGGTACAGCAGCATGGACAGATATCGCATGGCCTCTTGATGACGCTCACCTCTTGTGCGGCTCGTACACCAGCGAGTAGACCGCCCCGCAGAGGCACAGCGGGTACAGCAGCATGGACAGATATCGCATGGCCTCTTGATGACGCTCACCTCTTGTGCGGCTCGTACACCAGCGAGTAGACCGCCCCGCAGAGGCACAGCGGGTACAGCAGCATGGACAGATATCGCATGGCCTCTTGATGACGCTCACCTCTTGTGCGGCTCGTAGACCAGCGAGTAGACCGCCCCGCAGAGGCACAGCGGGTACAGCAGCATGGACAGATATCGCATGGCCTCTTGATGACGCTCACCTCTTGTGCGGCTCGTAGACCAGCGAGTAGACCGCCCCGCAGAGGCACAGCGGGTACAGCAGCATGGACAGATATCGCATGGCCTCGGCGTCGGCGCGCGCGGTGCTCCGCTCGCCCGCGTCCGCGGCGACGTCGCGCCACACGCGCGGCTTCCAGCCCGTGAACGAAACCCGAACGTGGAGGATCTTAGTCACTTTCCATAACTGAAATGACGAGATTCATCATGATCAGAATCTGGTGCCTGGCGGGAGTTGTGGAACGTGTCGTGGCATGATTATTTTCACGGTAAGAGCTCGAAAATTAACATCAGTGGTGTAAATAAATAATGTTTTTTAGAATTTTTAACTATGTCACAATCTAATGGTACATACACTAAGAAAGATATATAAATTATTCACGTAATTGCACGATGACTGTGTAATAACATAAAACAACTTCATTTGAACATGTGGTTTGAAACATCATTACTTGCACCACTCATAAAGTTCACGTAATTTAGACCTGTAATTTACTTTTCCCAGTGGCGGATACATATGGGGGGCGCCCCCCCATGCGTGTCCCACACCGCGCGCGCCTGGTTCACTGCAACGGCACGCGAAGGGGGGGTACGGCGTACGCTAGTTTACAATATGTATGCGCCCCACCCTTGACTTTTTTCTGTATCCGCCACTGACTTTGCCGGGCGGGATGTCAAAATAATGAGTGATATTGATAATTATAAATTACGCCGATTATTGGATAATGTACATCGAGAATTAATCATTAATCAATTATTTAGCAGCCAAGAAATATCTAATTGAACTGTGGACTACATATACCCAACTGCACTGCCATTGATAATTGATGCATGACGATAATTTCTAGAGCGTGTGAATCATTGGGTTTTTTGCTATGCTTCAAATAGTAAATTTACTGTCTTATTGGTGACGAAAACATTGTAGGTCCAGTTACGCCAATCTGTTGGTAATCCGCTCAAGTCAGGTAATTCACGTAAAGCTCCTATGGTGTAAGCACCTGACTCTCAGACAGAGCTGTAACCCCAGTTGATTGTCCCAGCTTTATAGCCTTCAGTTTAGATAAAGTTATGGATTTGTTTCCACATCCCTCAGAGCCTTGAAATTGCCGATGACTTCCTGAACGCATGGTGCGCAGTATGCAGATAGTCTTTAGAGAGATAAAATCCCTTGATGATTTCGTGAGAGTGTGATATGGGTTAGGCAAATAGTCCTAAGATAGGTCATAAACGGGTTACCTCGATAACGGCGCTCACGGCCGCCGGGCCGAGCACCAGCAGCGACGTCCGCTCGTCCAGCAGATAGCACAGGATGACGAGCTGCGAGAACGCGCGCCACAGCACCGTGCGCGTCGACAGTCCCGCCAGCGACCGCTTGTGCCGCCAAAACGACACGTCGTTCTTGAAAGCCAGGAAGTCGAAGAGCAGCTGTGGAATTTTTCAACTAGCTCAGCCTATGCAGACGATGTATTATATCGCGCGTTTCTTTTCTCGCCTCGTATTTTAGGCTTCAACGGGATATGAAACGCTCGTTGTCTGCTTAGTTGGCGCAGACGTAGCGGCAAGCATCTTTGTAACATATTTCGTCATGACGCGCAGTATGTTGCCAACATACGAAAAGTATTATTAAACATAACCATAGTTTCATGCATGAAGTGATAGATATAATAATAAGATTAATAAGTTAGACTAGCTAGCGATTTTCTTCGACTTTCTACTCAGAATAAGCAGAATAAAGCTTTAAAATAATGGATTAATGGAAACATGCACTTTATACATTTAAATTTACACATACTTGTTAATTTTTGATTAAAAAAAAACAAGGAAAAAGCAAATATAAAAATAAAATAAAGTATCACATAATTAATGAATATCATATAAACTTACATGACAACTAGCTATTAAAACTGTTGCAGACAGCAAATACAGGTTAGTGTCAGCGAATATTCCTTTAACATCATCTACGTCTTTGTCACTGAAACCTAGGCTGCGAAGTTGTTCCATAGCTAGGGACACATGCAGGGCCAAACGGAACGAGCCATACGAGGATGGTGCAACTGTCACAGTGATGTTGGCCTCGGTGGTGCTTCTATTTAATAACTGTAGGTTTGACATCCGGGATTTGAGAACATTGTGCTGAATTATAGGCAAAAACTTGCGATTGCGCAATCTGAAAAAAGGTTGAGTACCCTCTATTATTCTATACCATGTTATATGTATTGTTGCATAACATACAAACTACACTACAAAGTGATGGTAAACAAAATTTTAAAAATCCAGGTTCAAGTTACCTTATGAAAGAATGCAGTTCTCCTGGAATCTTATTAGCTGGAAGATTCAAATCATCTGTCAAAATGGAGAGTGGTACCAAAGTGGCAATGTGGGCATAAGGTTTTACATGTTGTACTGTGGGCTTTTCCTCATCAACCTAAAAATAAAGAAATAACTGAACTATAGCAATGAAATTAGACCACAGTTTCTTTTATAATATACTGTCTTGAAACAGGTGTTAAAAATATTCTACAACTACTACTGTTACATATACAAACACCTTACTCCATTGTAATAAGTTCCAAAAGTGAACAAACACAACTGTACACCTACAAGTAATTACTTATTTATACCTCCCTTGTAAGGTACATACATTTTGATTTAATAAATTGAAAGTTGCAGCCTGGGGTTCGATAAACGTAATCAAGGGTAGTGTGTGCATAGTTTCTGTACGAGATATTTCGTCGAAGTCCTTATAGAGACGATCTTCATCCAGCAATGCGGCGTGCATAAACAATGTCCCATTGTTCCGCGTTGTACGTGGTATCCTCAAAGTGATATCTCTAAAATTTTAAAATGATATTTTATATACATTTTAAACATTTAATTTTCAAAGAAACAAATAATATCTTACTTACATAGACGCCGGATTTCTATAGTCAAAATTCAAAGTAGTATGTACTTTTGTCACCGCTTCTGAAGCGGTACTAGATTGTTGCGGATGTTCGTTTACAGAAGTGTAAATAACAAGGTGCTGGATTGGATTTGAAGCTAAATAAGAGGTGAAACATCGCTCGCCACGACTACATTTGGGTGGAATAAATATTTCAGCCAAGGTCCATATCGTGTTAATTACGTAACCCACACATATCAAAGTTAAAATTAAACTAACAGATATATTTTTCATAGCGGAATAATTCCACAAAAAGTTATTTTAAAATACTGAACTGGTAGTTTGAAATGTTATACCAGATTATTTTGCACAGACTTGACACATTTGTTTGACATAACTGACTGACGTACGTATTCGACGACTGACGTCCTTGAGTCGTTTTTCCGTTCGAAAAGGTTATATTATGGTACGTTTACATGCTTGGCGTTCAAAAGGACATTCACGAGCACGTTCACGAGGACCGTGAATATGCTCGTACCGCTCTCCGCTGATCTGATGACGGTGCGAGTCTTGTACTGCGTTTACATACACGCGCCCGGGCTCGTAAACGTGCCCGTGAACGTCGTGTTGAACGCCGTTCATGTAAACACAATAAAAGCAGGGTGTTTACACTACCGCGGGCGTGCTAGTCAGTGCAAGGAGGGCAGACGACGAGGACGTTAATCTCGTGGGGGCTAATTGTTTTGGGTTTCATTTACTTTTATAGGAAAAAGAAACAAAATGATGACGATGATGTTTTTTTTTCAGTTTGCGTCTAAATCCACCCGTACTAATATTATGAATGCGAAATTACAGTTACTTTCGCATTCTGTCTTTCTGTTACCTCTTCACGTTTAAACCTCTGGACCGATTTCAATGAAATTTGATATGGAGATATTTGGTAGGCTTCTTTTTATTTCGGAAAGATACAGTTTTCACGGAAAAGAGATATAGTGTGCCCGTAAGTACTTCTTTTCTCCGTTTGAACTCCTTCATGGGTTTATCGACCTCTCCTAAGCATCTGCAACATTTTTTAAAATTTATGTTGCTTATTTGAGGGGGTCCATATTATTGGTTCTACTTGGTAACACCCCAGGCAATGTAAAATTTTGGTGGTTTGACCATTCCGACAAATTGGCATTGTTAAATTTATTTTATTCGGCAAGTCGTCATCGTCCGTACGCCACAAAGGTGCAAGAGATACTAACGCGACGCCAAAAAACCGCCAGCCGACCGATCGACGGCGTTCACGTTCACGTTCACGAGCGCGTTCAAAATCAACCTGTTTACACATCCGTGCCTGTGAACGGGCCCGTGAATGTCGTTTTGAACGCCGTTTATGTAAACACACCATTGTGCGAATACGAGGAGTACGAGCACGTTCACAAGCGCGTTCAAAGCAGCTTACTCACGCGCTCGTGCTCGTGAATATCGTTTAGTACGCTAGCGTGTGAACGTACCATTAAAATTAGTTAGGTAAAAAAACGCTGTTGTATTGCCTTTTTGAATTTAAATCACCTATATTGAACATTGTCGAATTCAATTTTTTGGAAAACTATTTCAACTACTACGTTTTTACTACGTACTTCGACTATTTTATTTGCTAAACTACAGTTTTTTCATTCTGTTGAACGAAAAGTACACGCTGATGAATTTTAGAGAACTCGTCTTATATGGCGATATTATTATTCGATTTTGCTGAATAGCAACATTTAACTAACATCACTGCATGAGTGACGAGTGTAGGAACGTAATAAATCGGTGTCTCCAAGGAAATAATATTGATGTTTTCTAAAACCAAGGTAAATCCAGAATAGAATTACTTAAGAACTGTGTTCTTATGTTTATGTGTGTTTTACTGACTTCGTTTTGAACAGCGTATGTGGCATAGTGTTTTGACAGTTGCCAATGTAGGTAGTTTATCTATTAAATTGATTGATATCTTGTTTATATTTTCAGGAACAACGTTACTTTGGGTATTCAGACTCTGAAATGTAAGAAAAACACGCAATAAATTATACGTAAAAGATGGTAAGAAGTGGAAGGCAAGGCAAGAGTGTAACGCTCGACGGCCATGGACGCTAAAGAGCTGAGGGGCGAGTCAGCGCTCGCAGAACGCAGCAGCGATGGCGGAGCCAAGTTCGCGGCCACGGCGCCCGCGCCGCAGTACGATAGGACTAAGCCTTGCCAAGAGCTTGGGCCAAACGCATTCAAGGTGGACGGCCAGGGCGCGCGGCCGTGCGCTGTCATAGGCCCGGATCGCGTCGCGCCGCCCGCGCGCGATGCCTTCCCTAAAAAGGCGCCCGTCGAGCCATGGCTCAGCCCTGACTCGCTGTACCGGCGTCCACCTGACTACCCGCACAAGATGTCTGAATACCAGGACCCTACACGAAACATATCACCCAGGCAAACATTCCAAGAAAACATGCAGCGTATAATAATGCCATCAGGATATAATACTGTTAAAGGAAGTGATGAACCTGCATATACATCTAAAAATATTAAATTAAACATGCCTATGGAGGCAAAGTACTGTGATGTGCCTTATAATGTTAACCCAATGGGTTGTGATCAAAAAAACCTTAGGAACTCTGACCACGGTGTATCTAATGTAAATCCGCTATTAGTGAGAAGTGTCCCTCATGGATGGCCAACAGGCAGTGTTAGTGTTCGTCCGTTGAGGCAATATGGTGCTCCGGAAGTTTACCAGTATCCAGAGTATGCCAGCTGTACTGGTCCTCGCCCTCCACTCTCCAGGACTCACAGCTCCAGCCATGAAGAGCCCCCACCATTGTATCCAGAACCATATTATCATGAAGGCAACATCCGATACAAGCCATACCCTAACATCAAGGAAAGATTCCCACAAACAAGGTATGAATATTTAGGTAATTATGCAAACCCATACCATTCACCGCACCCATTTGCGGCACACAAATATGAGTTACCAAAGACAATGCCCAATCATCCTTATCCGGTTTATCCTTCAGCACCACTTAAGTATACTGACAGAGCACCTGAACCTATTATGGATGGTTATCAAAGAACCTTCGCACATCAAGCTAATTATGGTGTTCCTTTCCGTAACCCTGTAATTCATCCTCCGTACCGATCTGTGCCAGGTAACCCTCTTCATAATAAACTACATCCATACCCATCCGAGGGAGGCAACAAACCACCTGTTTCAAACAAGCAACCTTATGATCCAAACAACAAAATGTATGTGGATTATGAAAATTCTCGACCAAAGACCTATCCTATGAGTGATAATTTTTATCTTAGTGATATGCCCAGGCAATATACCAAAAATCCAATTATATTACCTAATTATCCACCTGCGAATATGCATGGAGTGAATCCCTATATTCAACTGAAGAATTATGAATATGCACGGTATAAGAATTTAGATCCATCCATTATAAATAACCCATTAACAAAAGTACCAATACAGTTTTCTCCTACTACTTTGGCAATTTCACCAGCAGATTCCAGTGCTAGTAATGATACTGTACAAACTCATGGCACATCTCAGGAGGATTGTGGGTATGTTAGTCAATCCTCAATTACAAGTGGTAGGAGTATGGATAGCAGATTGCCCATGGATGTTTATGGTAGACATGACTATAGATATAGCCCTATGGTGCGAGGCTCCTCACTAGCAACACCAGCCTCAGTTTGCAACCAAATGTCAAAGTCTAAAAAGGATATAAGACAATTTATATCCTCCTGGAGTGAAGGAGATGAAGAAAATGGAGAGAATTCTTCCAAAAGAGATGTTACTAAACCAATTTCCACTGAAACACATACTTTTTCCAAACAATTTGAACATGGTAATCAAGAACAACTTTATGTGCTTGGGCTAGTTAATGTTCCTAGTGAAGAGCTTGGAAAATATGAACATATTCAAAAAGTGTCCAAGTTGCCAGAGAATATCAAAGGCTACAACAGTCTTGAATTGCTCAACCAATTTGAAGAAGCCATAGAGTCTTCAAATATAAATAGTATAAATCCTCCCATGCAAAGAGAGATACAGACACCATTAAAAACTATGACTCATAACCAAGACGCGATACCTCGCGCCCTATCACCTCTTGATGTTGAAGCTAAAATAAGCCAGTCTGTCATCCATAAAGATGTAGGATGTAACTTCGAAATTAAACCATGCAGTCCCAAAATGTTAAATGTTCAAGTTGCAGCCCCTGTACAAACTATATTAAATGAAAGAGTTATAGAAAAAGTTGCTAATCCTCAAAGTAGAAAATCACCACTAGTTTTGCAGCATACAAATCAAAACATGGACAGTATTTTAAATAACAAATTAATGAAATATCCTCTCACAAGTATATCTTCTAGTTGTAAGATGGTAAATAATCAACTTTTATCAGAATCTCCTGCAGTTGATCATTTGAAAACTAATTACACTTTACAAGAATTGGAAACTAATTTGGGAGTATGTTTGGCATCTTTACCCAGACTTGACAATGATATTGAATTAAATTTCCCCGAAGTCAACCAGCAGTTCATTAACGCAAATAAAACAGAGTCCGTTATTACCAAATCTTTTGTTAAAGATCTTCCTGCCTTGGAAATGGAAAGGACTGACATTAATTCGTTGAAAAATAAGAATGAATCGGAATTGGACAGAAGTCATCCATTCTCGCTTAAAGAAAAAATAGACACTGATAATGAATTCTCTAGACTGAGCAAGTACAGAAAACTAAAAAAGACTATTAAAGATGACAATGATATATCACAAGCAAAAGCCCAGGCTACAAGGGTAGATAGTGTTATCATAAAAAATCCTGATAACACAAAAATTCATGAAGACAATACGGATACTTTCCACGCAGGAAGCTATTCAAGAAAAGACTCCCAAGAGTTTGCTATTAATTTAGCCACTCAGTCCAAAAATTGTCAGGCACTCTATGAGTTGGAGAAAAAGGTCATAAAATCGAATGAACAAGAAAACACGGAAAGCTATTCTCCTTCTAATTTTATGATGCCACCTAAAACGGATAATTATTGCGATGATATTCAAGGTGAAAATCAAAGCATAACCAGTAATGATATATCCAATCGATATCTAAATAAAGCGGTGTTAGACATGCCAATGAATCTGTCCCCGCAAGCTAAATCTTCTACATGTGGAGATGAAGATGTTAAGAGCAACAAAATCAGTGATAACATCAAACAAAAAGATAGAATTGTGATTCCAAAAAGTGATTTAGACTGTGTTCACAATAGCAGCATCGAAAATTCCCAGGAAGAAATTAAAGACAAGGAGGGTGATGATGGTCAAATTCACGAACCTTTTGTTGATTCAACACAAAATAACGTAACTACTTCACCAGTTTCTTATATGCTGGCCACAGCGAGAAAAAAACATGTCTCAAGTTCTAATTCCGATACTGAACTCTTCGCCAAATTAGAACATCCTGCCTCAAATTTACATTCTTATACCAAGTATTTACCCACAGCTGAAGAAGATACTGTACCTAATTTGCTTCCTGATACCCTGGCTTTAACAAAACCAGAAGAGTGTTCAGCATTAATTTTAAATTCTGATACGACGATGTTATCTAAAATAGAGGAACAAATAGTCTCAAAACCAAGTTCTCCAACCCTTACGTTATCGGAAACAAAGCAGCATTCAGTTTCTAATTTGAATTCTGAAACTCTGATTTCATCTGAATCAAAAGACGATACTACCTGTATTTTGGATCCTGATACTCTGGTTCTGTCCAAATCAGATGCATGTACGACTCCTAATTTAAACTCTAATACCATGTCTTTATCCAAAACTGAAGAATGTCGTCCAGAAAAAAAAGAAACGATATTTTTGAGTACAGGCAAAACTACTCAAAGTTCTGATTTATTACGTCCACGTGTTCACGAAACTGATACAACAACGTACCAAATCTATGCTAGCAATAAAAATAAGACAAGCGGGCTCTTTGACGCCAGCAACAACACGCAGGAATCTTTACAAAATATTTCCTCAGATGAGCGATCATTAGGCGAAAAAAGTGATCTGTTGGCTCAAAGGGATATAATACAAGAAAATCATGGAAAATCAGTTGATAATGATAACACTGTACATTCATCTAAACTCAAGAAAAATAAGAATAAAGCTTCCATATCACGCCTCAAAAGAAGCACTGAATGCATCTCTGCCTCCGATGTGAAATCTCTTAATAAAAAACATAAATTTACTTTACAGATTGAAAATAATAACTTTTTAGATACATCAACTGATGAAATACGACAAACATCAGATGTAAATATCGAAAATACCACTCCTTCTTCAGATATAGAAAGCAAAATTAGTGTAATAACTGCAAAAGAAATAGATTTTACTAAAGCGTCGCATAGTAGAGAAGTTAGCACGACACCTGAAAGTCCTAAACACTTCAATGACACGAAACAGCACAAAGTTTTTTCAAATTTATTAGAATACGACAATACAGCTCCAGAAAATGTATGCACTGATGACTTTCTAAATGTTGAGAAAAGCGCTATAGACAACACGAATGTTGATTTTATTCTACAAACTCCATCATCATCATCAATATCGGAATGCAATATATCTGAAAAAGGTAACGAATTTGAATGTTCTGTCGACGATAACTTGGAAAAACGTGAAACTTCTTTTTTACGCGACGCAAATAAACACCTAAGCAATAATGACAATCACACTTTTGAGGAAACAAAACGCGTATCATTGAAAATAAAGGGAAAACTTCAAGAAACTGAAGTAGGGCATTCTGAAGATATGTCTCAAAATCATGCTTCTAAGCTGTGTATAGTAAGCGATGAGAAAAAAGACAGTAATAAAAAAAATATGAATGCAGGTGACAGTCTTTTAATACAATCATGTATGAGGAAAGAACTTTTCTCGCCCAGGTTTCAAAATCTCCTCACTTATAACGAAGGAGCGAGTGGTTTCGTCAAAATAAATGAACTTAAAACGCATGAAAATAATTTGATTGGAATACCACAACAAGAGAATACTCAAGCTGTGTGCAAAAAAATATTACAACTTAAAACCGCTGAAAAGCAACAAGATACGTTCATCACCAACAGTGTTAATTTGAATAGCATTGACAATGCACATAATGAAATAGATGTAACAAAACAATTTTTACTTGCAGAAATACACCAGCAAATAAGCGATACTATTTTACCAAATTCCACAAAAACAACCGAGGAACAAAATACAGGTATAACAAATATTCACGATAATCTAAATGAAGACAATTTAGTTTCAAATAACCAAGCACATATTGAAAACAACCCTTTAAAGGAATTGCCGTTAGGCTGCGAACATGAAAGAGATGCACAATGTGGAAACTTAATAGAAGAGTCTATTGAAAATTTTACAATCATTTCTGAAAAGGACGATATTCATAACGAGCTTACTGCTGCTCTAACGTGTCTTAGTGAACAAGTAAAATCAGATTTTTGTATTGATCATATAAAGAATAATATATTACAACTAGATAATTATAATGAAAAAAATGTACAAATACTTGACAGTAACGATTTAAGTTCAACCCCTAAAAAACATGACTTTAATAAACAAATTAACCATAACTTAAGTGATAAGCCCCGCGTTTTCCTTAAAAGGTCATTATCAGATTCTGCTTTAGATGTGTATGACAGCAATGCCGATGAACCATCGGAATCAAAAAGCTTTTTGCTTGCCAGAAAACGTAAGAAGTGCTCTAACAGCAATAATATAGAAGACTCTCATTTGTTTAACATCATTCAAAATAGTAGACGTAATTCGATATCCACTCTTTGTGATGAAAGCAATATATCATTTTGTATATTAATTGATGATAACTGCATTATTTCTGAGGAAAATTACGAGCCAGAAGATGTGACTTTCGGCCAAACAGTAGGTAGTTGTTTAAATGATATAGAGGAAGAAAATTGTCACGACGTAACAGCAAATTTAGACACCAAAGACGAAATTGAGTGTGAGGGAGAAAAAACATGGGTTGAAAATGTTGGTTATGAAGAAATCATTGAGACGGAGGATATCGCAGAAAATATTGTTATTGGGGAACCAACTTCGCCAAAAGATACAGATTCATCAGATTACGAGTCAGACGACGGTGATATGGGAATTTTGAACAGTGCGGCAATAGACCACAGTAATAAAGTTAAACATATTTATGGTGATAATATGTGCACTAACGATGCTCAATTTGTTGATGCGTTATATCGGACGCCTCAGATGGATGTTAATAAAAAACTCATGGATAAAGAATCTCAAATAACTGAAAAAACTAAATATTATGACAGCGATTCACTAGAAATGTTGCTTGCTGAACCAATAGATAATAACTATAAATGCTCAGAATTACCTCGTGAAAGCATCTCAGAATGTGTGTCGAAAGATGTAAGATGTAAAAAAGAATCATCATCTTTGGCAACAGTGACTATAGTAACTAACCCAGAAAATTCGACACTTTCCACTATAAATGACGAGTCTGTCAAGAGCCCCGCACGATCGTGTGAACCAAGTTTGAATAATGTGTTTTCATACGAACGTCAAGAAGACGGTTCTTACACGAGTTCCTCACCTGAAGTATCATCGACTACATCTGAAGAAAAGAATTCAAGCATCCTTTTAAAAATTTCCAACTACAAAGGTTCAAAAATATCCGAAGTAAATTGTTTAAGTAATGTGCATAATAGAAAAGAAAATAGTTGCAAATTTACAGAAAAAGAGTATTTACATCCTAATTATGGCAATCATTCTCAAAGGCCTTTCATCACCAAAGCTGCTCAAAAATACATTCCTCCACTAAAAGAAACTATTCCCGATCTAAAAGTGAAGTTGACGTTACCTCAAAAAAGTCTCTTGAAACTAAAAGAAAACAAGGCATCCAAAGAAGAACCAAAGCATGGCACTTGCAGTAAATCTTTTAATAATAACAGCATTCAACTTAGAAAAGAAATACCAAAGAAGGTGAAACCCAAATTTGAAGATGTTTTAAAAAACATTGACGAGATTCAGTTTCAAAAGAACAAAGACAGAAATAAAAAATCTAGAAAAATCATTCCGAAAGTCGTTATAAAAAAAAATTGTAATGGATCACATTACGCAAGTACATCTGCAAAAACTTCATTCAACCCCGACTTAACGGGGAGGAAGTGGCAGCCGTGGGTTTTTATTGAGAAAAATATATTTGTCGATAAAATGGCGCTCAAAAATAAAACAAAGGCTGTGTTTAGTCATAGAAAAAAATCCTTTGTTTTAGATGAAAAGTTTTGTAAATACAAATCCATCAGCAGTGCAAAATTCATTATAACTCAGCCTACATTGAATGAATTTTCTACGGGAAATTTAAAATATACTATCAAATTAAAGCATGGTTACTAAATAAAGGTAGTTTGTTTGAATCAAACAGTGGTTTATCAGGGTGTATTTAAATTCTGAAATAAGTTGCTGTCTAACAGTCACTAGAGCCCACCCAAAATATATTATATAATATAAATATAACATTCCTTTTATTCATATTCATAAAACATGTAGACGTAAGGCGAAAACCATTTTAACAAAGCCAAATTCTCTACAGTGTGATATGGGATATCAAAATATTTAGGAATTAATTTTGAAGTGCAATTTGATCTGATCTGTAATTTGTTACTGTTTAAAAAACTTTATTTAAAATTTGTTTGTTTTTTCTTCATTGTCATTCCATTTTTAAAATATATTTAAAACAAAAATATTAAGAATATATTTCAGATATTATGCACTTTAATAGCCATAACTAGTATTAATTGTTTATTTAACATGAAATTCATGATACTTTATTATTGTTATCTTAATAAATAGTAGTTATTTAGGTATTATGTGTTATTTTATAGTTAAAACTATCAAAACTTATTCCATAAAACTTGTAAAAAGTTTCTTGATTAAATTATTATTAATTTCATATTTAATTAATCAAATCATCCAACTTTGTGGCAGTTCATATGTTTCGGATTATTCTTCAACTTTGCCGAGATGCACTGCAGTCTTGTGTTTTTATATTTCATTGATAGATGGTAGAAATACCAAATGTATAATTGTTGTTGATATCTTTATCCAAAGACATTAATCATTGAGACCATCGCGTCGGTCGAATTGTTTTAATGTACCTACTACGTTAAAAAACAGGCTCTCCGGTGAGGTGAACGGGGCTGGATTGTTTATGTTAAGAAGGTACGGTTTTTACAAACTACCTTGCTTAATAATATAGGTAGTTGGCTAAGATTTGTTAAAACTATTGTGAATACTGTAATAAATAAATAAATTAGTACCTAATTATTTATTTAACCAAGAAAACCGTTACTGAAATGGTTATGAATTGCTCACGTAAATTCTAAGCACTACTTTAATATATTTATGTTGCTGAGAGAAAAAGAGTGTCATTTTACTCATTGTTTTAGGCTCAAGTACAAGTGTGTATGGTACTATTGATGTTATTATATATACTATTTACATATGGCGTGTTAGGGTAGGTATTTGATGTTGTCTGCGATGTCTATTTTGTACCTAATGTGGCCCATAAAAATGGGAGTCAGTAATGGTCCACGCCTATATCGTCTTAGCTAGTAAATATTTTTATACTGGCGAGGAACACAGATCAATGCGGTCGCGCACCTGCTACTCCGCGTGGAGATGCAGACGGTTGATTGACATTTTATATGACTGTAATATACCTACTCAGCCGGTTAATTGTGAATGCAACTTGGTTTTGGATGTTTTCCATGAGGGCCACCGTATTCCTGCCATTTCCTGGTCACCAGTTGGTGCCACTGTGCTCCGAGGCTGTCAATGTCAAAGTTGTCATTACATACAATAGTGTCAATGTCACTGTGACATTTGAAGTTTCAGACACCTTATTTTTGCCAATTTTTCGTAGGTATAACGGCAGCAGAATGTGCTAAATGGCAACACTGCACCTCATGCTACCCCAGCGCCTCTATCGGCGAATTCATACGCGGTTACCGTCATTGTTTGGTGCCATTTATTTGAATCCTATAAGGTTCAATTTCCGACAGTAGAAACTAAAATCTGAACCAAGTGGCATTTACAATATACTCGTAGGTTTCATCCGCCCAAACTGTGTATTTCTCGTCGATCATTCAAATTGTGGCCCACCTGAGGATCGAAGTAAAAAATGTGACATACAATACAACCCTCTTGCAGATTTTCCTGAACTAACTAAAGTGCCTCATGTCGTATATTTCTATTTTGTTATTTAATTTGCTAACGCTACAATCACTGAAAAGCATGAATAAACATGTATACTTTTAAATTTGTAAACTTATAAGCATAATAATGTGCTACCGTGCCTTTAATATTTACACCGCGTTAATCTATATCTATTACATATTATTATATATTTACTCGCGAAAATATTTGATGTATCCACTGATCTCATAATCAAGGCGCTCGCCATTGAACGTTTAGCCTGATTGTGCCTAAACCGTATTGGAATAAATAATACGCTATTTTTATATCATGTACAGGGTGTTCAATAAGAAGTAAACCAAATAATGAGCTTTTATTAGATTCCTGCATACATACATGTATTAGAATATATCGCTTTGTAGAGTTTCGTCTACTATTAAGTATTAAGTGTAAATCGTATATGAATGAACTCACTGTATATATTGAGTGACTTGTTTATTTATATTGAAATTAGGTGGTTGAAACATGGGGTGGTATCCTTAAGTTTTTAAAGTTAGATACCTATATTAAGAGCTACAAAATGGGTAGTTTTATGTAATGTATTGTACAAATCTAATAGATATTTAATGTACTGTTCGGTTTTTAATGTAAATGTAACTGAACATTAAATGGTATTGAGGCTGTTCTAAATGAAATGTTCCAAAAGAGAAATTGTGCTTTATCGCATTCCGAATGCTAAGTCTGACGACGACTAGTTTATCCTTGTTCCTCTCTGAACTATAATGCGTGCCTATTTGGTTTGAAATGTCCTCTTGCTGTCTTAGTAGTTACCTACGCACTATTGAGTGGACTTTAAGAGTTTTATTTTCTGCACTTTGTTGGTAATTGTTATATTTTATAAGATATAGATAATAACTTTGCGGTTATAGCACGTTTATTAATTTTATTTAAGGGTTATGGACTCCTACTTGTTTTGAGTTTAAATTTAAATGCATATCGTTTTATGCCAGTAACCGTGATAGTGATTCGTGATAGATGTAATACCAAAAGCCGCACACTCGCTCTGCATAGAAGCGTCGAGACGAGCAGTGTGCAAATATTGTTAAAGGGAATATTAAGTTTTCGAGTGAAACCTAGTTTTGAGAATTGTTCTAATATTGACCAAATAAATGTGTTCTAAATGAAAATACTGGAATATTTATTTATCCTCTTTATTAATTTATAAAACCTAAACAGGGATGTTGACTTTGACGGCCTCTTGGCGGATAGCGCTGATAAGGTCTTGGTTAATGAGGAACACGAAACGTAGACCCGCAATCTGAAAATAAAAACAAACTTAGCTCCACTTCAATATTGAATTTTCGGAAAAGAAAACATGCTATAGTTTTTTTTCGGCGCACGAAAACGACTTCTACATACAGTCGGAATGAGCTTAAAGTATAAGTACTTAAATAGTTTAAGATTTGTGATTGCATGAAATAAAATGAGGTTTTGGAAGTTGCAATTTTATGTATTTATTGCTAATGTATAATCACACCCCTCATAATCAGTACTAACGCAAATTAGGCTGGGGTAGCGATAATTAACTTATCCAAATAAGAAAATTTCGAGTAAAAATTGTCACTCTTCGCAGTTCATTAGCATGGATTTAGTTTGTGAGTTAGGCTTAAATTTGCCAGCCTAAGTAAGTGGCTTTATTACATACTATTACGAAAAATTTAAAAACATGCCGGGGCTATATTAAAAGTCTTAAATAGGGATCTCCCTGTTCCCTATAGGATCGCTCGATTTAAAGTTCAACTTGACGCGTGAGCGATCCTATAGGGAACAGGGAGATCCATTTCCCTATTTAATACTTCGAATATAGCCCCTGTTTCATAGTTTCCTAAGAATGGCATTATTATGTATAATTGTGGGTACCTACCCAATTTCATCGAAATCGAGCCTTTTTCGAGAACGTGAGTAAAAAAAAAACCATAAATATATATGATACACAACAAGCACAAACACACACACACACACACTCGTTTAATAGGAATAAAAAATAGAAAAAAAAAAGATAAAACATACAAGAATGCGCGCACTACGTAGGAACGTAAAATACCAAATACGCTTTATGTAATTGCACCGTACGCACTTGAAAAACACGTAGAGTCGCTTAATGTACCTCAATAACGCTGTTGTGGTCGAGTTTCACTTTGTTGCCCTGAAGCACGGGGCGGCCGTCGACGAATATCGGCCGTTTGCCCTCCGAGGACATGAAGAAGTCGCCCGTGTTACGCAGGCGGATGGTGGCCTGCTTGCGGGAGACCTTGGCGGCCGGGCCCTCCAGCGTCAGGTCCACGTCGATCGCGTGGTCGCGGGTGCTACGCCCCACGGCGATCTGCGACAAACAAACAATCTGCACCACCGCAAAAACACTTCCCTCGTCACCGAAAACAAACAACCGTCATTTTGTTTGTACGAGCGCCCGCGTTCCCTACAGCTCTTACGTGGCTCATGCGCAGTATTGAACTAATTAATACCACAGCTTGTAGGCACAGCTGTTAATTGATATGCTTAATTAAACCTAGTTGAACGCGATCAACCGATGCAACCTTGGGTGATGTATGTTGTATGTTGCAAGGTCGGTGAAAATAGCGATGCTCTTTCCGCTAACACGAATCGTGTCGTGGCGTAACATAACTAAAGATGACAGCACGTTTCGATCGTAAATCGTGCCGAGGTACGACACTGTTTTTTAAATAAAACAACTAAACTGAAAAACCGTACGAATAGGTATAGCGCATTTGCATTTATCGAACACGACACGAGGCAATTAAAATCCATCTGAAATTGAAAATAACAATGTATGTTATCCACTTAAATATAATTAGATACGAAACTTTATTTCGCGCCAAGAGCTACCTACCCGCAGCTATGAATACTGCATACCTACCGCCAGTCGCGAAGCAGCTCATGCAGCTCGTACATGTACGGTGGTGGTGAGATTCTTTTGCAAATTAGTAATTTTACTTCCTCTTGTTATGGGATTGAGACATATCGTCTGTATTATTATTAAATTTCCTTATTGAAAAGCATAGGTAACTAATACCTACCTCTGAATAACACGAAAAAAAATGAGCACTAGCTTTTTCTGACTGTACCGTAGAAGCACTCGTTAGGTATGGTATGGTAAATGTTGAAACAAACCAGATAGTGTTGTTGACATGACAATTCCAGCGATAACGTTATCGGCGGCTATGACGGGACACAGAGTTCGCCGTTTAGTCGCTGCGTCGGTATACGAGTATTATCCTCCGCAGACCACTAGCTAATAATCGCTTCAGTATTCGCACGTTACTTGAACCGTTCGCGACAAGTCGGGGCCGTGGGGTCAAGAGATTACGTCGACTTGGCAAAATTTACGTTAACAATTGATTTTTTGCGACTTCATTCATCGGAGCGGAGAGAAGACAATACAGGATTGTTCTCACACAGTGTCACACTATTTGTAATTTTATTAAATACATAAGTACCTACATAGTTAAGAAGGTTTATTCCGAAAGTTGGCAACGTCGTATAGGGGAAAGGAGATAGGATTCGTACACATTTTACAAACTTGTAAAAATACTAGACCGATAGTTTTCCTTATAGCTCTCAACGGCTACAGTGACTACAAATTACAATGTTCCAAATACATCTTTTAAGGGTCCTTTGGCTGTTTTTAAAGATGTTTCTTTTTCAGAATGCGTGGAGACATCGAATTTATATTATTATAAAAAAAAGCGTGGATTTCGGATAAAAGTACTTTCTCGAGATCTTCCTCCTTCCTCCATACCAAATTTCATCTAAATCGGTCCAGCGGTTGCGTGAAGCTTCGTACGCGTGGAATATAAAATTGCCGATAACTTTTCTTTCCGACATCCGATTTTAATCAAACATAGCTTATATGTTGCTTCAAATGATGCTCTAAAACGCGAAAACTGCATTCAAATCGGTTCAGCAGTTTCGGAGATTAACTCTAATAAACAGACAGACAGAAAATATTTCTAAAAATCGCTTTTTTGTGGTCTACTATACATCTTTAGACCCCCCGTTCCTTTTTTTGAACTTTTCTTCCTATGTACAGACACGCCGGGTTCTGCTCTTTTATTAGATTAGACTATGGATAATAGATCAGAAATGGTCGCAGTGATAACTACTGGGCTCTATAGCCCTGCAAAACCACAACTCGGAACTATATGGATAACCGTAAAGGAACCAAGCTTCTAAGTTCACTCCATCCAAATTCAAAAGCTATATGTATGGTCAACTTATTCAGTAACCTTCTACCTACGATGTTATTTAAGGAAATATCGAACGTCACATAAATAGACTACTACTACAAAAGTATGTACCTATGGGCAAGAATACCTGCTCGCATACCTAATTAATTAAGAGGTAGAATACCTAGCTGACATATCTCGTAAAATTCTAAATGTTAATACATTTTACCTAATGGTACTACCACAATACAAGTAGAGAACGCGAGAGATGTTTCGAGTAATATAATATACACCTATATGTAGATAGTAGGTACATGTTTCTTATAACAGTGTTATTTCAGAAATATATCGATACTTAGCATGAGATCTAGAATTGGATCTCCTTAACTAAAGTGGGTATCTATAGTTATACCCCACTCTGATTTAAATATATTTGAAGCACGGAAGCCTCTTTATTGAATCCGACTCGCTCATGGCCACTTTTATTTAAGTAGGTAAGTAGGTACTTAGATATACAAAGTTTTAAATACTAGACCACACATACCAAAAGCGAATAATCACTGTGTGGTTGCCTGTCGTTAATGTTGGGATCGTCACTTATAAGTTCATGTATTTTTTTTTTCAGAGATATTTAGATTTACAAAATTGTAATCGCCTTGAATACTCTCGCCTGTAGCCTTCAACAGTTTCAACTCATTCAAATACCGAATAATGAGAAATTATAATCGTATCGAATTAGCTGCGAGATAAGGTTGTAGTGTAGCGTAGGTATCTAGCCTATAATTGTACACGCTCAACAATATATTGTGCCAGAACGATACAGAGGGACGTGTTGTTATCAATAATTTATTGCGTATATTAAACATTTATTTATCAACGTACGAGCAAACATAACTTCCGTAGGGTTGCCATCTCCTAAAATGAAAAAGCCGGACTCTGCCTAGAAAAAAGCCGGACATTTTACCCTAAAAGCCTGACATCACCACAACTAAAAGCCAAACACAAATTTATAAAGCCGGACATACCTTTTTTTAATGTTAAACCTCATTTTTTCCCGTTCCCATGGGAATTTCGGGAGATCCTCTCCTACACTCTTCAAGGAACCTACCTAAATGCCAAATTTCAGCTTTCTTCTATCAGTACTGACATGACTGACAGTAATGATGATGATGATGATTGCTTGGGGCGCTACCAAAAAGCCCAACCAAAGCCGGACAGGCCGGACATATGAATATTTGGTCGGACACAACTCGAAAAAGCCAAACATATATGTCCTGCCTGCTAAATACAAATAGATGGCAACCCTACTCAGAAGACGTATACCTTTAGCTACAGTTTTTTATAGGTACACGTGACCCACGACTTCATTAGAACGTGTAATGAGTTATTAAATTAACTAATTAATCAAGATTTATCGGTATTGTGTTGTCCACATACATTTTACTTCTGCCATGCAAAAATTGCCTATTATTATTGAATACGAACGCTACAAGGAAACAATTCATTTACCCTAAAATAAACTCATTAACCACAACAAGTCTCATAGCAAATTATTTTTATATATTTGTTAAATTAGCTTTATAATTATTAAAGGCATTGGAAATGTTTATTTGTAGTAATTGCTTAATTGTATTAAAGAGTTATATGGATATGGCTGCCGAAATTTATTTTATTTTATACAGTAGATTGGTTGACGTGTCCGAAGAGAAGCGACTAAGTGAGTTAAGTGAATCGGTAAAGTTTAAGGAACTTCAGAAACGGCTCCCGTTGGAAAATAACGGCGGTACTAATTAGCGAGTAGTTGAAAATGCGACGCTACCCGGACTAGTTAAAATATCACATGAATCATGTGGAGAATGGTGGTAGCTACAGTTAGGCAAATTTTTCTTTCGGATTTTGCCAGATGAAGCTGTTTATGGCAGAAGTACTTCATGTACGCAACTTTGAAGGATGCAGTGCAAAAATAAATACACAATAAAAAGCTCGAGAATTCCGAAATATACATAGGTATAGCAAAACACAACATCGCAGGCGCGCGGCGAAGCACTTAAGCCGTTGATGCAGAGTCTATTATTGCTTAACCCGCCGCCTTCTAAGTTGTGTCGTGCATATTCGCTCCCTCAATAACCTTTCCAAAAAAAAGAACAAGTAGAAAATTCATTTGTTTACTTGACTTGTATTTATTTAAACTTTATTGCACATTAGTAAAAAAAGATACAAAAGGCGAACTCGTACTCGCTACATATAGGTACATTTGAAATCAAAACAGCAAACATTAGACAGTAATATAAACGACCAATTTCGTATTTAGAGAAATTATAGTAATACAAATTATTATATCTACTTGAAAAATTCAAGAGTTGCGGAAAATAATGCAGATCGAATTATTTGGCCCTAAATGTCTGACTCGGTTGTTAGAGCCGCTAGCGACGCGTGGAAACCAACATATTATAATGATATCATGTTACAATTTTGTACAAACATGACGCTTAATATTTTTATGTAACTACTTAACTACTAGTCTTTCCCTGCAACATCGTTGCGCAGAAATATTAAAATGTAAAATCCCGTTCTTTTCCCTTCCCGCGGGAATTTCGGGAAATCCTCTCTTAGAGCTCCCCTACGTTCCCTAAGGAATCTGCACGCCAAATTTCAGTTCTCTACAACCAGTAGTTTTGGCTCTGCGTTGATCGATCAGTCAGTCAGTCAGTCAGTTTCTTGTTTTATATATATAGATAGATAGCCATGGTCTGCGCCGGTGTATATCCCGCGTGGAACGGACGTGGCAAAGAAGTGGTAAAAAACCCTTATATAATTTCGTCATGTCCGTCTAACGAAACTAAACGAAAATTGGTTTGAACAAATCGGTTGCGTAGTTTTTAGGGTTCCGAAGTCCTCAAGAAACCCTTATAGTTTCGCCATGTCCGTCCGTCCGTCCGTCCGTCCGTCCGTCCGTCCGTCTGTCCGCACTATTGCTCGGAGATGCTTAGTTCTAGAAAGCTGTAATTTGGCATGAATGTACATATTAGTTACTCTGACAAAGTGGTACAATAAAATTTTGAAATATATTTTTTTATAGGGTACCTCCCCTACTCGTAAAGTGGGGATGTATTTTTTTTTCTTGCGCACCTCATGGTGCGGCATATCGTTGAAAAGGACTTAGAAAAATATTGTGGGTTTGTTAAAACCATTTTGTGATTAAGCGTTTGTGAAATATTAAGCTTTAAAGTGCTATTTTTTGTCAACCCCCCCCCCCCCCTGCCAGCTAAATGGTGGTATTTGGATGGCTGAAAAAAATCACGATTATGGCATATATAACGTAGTTGAAAGGAAAACTATCACAGCTAAGTACTAATGTACAAACTTTCGAGTCATAGTCGACCAACTTATGAAATGATTAAAAAACCAATGTTTTTTCTCGAGCGGCAGGGGCGTCGGGCGGGCACGTCATACCACAGGCTAGCTAGATGCTAATAAGTCTTAGAAAGGTACTGTGGCCATCGTCAACTTCGGAACCCTATACTTTGCGCGTGGCCCGACACGCACTTGGCCGGTTTTTTACGTATGGGATAATCATTTCAGTAGCTACGGAAGCCTTCATATAAGCGAGTCCGACTCGCTCTTGGCTGGATTTTTCTCGTTGCCATAGCAATTTCGGGAAATCTTTTAGTGCTGTTCTATGCTTCCCAAGGTACCTGCATGCCAAATTTCAGCTTTCTACCTACGTACCACCAGTAGTTTCGGCTCTGCGTTGATCGCATTTTTTTTTCGGGATAAAAAGTAGCCTATGTCCTTTCCTGGGACCCCAAACTATCTCCATGCCAAATTTCATCTCAATCGGTCCAGCGGTTGAAGCGTGAAGAGGTAACAGACACACAGAGTTAGGCAGTTGACTGTCAATAACATTATTATCTCATTTTACATTGCAAAAAGAACTCATATGCAGCCAAAAGGCAGCAAAATAAGGAAATGACCTCCGAAAATTTTATTGATCACATATTGATATGTATAGTCATTCTGTAGAAATAACTCATTGTGTGAATAACCCCTGTTCGAGATTACCACGAAGACCGACAGTTCAAGATTTTAAATACTTTTATATGTATAGGTACTAGCTTCTGCCCGCGAATTCGCCCGCGTAGAATTCGGTTATCGCGTTCCCGCGGGAACTATGTATTTTTCCAGGATAAAAAGTATCCTATATCCTTTTTTGGGACCCCAACTATCTCTATGCTAAATTTCATCTCAATCGGTCCAGCGGTTGAAGCGTAAAAAGGTAACAGACAGACAGACAGAGTAACTTTCGAATTTATAATATCACTACTACTACTACTACTACAGCCTACTTATGTCCCACTGCTGGGCACAGGCCTCCTCTCATCACGAGTGGGTTTAGGCTAGAGTCCCCACGCGGCGCGGGCCCAGTAATAATATCACAGTATGAATTAAATGGATGTCTGTCTGTTGGACTTCGAAACACGTAATACATATCAATATCAACATAAGTTTAAAACGTATCAAAATTAAATTACCAATTTCCTATTGAGATAGAAAATAATAGAAAATTGTAATCTTTCTACAGATAATTCTATAACTATCATACCTAACTAACTGTCGTAAAAGGCAAGGTTCTGTTATCAAGACTATAAAAAGCGCATGCGCAGAATTCGACAGTTTCAAAAGTGGAAATTGATTGAAATGTTCACTTGAGGCAGTAAACTTTGTGGGTGTGCTTATGCAATAAATTATTTTGAATTGAATTGAATTGTAATAAAATGATATTGGTAGTATTGGTATACCCACGTCACACGACAGGAAATAAAACGCTTCAAAGATGCTGAAAGAACCGGCTGTTAGCTAACTTTCAACTTGATTTAACATTATCTTTGTACATTACGGCTGCATTAATTGTTGTTGAGTACTGCTAAGGCTTCCACCGGTTGCCCGCGACCTTCACGAGGTCGTCGCTCCATCTTGTTGGAGGCCTACCGACAGCTCAGGCTCAGGCAGTAGCACAGGACCGGTCTGAGTGACGTGCCTTGGGGGAAGCCTATGTCCAGCAGTGGACGTCCTTCGGCTGAAATGATGATGATGATGATGATGATGACTGTTAAAGCTTCAAATAAGTTTTATGCTTGTCTAGCTTCCACCCGCGACTTCGCCTGCGTGGAATTCGGTTGTCGCGTTGCCGCGGGAATTATGCGTTTCCGAATTTTGATTGCCGAAAGTTTAGGGATATCGTGTATAGAACGAGACAACTTAAAAGGCGCGAAGCACTTTAGCCGTTGACGACAGAGTCTTGTTTTGCATAATCCACCTTCTTAGTTGTGTAAGGGTGTGTTTCCACTAGGGATGTGCGAGGATGCGTTGCGAGGGATGTGTTTGTCATGAACCAATAGAAACACTTCATTTACCCTATCCTCGTTCCGCTGAGCGTTTCCACCAGAGCTGAGTTTGTTTCTACACGATAAACTTAATGTAGGTACTAAATATATCCCTCATTACACATAATGAAACCTTTCAAAGTGGAGTACTTTTGTAAAAAAGAACCTTTAAAAACTTATAATATAACAAAAATATTGGTAAGTTAAGTATTACGATTAAGTTGTGACTGCATCATTTGGGCCCGCGTGGGGACTATAGCCCAACCCTCTCCTGATGAGAGGAGGCCTGTGCCCGGCAGTGGGACGCAAATAGGCTGTAGTAGTAGTAGCATCATTTAGTGTGACCTGTACCGTATGCATGACAATTTGCACATTGCAATGTTCTGTCCGCGTTTCACTTGGCATTTGAGCTCACGCCCACCAACCGACGACACCGGAGCCGGGCCTTTCCTCGAACTGCATCGTAGCTATCTCGGCAGAAATACAACTCGCTAACAACTGGCACCTACGCGAATGCCTTACCTAATCAAATCACATCACATATGCACAGTCTTTCAAAGATGTCGACCAAATTAAATCATCGCACTCGAAACTTAGCTCGGCAGATCCACCGGACATTGACCAAGTTCTTCCAATATGCCATGATGCCCGCGCCGAATGTTTTGAATACTCATTACACAGGCAAAAGCAAAACAATGCGATTGTTTGAAGCGGTGTCGTGTAAACATGCGACGTTTAGCACTCCAATTCGCAAAACATTAACACAATGGGATTATACCTGTCGATATCAACGGCGACTGCATGTTCGATCCGCTCGAAAGTGCGGGCGCACAAACGATTCAATAATTTCCTTTATGGCTATTAATTTTGCTCGTAATCTTTCTCAATATGAACTTGAAAGAGCAGTGAGTTGAATAAGAATAATCTTGCTGGAAAATATCATAGCGATTGAAATGAAATCTCACGTTACAATATTTCATATCTCGTTGTTTAAATGATAATGTTTGATAAGAAGGCTAATCGTTACGTAAAGAAGTTTTACATGCCTTCAGATAGGACGTTTTGGTATTGTCTCGATAATATTTGAGCAACTGTGTAGTTTGGATGAATGAGAACGAGGGCAATCAATAAGTATCGATGTGTAGGGCTGATAGTGAAAACGACAATCATACAGTAGCATACGGTCGGGTCGTTAGCGCGGCCTTGGGCCCGTGTCGGGGCGGCGCGGACACATTTAAAGGCTGGATGGGCTATCCACTCAATTACGACAAATACGTATTACGTTAATGGTCATAAAACATTATTATATATATATATATATATATTGAAGAAGCTAATACTGTGTAGCATCAATAGTCAAATGTAAATCTACGTAAAGTATGTGAGTCGCGTATTTAATAAAAAAATACTTAGTTGTATTTATCTATATTTATTATCTAAGCAGGTATAGTGTAGTGTTATTATGGGACACACACTTACCGGTCGTACCAACGCCGGCTTAACGTAGGAATTTAGTTAGGTAAATAACTTGTCGACACGTTTTATAGGTTTAACACATATATTTTAAAAAAGAAAATCGGAATGACATACTTTGTTCATGTAAAAATTAACACAGGTAGTATTTACGAGAACAAAACCGGGGAACGACGAGATTAGCGTTAATTATGCGGATTAAAAGAAAAGGACTCGCAACCGTAAAAGTTTTACAGGGATAAAAAAAGGTAAATACATCAGAATTTAAGCGTTGGCGGTCTAAAGGGAAGAGATATTCGAAATAGGAAACCAAAAGACCGAATAACCGGTATCAGCCGTACGAATTAGCTTTTTAGAATTTGGAGGGAAATAACATAACAATTTAAAAAAAAAAAAAACGGAACAGGTCCGGTAACTATGCTGGAAAATAAAGAAATTAGTTCTAATAATGATCAGTTCAAGGCCCCGGACTAAACACTACAGAACTACTTTACAGCACGGTACCGTCCTCATCCGTTTACCCGCCGACGGAAGGAGTTAACAATCGGGTCCGGTAAAACCTAGTAGCCGCTAGATGTAATGGTAAACGTCTCGTAGTTTCCGACGGGTGACGCCCCCTCGCGCCGGTTACGGAATCAGGTCGGTCTCTGGGGTAGGGGTGGAGCTGAAATAGAAACTAGGCTATACCAAAAACTCTAAAGAAGACGCGAAAAGGCCGGAGGGACCTCGCGCAACGAAATTACCCAAAAAAAAAAGGTAGAAACACTTACCCACACTAATGTGGCCGGTTCAAATTAAAATCGGTGGTATTAGTTACACAATAACGTGGCCGGTACAAAATCGCAAACTAAGCGACGGCAAAACTGCGCTGCTGTAAAGAATACGTGAATAAGCACCACGAAAAAATCCAGCGGACAACATAATTGTTTTACGGAAGGAATAGAAAGCTGCGAAACTTACCCAATCACTAAAATGTGGCCGCAAATATGGCCAATCAGCCTAAAACATGTGCCGCACTGTTGGCATGCTGTTCAGTTAAATATAATATGCTCGTGCCCTTTGCATCTAATTCCCTTTGTACACAGAAATCTTCACACAAATGAGTAAATTGGGCACAGGCGTATATAACTTGACGAAATCTCAGTAATATCTGCCCATCTGCATACCATTGACGCGAGCCCTCAGAAGGAATTCTATTATTTGAAAAATTTGCAAATTCGAACCAAACATACGTAAAACGCCACCGACCAGGCCAAAAAAAGTTCACATACGCGGGGCAGAAGGAAAGAGGTTAATTCAGCAAAAAGAAAAACTTTGCAGCGTAATGCTGCAATAGGTATGTTGGAAAGGACGATATTGAAACGGAACTGATTAATCATATAATTAATGATTTTTACAAACGTTTTGGCATAGTTATTGTAACTGACATGTTTTCTAAGGATCCGAATTGTACTTACTTAATTTTATTCTTTTCTCCTTTATCTATCGTTCGCAGAGGACGTCACAAAGTAGGTACCTATGAATAAACGACACTGACTAAAAATGATTAAAAACTATTTTAAAGGATTTTTTTTACGTAAATCAATCTATTTTTGACAGCGGTTTTCCCCGGATTTTCATACCATATTTTAGTTGAACGATTTGAATTTACCACTGAGATTTTCGGTGAAGGAAAATATCGTGAGGAAATCTGCGAAGTAATTCAAGGAGTGTGAAGTCCCCAATCTGAGCTGGGCCCGCGTGGGGACTATAGCCCAAGCCCTCTTGTGATGATAGGAGGCGTGCCCAGCAGTTAAAAAGGCTCCGGCTGTGTAGTAATAGTAGTAATTGAACGAAACTCGTTCAACGAATGTCAGTAACGACATTTTAGAGAAATGACATTAAAAACTCAACTAAAAAAAACTAATGGTTACAATACCTAACAAAAGAACGTCAAATGATGACGTAATCAAAATTCAACATATTCGTTACTTGATATTTAAAAAAGCAATTTCTCAGAAACGAGTCAGGAGTAGATGGAAACATTTGAAACCCTATCCGCGTGGGATTCGGTGAGACCGCTCCCCGGGTTTAAAAAAAGAACCGTCCGCCTCCCATACAGAGGGTCTGGGGTTCGAATCCGGCTCGCATCTCTGAGTTTACTTGTGTGCGAAATTCAATTTGAATTTACCACTGAGCTCTTCGGTGAAGGAAAACATCGTGAGGAAACTTGCACGTATCTGTGGAGTAATGGACCGCGTGAGGACTATAGCTCAAACCCTCTAGTGATGAGAGGAGGCCTGTAACCACTAGAGGGACGGAAATAGGCTGCTGTGATGGTAGTGGTGGATTCCCCCGGGAACAATGCTTTTATTCGGAATAAAAAGTTACCGATATCCTTCCTATCGCTATTATTTTTCACTATAATAGTACCAAATTTTATGGAAATCAGATCGGCGGGTTAGCCGTAAAAGCATAACGGACAAAAAGAGTTACTTTCGCATTTATAATATTACGTACTACCTATAGATAAACGAGCAAATTTTTGCTTTGCAAATAGAACTTTACTCGTCTCAAGGTGAGTTGCAACACTTGCAACCCTAATATGTCGGCATAAAAAACAAAAGAAGGGAAGTTGGCGTGAAGTTTCAGAATTTGTGTCTTCTACCGGATTGCGATGAAGTCGCGTCGGACACAAGCTAGTCTTCAAAATGATTCTTGTTTTTATTGTTGTGCAAATCTCCATCCATTGGACCGTCGTTTTCCCACTTCCCACTGACATCTAATCCTGAAGACTCAGCATCGGTGAATTTATGCATTGAAAGAACGCTGCCAAAAATGACGGTGTGAGAGGAGCATGGCAGGCTGCGTTACAGGGATAGATAGACGCATATGCTGCGGGAGTAACTAGTACTACAGCCTATTTGCGTCCCACTGCTGGACACAGGCCTCCTCTCGTCTCGAGAGGGTTTGGGCTATAGTCCCCACGCGGGCCCAGTGCAGATTGGGGACTTCACACACCTCTTTGAATTACTTCTCAGATGCGTGCAGGTTTCCTCACAATGTTTTCATTCACCGAAAAGCTCAGTGGTAAATTCAAATTTAATTTCGCACATAAGTAAACTTAGTGGTGCGAGCCGGAATCGTACCCCCGATCATCGACATGAGAGGCGGTAGGTCGAACCACTAGGCCACCACGGCTTCCGTACATCCATATTTCCACCATGACTTCACTATATGCAGTTGATACTTCTTATATGCAAAACCCTAAAGGCAGTGGCAGAGGGGGTCGCCCGGCTATACATGGTGGGTCAGAAAATATGGCAAATAATTAACCCACAGTATCGGCTATCGATTCTAAGTATATTGTATAGGTCTTTAATTTTTTTTGAGTTGGTGAAAAAAATAATCTAAATATATAAAACTCAAAGGTGACTGACTGACTGACATAGTGATCTATCAACACACAGCCCAAACCACTGGACGGATCGAGCTGAAATTTGGTATGCAGGTAGATGTTATGACGTAGGCATACGCTAAGAAAGGATTTTGCGAAATTCCCACGGGAACGGGAAAAAACGGGATTTTACATTTAATATTTCTGCGCATACGAAGTTGCGGGGAAAAGCTAGTTTTGTATAGGATTCAGGCGTAGCTCACACAACCAATCCCATATACAATTTTTTTTTTACCAACTCAAAAAAAAATAAAGACCTATACAATATACTTAGAATCGATAGCCCATACGGTGGGTTAATTATTTGCCATATTTTCTGACCCACCGTGTATAAGTCTTCAGGATTAGATGTCTATGGGCAATGAGCAACTGACGTTAGTGGGAAGTTAAAGCTACGTCTACATCGTTGCCATGGCAGCACTGTCCACAATAAACTGGTGCAAACTGGTCAGTCCTTGACGTTGACGGACAGTGGATTAATGGCTTATATTCTAATTTATATAATACAGTGTCCAATATTATTAAGAGATTAGGGATCAATTCCGAACATCAACATGATTGCCACCTACACTAATACATAATTATGTCGATCGATAAACAAAGTCGTGTTTAAAATAAGGGTAATTTAATGTGTCACCCACAAGCGCTACAAGGTTATAGCATAAGTTAATGCACTACACTTACACTAGTATAATATGATGCATGAAAAACGAATGAAATATTACGTTTTTTCCTGTAACCAAACTCCTGTAACGTTGTAATTATACTTTTAAGTATACCTACTACTAATTGTTATATGTATATAAGATCCGCTACTCAACGCGTACGCTTTATGTCCTCTACATCAGGCCGTTCACCCCTTGCCCTGTACTCAGCCCGCGTTTTATATACCTCTAATGTAATATATTAGTTGTAGTGGGAGGATAAATACAAATTGCATTTTGTTTATCGCACCGCAGGTGATAGGCCATAACAAATACACGTGGAAACATGTCGCAAGTGGCATCTAGCGGTGCCGTTACTCAACTTCGAAGTATATTCACATGTCCACGATAGATGGCGCTAGGTGCTTATCATTTGGGATAATAGGACAATGATTTCAATTGATCCAATTTTTTGCAACAATTTTATATGTCTATAAATTATGTGTTTTTAATAAAAGAAAAGTATTTGTCCACTACTGCGTCAGGTGTTACCACACTGGTCACTGTGTGAACTGTTCTCTGTTCTGTGGAAACACACCTGAAATTTGTGTTTAGTCTATGTAGGTAGCATTTTGCAGCACAAGTCCGGAAGCTACGCATGCAATGGGGGCTATCGCATGTGAATTTGCCACTAGAGGCGCCAGTGTCGCGTGAGCTCCAATAACATTCAGTTTTCACTGGTTTTGGCGGGCTTCGCGACATAAATGATAATTTCTTTAATTAACCTTTTGAAAAGTGATCTCCTTCGTGGAATTATCGCAAATATGGATTATTTGGCGATCAATGTGAACGCTTTGAAAAAAAAAGAAAACATTCCGTACGAAACGGAACTGCACAACATTGCGGCATAGCTACTCGATGATGATAGTTATTTATAATAAATAAACTTAATGAGATTCAAGGTTTAAAACTTTAATTGTTTCGGCGCCGATCTTATAAAGTCGCCTTTGACAGCTATGCCTCTGGACCTTAGTCAACAGTGGCGCCAACTGGTGAGCAAAGAAACGATAATCCCCATTGCTCACGCCAAACGTGGGTCCGTGCGTAGCGTGGGCGTGCGCTGCTGTGGTAGAATTTTACAAATAATCTCACCTCTCGTGACCGCATGAGATAGCGAACAAGCCGCCCCCTCAGCACCGCTAGAGTGTTCTTGTCGAGTTCCACATTCCCTCCCGCCACTGATTGGACCAGCACTTGCCAGCGGCTAAGAGAGTTCTCCAACAATCTTATATCTTTCTTCTCTATCCTACAAAGATAGTCCAACTTTAGAACCAGACCAAAGAGGGTCACCACGAGTGAATCCACCGCTAGATGCGCTTGCTGTCCTTCCAGGTACAATGTTGCCAACTTAGCACATTTTGTGCCATATTACACGATGAATTGACAACACTAAGGTCTCGGAAACGTCAAATGTAACAGTGA
Source organism: Aethes cnicana (assembly GCA_963971205.1). Taxonomy (NCBI): domain Eukaryota; kingdom Metazoa; phylum Arthropoda; class Insecta; order Lepidoptera; family Tortricidae; genus Aethes; species Aethes cnicana. Next base: position 11,905,409 of record OZ020274.1, on the reverse strand, counting down.
CATTGACACTATTGCATGAAATGACAAAAAGTCGACATTGACAGCCACCACCTTGCAGACACAGTGGCGCCAACTAGGGAGCAGGAATACGGTGGCCCTCATTTGAATACAAAAAATTATGTAGTGTGGAATAAGTCTTGGTAAGGAGCGCAATCTTATATGACGAAACAGATGAAAACGTGTCCAGCGGACTTGATAAGCAACAAAACACACTCTCCTCACAACCGTTTTCGCCTCAGCAGCGCCATCTGAAGGCGCCACTGCAGACTATCCGCCTAGGTGGCTTGACACTTGTGGCGACCGCAACGCCCCCAACCTACCCGATTTGGTGTCCACTTTTGGAAGTATAAAATTGCGCTCCTTTACTTCAACCCTCCATACAAAAAATAATAATGTGTACCTGTCAGCCAATTGCATCTCAATGTCTATACCATCTACCTTGTAGTCTGGCAGTTCTGAGTCATTCATAGTTTCCTCGGCATCCGAGAAGGTCATAATATTTTCGTCCGTGCCTGAAAAATAATGGACACATGAAGGTTTTAACATCCTAAGTTCATAACACAAAGTATTACATACATATTACAAACTAAGTTTAGCACAAGTCAGTGGGATTTTATATGGATAAAAAGTACTTCAAGTGTTACTCTATTTCCGTATGTAATCTATATCTATGCTAAACGTCAACAAATTTCATCTGTAGCAATGTGTAGTGAGGGCATGAAAGGTTTAATAAATAATTGATTTAGATTAATTTTGCTAGCGCCCTACCGCTAGCAAAATTAATCTAAATCCTGGTGCTAGGTCCTTCCGGGGAGGTACCACCGTATTTCCCCGACAACCTGCCGCCAAATAGCAGTGCTCGCACTGTTGTGTTCCGGCAGGGGGTTAAGGCAGCCAGTGAAATTTCTGGCACAGAAGCATTCCATCTTGGGCCGCAGGGTAGGCAACGCATTCGAGATCTTATGGTTTCCTACTGGGGGATCATAGGATTTCGGTGTCCATGGGCCACAGTGACCACTTACCATCAGGTGGGCTGTGCGATGATATATAAAAAAAAACGAAAGTACTGGTTGTAGGAACCTGTAGGTCCCTTGAGGAGTGTACGGGACCACCAAGAGAAGATTTCCCGATTTTTTTACGGGAATGGGATAAATGGGACCTACTCGAATACTGCGGGAGACAGCAAGTATTTATGACGATAATTGTTGTTCTCTTACTGGCAAAGTTTATACATAAAAAAAAGAAAGCTATATGAATAAAAGAGTTCACCTATTTTCAAACATATAAACGAAACTGTGAGTGGGTGATTCCATAAAATTTGGTTAAATTTTGGCCTCTTTTTGACGCAGGTTTTTTTTAGAAGATATAAGTTAAGTTTATATTCTATACTGTGGGTATAACATCTACTTTGTTGTACCCAGAAGGGCCAATCACTCAACTTGGTATTTTGTGAGAAATTTACGTTTTTTTTTTATCAGTCCTAGGGACTGACGCAAAACACGGTTTTTATGTATAATTACATGTTTTTTTTTCAAAATAAACTATAACAAAATATAATACCTCTTATATTGTTACTTATTATTATCAGAAACAGTGTAATTATAATTAACTAGCTTCTGCCCCCGACTTGGCCTGCGTAGAATGCGGTTAGAATGTTCAGTATTTTTTTTTTGCGATTTCCTCTTTGGATAATATTGTTTTATTTGAATGCGACTTATTCTGCAACAAATACATGTTTTAAGTTTAAAACCATGGCTCACATAATTTTACCGTCAGTCCCTATCTGAAAGTCAGGCCCTAGTCACCTTTACGGTGAGGGGCCTGACGGTCTAGGGACTGATAAAACAGAACAAAATCAAACGTTACTTTTTATTTAAAATAAACATCAAAACTAACAAGTAGTCAAAACAACAAGGCAGACAAAGCTCAAATATACAATAAATACTTAGAACAAATATTAATTAATAATCTTTAAAACGACTAGGGACTGCGAATTTGATTGGCACTTGTTTTCGGGACTTAGTCGGCCACCGCACTAACAAAAACATGAGCGACGCCGTAAAGTTCGTGTCTTACATTACAGCTACCTTCACATCGTTGCTTTCATACGAGTAACTTATGAAAAACGTCTCATGTTCCAATACCGCGTATTTTTGATTTTTTTAAGTGACTAGGGCTTAATGTTTTTTATCGGTTACACTTTTTGACATGAAATAATGTGATCAAAAATATAGTTATTTTAAATTAAATCGCAATGATACGGTTAGCAATGTAATAGTAAATGTGTTTAAATTGAATTGAATCGTATTATTAATATAGGATGAGATTTACAGCGAAACGTTACCTAAATTTGGGAGATGTTACACGGCTAGGGACTGATATTTGGGGTACGAAATAGCGATTTTTGGCAATTAAATATATTGCGATGAATACCAAAGTGAGTGACCAAATTAAATGGACTTTATAGTATCGATTACCAATTACAAACAAATTATAAGAGTAATATAAAAATGTAAAAATTGCTGCAAAAACCAAGTTAACCAAATTTTATGGAATCACCCAAGTATGCCTGGTCAGAGACTTCCACTTGGTAATAATAAACATAATCAGGACCATTTAATCAACACAGTAACCTTCTCCAATAGAAACCTGTAATTTCATGTGAACAAATCATGTCTCGAATATTGTTAGAGATTGTACAGGTTTCTATTGCAAATACAATATGCATCATGTAAAAAGAATGCTGGAAGCCAACAGTTCCCAAGAACACCACGTTATTTTTAAATGACGCGTATTATACTCTGGCTCGCACCTCTGAAATTATTTATGTATTTACCATTAAATTTTTTGGTGAAGAAAAACATCGTGAGGAAACCTGCACGCATCTGCGACGTAATTCAAGGATGTGTGTGAAGTCCCCAATCCGCATTGGGCCTGGTGGGGACTATAGTCCAAACCTTCTCATATTGAGAGGAAGCCTGGGCCCAGCAGTGGGCCGTAAATAGGCTGGTGGTGGTGGTGGCGTATTATACTTCTGTGTCTCACGTTACATAACTTACTCTTGGGCAAAGGTGGCACTGACTGGTCCGGCAGCAGCTGGTACTGCTTCAGCAGCTGCCAGTGCGCCATGAGTGTCTTCGCTGTGCGTGACGGATAGAACACGTGGGGGTTCTGCTCTAAAAGCTCCTGGAACCTCTCTATGCTGGGGTGGGAAGTCTGGGAAAACAAAAGTAAAAATTGTATGAAAGAATATATAGAGGAAAATACATAGGTGAGCAAAGCAGAAAAAATGTGTAACACTCATCTGAATAAAGATCTTTAAAACTACAACAGTTCTATTACTATTAAGATACATTGAAACTTATTCATCATTTCAGCCGATAGATGTCCACTGCTGACGGACATAGGCCTCCCCCAAGGCGCACCAGACCGGTCCTGTGCCACTCGCATCCACCGCGTTCCCGCGACCTTTGCAAGCTTAGCTTTGAAACTTATTAGGTTCTTGAAATACTGGATAAAATATGAAAAAGTTAAAAATTAATAAGGCTTTAGATATGGCATGGATAGAATTACACACATAAAAAGATTTAATCAGCTGAGAACATAAACACCTTACTGAAATCTACTGTTTTGATCCTCAACAGAAATAGCCCTTCAACATCAAAAAAATATGTCTTTTAAATTTTGAATAATTTCCAGCCTATTCTTTAAAGTTAGTAAAATTTCATAATGTATTCTTACACTATTTAAAGTTCCAAGTAAGTCCTCTTCAGCCGTTGAGTACAAGGCCTGCTGTTGAACAGCTGCTACAAGGTCCGGGTGAAGGTTCCTCATTGCCGCCACAGCAACCCTCGATATCTCCGTGTTGTACAGCAGGGCGTACCAGCGAGACTGTACCTCGCCTAATGTGAAGCGACAGGAGAATTTTATACCTCGATGAACTAACCGCAAGTCATTTGTCTGGAAAGAGAAAGATATGATAAGAAAATGGTGTTTATTTCGAAATTATCTTAATCTTTGGATTAAATTTCATGATCAACAACTATTTTTGTTTCTAGTCCAAACCCTTGAAATAGCAAAATTGATGTGTTCTATCAACTCAATTACAACCAGAAATAGTTGATTGATCCTTTAACACAAAGGATCAATCAACTATTTCTGGTTGTTAATCTGTCCCGTTTTTCAAGAGACAAAATGAGAGTTTATTACAAGAACAACATAGACTTGTCCATTTTCAATCATACAGTAGCAAATTCAATTGACGATGTTCAACGATAGGAAGTGATCCCACTTGATTTGCGGATGCTGTTGCTTGTTATTTTCAACCACACACAGATCAACAAAGTGTTACAATGATTAGAAAATGCCCCATTAGGAAAGGTTTTTTTTTAATTTGGGTTAAGAGGGTTTATCCAGAAAGTTGGCAACGTCGCATATAGCTGTCAAATGTTTCGCTGTTTTCATTAATTTCTCAATATTACTGAATTAAAGAAGAAGTTATCATTCTATGGTTGAATGACGCGTCTCGTTTTATATTTGTTGGTTAAGCATTCAAATGATAAGATTACATTAAAACGCATGGAAAATGCGATGGAAAGTTTTCAAAAGATAGTACTTCCGTAACCTAAACATTTCATGTTCCTAGGATAATTGTTGCAATCCATAGTTAAGGTTTTATTCAACCATAGAGCGACAATTCATATTTTATTTATTTATTTAAACTTTATTGCACATAAAGAAAACTTAGTGTACAAAAGGCGGACTTAATGCCTTGAGGCATTCTCTACCAGTCAACCTTTAGGCAAAGCAGAAAATGGTTAGGGGCGGTGCCAAAAATATACTTAGACACTAGCAAATAACAAATATACCTACTTACATAAAATGAACATACTTAAACTAAATACATCTACATATACTTACACAAATAAGACATACAAATAAATAAATAATATATATATATGTACGAGCAATGAAGATACAAAAAATATAATCGGTGATGAAAGATAAGGACAGAAGAAATAAAACCTAAGGAATCTGCTTAGTGAGATATATACGCAGTCTATTTTTAAAAGCGGGTTTACTGGGGGCCTTCCTAACATGCAATGGGAGACCGTTCCACAGTCTAGCAGCCTGAAGAGCAAAAGAATTTGAAACAAGCCCGGTACGATGTGGGGGAAAGGCAAGTAAGGGATCACTGGCAGAACGCAACTCCCGGTTGTGAGCGGAACCAAGAAATTGAAAAAAAGATTTAGCATAATTGGGAGAAAGTCAGTCAGTAATATTCATAAATTAATGAAAACAATGAAATATTTGACAGCTATTTGCGACGTTGCCAGCTTTGGGAGTAAACCCTCTTAAAAACAGTTGCTGAATCTGAATCTGAATCTGAATAGCCTTGTTTCTGACGTCATTTGTGGTCTTGGATTTGCCATCTTTTTATCTTCTGGTCGTCAGTTTGCCAGTTGGCAAAGGCCTCCTCCAGCCTCTTCCAGGGCAGGGCACATGATAAGGGGCAAGGAAAAATGGAGCCAAATTGTAACAAAATGGTACCCAAGAGAAGGTTACAGAACAAGGGGCAGACCAAACCGACGATGGGATGATGACATCAGACGAACCGCAGGAGTGATGTGGAACAGAGTGGCAATAGACAGACAAGAATGGAAGAGGCTGGAGGAGGCCTTTGCCAACTGGCAAAAACAGTTGCTACAAAGTTTATATGTCAATAACAATTCAATTAAAGTGATCCAGGACTCTGTAACCATGGCAACTAGACATAAAAAAGTGGATTCACCCTAAAATAAGTTCATGTACCTGTTGAACTCCTAATACAAGAGCAAGATCGTCCGTTGGTTTCCATCGACCCAGATCTTTTGTACACAGTTGACTGAGCTGTCCCTTGCGTCTCGACTTTCTTGCACTGGCACTGGCTCCGACGGACACCTTGCCTGAGCCTCTACGGCGCTCAGGGGGCGCGGGCGCCGCCGGCGTCGCTGGAGGAGCCACGAGAGGAAACTCCGGCAAGTGACTAGTATACGAAGGTGTACGCATCCGCTTTTCACTTTTCCCCAAAGACGCACCCGGTATACCCAAGCTGTACTCAACAAGCTCATCATCAAACCGACGACGCTTTATCGATCTTGATGAACTGAAACATCAAATCAAGAGAATTAAGTACACAATGTTACACAGAACAGTGCAAAACATTCTTAATGCTGATAGTTGTTACCTTCGTCGTTTTGTGTTGTCTTGTGAATCAAAAGGCGGAACCCCAGGATACTCATTACTATCCGAAGCATTAGACGGTGTTGGTGGAAAATCCATTTTCAATCATACAGTAGCAAATTCAATTGACGATGTTCAACGATAGGAAGTGATCCCACTTGATTTGCGGATGCTGTTGCTTGTTATTTTCAACCACACACAGATCAACAAAGTGTTACAATGATTACTCACTCATAACATAAAATTATAAACATGACACCCAACCCTAGAAACCAAACCAATCAATCGCGGTTAATGGCAGCGAAACCAAACCAGGTACAAACAAATTCTGTCAAATCAAATATGTATGACAATTGAATGCAATTGACAACACAAACTCTGAAGTCTCAAGCGAATAACGTTACTTTTATTGAGCACATCAATATAATTTGTTGAATTTTAGACTTTATTACGCTAAATTATGGTTCGACAATTCATTTCTAAAGTGAGCAAATATAATGGAAATGAAAAAGGACAGCTACGTTCCGTTTTCGATAAATACAAGCCATTCCAAAGTCCAAACTAGAAAAGAGTGAGTGAAACGGGGTGTTATTATTATTTGAGCTTGTGCTTTTACTGCTCGATTTTTTTTAACAGAGTATGTCTCAATGCTTCCCCTCTTTCCCCTGAAACCCAATCTGTGGCGATCAAACGGCAATTCTGACACTGACGGATGTCAGATAAGCGTTTTGAGGTTATTATTTGAATAAGAATAACACTGAATTAACCATTTTTCTGTGAAAATTGAATTCGGCTTCGCAATGGCTCACTTGATGCGTGTAATTGGATTCACACCGTCAAGAATATTACAAAGATGCTATAACAAAATTGTTATTACTGATGATGGGACCACTATTGTTGCTCTCCATAGAGATCAAGAATTTCCTTACGAACACTCGAAGCCGCTCCCGGAGGAACCCAAAGATGAATCTATATTGAAGATGTCTGACTACAAAGAAGTGCAGAGAGTTTTTAAAGATATGACCCCGGAAATGGCAAGACAACAACTATCTTCCTTGACATTAACAACTAAACACCGTTGGTTCCCAAGAGCAAGGGATAAGAAAGCCAAGAAAACTGAAATGGACAGGACTTACCTTTAAATTATTAGAACATTTAATTATAATATACATTTCTACTAGTATGATGTTTCCCAACTGCTACTTAGTAACAGCAGAATAAAAAAAATGTTAAGCACCAGTAACTAGTTCTAGGCCAAATGATTTAAAAATAAAAAACTTTTTTCAAATATATTACTTTTATTTTCAGTACATACATTGAATACCTCGGATCCCATTATTAAATTAATTTAAAACATTAAATTTAATGATAAACAGAGTATTATAGATTCTTCATAGATACATTTAACTCAGGTCCCTAATCAATGGTGTCAGTAATTTCATAACAAAAAGTAACAGTAAAGCTTTGGCCCAACACAAGACTATATTGTCACCAAACCCGTAACTGTGTCACACTGCTTAACCCTTTGGATGTCATATCACAGATCTGTGCCAAAATTTTGACATGCTTTCTGTATATCCTTTCCTATCCTTTTATAAATGTGCAATTTTTATTTAGGTATATGTCTATCACCCATGTAACAAGTGAAATGTTTTTTAAATAAAATTTATTCTTATTCTTATATATTTTTTCATGCTTTTCGATAGTACTATTGAATAGCAAGGATGCTCAGTCACAAAATTTTCTGGGCTTTGGCATTCAAAGGGTTAATAGTATTTCTAAGCCACACCATGGGCTAAAAACTACAATGTCATCAATTCCCTTCCAGATTATTTCTACTGAAGTTACATGTGTGCACAGTGCCACAGAATAAGTAATAGTACTGGACAGTGCTAACTATGCTTTACCTTAAACAGCACAATTCTCAGATCCTATTGTCCTCAGAATATTACTTAACGAAGCACATTTTAATGCCCATATAATAAACTATCAAGTGACTTAACAGATACAACTGCAACATGGGTCAGCTTCTACATTAAAGCAATTAACCCACATTTTGCTACAATACAATGTTTATCACAGTAACAAGCAAATATCTTAATAATACATTTTAACATAATTGTTCACCATCACATCAACGACTATCTAGCAAGAGAAATTAAATAACTACATAAATATAACAATGGTAACAAAAATATCACTAATCTGTATTTAAAATGTCATTAAAATCAGAGAAGTAGAATCAGCTTTGTGAAGTTGTATTGAAAATATATATTTTAAAATAAATTATTATTCATAATTATCACAATATAAGCTTCCTTTGGTACTTTTGTGTATATATCTTAAAACATGTTTATGTATGTTACACTTAAAGTCAAGTAGCAACAACTCAATCAAACAAATCTAGCAAAAATAATATTTTTAACAAGTCAATGCATGGGTAGTTAAAAAACAGAGCTTTATTGTGACCTGTTTGAAAGATGGCAGTCTAAATTAGTCCCTTAACGGCGACACACATGTGCAGCCAAATGTTACGAGTTGGCAACCGGCACAGCGGACAATGTGCTCAGTCTGTGTGACACTCACCTGCGAGACAATGACACACTAAACTAAATACTGCTACTAATTAGACAGATATCGCGTCGCATCACCAATACATAACAGTTATCCCTCAAAAACTTGGAATGCCAGGATCCGAGTTCTGTAACCATAACTTATTGCCAACATTAATTTATCAAGAGTCATTTCATGACTTTAAGGCTAGAAGACTTGTACTATGTAGTCAAATAGATATAACTCGCTCTAATTTTATAGATTTAATATTTTACATTTATTGGACATAATAACGTTGCTTAATCTACAGCTAATGGTACATACTACAAAAATAATATTTATACCTTTGGTTCAAACACAAAATGGCACATGGACCTTTAACCAATTTTCATATATAAAATCACATCAAGAACTCCAAAATCAGAGTCCAGCTGCCTATATGGACTGTAACGAAATTTAGAAGTGAAACAATCTAGATAGATAAAATATAACATTTACGATCACAGTGGTTGGAAATTTGAATAATTGTCGTCACAGATTCCCCAATGGGTTGATCTGTGATTGTCGTACACCATTTCCAAAATAGTTAATAACGTTTTGCCGCCAAAAGGGCTTCCATTCATGAAAACAATACTGAATAGAACATTACCCATCGGACGCAATGATCAACTACAGTTCACAACAACATAACATAAATGTATGATGACTGATAATTATCATTAATCTACTATGTCAGATCGGTCAGTTGTTTCTAAATTCCGATGGGTAAGGTCCCGAGTATTCTCTGTATTGCACAACACTAAGAATACGGGAGATTGGTGGTTGGCAGGCAGGCGCTCTTCAGTAGTGGTAGCTGTAGGCTCTGTCTAGCGAGCGGACGCGGACGCGCCGCAGGTCGCAGGACAGACTGAAGAGCGGCTGCAGGGGTGTGCGGGGTCAGCGAAGCCGGGACATGCGGAGCTCGCGGTCCAGCATCTGCAGCTGCCGGATAAACCCCTCGTTGGGGTGGATGTCGCGCCGCGAACGGACCAGCGCCATGGCTTCCGTCAGCGACATGCCGCGCTTGATCATCAGGAATGCGATCGCGCACGTTGCCGATCGAGACACGCCCATTAAACAGTGGACGAGGACGCGGCCTGTTGACAATTTGTGAATCATGTTAGTATGATAATAATAATAAAATATCATCAACATTTCAGCCGAATAACCCTTTCTTAAGGTAAGCCACGAAGACCGGTCAGATAAGTCACGCAAACCGCTAAATTCCACGACCAACACCAGGTCGTCACAAAATATTCTTGGAGGGCCGAAAGTTTATCTTTTAATCTAATAGGTATCTTTGTGGCCAATATTCGAGGATGTTGTTGGTCTCATTACCTATCAGTTTTAAGAGCAATGTGTCTCGCACACTACTAAGTAGAGCTACGTCAGTGACCATAATATGTATCATCATTTCTTATTTTGTTACAAAGAATAACCCTGAACGAGCAATGTAACATAAATCACTCATTTATACAGTGTATATAATACTTTCTGCACGTAGCGCTAACCCTCGGCAGTGTTTAGCACATGTTACATACATTACACTACACCCACACAGATAAGAAACAAGTAGGGACCAAACTCACCTCCCCTGGAGACGCCCTCATCGATGAAGTTGGCCGCGGTGTGGAAGTACTTGGATATGTCCGCGGAGGGCATGTCCATGAGCGGGAAGCCCCGGTAGCGGAGCCCGGGGCAGTCGCGGTAGTACAGGTGGTCGGTGTCCACTTGCGTGTACCGCTTGCCCTCAGCGGTGTTTAACACGTAGTTTATACCCATGCGCCGTAAGAACGCTTTGTCTTTTGCGGCGACCCTGCAAGGCAGTGGAGTACAATTTTAAGACATGGACGAGACTTAAGTATATGACCATTAGTATCGACCACAACAATGTCCAGTCAATGTTTGTGTATGTGTTTATAGTATTTAATGTAGTAGGTGCTGCACTTCAAATCGGTACTCGAGATCACCAAGTAGGTATATTTTTTCGATTTACCTGTATACATCGAGGGCATAGTTATTAACTGGTATAGTAACATAATATATGTAGCCTTTTAAGAAGTGGAATTCGGCTATCGTGATCCCGCGGGAGAAAAATAGGCTGTCCTTTCCCGGGACCCCAACTATCGTCATACAAAATTTCATCTAAATCGATCCAACGGGTTAAGCGTGGAGAGATAACAGACAGAGTTACTTTCGAATGTATAATATTCACTATTTTCCCCTTCAGTTCAGTTAGGCCAACGGCGCCCACGTAAAATGACGAAGGTGTACGAGAATAGCACAGTATTCACTCCGTTGTTGCCGGTTCTCCCTCGAGACGGGACGGAGTATTCAGCCCCAAACATGCCTCGGATTACATTACCTTACTTAACCTTAAAGGCCTGATACTTAGGGACTCTTACCCTAAACCGTAAAACTCTGTAAAGGACGACACAACTTATGGTGTGTTTACATAAACGGCGTTCAAAACGACATTCACGGGCCCGTTCACAGGCACGGATGTGTAAACAGGTTGATTTTGAACGCGCTCGTGAACGTGAACGTGAACGCCGTCGATCGGTCGGCTGGCGGTTTTTTGGCGTCGCGTTAGTATCTCTTGCACCTTTGTGGCGTACGGACGATGACGACTTGCCGAATAAAATTAATTTAACAATGCCAATTTGTCGGAATGGTCAAACGACCAAAATTTTACATTTCCTGGGGTGTTACCAAGTAGAACCAATAATATGGACCCCCTCAAATAAGCAACATAAATTTTAAAAAATGTTGCAGGTGCTTAGGAGAGGTCGATAAACCCATGAAGGAGTTCAAACGGAGAAAAGAAGTACTTACGGGCACACTATATCTCTTTTCCGTGAAAACTGTATCTTTCCGAAATAAAAAGAAGCCTACCAAATATCTCCATATCAAATTTCAATGAAATCGGTCCAGAGGTTTAAACGTGAAGAGGTAACAGAAAGACAGAATGCGAAAGTAACTGTAATTTCGCATTCATAATATTAGTACGGGTGGATTTAGACGCAAACTGAAAAAAAAAACATCATCGTCATCATTTTGTTTCTTTTTCCTATAAAAGTAAATGAAACCCAAAACAATTAGCCTCCACGAGATTAACGTCCTCGTCGTCTGCCCTCCTTGCACTGACTAGCACGCCCGCGGTAGTGTAAACACCCTGCTTTTATTGTGTTTACATGAACGGCGTTCAACACGACGTTCACGGGCACGTTTACGAGCCCGGGCGCGTGTATGTAAACGCAGTATAAATTGTGTCAAACACTCGCGCGGCATCCTCGTCTTTTTTTTTTTTTTTTTTTCGAATTGACCTACGCTGTTAGCCGGAGGCGGCTTTTACAGCTTCACCGGACAGAGGGCGAGCGACCTGATGGGTGCTCAGCAAGTGGGATTTTTAACTTAGCATGCCTAAGGGTGCTCCTATTGAGCTGACCTCGGACTTAGGACGCTAAGGTGGGGAGCGAGATTGGTTTTGTGCTACCAACGCTTCGGAACGCTACCTACGACTGACTGAGAAGAAGCGTCGCAACAAACTCAGTCAGTTTGAGTCGGATTTGTATTTATTACCGGTCTAGATCGGTTGTACTGGTGGTGTCGCCCACGTGTAGTGTGGTTCGGAGGACGTCCTCGCCTCCTCCGGAGGGGGCGGTGTGGTGTGTACGGAGACAAACTGATGTCGCCCTGTGAGATTGTTGGGCTAGAAGTCGAGCGGGCCGCGAGGGCGGCCGTGATGGAAACATCCTCGTCATATATGGCCTTTGAGTATATAGCCACTGGAGATGCCATAACGTCAACTCTTCGAACAAATTTTTTCGCCACTTTTAGCGGGGGGCGAGGTAAACACGTACAGCACACCACCAAACAACGCAGGACTCAACAGACACAAATTTTGCTGTTGCGATAAACGCACACTACAAAAAAAAATCAACACATCAAAAAATACCTGTACACAGATACAGTTTTCACGTAACTATGCAGCATACATATGAACAAGACTAGTGATGGGACACATCTGAAGAATGAGTCAAATCAGATAGATGAATGAACTGAATTATTTTATGGTATTTTATTTTATAATAAAATTGTTAATGTGGAAGTTCTGTACATTGAAGATACCCAAAAATATATTTGTTTGTATGTATGTATGTCTGTATCTGTATTTGTGTCCTTAGCCCACACACAGTTTTTTAACTGTGGAATGAACTGTTGCCCGCAGTTTCCGGGCGGATACATATGTAAAAAAATTAAAGTAGATTGGTATTTGTAAGAGCCTATGTACATGAAATCTATATATATATATATATAACAAGAAACTGACTGACTGATTGACTGTTTGACTTACTGACTGACTGATGAATCAACGCAGAGCCGAATCTACTGGTCGTAGAGAGCTGAAATTTGGAATGCAGATTCCATAGGGATGTAGGGGAGCAATCTAAGAGAGGATTTCCCGAAATTCCCACAGGAACGGAAAAAAGTGATTTTAAATTTTAATACGTCTTCGCATATGAAGTTGCGGGGAAAAGCTACTTATGTTATAACTACCCTTTTACCCGCGACTTCGTCCGTATGTACTAAGAATTCAGGCAGCTAATGGTTCTATACATAGCAATAGTTATAGGAAACCAAAAACGAAACAATGTATTTTCCCACGGGAATAAGATGTTTTCCCGTGGTAAAAAGTAGCCTATGTCACCTTCCAGCCTTCCAACTAACTCTAAACAAAAAATCACGACATAAAACCTCTCCGTTGCGACGTGAAGGAAGGACAAACAAATAAGCTTTCCCATTTATTAACCGACTTCAAAAAAAGGAGGAGGTTCTTATTTCGTTGGAATCTTTTTTTAATGTATATTCACCAAAAATAAATAGAAAACGTGAACCAATTTCGATTATTCTTTTTTTGTTCGAAAGGTGGTACTTCCAAGTTGGTCCCATATTAATTTGGTTCAGTTCTGATGATGGGATCCATGAGAAAATGAGGGAACTCCTCGAAATTTGCTAGCACATAGATGATTTTGGTGTCAATTTCGAAGACTTCAGAGTTACTTATGTACTTCTATAGTAATGTATGGAAACTGTACCTACCCGAAAAAAAATTTTAAATAAAAAAATATAAACCGCCTTCAAACTCCGACAGACTGCGAAGTCGGTGTCAAGTGAACCGCCCCAAAGAAATGATAATCATATAGTGAACTTGACATTGACATCAAAGTCTGTCGGGAGTTAGAAGTCGGTTATTATATTTTTATTAAAAAAATATATAATACTAGCTTCTGCCCACGACTTCGCCCGCGTGGAATTCGATTATCGCGTTCCCGCGGGAACTATGCGTTTTTCCGGGATGAAAAGTAGCCTATGTCCTTTCCCGGGACCCCAACTATCTCCATGATAGATTTCATCTCAATCGGTCCAGCGGTTGAAGCGTGAAGAGGTAACAGACAGACAAAGTTACTTTCGCATTTATAATATTAATATGGATAATAGCAAATAGGCTGTAGTAGTAGTAGTAGTAGTATGGATAAGGGTCGTCAGCAAAATGCTCCGAACAGATAACACGTGTCGGTTTCCAAGAATTCTCCTTTATATAGGGATCTTTTGGAAATCTAAAATGATTATATGAAATAATGTATATAAATAATAGTATATGCATTACACATCACTCGTAGTCCCCAACTAAATATTGTATTCCTTTTACCTAGACTGACCTTTTACTTGACTATTAAATAAACCTCACTGATTGAATGAATGAATGATTCACTCAAAAGTTGAGTCGCTTTTTTGACTTTTGTCACATCCCTAGACCGATTCGCTCCCATTCATGTTTAAATTTTTCTGACGTTTACGTATCGCAAAAGTTTTTTCTTTAAATAGAGATTTTACTTCAATACACATTTAATAGTTAGTAAAAATACTTTTCACCCCTCCTATTCGAAAAGAAGTGTTTTGTTCCCCGTTTAGAGGGAGCAAAATGCGATTTTGCTCCCTCTTCGCTTTTTTTTAATTTTTTTTCATTTCTGCCCCGCTAACAGGGAGCAAAATACGTCTTAGCAGTGCGTTCACGGAGCTGCGGAGACTGTAAAAAGTAGCATTCAAAAGTCGCGTCTTTTTCGTATTTAGAATTTTATATACCGGCATTTTACATAAATACTTTATTACACATACTAAAAATCCATAAATTCATAGATATATACTTACTTTTGATAAATTATTTTCTATTTTTTATTTTCAATTTGGCTGAATGGTGCCAGCCAATGCCGTAGCATTCTTCGCAAACTCCTCGTGTGATCGAATTAAAAAAAATCGAACCCGCGAATTTCGTGAGCGCTCATTTCCTTGCCGTATTATTTTCCACTTAATTTCCAAAATAAAACGTACCTTATGTAGTGTTATGAATTATTTCGTAGAAAATGAATGAAAGCAAAAAGTCATTTAGGTGATGCAATGTATTGGGATCAACACCTCTGAGAATTCCAAAGGAATATTATGTAAGTACGTAACATGAATTGCACTGCCCTTTTTTCATTTTATCGCAAATGTATTAAAAAACTTTGTGTGAAATGTGTATGTGCGAAATTGTCATAAAATGTACTTTATTTCACATTTGTTCAAATTTACTATTATTATGAACGCAACGCGTGCGAGCATGACAGAATATAAATACAATGAAGTAGTTACAGATTCTTCAATATGGAAGCCATTTTCGCCTTCTACCTATGAATTTATGATAAGCGCGCGAAACACACGTTCTTTTTAACCTTGTTTGTTTCTAAATGTATTATTTTTTGTTTTACTTAATTTAAAGACAATAATGAACGAATGATCTAATGATTTTCTCATAGGAGGGGTGAAAAGCAGAGTGTACAACACGGTAGCAAACTTATTTATGCCTTGGGTGACAAAGCTTGAATCCCTCGCTAGCTCAAGATTCCACGCTAGAATCCCTCGCTTACGCTCGGGATTCTATTCTGGAATCTTTCGCGTCGCTCTGGATTCAATCCGTCACCCGCGGTAAAATATACCTTTTTGCTCCCTAGTCATACAATCTACTATATCTATGATAGGAAACGCGATTTTGTTGCGAATTTGAGCGATCAGATCGCCTTTTACACGAGAATACCGCACAAGACACCATTTTTCAGGAGAAACGTCTCGCGTCACGGAACGATGCAAAATGGCGGTGAAGCGACCTTCAAGTGGGTTTATATAAAGACTTTGAACAGTTGAACCATGTACTTTGCCGGAGGGGATCGCCCATGTATGGCATCTCCAGTGGCTATATACTCAAAGTATATGGCGACCCATCCGCGACTTCGCGCGCGTGTGTGGAGAGACCTTTATGCGCGTACCCTAAATGCCGGGTAGTTTAAGGCGAGTACTCACGCATCACCAACGTAAAGTCCTGGGTAGACTTCATTCAGGTCTGGCGTCGAGCTGTACGCGACTTCAGCGAACGGCCGCGACCGGAACGAGCTCAGCGAGCTCAGCATCGATGAGGAGGACCCGTAACTCTGCGCACGGGGATCACAAGTCACACAACATAACACTTGGCCCATCTCAACCCATGTTAGTATGAACACTGTGTTAGTGACTGACTACTGATTCGAATGCTTACGCGTCCTAACGGGGAGATAAGAGCGTCGGTAGGGTTATTGCTCTTTCATAAATGACAAAGATAAGGGTGGCTGTGCCTACGTTGATTTTGCGTTAGTTCTACCACCAATTACCTAATTTCATGTATATTATAAGAAGTGCAAGGGGATTGCCCTCACAAGTACATTTAAAGCGAAGAAACGGGTCCCCGAAACTGGTTTAGCGAACGACTTACTTAGGTGCGAACTGGTTTTGCGGTAGTCACAGAACTCGGATTTATTTACCAGGTAGTCCATTCGGGACGACTATTCGGGAGAACAAAGCGACACGGACTGGAAGAGACAATGCGAGATGAAATAACTCGCCGAACTTGGTACTTAAATCACCTTAAGGCTGTTTTCCCACGTCCGCCGCGGATTTGAAACAGCGGTACCGCTGAACATTTGCCATCGTTTGTCCATTATACACATCTTTGACGCCATTCACATCTCCGCCGCGGAACTGAAATAGCGGTTTGAACGCGGAAATGTGTACGGCGTCAAGGATGTGTATTTTCGCCATAGACATAAATAATACTTCGTATGGACCCGGCCTAACGTAGATACATGTCATGTTTCCCCACTTCATTGGTGTCCAATCCAAAGTTAAACTTGTATCGTGACACTAAAGCTGGGCCACATTTTTCCAACAACGAGACGTGTTTTTAGATCTGAGAAACAGTTTCGAAAAAAGTTTTTTAAAAACGCTTATTGTCACGCACGCTCGGTGACAGAACTTTGATCAACTTTGGATTGGACACCGTGGAAGTGGGGACATATTACGTGTACGTTAGACCGGGTCTATATAATTTACGTCTATGATTTTCGCCATTTCGCTATTTCTAATCCGCGGCGGAGATGTGAAAACAGCCTAAAGGAGATGTAGGTATATACATTATCGCTTAGCATTCTGGAATAGTGTCGTTTAATTGTCGGGGCTTATGCTCGCAAGACTAGTGGTAGATAGTGCCAGAATGTCGGTAGGCCTCCAACAAGATGGAGCGACGACCTCGCAAAGGTCGCGGGAACCAGGTGGAAGCGAGTAGCACAGGACCGGCCTGAGTGGCGATCCTTAGGGAAGGATGACCAGCAATAGCCGTCTTTCGGCTGATGATGATGTTTGAAAATATTTTACTTTTTTTTTTTACTTTCATACCCTTTTATTAATCTAAGAAATTTAAAACCTATCTGGAAAAAAATAAATGGGCATGGGCCGGACTTATATGGCGCCAAAAAGGAAAGGTGGAGCAAGCATGTTTTCGCTTGGAGAAAATCTGGAGAGGCGTATGCCCACGGTAGGCGAAAATTCGCTGATAAAGAAGGTAAATCTGGATTGGAATGACATAAATTGGGCTAGATCTATTCTTTAGTCAGATCTAGTGACAGTGATTGGCACTTGGCATTGTGTCCGAAATATGCACATTTGAATCAATCAATTTCATTAGTAGCAAATATGTACTTAAATGACTGATTGAAGCTCACCAGTTCAATGTGCTCTTAAAAGTAATTAGGTATTTTGAAGAGCTCCAATGTCACAATTTAAATTGGATTATTTAGATTTTTGCATAAGTTGGCGAAGTGTAGAAAGGTATTTTCAGATTAATTTATCATCAAATACAATTTGTTCACATTCCTTAGATTATATTATATGTATATTGTAACAGTTTATTTATACAAAATAATTGTTTGGCCCAAACCCACAATCAAAGAGATGGAACCAGGTTCTTGTTAGATTATATAAAATGTTTATTCTCCTTGAATAACTAACAGATTATCTCAGGATAAAATACAATATAAACATTTTACTCGATGATTACATACATATAAAGTTAGGTGTTGGTTTAGTTTTATGAGCAAGGAAATGTTATTCAAAATGTGTAAAAAATGATTTTAGTTATTGTGGGTTATATTGCAGTCTAAATATACTTGACCAAGAAAACATGTGAACAGACCAAAGTTATAATAATGTTAATTATAATTTCTGAATGATTCCCTCATTTCTTGTTGGTTTGACTACACACACACTGACTAGTGCACAAGTATGGCCTGAGCCTTATGTTTAAGAATACTGGGTACCAATTTCACTTTTTTTTAAGTCTACTTTACGCACATTCTAACACACAAAGAAAGTTTATTAATAAAATAAATACCATTAGTGTTCGTAGATAGGTTCCTACCCGTTGCTCAGTAGCAGCACAGTATGAATGTGATCTCGGAAACATTGAGTACTGCTGAATACATTCATTACTTAGTTTTAAGCCACATAATAAAGATTAATTGCTATTAATAAGCTGATAAAAATGAGATAGATGTTATGTTATTTAACAATAAAGAAATTTAAGGTATTCAGCCAATAGGTTATCAGTTACATAGTGTTATGAAAGCTGATATCCCACATAATCGCAAGGAAGCCAAATGACCTTGTATTCATGACTAATCCCTTCGTAGTAAAAATAGAACTCGACCCCGGTAACCGTCAACACATTATATCTATATATAATATCACTTGAGATTACGGGAAAAAAAATCAAATATAATATTTTTTTTAACTCACCGAATCCCGATAACTCATTTTCCAAAAATAGTAGAAAAAGCTTTTACTATGCACCTCTTGCTTCCAAAATATGGTTTTACGTTGAGTAGGCGAAACAGACAAAAATAGCAAATATTTATTCTAAAAAGAATATACAAGTTTCGAAATTAAATTAATGTAATGCGATCAACTGCGCGCCATACTCCAACTACAAATAAAATAAACGAATTAATGAAATGAAATTGTACGTACACTATTGACAGCACAGTGTGACGTCAATGAATGAAATTGAATGAATGAATGAGTTGACAATTCGAACAGTGTTAGAAATCTATACCTATCTCTTTCTTTCCTGTCAAATATGGTGGGTTGAAGTAAAGGAGCGCAATCTTTATGGTGCGTTTACATAAACGGCGTTCAAAACGACATTCACGGGCGCGTTCACAGGCACAGACGTGAACGTGAACGTAAACGCCGTCGATCGGTCGGCTGTCGGTTTCCTATCGGTTGTTCGGCAAAGATCATTGTCTGTTTACATACACGGCGTTTACGAGCCCGGGCGTGTGTAAGTAAACGCACTATTATAGTTCCAAAGGTGGCACCAAATCGGGTAAGTTGGGGCCGCTGCGGTCGCCACTCTAGTCAGCAGTCAAGCCACCTAGGCGGATAGTCTGCAGTAACGCCTTCAGATGGTGCTGCTGAGGCGAAAACGCAGCGAAGACGGTTGTGAGGAAAGTGTGTTTTGTTTTGTTGCTTATCAAATCCGCTGGACACATTTTCAATTGTTTCGCCATGTAAGATTGCGCTCCTTACCAAGACACATTCCACACTCCATACTGTCAAATATCACTGTTGGTCGCGGTTCCAGTTAGGTATAAGTTACTACTTCTAGGGGCGGTATGTCAATAAGAGAGTGCGTCCACGGGTGACTTTTGTCGCCGGCGACATTTTCGTCACTCTGTCAAGTCCAAGGAGATCTATGGAGATGCGCCCATAGGTGACTTTTATCGCGCGTGACTTTTTCTTCAGTTCGCTACGGAGCCGTGACTATTGAGGTGACAGAAACTTGTTTGTCACGGCGACAAAAGTTACCCGTAGTCGCACCCTCTAAGAGAGTGTGCTCACGGGTGATTTTTGTCGCCGGCGACAGTTTCGCCGCTCAGTCAAGTCTAAGAAGATGTATGGAGATGCGCCCACAGGTGAATTTATCACGCGTGACTTTTTCTTCAGTTCGCTACGGAGAAGACGTGACGTTTGAGGTGACAGAAACTTTTTTGTCACGGCGACAAAAGTCACCCGTGGGTGCAGTCTTTAAGCAAACTATTGTAGTTTTCTAGAATTTTGTAATCTGTGGTGTACGTCTTCCCGCCCGCCCTTCGCTTCGCATTTTGTTGATTCGTACTTTATGTTATCTGTGGTCAGTAAATGACATTAAACTTGGGGAGTAACTTGTATTTTCCTTTTACTTTATTCACAATAATGTCTTCAATATGTTTAAAAATTTACAATAAGTAATAATTTCATTTTAATTTATAAACTTTAGTCAAGTTTTCAGTAAGATGGATGAGAAAGAAGAGTTGCATCTAACCTCTCAGGAGCTACAAGTTTTATCCGAGCTAGATAGGTAAGCAAGCCATGTATGTTTTGTTCTAATTATTTACCTGTAAGAATACTTTGGTTTTCATTTCAAAGTTGGTCTTTACTTAAACTCAATGAGAGGTTTTCATTTAGTCGTTTCGCTGTTTTTACTACGACGTCAATCTTCAACTTCATAAAGTACTCCTCGATTCAGTTGTCATAAAAACTCTTAAAGCAATTTGTTAAATGATTCTTATTTCCCACCTTGCTGCCTGTATTGTCTGTGCCTTTGCACTTTTCTATCTCAGAAGATGTGCCTAATACTGAGGGCTACAAACTGCTACAATAATATGTAGCAACTAATACAATAGTAATAAAGTACTAATACAATAGTAGATAATATTGTATTTGCTTAAACATTTTTCATTTGCCAATTCCAGCCGTCAGTTTGGCTTCTTAAAGCTGCGGGGAACTGAACATGTCCGTACCCGAGCACTCATTCTCAAGGCCGTCAAATACCTGGAAGGAATGCTGGTACAAGTTAAGGTAATATGTCTAACAACTAATTTTTCAACTTATTATAGGGGTCATAAGATTCATTTATTTTATGTATTTGTGCTGAGCAGGGCTTGTAACCGGTTAATTAAAAAAACCCCGAAATAGCCTAATATTTAGAATTATTTTATACTCTTTATGTGGAACTCCATAGTGTATTTAGGTTATTACTTCGTATTATTTTATAGCCTTATTAAACATGAAATTTACGTTTACACGAAAGAACGATAAGAAAACCGGTTTATTTGTATGGGGGCAAAAACCGGTTTCAAGCCCTGGTGCTGAGATACTGATATTTGGTGACAATTCAATTAATAAAGTCTCCGTCCACAGATGGTGAACATATTTATTATTTATTTATTTATTTAAAATAATCAAAGGCTATGATTGTCAAGACCTCAAAGATCTGTTCAAGCGCAACACCAACACGTGTATTGTATACACGGAACACTCAGAAACTGGCTATTACAAGATCCAACACCAACATAGCTAAGAACTTTAGCTGAAAGCGTATTAAAACTATTTGATAACATAGGATTTGGTATTGATCTATGTTTGCTCCACTTTTATCGTTTTTGTATCCAAAATCCACTATAGTTACTGAGGCCTTATTTGAAATGCAATTCCCATACAGATTTATTCTAATTGGCATTTGTTCTCATTTAAGGAGGAGGACAGAGCCAGTTCCCCGGGTGCCAGAAGAGACATTTGCATCGATCCCAAGACCTACTGCAAGCTCGGCCACTTCCATCTCCTGTTGGAGGATTATGCCAAAGGTTCCTAAAAACATTACAATCCATTTATTTACAAATTAGCATACTAATATTATAAATGCGAAAGTAACTCTGTCTGTCTGTTACCTCTTCACGCTTCAACCGCTGGACCGATTGAGATGACATTTGGCATGGAGATAGTTGGGGTCCCGGGAAAGGACATAGGCTACTTTTGATCCCAGAAAACGCATAGTGTTCCCGCGGGAACGCGGTAACCGAATTCCACGCGGGCGGAGTCGCGGGCAGAAGCTAGTTATTTATAAGGGCAGTTGGGGTAAGCACACCTAAATTGATTTTTTGACCAAATAATGTACAGACATTGTGAACAAGGCTGTATTGCAGTAGGATTGTGTTTTAATTGTTGCATATATGGATGATATTATTCATACATAGTTATCAATATTATATTTATGGTAGATGCACTTACCCCACCCTCATGCCTAACTGACCTTATAAACAAAAATCTTTTATCTAATGTTTGTACACACACTTCAAAAATGGCTGCACTTATTCTTTTTTAAAGAGTGAGGAAAATTATCCGACATATATGTGACATCCGTTATGACAGTGAGTTCTGTCAAAGCCAATTTCCTATCTGTGGTCATACAGTGAAATTCATTTTACAAAATCGAATTCGATGTTGTAATGACGTTCGAATTTCGAACATCTTTGAACAGCAATGCCCTCCTATATCCTTCAGTCAGACAGAACGAAAGTTTGTTCCACATTCAAATGTCGGCTCTATTTAGTCTATGCTTTTTTTAAATCGAAATTGACACTTCGAATTGCCGCCGTTGTGGACAGATTTTGGAGAATCTTAGAGGATTAAAAAATGAGTGTAGATAAAGTTCTGTTTGCAACTGTACATAATTAGGCCTTAAAACACTCGTGCTTTAAGGACCTTTATTATGTAGCAGTTACATAAACTACCTATATCTTATACCTACTTTAAACGCACTCTTGTATCATTATTTATTTATACAAGCGATCTCGGAAACGGCTCTGACAATTCGGACGAAATTTGGCATAATAGGGGTTATATGTCTGTCTGTCTGTCTGTCACGCTTTACCTGTAACGCGATAACCGAATTCCACGCGAGCGACGTCCGCACAGAAGCTAGTTTTCTATAAATTGATGAAAATGGCGAAATATTTGACAGCTACATATTTGCAACGTTGCAAAATTCCGGGATAAACCCCTTTTAGCCCGGCCGCACATTAGAGATATGAAGAAATTCTGACGTTCGCCGGAAGGCACTCAGTGTATACCTTTTGCATTAGGCCCCGCACATTGTTAGAAAAATTCTGATCAGTATTTGAGCCAGTGAGCGTTCTGGCCATCTTCCGGCAAGCGTCGGAATTTTTCTGTCAGAAATTTCTTACAATGTGTTAAGCACTGGTAGATTTAAATCTGCCAGAAGAACCAGATGTCGGTTATTTACGCAACAAGTGATTTGTATTCGTAACTTCTTTTTATTTGTACAGCAATGTCAGCATACCAGAAGTTCTATGCGCTCGAGTCGGACAATTGGAAGGACCCGCTGTTCTTGTACGGACTGGGCCTGTGTTACTACCACTACAACGCTTTTGAATGGTAAGAGAAAATCTGATATCCATACTAATATTATAAATGAGTGCGGACCTTTCATGCAAAAGCGTAGTATCTACCTAGGGAGGCATATTATGCACCCAAAAGAGATACAAAATATCACCGCCCAAAGAATCTGGAAATTCCTGGACTCAACGGGTATTTTAGGTGAATTATAACAAAACTCAAAAGGGCCGCCACAATAGATCAGCTATGGTCGAGGTGACACACATATGGCCCTACAAAACCCCCAATAATAATAATAAATAATATTATAAATGCGAAAGTAACTGTCTGTCTGTCTGTCTGTTACCTCTTCACGCTTCGACCGAATTTTCGACGAAATTTGGCATGAAGATAGTTGGGGTCACGGGAAAGAACATAGGCTTTTTATCCCGGAAAATTGTACAGTTCCCGCGGGAACGCGTTAACCGAATTCCATGCGGGCGAAGTCGCGGGCAGAAGCTAGTATAATGTAATTGAACTGAAGAAACAAGCGCCTTCAGTAGTGTAACGATTTCTTTGACAACCACTAGAGTCTAGTGGTTGTCAAAGAAATCGTTACACTACTCTAGTGACTAGACGAAGGGAATACTACAGCCGCCGCGTTGGACCGATTCAAAGGGGCTGATCAGTAGGTAATCGATTATTTTATCTTCTATTTGAGTGACAAAATATCTATCAGCTTGAAAAGTCTGAGTGCAACTGAGCGGAGTTTGTGCTTAGTTCTATTTTTTTTTAGTTTTTATAGCACATGAACTACGAGCATTTGTTGAGTCTACTTTAATACGTGGTTTGTGATCCCACTGCAATAAACAGTTGGTCCTGTTCTCAGGGTATGAGGTTGAAAAAACAGAATTTATAGCAGAACACAACTTAGAAGGCGCGCGGCGAAGCACTTAAGCCGTTGACGCAGAGTCTGTTATTGCTTAATCCGCGCGCCTTCTAAGTTGTGTCGTGCTATACCCTGGTGACGCACTTGCTTTGACAGGCCTTATAATACAAATTCAAAATTCAAAAAGTCTTTATTTGCTCTCACATAGGTATTATGTACTTACATGTTATTTGCTATACATTTGGGAGCCAATTTAACCAGTGTGAGAGCCTGGTGTCCGTACTAGGATTCCCTGTATGACAGATCACCAGGCAATAAGGAAAGTTTGTTTGTTAGTTTGTTAAGCATTCACGTCTTATTTACTAAACTGACCTTTATGGATGGTTTTGTCAGGAGTACAGGAAGGACGTTAAGGAATATGCGTAATGTTCTCAAAGGATAACATGCGAGCGCAGCCGTGTGCAAAAGCTACCTACCTCTACCTCTACACAAGAAATAATTAAATCTACAAAACTAGAGGACTGACGGCCTTATACTGACCGTTACGATATTAACGACCACCCTATGGATGAGCAATAAAGTATTTAGAAAAATCTAACGAAAAATGTTTTCCATATTTTGATTTTTCTTTGAAATCATCTCCACAACTCTCCCATGTATTCAATAATTAAGTGTTATCTATCTATATATGTATATAAAACAAGAAAGTGACAGACTGACTGATCGATCATCGCAGAGCCGGAACTCCTGGTCGTAGAGAGCTTAAATTTGGCATGAGAGGTTCCTTAGAGAACGTAGGAAAGCACTAAAGACAATTTCCCGAAACTCCCACAGGAACGGGAAAAAAAAGGGATTTTTCATTTTAATATTTCTGCGCATACGAAGTTGCGGGGAAAAGCTAGTTTTTAAAGTAAATGCTCTTCCACTTCATTATCTTGATATGGATTCGGGATAGTTTTTTTTTTATTTTGTTACCTATACCAAAGTTGATCATATAAAGTTGATGATAATGAATAGGGATGACGACAGGGTGAAGAAATCGAAATTCTAATTAGTCCGTCAGTCAGGTAATAAAAAAATATTAGACACGTATTTTTTTGTTTTATCAAATTAACAAAGAATGACTAAGGCCCGGTTCCTATATCCACGAAACGCCTCGTTTTGCCTACGGACGGTTGATTTTTGACATTTGTTCCATAGAGAATATGTCAAATTTTAACCGTCCGTAGGCAAAACGAGGCGTTGTTTGGATATAGGAACCGGGCGTAAGTTAAAACGCATTAAAGTTGGAGAGTGGGGTCTAACTACGTCACCGTTAGGTATAAATCGTATCTAACCGTGACGTCACGCGACATTTCAACTCAATATATCTCCGTATAAGTTTGATTACGTGAAAAAAGAAAAAATACGTGTCCAATACTTTTCAATAATCTTTCTGATAGACTAAGGAAAAAAAAGTGGTCGTCATCCCTATTATAACTGGTAGGGAAGTCCCAAAATTGTGATTATTCATTTTTAACGTTTACCTTGTTTCTTTTAAATAGGTACTTACCAAATCAAGGAAAAATTACATGTTTTTGAAGGGAATTCTCAAACGCTGTTTCAGAATTGATACACAACAATAAGTTTCAATATTTCCTGGAAACTGACAAATTATACAGATTTTGAAACGTCCGATATTTATTCTTGTTAAAATTGGGATCTAAAAATATGCATACATATAATCATCAAGAATTATTGCTTGGCTTCATTGATTAACTGTTCTAAAAAGAACAAAAGAATGTCTTAATTGAGGATCAATGTAGATAATCTTTTTTTTTTCATCAAAATGATATGAGTCTTTTTTTATTATCTGAAATTAAAACATTTATTTATATGTGTGTACACTAAACACTGACAGGACAGTCAAAATATTGTTGCGACATAAAATCGATTTGGTAATATTAATACATAATTCTCTTTTTCCCGTGAAATGTACAGGGATGGGCAACACGTTCCGGGAATATCCGGAAAGTAAGAAGTCTATATAAATAGAATGAAATGCAGGGGTGCATAGCCATTCATCAGCTAATTAACATTTTTATTTAGCGCCACTGAAAACTCAATTAACACACTCACTATGTGCTCCCTCTTTTAATCTTCTACCATTTTACATTTCCAAGTTTCCCCTTTCATAATTCATCGAGTATCAAACAGGTGGCTTTTTTAAATCACATGTGACATTTAAGAAAATGGCATAAGGTGCATTTTGCTATGATTCAGCCTGTATACAAATTCGTGCGTCCCAGTTTCATACCGTCGGGTGACAGATACAATATTCATCTGTGTTTCAACATATTCTTGCCTTTTTGTTTTATCGATCGGTCTATTATTTTATTCTTATACTTGCTTTTTACCTCTTCTGAATCGAGAGAGGTTAATAAGGTTCGATTTTGTGAATATAATTGGTTGGTCTGATTACAATATTGATAATTGGAGAGATCGTTTGGTGGGTCG
>OZ020274.1:11857135-11878391 GCA_963971205.1 Aethes cnicana | reverse complement strand
ACACCAGAAGAAAGCTAAGTTTGTGGCCATTCCTGTTACGGATGGTTTAATCAGCTTACTTTTTATTGGCGTTAATGAGTACAGGTGTTCTCACTTTGGTGATTCACGTTTGAATCTCAAGTCAATACCCAAAAATGCTTGTTATATATGTACATCTCGCAAATCGCTTCTAATAGGTCTTTGTCTACCAAGGTACTATTTCAAACTTACTCATGCATACCATTTGCGCCTTCTGCGTACTACACCCGACGTGAGTAAGTCACAAGGAAGACAATATATGTCATCGCTCGTCAGCGTATAAAATTGAATGAGTCATTAGCTCACTACAAGTCAGATTTCGCGCACTTTTGTTACGTCATTGGTTTACCGACCGGTAGTGCGGTGATGCAGCTCGGGAATTCAACGAGTATAATTAAACGCTTCGACACCGATAACACGTATTTCCGTGACATGGGAAAACCGTTTCTTTGCGGATTGACAAATCCTTTAATTCACACTATAAAACTATCCGGTTTTGGGTAATTGCGATTCCGTTGAAAGCGAAAATTACGTGGTAGGTTATTTCCCCCACCGACGACAGCAGTCCCCTATTTTATGATAAAACTATATCTTGTTTCTATGTCAGTATCTGGATATAATACCTATCTAGCAATCTATCGTGGCGGTTATCACGAAATGCGGCTATCGTTCGCGGACCGGTTTGCGCATTATCTACGCAACGTCGGTAACTGCTGCCACTAACGGTACCGGGCTGGCCGCAGCACTCCTATACTGGTCTCACGGGCCGTTTCTGCAGAACTAGTTCGTTAGTATGCCCGTCGACTCCTTTCCCGCATACCTAATGCCAAAGGATTACCAGCAAATATTGCGTCACCTACGAAAACGTTCCCGGATGGTAAAGCTCGCAGAATTGATAAATTGTGTAGTTCCTATGTATTATTTATTTATTATTCATGTATTCCTCGTTCTCGAACATGACTGTAGCGTTCCTACATCATCGTCAACGTCAAGAATAGCTAAATGGGACGTTATCTGTGTATAAAAGGTTTCAGAAGCTAAATTATGTCGTTATACTGCATGCATAAACAGACGAATTTACAATGTTCAGGTAATACACCAATCTTGCCATCGCTTGTAAAATTTACCGCCTTATCGGTTCCGCCATTAGACTGGATGCATTAAACACACTCACACATTTGTGTAACTGGAGAGTCATTACGCGCGCTGTCCACAACCGCAATTTCTAGTAATGGTCTTTCATTAGCGACTGACATTTGCCGGTCAGCTGCGGGTGTTCGCGACTGGATGGCGACCGGCGGAATATTGAGTGCTGCCACTTCCTTTGTAGACTAAGTAATAACTATTACATGGTCTAGAGCAGCTTGCGTGGCGCGTGCCTCGGCAGGTGGCTCGCGCCGGCTGCTGCCGCACCTGTCGCGCCCTCAGCTGCTCCTTCAACTACTAACCTTTGTTTAGCTACATGACCGTCGCCTTCCCTCCCTGAGAAATCACTATCCCCTTGCGCATACATCTGTCCCCGCACGAAACTAGTTTCTCCTTGACTTTTCTCTCCCGGATTTAACGAGGAACCCTTTTTAGGTTTATCTCGAAAGTTGGCAACGTCGCATATAGCTGTCAAATGTTTCGCTGTTTTTATTAATTTCTCAATATTGCTGAATTAAAAAGGAAGATATCATTCTATGGTTGAATGACGCGTCTCGTTTTATATTTGTTGGTTAGGCATTCAAATGATGAGGAAACTGCGATGGAAAGTTTTCGAAAGATAATTACCTCCATAATACTAAAAATTTCGTGGTCCTATGATAACTGTTGCAATCCATACTTAATGTTTTATTCAACCATAGAGCGATAATTCATGTTTTCATTCAGTTATATTCAGAAATTAATGAAAACAGCAAAATATTTGACAGCTATTTTCGACGTTGCCAACTTTCGGAGTAAACCCGCTTAAATCAGGAAACAAACGGTTGGACCTTTTCGAGTGCTTGAAAAGAAAGAAACAATGTCCAACAGGACGAAATCGCGAAAGTAAGCGGGGTGACTGATGATGAGTTTGTTTAATTAAGTTATCGGTCAATGCATCCGACGTTGCTACGCCGCTGACTGTGCGATGCGAATGATAAAAATAGGTCGATATGTAATTGCAACATCGCTTACTACGTAGTAAATAAACAGATGAGCGTAGAAAGCGATAAATTTCCCGAGTCGCGCGCTCGGTCGCGCTTTAATTGCATTTGGCAGTTAATTTCACCATCACCGGGAAACTTTTCCGGTGATCTTTACCGTGTTGAACTAGTGCGCGGATTTCTCTGAAGCATTTGAGTGATGTCATGCTGATTGTTGAATGCCGTCGCTAAGAGAAATTCATTCGTGGATAGATTTAAAGATCTATTTGCTGTATAAATTATGATAGTACATGATACATTATCATGATTACCTATGTATTTTCACCAAAAATAAATAGTAAACGTGAACCGATTTCGATGATTCTTTTTTGTTCGAAAGGTGGTACTTCCAAGTTGGTCCCATATAAATTTGGTTCAGTTCTGATGATGGGATCCATGAGAAAATGAGGGAACTCCTCGAAATTTACAAGCACGTAGATGATTTTGGTGTCAATTTCGATATTTGTATAGTAATGTTTGGAAACAGTAGCCGAAAAATATTTTTTAAATAAAAAATAAAAACCGCCTTAGGGCCGCTACAGACGGACTGCAACCGAGCTGCAATTTCTATGCGAACTATGCAGTTTGGATGCAGTTGGTTTGCAGTTTGCATAGTGTAAATCGTTCAAATGCAGTCCGTCTGTACCGGCCCTTAAACCTCCGACAGTCTGCGAAGTCGGTGTCAAGTGAACCGACCCAAAGAAATGATAATCATATAGTGAACTTGACATTGACATCGCAGACTGTCGTAGTTTGAAGGCGGTTTTTATTTTTTATTTAAAAATTTCAAGACTTCGAATATACGCCCCTGTTCTTTGACATTATTGGAATTTCGAAAGTGGCATTTATTACGCGTACTGCGGTAACCAATTACTCATGGATGCACTGCACGGCACTGACCTTGCGCGTCTTGGCACTTTGCAAATAATTATTTCTCGTTCTTTGTTTTCATAGAGCTACGTTGTGTTGTGTATTGTATGAAATGAAAACATGTTAAATTTATGCTTATAAATAAAACATGCTTACAAGTTTTAGAACTGATCGTCGCAGAGTAAACTACTTTAATGTAAAATGAGTTATTTGAATTTCAGTCGTTTTTTTTTTTTCTTTAAAAAAAAGTTTTTCTTCTTGATATGTAAAATACATGGAGAATCTACTGCTACAGTGTAATGTATACTAATAATAAGTCTGTAGAAGAAGTCGCGTCTGAAACTTGAAAATTAAAAGAAACTATCAAGTCGACGGAACTATAAACTAAACGATACTGAACACAAAATAGGTAATGATTTTTAGAAAAAAATCTGGTTGTATATGTATGTAAGTATGTCCGGATTTAACTCGAAAACTACTGGATGGATTGCAACAAAATTTGGTATGGGGGTAATTTAAAACACTGGTCAACATATAGCCTACTTTTGCGGGAATGCTATTAACGAATTCCATGCGGAAGAAATCGCGGGCAGAAGCTAGTTTTAACAACAACTAGATGTAGTAACTTCTAGACTTTTAGTACCTACTAATCGCTGGACGTGACATCGAGTAACAAACGCGACGTCAAGTAGCAAACATCACGGCCATGTTACATAATATATGCGAGTTATAGCCGCGCAGAGATCGTCAGTTAGCAACAGAATAGCGGCACAACCGGAATTTAGCAGCCGACTAAATCTAATGCGAAAGCCATGGCTCCGTGTGCTAGCGGTGTGGTCGAGTGCACACGGGTCGAATCTAATGTAAATTAGCTCGCTAGAGAGGTGCAAGGCGTGCGAGGAGGACGCGGTCCCCGACCCTAAAGTGCATCTAGCCGGAGAGATGTGCGGGTGTGGCCCCCGCCCCGCACTTCGATCCGCCGCGGCCGCGTCACGCACGCACGGCCCTCCACGCACAGACCTGCGCCGGGCCCGCGCGCGCACCGATCTGCCTCTATCGCCCTCTAAGGGCGTATGCATTATTAGCTCGCCCCCCTTCCGCTCTCCCCGAGCCATCTCCCTGCCTCCGTGCGCTCTTCGACCCGTTTTGGGCTTAGCGCGTCCCGATGTTCCCACACCCCGGCCTGAGGGTGCGGCCCGGCGATTTTTGTAATCTTGTGACGTAATTGTCTATTGTCTTTTCTTGATAAGTAGGTCAGGATGCTGTGGGCAGGGCGCTCGTGGCAAGGCGGACGAGGCGATGTGACGGCGCGCGGTCGTCGGCACTAACGGATCGCTATTTATACCTGCCGCGTAGTGCACCGGAACTCGCTCGGTGCACTCGCTGCATCCGCGCCACCCGCCCCCACCGCCTGTCAACGACCTCTTTACCTCTCCGAGCACTCGCTTCCTGCAACACCAAAATAAGCTCCTAACAAACCTCTTGTTCTCGACATAAATATTTAATACTCACGTTGTAAAGGCGAACTTTGATAAAGAGGTTTATCGTATTCCATGTTTTGTCCCGTTTCATAACACATTTGTGAGCGAATAACTGAACTTTCAAAGTGGTACCGATATAACTCGTTGTTCTCCTACACAAACGATATCGTAGGGCGTTCGTTGCGTAAGGTTTATGCCGCCACCGGCTGCCCTTCGGTTGTTTGGTTTACGTAAGGAAACAGCTCACATAACTGCTGGGAGCCACCCACGCGGGGTATGAACTCTGTGTCAAGCCGCTTACCCTAGTTTTTGCGCTCTAGAGTGGTTTTACACGTGCAAAGCAAAGACGAGACGAGCCCTTTAGTTTCCGTAACGAGAAACCGTCGTCAGCACAAAGAGAAGAGATTGCGTTTGTAGCCTATGTGGAGATTACTCATGATAGTGATTCACAGCTTTCACGAGAGCTTAACCGCAGAAGTTATAAGTCTGGAATTTGCGTTATTATTGGCTCATTGCGTAGATATGGTGATCCAAAATAACTTGGCAATGTAAATTTCGACTTAGAGCCGCGCTCAGACGTTACGCAAGCCTCAGTGAGGCTAAATTCGCTAATTGTCTGGTCACTGCGCTCATCTCGGTCTCGTTCCAACGGCAACTCGCAGCCACGCGTTGGAATTTCCGCGAAATATCTCATACGTCACTAGAACACGTCACGTGGTCGCGGGCGCGGCGAAACGTCACGCCCCAAGGCCGCGGATGAGTAACCCGCAAAACCATCTTAATATGGCCATATAACATTTGCGATACAACAATTAAAACATCGAAACTTATACTTCCCCTAAAATAACATACTGCCTACAATTGTTGAATTATTATTCAACAGACGACTTCTTCAGTAAGTTTTTTTTAATCCTTCTAGCTTCTGCCAAAGAACGTCCAAAATAAATCGTACGTCTTCGTGGTTTTGTTACAAGCGTTTACAGGGAAAATTAGCAACACTTCACGTTTATATTCCTCGCAGCATTCCCATGGAAACTTCGTAGTAGCACGCGGCACAGGTTTTCCGAGTAAACCACTGAATTAATTCACGACATTCAATTCGCATCAGGTTCACGTATTTGTTATGTTTTTACGCAACAGACGTCTGACGAGTTCGTATGGCAGGGTTTATCTTGAACGCTGGTTATTTATTGCGCAATCATACTCGTATGTGCCCTACGGAGCTGGGTACCGCGTAAAATTAATGTTCATTGAATGGTTAATCGAATGGGACCGATTGACTGATGGACAACAATAGCCTCAACTAGTGGCGTAGACATCAGACTTTTTGTACGGGATTTTGTTATAAAATGAGACTGAAAAAAGCCCTGTAGCGCTTTTTCAAGTACAAGAAACAAGAATGTGGAATCTGATAGAAATTCTGCGTCCAATTCAAATGTAGATATTAGGTCATGGGATTGTTATATAATGTAAAGTACTTCCTCGTTTGTCCACCGGCGCTAACCATGTCGCTTACCTCTTGAATACAACGGTAGTAACAATACTATTGAAAGCGAATTACCTAAATACCTTTAACACTCGAACAAATACGTACCTACCTACCTTTAGCTGATGTCATGAGCTGCAACCATGAATGGCATATCAGTTTGCGATAGCAAGAACGACCGCTACATATACCTAACAAAAATCGTAAAACTTTGTGATAAGAGATACATTAAAATCCAATGGTAATTCAAAATTGTTGTAGATATGCGCATACCGGTGATTATAGCGAGCGCGGGCTGCGTTCTCACGGATGTCGATGTGTACCTACTGACTTACCATCTAGCCATCACGTTGCACGCACAATGGTATTAGAAAGCTGCATGCGACCGCAAAAAGGGAGCAAAAAGAAAGGGCTCAGTGCCAGGCCGAGTCGAAACTTAGCTGCGAGTAGTTGCGAGATGATGTTACGTCAGTATTGAGCGGGCCCCGACCCCGCGGAAGGGCCGCCGAGCCGCATGCACGATATGCGTGTGACTATCGCGCGTATGTGCTGTTGCCCCCGCTTTTGTTTGATGAACAATCTATGACGCAAACCTAAAAATGTCGTCTACAAAGGGTTCAACCCTTCCCACGTCGAAGGGATGGGGCATAGCTTTTAATTCAGCTGCATGTAAATAAGTATTGGACTTGTTACGGCACTTGTGAATCGTGGATCGTATGGGGTAGTTATCAAGGGCACTCCGTCGTTGTAATGTAATAATAGCGCAGAATGTTCTGTTCTTTTTGTGTTAGGGGAACTTCTCTTTGCATATTCAACTACGCAGTTTAAATGATTAACTATTTCATGTGCTGTTTGTTATGTGAAGTTTTACACTACAACGTTAAATATATCTTTCAATGTTGCTAACAAGCTTTGGAATTTTAATTGGTCTGTAAACGGCTGGCTGCGAATTGTTTAATCATTTTTGTACATGTTTACTCTAAAACTGACGTCGTTGGCGTTATCTACAGTCCTTGGTGCGTGAAATAGAGCTGGTGCCCTTAATGCCAGCATCGCCAACCTGTTCGATAATGTGATCCGCATAATGCTGCGGTAGCGCGGTTTTTATAGGTGTCATATCATGTGCAAAAAGACTGCATGTGCAACTGTCATGCTTCGGCCTTGCTTCTGCATAGCCTCATCGAGCCAAGGTCTTGACAGTGCTTTGCTGACGACATGTGTTAATGGGCAATAAGGAATCAATAACTGACGTCTATTTGATTTATTTATCTTCGTTTTAGATTTTCTTTCAAACGCACAGAAACCTCGTCATCATTTGTTTTCCAAAAAGAAATCATCACAGGACAATTAAAAAATAATACTAAAGCTAATAATACTTCTGAGTTTCTAATGTCTTCATTGATATGGAAAAATATTAAAACTTTGAACACCGATCGACAAGCCCGAGAACCCCACAATTTTCGCTTCAGTGAATTGGGGCTATTTATTTTATTTCCCGCTTGCACTAGATGCTAGGTGAATACTATTGTGTTAGTAAGGAGAATAGCTTAGGTCTCGGGTACCGTAAGGATGGCCTCTAGCTGCCGCGTTCCAAGGCACTGCACTTGTATAGGTTGATGCTAACCCGCTTGACTTGTTAGTGTTTCCTTACTTTGTTGCATTACTGTATATATACCTAGGTAGGTACATTTATTACATGTCCACTTTTAATTGAATTTGTAAGCCACAAATCTTCCTACACAGCTGCTGTATGTTTATACGATTGAAACACGTAATGTACACACATTACTTGTGTATTGTTCGGAAAAAGGGGTTGATTTAATGTCTTGTTATACGCAACCAAATGCCTAAATGAGTGCAAAAATATTACTAGCAGAAAAGCGTCTCCTAACGGAATAGTTTCTGAAGTCATTGGACTGTTTTAATGTATTAACTTAATGGATTAGCTCATGAATCGTCTCGTGTAAAAGAAGCATTAGAGAGTAAAGAATTAGGTCACGGCGGCTAGACTGAAATGGAACCGACAAGGTCTCCAATAAACAGTATGAACACTACATTTAAATTTTCAATTCCTGCAAAACGTGCCAATATTGAAAATAGCCTGCACATAAACAGACATTGCATATGAGCTCGCGTTAGCTAGGTTACTCTTATAAGTGGTGTCGAATCGGACGAAAGTGGGTCAACTGGTATGACGTCAGCCGATAAAGGAGCCCGCGCCCGTGTATTATCAGTTTTGTTCAATGTACCTACGTTAGTTGCTTGTGTTTATTTCAGTTCGCAATCGCTTGCAAAATAAACACTATATCCCAGTATTCCCAGTGCGTTTGACCAGACTCATCTGTTTGGCTCGGCCATTCAAGAAACAATTTCAAAATGAATGATGCTTATTTTTATGCTCTTTTGTCTTCCGGGCATACACGAATAAACGAACGATGAATTAAAATACATGTTTTATTGGTTTTAGGAACGTGTCGGTAGTGTCGTACCTACGAGTATTCCAAGGAGTTTCCCTTTTTAATAGATTCAATAATAAACGTCCGTCACAAAGTGCGCGAAAACACTTTCAGCGATCGCCTTGAAGAATACATTTTTTAATAATACCTAAATAATGAATTCATGAAGGCAAACGTGACATAAAAGATTTCAACGCGTGTCAGCATATAGAATGGCGCTGCATTTGTGGTGCATACAATTTGCGTTGCATTGCATACTGCTGCCGTGGAGCCAAGGCCGTGATGCAATATGGTCAGGTGAATTGTAGGTTGATGTTGAATGCATCGTATAATTGCATCGCGCGGCCACGAGGCTAAACGTTAGCTACTCGCTGTTCACTTGATTAATCTTATCAAGGTTTCCTAGAACCCCTCCTTGAATTTCTTTGCAGGAATTGCTTTACCTTGGCCTGTTTAGGGTAAGTATCCCTTGTTAATAGGGAAGTCGGTAAGGAGCGAGGAAGTTTGCAGGTCATGTTTATTGTGATGGGTCACATGTTCGCCCGCACTTTTACTAATGGCTCACTTCAGTTATGTAGTGAATGCGATGTGATGACGACCGAACTATAAATAGCGGCCCGTCCTTGAGCCGCCGCGAGTGCGCAGAACTAGGTCAGGCCGAGCTGCCTCATGCCAGTACCCCCCCCGACCTGCGCCATCCCCTCTTAGTGCTTAGTACATACAGCACAGTTGAACTGCATTGTTCTTTATCCACAGCAAATCACTGTTTTCTGACCAAGTTCGACCGCTGAACGTTGCTCGAACTGCAAATAGCGGAACAGCTGAACGAGAAAAACAAAACTTCACCTTTCTACACATACATTCATTCATGCCATCAGATCTGCCTGCGTAGGTAATCGATTCGTTCACGCTCCGCATTTGAATAGCAACGAGCTAAAGGGAGATTTCGGATGTATAAATAGGGTACTGTATACATAATTTCTTTACCTGAGCAAGTTGATAATGGCCGATGCTGGGCAGGTAGCGAGTGGGATTATAATCGATACCACTGCGTATACGTATGTAGCTATTCCTGGATTTTCACATTCCGCGTGCCGTTTTATTACGTATACAAAGTAATGTTCTAATGTATTTTCTTCTGTTTGACTAGGTACTTGTTTTTTTATGTTCATTACAAATTTGTTTACGAAAATGCGAACAACACTCACCTAATTACTCAAGAAAGTATACCGACTTAATTAGTAATTACTTTGAAAAATCGTCATAAGAATAAGTAAAGTTTTGTCCTGTACCTAATAGGTAGGTTGTATGTAGAACATGTTGATCAGCGTCGACGCTGACATTGACACCGATTAAAGGTGGATAGAAAAATGACTCAATGATTCGTAATTTAATCTTGACATTGAATATTCAAATTTTATTATGATAACGCAATGATATCGCCCACATCCACAGCCAAACCGCAAAAAACATTTTTTGACTTGCGGTATTGGTAACTTCCTCCGGCATTGTTACCGGGAAGTTATGAGGGTGGATACTTTTGAATGTTGCGTGTCAGTCGCAATCATAACATATTACCGTGGAACAATGAATGCGAATAAGAAGCGAGCCTGTGCATGTGGAGCGGCCGCGGGCGAACGGCCGGTGAAAGCTCGAGGCGCGCGCGCATGTGTGGGTGCGGTAATGATCATTTAATTTTAGTCATCGGTATCGGGCGAGTACCGGATGCCACCGCACCTCCACCTGCCGCCTTTGTTTCTACATGCAAATGTCACCGGAGGTCATCTAAATAAAGGCAGTGTTGGCTAGGACGGATTCGGCCCGCCGCGGCCTGTCTAGACGTAGCGCTGCATCGTCCGATCGATTGCACGGACGGGCCTCAGACGGTCGTCGACCCCGAGGCGCATCGGTGACGTTACGCTCCGGTGATGCGCTCCTAAATAACCTCACGGATATAACCGCTCCGATTCATCACATTCCTTCTCAAACCCTCCTGCCGTTCTCCAATAACGGCTAAGCTACTTTTTTTATGCATTGGAAATCGTCGTTTCTGTCAATCCATAATATAGAAGTAACTATCTGTCTATTTGTTACCTCTTCACACCGCTGGGCAGATTTAGATGATTTAGTTCTGGTGCCGGAGAAGAACGCAGTCTAATTTTTAATCCCCGAAAAACGAAGTCGCGGGCAAAAGTTATAAAAGCAAGCTTAGATTGCGCTCAATACATCTTCCAAAATGACGGATCTCAATAGAGAGGACGTGCTCATTGCTCACCCATCTCAGCATTGCGTTTTTCATTTATACTGCTTTGGTATAATCAAAGACGGCTTACAATAAATCTGTAGACGTAATGCAATCCCCTTTCAATGTCTGACAAAGCCCGACCGGTTTAGATTTTGGGTCGGATAGACAGAAATCGTAAAGTTTTTGCTTTGCACTGCATTGTACAGATGCGTCCGCTAAAAACTTTCTATGGGCTTCGCAGGAATGTACTTGAAAGAAAAAAACAATAGATTCGTGTTATATGGCCGTGTTGTGCTGGAGCGTTTATTATGACAACAAATCGTAGGTACCTACACTTATTATTTACGCGTCGTCTAACCTTGCACGGCGGTCAAGTTCACTAGTTACTTACTTTGACATTGTTTCGGCTCTCAACCCGTACGGGGTCTTATTAAAGTGGAACCAGAAACTGGTCTTTGTTTCTCTATTTTATGAGGATTCCGTCCAGTAAGGGATAAGTAGATAATTACTTTGCTTTTTAGAAATGTGCGGTTAGAGAACATAATGAAACCAAATAGCTTATTTTTGTTTTAAATAGCATCATTCGAGTCTTGGCGATCCTTAAATACCCAAATTTTACAAACTTCACCATTACTTCATGTAGGTATAATACGTAATCGCGTATTGAATCGACTGAGATGTGCAAAGGAAAAGTTTCGATAAAGAAAACGCAACATATGTATTAGGAATTTAGGTCTTCCTTCTAAACCATCGAAATTAAAGCCCCGAATTAGTCTTCACTCTTCACTAAACTTACAAATAAAATCTGTAAATTTTTTACGAACTCAAGCGTTAATTCGTTTTTATTATATTACTGCTTCCTAAAAACTCATCACATTGGTATTGGTTACATCGTCCGTATGGGTAATGTGTAAAATGGACTGATTACCCTTTACCCTACTAGTAGTCTTCCCCATCGAAAAATTGTAACAACATCGCGTCTCGTGCTTAGGCTGTTGTGGTACCTATTGTTCTAACGCTTCAGGGCAACCAAAGCGCTCCAGATGTCGCTGTACGTGTCGCCGGGGTTCTCGCGGGCGGCCGACGCGCACCTGCGGCTGGCGCTGATGTTCAAGGCGCGGCGGTACTGGGGCGCCGCCGCCGTGCACTTCCGACGGGCGAAACTGGCGCCACACCAAGACGCCACCTTCACGAAGCTGGAGCTCAGCTTCCACGCCGCGCACCTCCTCGAGGCGCGAGGCCTACGCAAGGCCGCGAGAGACGCCTACGCAAAACTACTCAACGAGCCCCAGCTCGCGCTCACGCTCAAAGCCGACGTCTGCAGGCAACTTGGTAAGTCGATTTGCATTTTCCAGATAGAATAAATAAAATCCAAACCACTTAACAACCATAATTTAACAACAAAAGCTGAAATGGCTTCCGTCCCGATGTCGGCGCTCGAGGATGCAACACGAAAAAAATCAAAATCGTTCCGAACCGGCCCATTTATCAGCACGATACGCTACTCGTTAATGTACCGAAACTTTGAAACATGTTGTCCAAACAGATCGTTTCGCCCTTTCCACAAATATCGACGTTTCAAAGGAACTATTTGTTTTATGGCTCGGCAACTCAAAGTCGCAGAACAATGTTCAGTTGATGTTATGGTACGCTGCTAACTAATATTTATGTCACCAATAAAACAAAACTACTTGACATTGAACGTGACTCAAAGAGCTATAAAAGAATCTGAGACAAAGAGGCACCCCATGCACTACAGCGCCTGAACAAAAGAGCAGATTTCATTGCATAAAATAGGGATGAATACCCGCACTAAAACTTGAGACGAACACTTGGAGTATTATTTTTATCACGGGTTTTTAAACTTTGCAAATGGCAGCTCAGGTGTTTCTTTATTTTCGTACGAGACTCATCAAAATGTGTGAGCACTTTTCCATTTTTACACATTACGCATCTCCGACACAAAGCAAGGCGGTTAGGAGTAATGAACAATCGTAATAATGCATTGTTGTGGTTTACTTACCACAGGCTTATAAGCACTATCTCTAAACACGGCCGAGCCGCGAACGTAATGGCCAGCGCCCTGCTCGGACGATAAATAACATTGAATTTTAATATCGATGGAAATGAGGTTGAAACCTGTTTCCTTGCTGGGTTCATATTGAAATTGCAATCGCTTTGGTCGGAAACAAAAGTGCACGCAGGCATTGTTAAGCAACTGCATCAAGGAATAGAACAGTTTCACGCCATGCCAAATAATGACTTAAATAGAAAGATCTACACTCGAGTTTCAACATCTAATCCTCGGTTATTACACGGCTATATATATAGTTAGCTCCATAAAAAAAAAAATTGAAACCTATGGCAGAAACTTTCCGTCATCGGAATGATCGATGATTGTGACTGGACTAGGCTGGCTGTACCACCGGTGCGCGTCGCTGGGCGAGCCGGCGGCGCGGGCGCGCGCGGCCATCTGGTGCCTCAACCGGGCCGTGAAGGCGGAGCCCGAGTCAGGCGCCGGCCTCTACCTGCTGGGCCGCTGCTTCGCCGCGCAGGGAAAGGTGCACGACGCCTTCGTCGCCTACAGAAACTCCGTGGAAAAGTCCGAGGGCAACGCCGACACTTGGTGCTCTATCGGGTAAGAACTTTTTGTAGGGCCATGGATTCGAGTGATCCAGATTGTTCCCAATCTATTGTCTGTACGAAATTGGTGGGGGCCACTTTGAATCGAGATCATTTGACTATTTAGCATTTAAAACCCTTACACTTCACTTCGTCCAAATATAGTAACTTCAGAAAGCTTTCCTTACGTCATTTTTGAGCAATGTCGATCTAATTTTAGTAATTTGAGTGGGTTCAGAAGCCAAATGACGAAAAACTTAACTCGTAACAAATTTTTCGTGTTCAGAATAAAATTCAGTGTTTTGCTCGCAAACAATTCGAGTCGCAGTAAGTATATTTCGTTTCAAAACAATAAGGGGACACCGATGTCCGAAATTTATTAGTAGAATTGAATTGGAAACTAGTTTTTTCACACCGTGCTATGACTTATGTCGGATAACCTACACCAGGTGTTCCATTCATGCTAAATACCAGTGTCAACATTATTATTTGAATAGCAAATGCGATGTAATGTAAGGTGACGGGAAAGTCGTGCGTCATTTTCAAGTCACCTTGCGGGAAACCCAGTTAATTAACAATTCGTATTTAGAGTTTAAACTCCATTTTCCTCTTGCAGGGTGCTTTATCAGCAGCAGAACCAGCCAATGGACGCGCTTCAGGCGTATATTTGCGCGGTGCAGTTGGACAAGGGTCATTCGGCTGCTTGGACGAATTTAGGCAGTTTGTATGAGAGCTGTCAGATGCCGAGAGATGCCTTCGCGTGTTACAACAACGGAGGTGCGGCCGCCACAGCCTCGCACTCCGCCTTGAGACAAAGACTGGCTTTCCTGAAGACACATTTAGCACACGCACCGTTGCCTTCTGTCACTGGGAAGTGAGTATCCGTTATGCGATATAGTAATATAGATGGATGGCATATCATACGAGATCATCACTCACATATTAAACACGACGATAATGAGTGATCTCATATCGTATTGCGATGACTTTCTGAAACATTTTTAGGAATTCGAGATATTATTATTTAACGATGATAAACTATAGAGTAAAATGATTTACCAGGATAAAGTTTTAATGTAAAAAGATCATTTTACTACAATCTAAAAGAGTCACTAAACATAATTCGTAAGGAAATTATCTAAAATTGTGGGTTTTAATCATGTATTTTTTTGTGAATTAATCAAAATCATAGTGAGATGAAATATTGTATTGCAAAAGTCAGTAAAGCAGTGCCGACTCAGCATAGTGCTGTGGGCAGCCACAGCGCTGATGATTTGTCATTAATGAGTTGGGGGCTATTAAAAGTTGACACACTGTTCCAATGCCCGTTTTTACCCAGACGGCGTCAGCTGCCGTCGATCGAGGAGGCGTGGAACCTGCCTATCTCAGCTGAGATGTCGTCGCGCGCGCCCAAGCCGGCGCCGCCCCCGTACCCCGGCCAGCGCGACGAGCCGCCCCCGCTGACGCCGCACCAGCTGCAGACCCTGCAGTACCTGCAGCGCAACTCGCACAACCTGTCGCCGCAGCAACAAGTAACTCCCTCGAAGACCCATTGGAAACTAGAGCTCCCGCTATCCCTGTTACACTCCGAACCGTAGCTCATTTTCTCAAACCCGTCGGTACTAAGATCACGGACAGACGGACACGCCAAATACGGTGCCGTCTTCCACCAGGTGCCTCTATCTTGATCGTCATCAAAAGATATAGCGTACCTCTCGTGCTTAAGCACGTATCCTACGCAATTTTCCGAGCTCATTGCTAATTCACACACATCTTTGTAGTCTGTATCGCGACTAGACACACAGGTCTTATCCCTAACGTGACTTAACCCGTTTGAAGTCAATTTCAATACCAAACAACGATAGGTAAAACTTAACGGGGTGTAGCAGGGTTTTAGAATCAATATAATAGTAGTATCAGCGCAAAATCGTTACTATGCAAGGCTGTTTGTCAAGGACACACCATCGAATAGCGACGCAAACGGTATTCAAACATAAATCGGATAGTTGTTGGAATTTTATCTATTATCCATATATGTACAACAAAAAACTACTTTAGCTAATGAAATGATGACGTAAAGCCCATAATGCTTGACTGAAGTGTGTAATAGAAAATCGATTAAATTTTCGTACCCACTTATGGTTTGTAAGTATTTTGAGCGTTCATGCATGACATTCATTTTATACACATTTGAATATAACACTAACTTATTATCAGTAACAGTCTTCGTAAATATTATTATTTTTACATTCCATAAAATACTTACCCAAATAAAATTCACAAGGGTATAATATAAATCAAGGTCCTCGAAATTGGACTCACAATAAGTCCGAAGGGTCGATGGAACCAGTTCTCGGATCGTGTGGGAAAAGGTCCGACTCAAATCGATGCAAATTAGGAAATCACATGAACATATCCTGTGATAATGCACGCTAGGTACGAGTATTTGCCGCATGATTATTCCAAGGTTTCGATCCGTTCAAACGCAACAATGATGTTGTATTTATTGTATGCGGTCTCTGTTTAAAGTGACTAATGTTAAGCCTCTGGTTAATCGTATTTCAGTTATAAAAGGGATGACGACAGGGTGAATAAATCGAAATTCTAATTAGTCCGTCAGTCAGATAATAAAAAAATATTAGAAACGTATTTTTTGTTTTATCGAATTAACAAAGAATGACTAAGTTAAAACGCATTGAAGTTATAGAGTGGGGGCTAACTACGTCACCGTTAGGTATAAATCTTACCTAACCGTGACGTCACGCGACATTTCAACTCAATATATCTCCTTATAAGTTTGATTACGTGAAAAAAGAAAAAATACTGTCCAATACTTTTCAATAATCTTCCTGATAGACTAAGAAAAAAAAGTTGTCATCCCTAATGTAAATTTTACGTGAATTTCGTGAAATCACTCTATTTTCATCTCACAACTTTCATGTTTATCTATAAATTGAGCAATGAAATAAGGTATGTTCAAAAACAAGTGGAAGTTTGAAAGGAGTAAATTTTTTTTTTTTAATGATTTCAATGTAAACTTTCTTTTCTTCCAGGCGCTGATGCAACAACTTCTCTCCCAGTACCGACTTTCCCAAGCGGCACGCGCGCGGGCGGTTCGTAATAGTTTTAACATTAGTTTTAATACTAGCTTTAACCCCCTCTCCCCAAAGGCGGCAGGTTTTAGGCATAATATCCACTGAACCCTTTGCTAATGTATTATTTTTCTATACAGGTGACGAAAAGTGAAGGCATCGCCAACGGCGGCGAGACCGCCGAGTCTCTCGCCGAGGATTTATTGAAGAGGTTCTCGGATACACAGCCGGAGATAAAAAAGGAGCCAGTTGCAGGTAAATGTTTATTTCGCACGTAATATATCATTCGAAGTACAGATGGCCGGAAAATCCCCAAATTCCGGCCACGGCCACTTGAGAAAAAATGTTCGGTGGGTTGGACGGGATGGAGCGGTAACATGGTGAATATCACGGGAATCCGGTGTGTGCGTGGTACAGGACCGGGCCATATAGCATCTTAGGGTACGCATTTCGGGTGAAATGATGAGCTGATATTGCTTTGTGAGCTACTACCGTCGTCCATACGAGTATTTCCATACAAATCCATCCATAGCCATGCTAATATTTATAAATGCGAAAGTAACTTTGTCTAGCTGTCTTTCTATCCGCTGGACCGATTTGGATAGAGTTCGAGTCCCGGACAAGGACATAGGCTACTTTGTATCCCGGAAAAACGCATTGTTCCCTCGGGAATGCTATAATCAAATTACACGCTAACAAAGTCGCGGGCAGAAGCTAGTGTTAAATATTTTAATATTAATAAAAAAACATGATTGCGAAAATAAAGTTATATTTTTCATGGCTACTACTAATGTTGCTCCCAAGCCACAGTCACGACACGAGTTTACGTACTATCCATATACTCGTACGTCCAAAAAATTGTAAATCAGCAATTCCATTCCTAATTTTTTCATACATGTTTAAAACTAAAAAATCAAACTATTTTACCTATATATAACACGCAACCTCAATGACTGCATTCAAACGACCTTCGCAGTCTATGCAAAAATAATTTTTAAAAGAATATTTTGCATACATGCGTCAATATGACACTGACAATCTTTTGATAATGGTAAAATTGTAATTATATTAATAAGTGAAAAAGTAGTTTTTAAGTTCAACATAAAGCGGATAGAAGAATCCTGGAGTCAGTTTGCTATTTTGTTTTACGTAGTGTTGAAAAAAAAAGTATACGATTCAAAGTGATTGAATGAATGAATATAATTATAGCAATATTCTGATTGCAAAGTCATTGAATGTTTTGTTTTGTTATTGAATTTTATCAATTCTATTTCGATAGTGGTCAATCAAGGGCAAAAAAACCCAGACAAATATTTACAATCCATTTTATGGCAAGCCATGATTTATTTGTTTAGTGAAATTTGTTATTACTGAAAACGATTGGCTATTTTGTGTATATCGACAATTTCGTGGTTAGTTTCCAAACTGTTATCACGAGGTGGGTAGTAAAAAAGCCTATTTTCAATTTAAATGTTGATTGGTAGTAATCTTAGAAAACGGATTCCATAGTGATTGTATACGTAATAATGGATACGTTACAAGTTAATATTTCGCTGACTTGATTACT
The DNA here is from genome assembly GCA_963971205.1 of Aethes cnicana. Lineage (NCBI taxonomy): Eukaryota > Metazoa > Arthropoda > Insecta > Lepidoptera > Tortricidae > Aethes > Aethes cnicana. The sequence goes on along the minus strand of OZ020274.1, from coordinate 11,860,386 downwards.
CAAACAATCGTTCACATAAGTACTCACTATATCAAGTCTACCATCCGCCTCTCATACAGACAGATGGTTCGAATGTTGGCTCGGTTCTTGGATGTTACATAAATGTGATTTTTTTTTCGGTGATAGAGAAAATCGTGACGAAACCTAACAAACCGCGTGAATCCTATATCCCCAAAACCTTGAGCGGAGCTTAGAACGTAATTAGGCCGATGAGATGCTGGTTATGGACATAACTTTGTTCCTATTAGAATTGCATATAGTCGTCACGAATCACTTAATTTTAGTTTTTAAAGTCAAATCTTCATATTTTCGCCTTGTAAGCTGTAGCCCTTAAAGCTGCACACCGCCAGTACATGCGAGCTGTTTTTTTTGTTTTGACATCGAGTGAAGGTCCCAAAATTAAATAAGTATTTTTGTCGATTTAGTTTTGGGAAAATATTCAAAATGCCGGATAAATATGGTTCAAAATTAAAAAAAAATAAACTTGAGTCAAGCAATGCAATAATGGACTCGCGAGGTGTTACTGTTGCTTGTTACTTAGTGTTAATTATTTATTTATCTACACTCATATCATAAATCCTCTATGATGCGTTCAAAAATCGGTAGTAATGTCATCTGTTATGACAGCGAGTTCTGTCAAAGCCAATTTCCTATCTGTGGTCATACAGTAAAATTCATTTTACAAAATCGAAATCGATGCTGTAATGACAGCAATGCCCGCCTATATTCTTCAGCCAGACAGAACGAAAGAAAGTTTGTTCCACATTCAAATGTCGGCTCTATTTAGTCTATGCTTTTTGAGTCCTGACGCCTGACGGCTCGTTTCATAAAACCCCACTCGTGTTTTAAGGGCCTTTATTATGTAGCAGTTACATAAACTACTATTATTTATCTTACAGTGGAAAGCAATGCGTCGCAGGGCAGCAACGAGGCGGTGCTCGGCAGACAGCCCGTCGTCAAACTGGAGCCGCTCAAGACTGACCCGCTCAAGCCGGTCTCTTTCCACATCGGCATGAGCGCCCAGCAGATCGTGGACGCTTGCAAGTGAGTAGCGCTGGGGAGACGTCGGCATTGAACGTGATGCGTTGGGTTACACTTCACTAGGCTATTATTTGCCAACTTTGAAACGGAACACAAATATTGGCCAAATAGAGCCAAGTGAACTACGAGGGTTGCGTGGTGAAACCCAATAAATCGAAATCATTTTTTACAATGAACTTTCAACCCTTTAGTACCGTTTGGTAACTAAAAATTGGTAACCAGCTTCGAAACGAGAAATAAATACCAATTCGTAACTGGCTTCAAATTGGGACTTTTCCGTTACCGATTTGTAACCACGTTTGGTAACTGGCTATGAAACGGGAAAATAAATCCCGGGTTGTAACTGGTTACAAAATGGGACTTTTGAATTACCGATTCGTAGCCACGGTTGGCAACCAGCTTCCAAACCGGAAAAAATATCCTGCGTTGTAACGTTACAAAATGGAACTTTTCTATTGCCTATTTTTTTTTAACTACAACAGTATAGAAACATAACCTTTATTCATTTTCATAATAAGAAACCAAAATACAACCCTTGTATTAAAAAAGAAATAAAAAAACGTGCTTATTATTTTAGGGATGTCATTTCCAACTGCAAATGGACACCGTTTTGTAGCTCTCTAACAGCTCTAGCAATTTCTGCGGCTATTCGCTAATATTCTTCGGATCTTTTTGTCTCTAATTGAACTTTTTGTTCAGATCTGACATTGAAATATTATAAAGTTTTGCCTCATTCTGCAAAGTTTTCAATACTTCCGGTAAAGTTGGATTTTTGGCGTGGTGGAATGTGACTGGGTCGACGGGTCCCCGCTACGCGGGGCCCCAATTTCTAGGTAGTTTGCCTTTCGGGCGTATATAGATAACTAATAAACCTAACCTACATTCACACCTTTGACCTAACGGACTGAGTAGACGCTTACCGGTAAAATAGTAGTTGACTAGACCCACGGGCTGAGTGGACCCTTACCGGTAAAATAGTAGTCAAGTGAACCCGCGGGCCGAGTTATCCGATAAGAGTGGGTCGAGTCACCTACGAAAAAAAACAAAGTGGGTAACTGAGCCTGCGGGCTGAGTTTCTGTGGGCTCATTTGACCACCAAGCCACTCCGATCAGTAACTCTGGCCCAATTCGTAACCGGCTACAAACAGGTAATTTTGGATTCCCATTTTGTAGCCAGTTACAAAACTTAATTACCAAACGGTACCACTCTGGCCCAATTCGTAACTGGCTACATACAGGGAATTTTAGATTTTTGTTTTGTAGCTAGTTACCAAATTTAGTTACCAAACGATAGAACGCTGGCCCAATACGTAACCGGCTACAAACTCGGAATCTTGATTCCCATTCTGTAGCTGGCTACGAAATTTTGGTTACCAAACGGTACTAAAGGCTTTCAACAATCTAAAAGAATTCAAATTATACATACCTCTTTCGCTTCTTCAGCTTTCATTCCGTTCCGCATAAATGGTCGCAGGTTTAGAGAACTTTTGACCTCGCCTTTAAGCAGATTGATTGATCCTCAATTTTATTCGAGAACATTCGCCTCGGTATTCTTCTTCCAACACCTCCATTCATTCACACTAGCCATATAAGTACTTTTTGTCGGTCTTCTCTCATTCATCCTTTCTATATGACCAACCAAGACAGCATACCTTTTTCTATTTTTGTCATTACATCCTCTTTCACACCACTCCCTTATCACACTATTCCTTACGCTATCATTCAGTGTAACATCTGCAATATTCCAATGCTCTCATTTCTCGGGTCTCATTCTATACTCAAATGGAATTATTAAAATGAGACCTTATTTGCATTTTTTTTTTTATGGAAATCGATATTGAACAGTTCCTAGCTAACCTTCGCACTATCGTCACTGAAGAATGAAAATAATAAGAAGAAATCTTGGTAGAGTGCTGTTGAGTCTTGCTAATTGGTATTTCGAAAATAATAGGCTTTTGATTTATATAGGTTTTCTAAATAATTTTATTTACATTTGTGAACGAACAATAAATAACTTAAACTTGCTTGAAACTTTGTTCACTTATTGAAATTACGAAACAAGATTTTTCCTTGTTATTTTTATTCTTAGGTAGCGCTCTGTCCATCGGTAATTTATTTCGTGAGCACAAATGTAAAAAAATCTGACCAAAAACAGGGCCGAGGACCACATCACTACTGGCACACTAGTCGACTAGCTCGGCTACGCTGTG
>OZ020274.1:11833846-11856935 GCA_963971205.1 Aethes cnicana | reverse complement strand
CAAATACAGAAACAGTTGCAAATTGTACTGTATCTTATTTATGAGTTTATTACAATTATCCCAGACTTATAATTATGATGTCTAAGTCAAGTAAATGCTGGTAATCACACTCACTTTGCAACTTGTGATCTGGTTTCAAAATCCAATTTCTTCATAGATGTTAACACTTCCATGCAGCCAATGTACTGCAAAAAAATGGACATCGATTTAGAATGTATTGTGCATAACTTATGAAGGCACATTTGCGTCACTGGGACTTCCTGAGTTTGTCCCTAGAACGCCAGATTCGTCGCTTACCCTGACGGCGTATGTTATTCCGTCGCTCGCGAGCACAGAATCGGGATGTAGCCAGCCCCGCGCCGGCTTTGCGACGAAAGCCGCGTTATCTGCCATCTTGAAGCCTCAATAAAAGCACTAACACCAATAACAATGAGACTTCACACTTCGCCTACTCTCAGCTATTTTATATGCGCTTTCATTATTATGATTCAGATCATTAATTCTGACTTCGGTTACTTCCTCGCCACCGAATACACTCCCGCATAACAAGTTTTACTGAATCCAATGGCAATTAGGAAAATAGTGTTTGATATTGTGAAAGTGTGCGAATAGAAATACAAATTAACAATAGTGTTTAAAAAATTAATTCCACACAATCACAAAAGTTACAACTTTTTTGACAGAATTCACAACCATCCATAGATAATAACAAACTAAATGGAATGGAATGTAGGAGCGCGCTCTTAGCGCGCTGCTTGGATTGAGTCAAAGAAGACGCAACACGTTTCATTCTACGCTTTGAATAATCACGTCATGTTGGCAAAACTGAACGTGTACATCTAGAGTTTTTCAACTTCAGTTTAACTATCGATTCTCTTCTCTGCCTGCATTTGGAAGCCCCAACGGACCACAAAAAGGGGGTCTTTACAAATAAAAATACTAACATAAAAGCCTCAAAAAAGATACTTAAAATTATAGCGCGGGCCTCGGCCTTACCTGACGCCATCTAGCGGACAGATGGGGAACTGTCTCGTGTGACGGGAGGTTTGGCTCAGTTGGTAGTGACCCTGCTCTCTGTTCCGACGGTCGCGGGTTCGAATCCCGCTAGGGGCAAACTTTGTGTGATTAGCACGAGTGTTTGTAACAGAGTCATGGATGTTTATAAAGTATTTATATATGTAGGTATTGGTATCTCTTGATTTTTACAAAGAAATTTCACAAAGATTAGTCGACGTCTCCAGGGACCGAAGAGCTGGCAGCTTCCTCACTCAACGCTTGAGCATCGCTATACAACGGGGAAATGCTGCCAGCATCCTCGGTACCATGCCGCGGGGGCCGTTTTTAGATTTTTTTAATTTATTTTAGTTATTTTTAAGTAGTTTTAATACTTGTTTAGTATAGTAATGATTTATTCCTATTGAAATAAATTATCTTATAGTATTTAAGTATATCAATTGTACAATGACTACTACGATATAATATATACAAACGTAACGTAATAAGTAAATTTGTGTGAAATGTCCTCGGACATTTATTTATTTATTTAGTCTTAAGTAATAATTGGGATCACTAATGAGTAATGACCTCGGTAGCCGTACCCACAGGCCGTACCCACGATAAATGCGTAACGAAATTGTTCTCTGTGATCCCAAAAGCCTCTTGTAGGGAGGCACGGAAGCCGCTCGAATCGCTCAGCAATTTATTGCTGCAACTCCAATAAGAAAAGTTTACGTAGGTAGGTATTGTAGAGAGGACTTTACGTCACATTCGTTTGAATCCTAGTGTACAAACTGTACTTACTGCGTATTATTTGGAAATGAAAAAACAAATTCCCAATAACCCCAATTTCAGCTAGTAGGTACTGTGACAAGAAACTGGGGGATCGTCAGATGGTAGTGCGAGGTACTCCTTGAAGTTAAATAAACAAGAGGAAGTATAATTATCACTTTTATATTATTTTTAATGGGGCCTACGTTTACATGTGCGCGTTGCTACAACGAGCTTCAGACTAATACTATACGTTCTAGAATCGCTTTCTTTTTTAATATTCAAATAATCAGTTATTCTAGAACGTTTACAAAACTACGCTCCTAACGAGTTAGTATAGCGAGGGCTATACCAACTCTACATCTCTCCTCCCTCTCCGAAAAGGGGAGAAAAGATAGAGAAAAAGCTGCTACGACCCTACCTAGCTGGGATTACTTATATCATCACCTCCTTACTCAGAGTAACAACCATCATTCCCTGACAGTCTTATAGTGGGATCAGATAATTGCTTAGGGATTACAAAAACCCAGCTAAAAAAAAATCCCTGTAATAATCTATCTAAGCCGGATGGGCTATGTTATTCGATCTCTTTTATTTTATGATCGCATAACATTAATTGGTTCTGGATTGATTCAATCACTGTTGATAAACTTACGGTCATCAAATATGGCTACCGACTTGACATTCTATACAGAAATACGGAAATAATATTTTAGTTCCATCACAAAATATTTAAAATTATCTCTATTCAGAAAGTTTGAATCAATCCATCCTAAGAAAAGTTCTTGATTCACTGTTTCTAATCATTTGGCATGAGTAAAAGATAATAGGTATGACAGAATGTCAATTGGCCAGAAGGGCTGATTTATTTAGTCAGAATGACTAAAAATAAGGCTAAATATAAATAGGCCAGAAGGGCTGACACGTCTCGTTCTCATGCGTCATGATTTAGAGACTATGAAAAAGAAATGAGATTGCCTTAAGGGCTTTACTTCATATGCCTTATCATTTGATTAGAATAATGAGGCATACGAACTACAAGTGGCTCTTTTACGGCCTAAGAAATTTAACTTAAAAATAACAATATTATTTCTCATTTTCTTCATGATGCTGCGAGGAGCTGGTTGGGTTAGGGTGGTGTGATTTGCTGCGCCGATTCCCTCGGCCAACAGTGACTTCAACAGGAAGTCTAGAAGAAACACCAGACCTCTGCCCGAAGCAGCTTCCAGACTCCAATGTATAAGTACATGCAAATGAAAGAACATATTAATAACAAATTCTGAAATACCACACTATAATATTAAAAGGAATCTTAAGGAAAGTTAATATTGTTAATGTTCAAAATTTCAGGGACAGTCAAAATATTTCAAAAGATATTTTCATTTCTTCACATACTAAGTGTAGAAACATCATTTATGTATACACATCAGCAAGTTCCATCGTTGCCACCGAATTTCACTTCCATCGTTTCCATTCATCATAAATATAAGATTCATACAGACCATATTCATTGAACAGCTGAGATACCAAATCCAGAGGTTGGAGAGGAATCCCATCTCCCTTCGTCCTTGTTATGAGGACTTGAAGTTCCCTCGGATTGACATCTCTCATTCACCCACTAGGAATCGGCAACAGAGGAGCTTACTTTACATGAAACATAAATAAAAATTAAACACCGAAGCCGCTGAAAGAAAACAATTGTTAGTCATAAATATAGTTGTCCCTGTAATAATAGAATTAAAACATATTAAATGTTTCCGCGGGTTCATCTGCGTGAAATATAATACTGCCGCTCATATGTTTCTCCAAGTAATGTTTCACATACTCTTGAAAACTACATTCAAATCGATTCAATAGTTTCGGAGATTAAAACTGACAAACAGATAGACAGACAGAAATAAAGAGACAGCAAATTACTCTTTTATTATAGACATTATAGCATAGATAGAAGGTTTAATTCACCTTATACTAAAATATATGAACATAAATATGTACACTATCAAAAATGCAAAAATATATATACAACTTAATTTCTAATGAAATTTTTTTTTTTAATCTATTTACATGAATCACTCTATTTTTACACTATTATTACACCATTTGTTACACTATACATTACACTCAACATTCGTTTATATATTTATTCATTACACCACATATTCGATACTCTACATGATATTTACGAAATCATTATAAACACAATTATGCTATATTACGCTCCTATACTATTTACTTTTCTAACTTAGCAAATAATAGCAAGATTTTTATAAAATTTTACGAGTACATTATGCGAAAATATACACAAATCTTAGACCTTGCGACAACATAACTAACGCACTGGAAGGTGATCCACCAACCCTCAAATGCACTATAGCATAAATTGAGTTTGTGCCATAGCTAAGCGGCCAACAATAATCCGAAACCGTACATACCATACACATCAGTACACTCACTTTAAATATGAATACCAAATAATACCTCTTGCTAAGATTTACGTCACTTCACTTCTACCACTTCACTTTACTCACCTTACTATTTATAAATACTCTACGATGATAAATATATAAAAATATCTTTATTTACGTTTAACGTATTTACGTAATCACGTAAACATTGCTTTCCTACACGTAAATCTATTTGTCATTTATGACGGCAAGTCAAAATATTTCATGACATAGACATATCAACGATTTATTTCTTTTTCTATTATTACCTGCCAGTAACCCTATAACTATAAAGGTCTTTATTCATTATCTCACTATAAATAATATTTTCAATCACAACCTTTTTATTAAATTGTATAGATGATTGACTGAAAATATAAAATGCCCTATATTCAACTTAGAAAAATAATTACTTCATGAATGACATCTTTCTATCAAAGTGAAAAATATTATTAAGTATAAAATCCTAATCCTATATTAATTCATAAAATTAAATTCGCGTGGAAAAATCGACTTCATCTGTGCTGATCCAGGAACATCTCCAATTCCGAGGTGAATTGTAGATCTTCGGAAAAAATATCCTCCGCGGGATTCTGATCTCGACTTCAAGAAACTTCTCGTCTCTTCGGATGAAAATAGAATGCTCAACTATACCAGTGCTTCATGAGATTGTGAATGCAGTGATCATTTGTTTTTTTATATTATACAATCAGTGCATTTTTAAACTTATATTGTGCTTCATTAAAATGAAATTTTATTATATTGATTGTTTCAATTTCACTTCATAGCACTAGAAGCAGGTAAATAAAAATATCTATAAAATAAATGGTAGTATCAAATCTTCGCAGATTCTCAGAGATTACTTCCAATAGATGTATTTATCGAAAAATCTTCAGATTGCGTCCAATAGAGATAGGTATTATATTTTATTCACTTCTCTTGGATGAATCTCGATATATTCTCCGAAATATGTATGGATCTTACAAAGGCCCTCAATTTCTTTAAAGTGATAAAAATACTATAAGAATAGATATTTATGAAAATTTGATGGCTGTCATGATTTCTCGACTAAGATGGGACTAAATGATAAAATAATGATTTTCAAAAATAAACTTCACGCTCAATTATTTGTCATCGTAATATCTTCTGGTTGTGAATTGCACGATGTGGAAATGGACATCGCGCCCACAATACTTCTTCATGTTTAGTATCGCGCATCATGCAGCGATTTTGTCCCATCTTGGTTGCCATCTTTTTCTCTCGCTCCTCTTCTGTATTCTGAAACACATTGCGACTCCAACGAGGAATTTTAGTATGGATGAAAAGAATTTCGCGCCTCCACCATGTGACAAGAAACTGGGGGATCGTCAGATGGTAGTGCGAGGTACTCCTTGAAGTTAAATAAACAAGAGGAAGTATAATTATCACTTTTATATTATTTTTAATGGGGCCTACGTTTACATGTGCGCGTTGCTACAACGAGCTTCAGACTAATACTATACGTTCTAGAATCGCTTTCTTTTTTAATATTCAAATAATCAGTTATTCTAGAACGTTTACAAAACTACGCTCCTAACGAGTTAGTATAGCGAGGGCTATACCAACTCTACAGTACCCATTACAAATTTATTCAAAAAAGCAGTGCTACTAATAACTTTATAAGTAAGTAGTGTTAAAAAGGATACCAAAAATAATACATGTATAATATTATTATGGTACGCAACTGCTATATCTACTTGTGTGTGCCTAAATACTTACTCTCAAAAGGTTTTAATGCCTAACCGGGCACTCGTCAAGCCGTGTATTTTTGGCCACCGCCCGCCCGTATTAGGGTCAGGTAATTCAATCAGGCTGTCCCTAAAGCTAAAGGTCGACCCTCGTGAAATCCGGCGCATATTATAAGCACTCTGTAAACGTTTACCTACTTGGAACATACGTAGAGGAAAAATTACAGCTTCGCATTTCGGACCTACCCAAATTAACACGACTGTGTATAGTCACAGGTATAGTGAAGACTGGGGCACTATTCGAAACGTTACACAGGGTAAGGGGAATTACATAATTATACCTACCGTCACGTTGAAACCAAACTTTAAAGTAGCTAGATTTAAAGTTCAACTTGAGCGCAGTGACGCTTTGACGGTAGGGATAGGAATAGTACATTATTGCAGAGGCCGCCAAGTAGCGCATTGCCGGACGAGTCAGTTAGAAGGCTGAGCGAAGCGAAGCCTTCTATTAGTACGAGTCCGGCAATCGCAATTGCGGCCGAGGTATATATAATGCTTTTCTCAAACAGCGAGGAAATACGTAAGGTCAGTCGGGGCAAGTGCGCCAGGATGGGGTAAGTGCGCCTAACATAAATATATCGAAACCTATAAATATTACTCAACTAGTAGTTGGCTTTTTACAAGGCATAGGGGCGAAATAAATTTAGGCGCACTTGCCCCACATCAGTATTTACTACTTCCATGATCGTGGATGATTTGGCCATGGAAGTTGTACTTATTACCTCCATGGATTTTCCAGTTTCGGGGCAAGTGCGCCAAGATGGGGTAAGTGCGCCTAACATAAATATATCGAAACCTATAAATATTACTCAACTAGTAGTTGGCTGTTTACAAGGCATAGGGGCGAAATAAATTTAGGCGCACTTGCCCCACATCAGTATTTACTACTTCCATGATCGTGGATGATTTGGCCATGGAAGTTGTACTTATTACTAGTGCTCCTGGTCGTGACCGTGTTTCGTGTACCCGTAGCCGAATCTCCGTTGCCGTGTTACTCGGCAACGGAGATCCGCTCCGTTTGCTCCGTGTGATTCGGCTACGTGTAATTAAGATACGTAGCTACGTGTACACGGAGATACGTGTCTTATTTATACGTAGATCGGTAGATCTAGTTTTTTTTTGTACAAACTCATAATGGCTGGTTATTAGAGAACAGAATAATACCAATATGTAATTACTTAAAAAAAAACCATCTGGAATCAAATCAATGCAAAGACCACGAGTATAACACATAATGCGAAGGGTCCGTTCGACACAAGCTCTCTTTCAACAACCGAGCGGAGCGGAGCCGAAGCCGAGCGGAGCCGAAGCCGAGATTCGCGGGAACGTAGCCGAATCCAGAAACGGATACGTATTACGTATCTTTGACTCGTAGCAGTTTTTCCAGCTTCGTAGTATTTTTAGAGGAAAGCGATTACAAATTCAGCCCAACCGCGGAAGTAATGCAGCAAACATTTGAATGAAAAAATAAATAAAGAAAACAGCTTTCAAACTTCGAAAAGAACAAGTCAAGTTCAATGAAAGAATTGTCATACGTCCTTGGGTCGGTTCAATTGACACCGACATTGCAGTCTTTCTTTTCGAAGTTTAAAGGCGGTTTCTATTTATTTTTCTTTATAAAATCCAGTGCTTTACTTTCACAGCTGCGTTCAGTAGCCTCTTTATTCTACGAGTACTACGTAGCGGGAAAACGGCTACGAGCGTAGCATCGTAGCGCGCAGGAAAGATAGGGAGCGAATATTTTTAAAAATTTACAATACACCGTAGATACTTTCTGCTCTACTTTTGCAGCTGCAAAATCACTAAGTGTGAACTTTATACATAGTAATAAGTCACGTAGTAGATGTACTTTCATTGGTCTATTCTGACTTACAATCCGGTTTTTTTCCATATATGTATTACAATTCAACGGGCGAATTGTATCTGTCAAACATCCAAGTTCAGCACATTGCAGTAATAAGCACGTAGAAATTTTGATATTAAAATCCATACTAAGTAATATAAATATAGCGAAAGTAACCTGTCTCAACGCTTAAACCGCTGGGCCAATTTAAATTAAAGGTATGTAGGTAGTGAGTCCACGGCCCTCGGAAGGAACTATTTTTACCCCGGAAAAATGCATAGTTCCCACGGGATCGTTATAACCGAAGTCTTTTTCCCAACTATAAACCAACTATAACCCAGTCGCTAGGCAAAAGCTAGTTGTAAGTATAAAATATACTCGGTTAGCTCATTTAGAGGTAAAGTAAAAGATCATCATCTCGATCTTAATACGACTTGTCGTCATATACGGTGGCGTTCCCGAAAACCATTTATCTTACTTTAAGAAAATAGCATTTCCTCTGTAATAGACTCTGGGCCAAAGGTCATTGAACGACGTCGATAATTTCCAGGATTTCGGACCGCCCGGGGACCGATTACGGAAGATATTAGTTTTATGGGGTTTTTGTCACAATCTAATTGGGAAAATAGTGTTCGATTGAGCGAGGGAGTTTAGACATTAACACTCAACAACCTTGTTTTCTTATCAGTTACTTAAGGATTGTACGATGAACATTATACGACGATAAAAGGCTTTCAAATTAAAATAAAAAAAACGATGATAATTGCTGAATTAACATTTACAAGATTTAACACTCATCACAGTGTGTCCACACTACTTTAGTCAACAAAAGTCACTGAAATCCATGGAACAGATTCAATTTTTCGGAAAAAATAAACCGTTAGTTTGCTGTTTAGCAAACGAAAACATTCAACATCTACCTAAAAAAAAATATCGTTGACCCAAGTTTCATTACGCCGCGCCGAAATCTGTTGTTTCCACTGCGGCATGAATAACAAACTTGTGTCGTTACGTTCCAACCGTTTACGTTTATTGTCCAAATCCACCCCCGGACGTTACCTTAATTGGTACCGCGAGAATTGAGCTACGGCCGGCTCTTTTTACACCGAACTGGTCTTTTTACACCGGAAAGGTCGGCAACTTAGCTTTCTAACTACTTAAATGTTATTGGATTAGAAAGTCTTTTTACTTTCCTGCGCTGTGACCGTACTGTATCAACACAACAAATGCAACATTTGGTCGCAGCGCGGCCATATAGCGTTTTGCAGGTAGTCGTAGCTCGTAGCAATTTAAGCATGCTGAAAGTAAATTCCCACGTAGGTAGAGATCATATTGAACTGATTTCAATAAAAACGTACGACTTATTTCACGACTTACTACTACAGCCTATTTGCGTCCCACTGCTGGGCACAGGCCTCCTCCGTCACCAGAGGGTTTGGGCTATAGTCCCCACGCGGGCCCAGTGCGGATTGGGGACTTCACACACCTCTTTGAATTACTTCGCAGATGCGTGCAGGTTTCCTCACGGTGTTTTCCTTTACCGAAAAGCTCAGTGGTAAATTAAAAAAAAATTGTTCGTTAATTAGTTTCATGTTACAAACCACCCTATATTGTGATATACCTAAAGCTAAATTCTCGACGCTTAAAATTCCCATGTCGCCCATACGATACATCACGAAGGGAGACCACTTTTCATTCTTTCATCACAGAAGGCAGCCGTCTGAGCTGCGAAACGCGTCCTCGTGCGGGTGCAGCATGACACATTTAATATGGCGCGTGGTTTCAGCGATAATGGACTCAGTGTCTGCGGCGTAAGTGCGTCGCCGCGTGCCACGTTAAGTTGTGTTATGCTGTAGCTTAGGGGCGGTCGGCGCGTGCGTACGTCACTTGCGTCAGTCTGTGGTAGCCACGCGACGCAGCTCCACGCCCGGCATGCGTCGCGCTCGCCGCTGGGCGCTCCACACACCTCCACAACACCGCGCGCCCCTGTGAGTAACCACCAATCACTATTACCACCTTCAGACTCCCCCCTAAATCATCTTTTCAGTCATAAAATCAAGTTACTTACCACGCCGCACGTGGACTTGCCCGCCGGCGACGCTGCAAGTGAACGGCTCGATAGCCCAGTGCCCCTGTGAAAGGTACAAGTACGCCCTCCTGAAGGGTTGTGAGTTCGGATTAATAGGCTTTGTATCGGATGCTCGGAGATTTATGTGCGGCAGTTACAAGCCGAGGACTGAATTTGTACCGGCTTCGAGAACGATCGTGCTTTGGTTTTGCGTCCCGCGACGTGTCAATTGGTTGCATGTTTTCGTGTTTATATTTGTGTTTTGGATTATTTAGAGATCGTAAATTCGTAGTAAGGAAATTGAATTATTGTCTTTTAGAGTGAATTCACGACATTACCTAGGTTATGAAATGAAATTCTTTTATTTGCATTAAGTGTGGTTCATAAAGGTCTTATTTATATATATATTGTACAACAAAAGATGAGCATCTTAGAATTTTTATGTATGAAAAATGATATCAGCATTCTCGTAATTCTCGCAATCTCGTGATTATTTAAGTTGATAAAGCCGATAGTGACATAATTATTTCCTCAATATTCCTAGAAAGCTTTAAATTTCCAGTAAAATTTGGTGCAATATCATCAGCAATCTACCAAAGTGTCAAAAACTTCTTGAGTTTCTTTATAAAGTCAATTTGAAGCACTTGAAGCACTTCAGTAATTCGTGGCCGATATCAGATAAGCCGCCCCTAGGTGAGAAGGCTAATTGAATTTATTTATCCTCCATAATGCGTCCTTAGTATACACGCGGTAACCACAGTTTTCAGCGCGTAAGGAAGGGAGTACACTTTCGGAAATTAAATTCGGGTATCTAATGAAATCACGAAGGGATGAGCTATGGGCTGAGTAGGAGGTCCACAAGCGCGGGGGATTTGTCGGGCATATTTTATTTATGTTCCCGTTTAGTGAATAATTTCGTGAATATGTAATGAGAACGAGTACTTCTCAGAAGTTAAGCCAGAAGATGACCGTGCATTCGTTATTTTGGTCATATCCATATGACGGTAATTACCACGTAATTACAATTATGAATGCATGCAAAGGAAAGCAACGTCGGAGATGGCCGTTTATTGACGTTAAATTTATATTTTTCATCCTATTTCACTATTTAAAATGTTTATTTCAGACTTGTAAAGATTCATAGTACTTATTCATTGAAGTTTCGAAAGTTGCCCCGTGTAACTGCTCGGCCCAGTAATCGCTCGCAAAAACTTATCGTAACTCCTAATTACTTGACGAACTCCGTCTCGCGCCGCTCTGCACTAATTGATGATGCTAACGAACTTTTCTATACTAAGTATTATTTTGTTTCATTTTCACATTTCACTGATCATAAAACTCGAGTCTGTTTTTTTTTATTTTCTCCAGTTGCCGTTTTCGAAGCACGTGGGTACTTTCTTGCTAGCTATATTGCTTATTAGCTCACCAAAGGAAGACACTAATTGCACTCATAGGGGAAATAATACATGTGTAAGCGAATTTTGGAATAGTTGTAGGTGAAGGTGCCTTAAACAACATACTAAAAGTACTGATGGGTGGGGGTGCCGCTAACGTGTGTGTGTGTGTGTGTGTGGGGGGGGGGGGGGGTTCAAAGGTCCCTTTTTTTGGTTTTTCGTAAATATCTCGTAAACGATAACTCCCAACAAAAAATGTTCTAAGACATAAATAATTTACATTAAATTTTCTACAAAACGATATACACACTTTTTTGCTAGAGTAAATATTGAAATAGATAATGAAGGGGAAAGTTAACGATAAACGATTTTACGCGTGGGTTCGGGATTTGGTCCGCTGTACCCTGATTCTTTTTAGATAAGCGCTCATACTTGACACAGTTGTACTTTGGATAATTCTGAGTGGATTCATACTGAGGGCCACCGCGGGACACCGCTCGGTTGGTGGGGGGAGAAGGGGAAACTTTGCTTCCGCCGCGCTTCAGTTAGACCTATATATTTCCAAAAATTGTAGGAGTTAAGAGATGCTGTTTATTGGCGAAATGATCCTTATGAGAATAGTTGGAGTTCAGAAAAATAAAAAGTAGCCAATGTCCTTTCTCGGAACTCCAACTATTTTCATACCAAATTTCATCAAAATCGGTCCAGTAGTTTTAAACGAGACACACCACGTGTGCCCAGTCAACCAGGAACTCAATCGACCGCTAATTTTATCGCTTTTGAAGCTCTTAATTGAAGTCAGTGACTGCCTTATGTAAAAATGCATCTTACCTCAAACAGCATTTTCTGTTAATCAAGTGGACTAATTCAACATTATTTCTTTAAATGTGGGAAACTGGCTTCAATTTTAAATGAAATTCCTTGAAATTAACAATTGAAATGGCCCATGATAAATAGAAAAATTCAGAGTAGTTGGTTAATATTCTCAATATTTTCTTTATTATTTAAAGTAGACAGTATTATTATACCATGTTCAAATTTGCATTACATGCGCCAACTTTTGAAAAAGTGGCACTGCACATCACCATACATTTTTATATCAAACTTACTAAAAGAAATTGCTAAATTTAGAAATTTGTAATATCGATCTAAAGTTAAGAAAAACCACCAATAAAAATGAAAAATTGTGAATTAGATTTGATGAAGCATTTAGTAAGGATCATTTCGCAATAAACAGCATCTCTTAACTACTACAATTTTTGGAAATATATAGGTCTAACTGAAGCGCGGCGGAAGCAAAGTTTCCCCTTCTCCCCCCACCAACCGAGCGGTGTCCCGCGGTGGCCCTCAGTATGAATCCACTCAGAATTATCCAAAGTACAACTGTGTAAAGTATGAGCGCTTATCTAAAAATAATCAGGGTACAGCGGACCAAATCCCGAACCCACGCGTAAAATCGTTTATCGTTAACTTTCCCCTTCATTATCTATTTCAATATTTACACTAGCAAAAAAGTGTGTATATCGTTTTGTAGAAAATTTAATGTAAATTATTTATGTCTTAGAACATTTTTTGTTGGGAGTTATCGTTTACGAGATATTTACGAAAAACCAAAAAAAGGGACCTTTGGACCCCCCCCCCCACACGTTAGCGGCACCCCCACCCATCAGTACTTTTAGTATGTTGTTTAAGGCACCTTCACCTACAACTATTCCAAAATTCGTTCATTTCATTATCTGTAACACATGTAGTACGCAATAAATGATTCAGTTATTGTTAAAAACGGCATATTTTCAGTCATGCACACTCGTTGTCCGCATTGAAGACTACTGAGTTTTTTCCCCGTTTGTTCGCAGTTGCTAACAAGTGAGAAATCCCAGTAGTCCGCACCAGGTGAGCTAAGAGGTGCGGTGCGGACTGGAGGGAATTTGCATTTGCACAGCGGACTACATCTGGGGAATAGGCCGAAAAAACACGTTTTAGAGTCTGTGCTCATTATTGTAAACCTTAACTTTGTAATAAATGCCTCTGTAAACTGTAATAATTTTTATACAGACAAACCGGACGGTTACCTTCATTTCCATCTTATTACCGTGATCATTGAAATTACTAGTTCCATTTACATCTTTCTAATAATTCCGAATGTAGACATGCTCATTCAGCGTCGCGGGCCACACAATTGCCGGGCGTCTGGCGTCGCGTTGCTCGAGCCTTTCAGCCTTTTAGTTTTTTAGTTTTGTATAGGCAGCCGGGCTCGGCTAGACTGAAAGCGGCCTGCAATTAGCCCCGAGACTGCGTCGCTGTCTTGGATCTCGGAAAATGCTGAGCGATATTCTGAGCTGTGAATTTTTGTACGTTGTGGCCAGGCTGTTTTATGTTGAAATATTTATGTACCAAAACTAGTTTTTTGAAGTGAGTGACAACCAGGAAAAAGGATTATACTTATACTTAAGTATAGAGTATGAGTTATAAGCAGCTTATTAGACGATTAGTTTAATAAATGGTTCCTTATAAATCGTTTAAATTTAGTCTAAAATGCCCCGTTACAGATTGTACCTAAATTGGAAAAACCCATGATATCCACCCACTTCCCCAAGTCTAATTTTAAATGTTTGTGATTACATCATCAACATAATCTTTACATTTTGCTAACACAAGCTGTGCCTAGAGCGGGAAATAATCGATAGAGCTCAGTTTATTCAGTTAAGGAAGCAAATCGCAATAGTTGTTCCAACAGTACACCCTTGTAGATTTACTGAGCAAATGCATCAAGACATTCGTTAGTTAAAGTGTCTTTGAAATCAGCGTCGCCGACTTTTCACGATCTTTGCAGTAATTTTTGATCTGCGAAGCGTTGACCCAAAAATTTAAGCACTCATTCATTCAAGGGGACTTTAAA
The DNA here is from genome assembly GCA_963971205.1 of Aethes cnicana. Taxonomy (NCBI): domain Eukaryota; kingdom Metazoa; phylum Arthropoda; class Insecta; order Lepidoptera; family Tortricidae; genus Aethes; species Aethes cnicana. Next base: position 11,842,733 of record OZ020274.1, on the reverse strand, counting down.
TTTGTCACCCGCGCGTAGATACTCGTGCAGCTAGGAATACTTGGGATATATTCGAAGTCTTAAATAGGAATCTCCCTGTTCCATACCTATTTTGAGACTTCGAATATAGCCCCTTATAGAAGCTTTTCCCTTATAATTTAAACATCACAGTGTTATTTACCTGGCCCTCATGAGTCGTACCTTTTTATTTCCGTCGTAACGTTTGGCAGAATGTTCGAGCTTGACACCGACAGTAAAAAGGTCTGATCCAAGGGCTGGAATTTCCGAGTATCCCCATTTTTCGACGAGGATAACTTTCGTTGAAAGGGAACTGTCTGAATGAATGGACAAAGGTCCGCGATTTTTGGAACTAAGTACCTACCGACGAACACGTGAATTATTATTAGGCCGTAGCAAACTTCACATTAAAGGTCGGTTTTGGATGTCTCCGATCGATCGCAGCGGCTTGCGGCTGCGGCTGATGCGTCTGACGCGTGCGGCCGGTGTAGTATGGGAATTATGGAGACGTTTTCGTGGGTTGCGACTGACGCGTGCGGCCGACGGATGCGACAGACGCACGCGTCTGTCGTACTGATCCGATATGAGTTTCTATCATTTTTATAATTAGTAAATTAATAATTTTGGCCCACCTGATGGATAGTGAGTTTTGAAATGTGTTCCGTCGGCTCGCCTGTTGGAAAGCAGGTAAAGTATATGCATAAATAAAGTGCAATCTCAAGTTATAAATTTTAATATACTTGGGATAATTATAATTCTTCTTACGTGTGTTTGTCACCCTGCGCCTCCTAAACGACTAGACTGATTTGGATGAAATTTTGTGTGCTTATTTGAATGGCTTCCTGGATTATTTTAAAACACAATTGGACCCGGTAGGTGGCGCTGCAATCGCAAATATTTTTCTGTTGGTGCTTTTCTCAGTGACCGATTATGACCTTAAAGGAATACTTAGCTCGCGACCGAAATAACTTAACATGCGAGCTTGTTACAGTGTGTTGTTGTGTTGCAGTGCTAAGGCACTCTGATCCCTTAAGCAGAACATCGCTCAACGTTTTCATAATTAGAAGATAAATATTCAGGGTAACACGATTAAGATGAGAGGGGAGCGCAAATTCCGTCTTTCATCCACTAAGTTGACGATAATTTGTCAGAAAATATGTACTTGTTTTCGAGATCTCGGGGCAATGAGATAACGGACATTAATAAGATAAGATAAGATAACGGTACCTCTTCCCGCTTAAACCACTGGACCAATTTAGATGAATTTTGTTTTGGAGATAGTTCCGAGCGATGTCATTTGTAGTGCATGTATGAATGAGATTAGTGTATCTATGATTGAGAGGTCATTTCAAGTGTATGTAGATAAATCTTTGAAGTTAGATAAAGTGGGATATGGCAGTGATAAATCTTTTGCTTGTGCCTTTTGTGTATTCCGTGACATAGGCAAGATGCCGGCTGACATTCAGCAGGATTTCCCGGGAGAAATAACGCCGGCTCAAATCTTTTTCTAAACAACGCTTTAGACACGGCCTTTTTCGTAAAAAAGGGGATTTAAAGGATTTTTCCCAAGAGTGTTAAGACATTCAATATTCAACGGAAGTTTTCGGCAGTTTGTCATCAGGCACTTGCTTTTAATTAAATTGTGGTTAAAGTAACTGAAATATTGGAGAGCTGGCAGAGTTCCATAGATGTTGGCAGCTTACCTGGCAGTTTGGCCATGCTTGGCTGAGGTCGTGCCAGCTGGGTCCGCACAACGATCCCATCAGACACATGTAGACCGCAAGACGGTAATATGTAATACTAACTTTGCGAGGAATCTATTTAAGTTACTAGGTATGGTACATACGATTACAGTCCTTTGTAACTGCTTATTGGCTTGGTATGGTCGATCGGGGAAATAATCTCGAGATTTTACGTTTTGTTTCATTGATTAATCACAAATATTGGAGTAGGTATTCATTATAATAATAATAATAGGTTTGTAAAAAAATACAGTAAACAAAGGGGTTCTGATAATTCATTAATTACATTAATAAAACTTGAACAAGCTACTAGGTAAACTTTTTCAACCAGGGCAAGAGTTTTTGTCAAAAAAACACGTGTTGCTTCAAAAATATTCACCAAGTGTAGGTATATTGATTGACCTTATTTTATTTCAGAAACCTTTACCGTTCCCTCGAGTCCTTTTAAGATCACAAGGACTGAAAATCCCACAAAGTAATTCAGAATGAAGATGACTCCGCGAGCGGTGTTGACCCATTTGTCGCACACGCTCAAGTATCGATTGACTTCATAAATAGCTGGTGTTTTCCTTCTGTCTCCGCATTACGATAGACGTCCTGCATACATGAATACCTGATTTATTAATCAACCCCCGCATCCAGGTGTTTGTGCGACTTATTTGCGGCAACAGCTAATAGTTGTTTGCGAAACTTTGGCTGCCCATCTACATTGTTTTTGTTGCTTCGGCCAAACGCATTTTCTTACAAAATATTTACTTACGGAAGACGTCTCCGTTCCACAATCAAATTAAAATCAAAAGCGTTTGTGGATATAACTATACCCTTTTTAGGATGGTCAGCTGTCCGCAGTAAGACAGAATATGCATGCAGCATGCACTGAGAGAAATCTACTTAACTTTATGAATCGCATTTAGAATTTTCGCTAATAAAGAAGACTAACATACTCGTAGATAGCAATCTTATTTTTTTTCGAGAAATACTCGTATTATATTTATAGAGAGAGAATATAAGTTCAAAATGAATCAGGACTGTCGTTGATCGTCGAATGTAACCTTATGAAAGAGATGTTAACCAAGTATATAGTCAAATATTTTGCTGTCCGCATTGAACAGAAATGCAGTTCGTATGTAACCTGCAGGTAAACTTGTTTTCCATGAAACAAATAAAAGAAAACATCCAGAACAATCAGTCGGTATACATATTCTGTTTTCATTCAGGGCCCATTATTACGTTCACTGCAGCTCATATTTCTGCGAGTGATTTTCCAACAATGGAGAACATTATGGCCACTCCTGCAATGTCGTTACTAGGAATCGATATCTTATATAGCTACAGTTTATATTGATTGCAGATTTCTCTGTAAGTTCTTGTTAATATGATTTTCTTCAGTGTATATATGTATATAGGGTCAAGCGAAACATTATGACGATATTTTAACCACAGTATCAGTTATAGATTCTAAGAATGTTTTTTTGTTTTTTTTTCGAGTTGTTAAAAAATATATTCTTGTATGGGATTCAGGTATCGATCAGGATCACACCATTCATCCCATACTGGGCAACACAAAAAAAAAACAACTCAACTGTATTTAAAAGGTAGGTAGGTATGTACCTACATTTTGATTGATCGCATGACAATGATTGGATGATAGGTAAAGGTACCTTCTCCATATGATATTTGTATCTATTTGGATCTGCGAGTGCGTAGTGGCTGAAAACTCAGTAACTGTTTGAAATGAAAGAAAACAGGGTACGAAAAAGAAAACTGTTAAATAAATCATGGCTCACCCGCTGTTATCTGGCTTGGGTTGAAAGGAAGCGGAACCTTCGTTTTGACGCGATGTTGACCACATAATTTATATGTTTATGAGATCCCGTCGTATTCCTACAGACAGGGTAATAAACTACGTGGATAGAATGTATGTGTCAGTTACTCGCTTTTAATTTACGACTCTGTGCCGTGTTCGTGTCTCTGTGAAAAAAGAATAGGAAACTAAATAAATTAAGCAATAAGTACTAAAATCAGTTATTTTAACCAACTTCAAAAAAAAGGAGGAGGTTCTCAATTAATTGTGACCAATTTAGATGTTTTTTTTTGGATCGAAAGGTGATACCTCCGGATTGGTCCTATTTTAATTTGGTTAAGTTCAGATGATGGGATCCATGACAAAATGATGGAACTCCTCAAAAAGTGTTAGCACGCACGCGTATGATTTTAGTATCAATTTCACAGACTACAGTGTTATTTACATCCTGGCGTAGGTACCCATGTTTGAAAACTAAACCAAAAAAAAACAAAAAAAAACTGTCCTCGTTGATTATTATTTTATAATCTTTTAAGTATAAATTACCTATTTAGTCCGTCAATAATGATAATTAATTTCAGATATCATTTATTTAAAAATGTGATTGTAATTCGTTAAACTCTACCAGAATTGATATCAAATCATCGTTAAGAGTACAACCAACATTGGAGAAGCAGAATCAATTTTGTTTGAACTGAACCGAACAAAAGCTGTGGAAGGGCCAATACTTATCTAACAAAAGAGAAATACGAGGCTACGAAAACGAACCCAAAGAAAATAAGGATATATCGAGTCCTAAACGGACGCGATTGGTGGAAAATTGTCTTTATTCGGATATACATTTTCCTAATAAATAATACTTACAGACCCTAAGGGCCTGCCCAATTCTCCTCAGCGTCTCAACCGCCGTTGTTGTTCTGCACAACATTTTGGATTATTATTTAGATACCTACTTAAATTCTAGCAGAAAATATTTGCAACGTTGGCAGCTTCGGTTGAAACGCTAGGAGATATATCCTGTTTTGTATAAAACCACAGTAGGCTATTTGCTTGATTCAAAACAACTGACTGGGCTTTTTCGGGATTCCGTAAATTTATCGTTTTAGCTTAGAGGGGTAGGGAATACTCCTTCAATATTTAAGTTGGCGGCCTCGGTGGTAATGGATTGCTAATATTGGGCAAATCCCGTAAGTTTACACCCCGGGATAAGCCGGCATCATCCGTCTTTTGAGTCGGCTACGGCTACAACGGTCTAGTGAAGGGGTGACGACACATTACTTAAAGTACTGGGTGTGTTTTTAAGGGGTGACGCGAACCTCACGAAATTACTTAGGACAACTTAAGGAAATATTTTATTTTTGTTTTATTATTTTGATAGTATTGTAAAGGGGGGTTGGTGTTAGCTCTGGTAGCTGCCGCAGGCACGGAGATCAGCGGTGGAACCCGAAGATACTAAGACGATGTCTAGCTAATTAAAATCTCTAAATCTTGCAGACTGGCCCTATTACTGCCCTAACACTTCCCTAACTATGAAATAATAGATTTTATGTATATTTCATGTTATATTTCCAGAGATGCTTGCATTACAATGTTTATAAAAAGACTAAGTAACAAATGCGACACAATTCTACGCTTAAAATTACCTATTTTTGAAACAAAATGTGTCAACTCACCGATTATACTCGGCCAGTCTCCACAGTACCTACTTTACTCCTGGAAATCAAATTATCATCTGGAATCATTAGTCTGACTGAGACATCTTGTACATAATAATTAGATTACATATATCCGCTTCAAGAATAAGTAAAGAGTGAAACATTTTTTGTACATCGTCGTTGCCTTATTGACTCGAAAACATTTACAACAATGCCCTCAATACTTTCCCCGTTTTTCGCGAAGCCCCTGCGATTTCAAATATTTTAATTTCGGCCGAGAAACTCAACAGAAGCCAATAAACGTTTTTTATTTAGTAACTGCAAGACGGTATACGTACGTTGATGGAAACGAAGAGGGTGCCGGCGACTTTACGAGGAGGTTTGAATTTCTGAAATATGACGCGCCGGGGGCGCGACGAATGGAATGACGCCGCAATAAAAACATTTCATGTCACTTCTTTTGTTTACTTCACAGACTCCGAATATTTTGATGACAGAATGTGGAGCACCCGCAATTGTTTCAGGTAAGCGCAAGTTCTCAAAGCGCTTTGTTTATTGAGTTCCGGGGTGCAGATGAGGTGTGGCATATGAAAGGCATGAAATGACGCGCGCGAGATTTTCATGTCACAGTTTGTAATAAAATAACATGGGGGATGCTTCTAGTTTCAAAACGACTCGCAGGGAAGACGCTTAAGCCGACTAATGACCACATTTAAAATCCAAAAAGCGCCGAGTGTCGGGAAATTGTTTCTAAAATGTGACTGAAAGCCTTTGAGCGCGGCGTTTTGATTCCTCCCTACTGAGACTGTAGCAGTAGCTGACCATTCAGCCAGTCATTTTCCAGCGGTTCGCTATAAATAATATAGGGGTTGGTAATATTGATGGTACCTATTTATTTTATAAAAATAAGCTTGTAAAAACATGTTGTGATACGGGTTTGCTGTGAGTTTTATAATAATACATTACGTAGATGTTGGTAATGGGTACGTTTCTTTATAAGGAGTACAGTATGAGATCTAAATAAAGGACGGTTTTAGTTTGACCAGATGCCGGTCGTAACTGTCAGACGAGGTAGCTGTTATCCAAAGAGAAGCGGTACAAACATAAACATAATCCCAGTTTGTTAGTTCCACCTTCCACCGTCAGTCCATCCATGACGTCATTTGGTTGTAGGTAATTTTTTCGATTAAATTATACTTAAAGGTAGGGTCATTTCGCGCTTTCGCGTCCAACCCCCAGTTCGCGTCCACTTGACCGATCTCCTTGTAAAAAAACTTCATAATAAGTATACTAACAGACTAATTATCTCAAAATTATTTTCTATTAATACCTCGAGTCCTCGATGTATAAGAGGCATACAAAAATAGACAAAAGGTACGTGCGCACAACCCTTCCTATTTAGAAAAAACAATTAGTCTCAGCTTTACGAGAAATGAGTGCCGGCGTTCCAAATGTTAGCAAAAAAATAGTAAGCAGTCGCGTGTGTCATGGTAAATTTTACATTGTTTTATTTAAAATTGTTGATTGTTGGTTATTGTTAGACCTAAATAATGAGCCATAAAATAGATTACTGATAAATTTGTATGATTTTTTGACTTTTAACACTTAAAATAAGGTGGACGCGAATTACTACACCAAATTTATAATCTCTCCTATTTGCGTCCACAATGGACGCGAACTACTCTATCTGTCTTTTAGTTTAATGTTGTTTTTTATGAGATGAAGTGAAAAAGAAACATCAAGTTTATGTTTATTTTGACAATATTATTAAAGATATTGTAATGACCAATTTGCGTCCACATTAATAATGATTGTAGAAAAAGATACAGATACCGATAACCATACTGGGACTCTTAGGACGCAAACTATATCCATATGGGATACTATGTAGCAGATTGCGTCCATCGGTTAAAAAATAAATAAAAGTAATAGCGTAAAAAGTTATAATATACTTTTTAGGGTTCCGTAACCAAATATCAAAAAACGGAACCGTTATAATTTCGTCATGTCCGTCCGTCGAATCCATATGTACAGTAATCTTTCTCGGAGACTATGGGTGCTGTATGGTTGAAATTTAGGAGGTAGGTGTGTTTTATAAACCGCTACAAAATTATGTAGCTAGATTAAAAAAAATATTAAGGGCGGCACTCCATACATGTAACTAAGGAATGAAATAAATAATTTAACAGAACATAGGCGTGCGTGTGGGATATCATTGAATTGGTCTCAAAAATTATATGAAAGTTCCTAAATAAATGATTTATTTATACCAATAGTTTGTGAGATATTCGCTTCTATAACGGAAAAAACTACCCCCCCCCCTCTAACTTTTGAAATATGGAGAGAAAAAAATCAGTCAAATGAGGAATCGCATATGTAGGGTTCCCTACAACTGAGCGTCTCTATGTGATCCCTATTCACAGTTGGTGAAAAAAAAAAACAATTTAATCATAACGCTAAGTATAGTACCTTATGACCCTATCAGGCAGGGTCGAAGCCGAACAAGATTTTATTGGAAGATAGGAGAAAAATCACATATCGGAATTGGGAATCGTCGTCTGTATAGAATTTATTAATTCATAATATAGAATTTATTAGTTCATTAGATAGAGCGCTTGAAATGAGACGAAGAAATAAATAGTTACTTATATGAAGACTCTAGATTTAATTTGTATAGATATATTTCAACTTTTTAGTATGTGTTATGATAGCGGCTACAGAAACACGCATTCTGTGAAAATTTCAAATCTCTACCTATTTCCGTTGAAGAGATAGAGCCCTGTGACAGACAGACGGATGGACGGACGGACATCGGAGGCATATTAATAGGGTTCCGTTTTTCATCCTTTGGGTACGAAACCCTAAAAAAATGGAGATATAGAATTCACCAAGGACTTTAAACGAAATTGGTTTAAACAAAATCGGTCACGTAGTTTTTGGGGTAGTTTAGGGTAGCTACGGAACCCTTATATAAACGAGTCCGACTCGTTTTGGCTGTTTTTTATCTTGGACGATTTTTAGGGTTCCGAAGTCCACTAGGAACCCTTATAGTTTCGCCATGTCCGTCCGTCCGTCCGTCCGTCCGTCTGTCCGCACTATTGCTCGGAGATGCTTGGTTCTAGAAAGCTGTGTGAACATCTTTCTAATAATATGTACTTAATTAATAGTGAACATCTTTGTTAATAGATAAACCTATCCACTCATCTATCAACAAACGAAAAAAACCACAACGGTAAACTGATTGCCGCCGTCTTCCTTGCTTCCTTTCTTCGATACCTACTTAGGTACTTAGAGAAAATGGCCTCGGGGTTAGTATCTATTTTATTTTGTCTTGCAAAACCATCGCTGCCACAGCGGTTCTTTATGTGATTGTTGGTTGTCAGGGGTAAAACTCTACCCTCAGGGCCTTTTTTCTTCAAAGGATACTTACTTACACTATAAACGGAAACACTTGGATCAATGATATGTGTGGAGTTATTATTTAAGTTATCCTTCGGCCTTGGTTTTATTTATCTAATCTTCAAAAAGGAGGAAGCTCGCAATTCGGGACGTTTGTGTTTTTTACCACACATTGTCGAATAAATCCATTTACTGACACACCTTATACTAATTACTTATTCCTCAGCTTTGTCGTACCCCGTCTTTACCTACCTCTAATGTACTACCCGGTTTTGAAAGTAAATATTACC
>OZ020274.1:11673910-11833646 GCA_963971205.1 Aethes cnicana | reverse complement strand
AAACCTCTAGCAGTCCCTCATGATTTCAGCGGCGTTCCAGCGTGGGCATCAAACGCTGCCCGCTGCCGGAGCCACCGGTAGTGTGCATGACGCCGTCGCCCCGCCCGCGGTGCCGCATCCGCACCAACCCCTGGCTGGGCTCGTCGCCGGACCCGCGCCGGCGGCCGCACCTGCCGCACCAGCAGTCGCTGCAGTGCTCGCCGCACCCGCCGCTGGCGCACGCGCCGTACTCCCTCGACTCATACCCTGCCAGATACAACAGGTGGGTTCAGCTACCAGCTTCCTATAGTAATGTAGTCTACCGAACCAGCATTGCCTGACATTGTATTATTAACGGAACAGCAGTTCATGTATAATAGTAAGTGTTGGCGACAGACCTTTCTTACATGCTTTTTAACATTTTTCTACATTAGGTTTTTTACACTTTGACACATGTTTAAAAATTCAGTCTACTTATTACAAAAGTCCATCCCGGTGCTCAACAGTAACTATATATGTAGATATGCTTTAAGTTCCGACTCGCACTTTAACCTGGGTCACTAATATTGCAACATTACCTATTAGGTAACTAATTGCATTAAGAGATACCCTGGATTTTTGACTGAACTACTTACATATTAGCGGATCCTTACATGTAGCCAAGGATTACTTACCTCACAGTTCATTGTCCTTATTAACGAAGCCTTACATATGTCTCGGGATGTTATACTTACTCGAATACTAAGTCGTCATAGGTACTCGTATTGTACCTTTGCGAGATTATACTCGTATGTCACTACATAATATAAGTAATGTTTCTATTTTCTATGTTTACTAGCATAGATAAGTAGGTACCTAATTTCTTTGACCTGCATAGCTAATACGATTTAAATATTGTCTCGATCATCGTTTAACCTTCTACAATAGCACATAACCAAATGCCAATTTCAGGTCACCGCACCTCTCGCCTCGCATATCACCGCAACGTTCACCGTTTTACCGCGGCGGCGCGTCGAGCGACGAAGAGTGTCGGGGTGTGAGGACACGGGGGCGGGAGACGGCGATACTGTCAGATGCTGACATTGATACCGATGGAGACACGGGGCTGGACGGGGGGGACGAGGACGAGCCTGATGACACGGCGTCGCCGGGACGGAGGCGCGCGAGGCGACGGCGCCCGCCGCGACGGCCACCGCGGTCGGCTGGTGAGTGGAAGCCAACACAATAGCCTATTTATTTACGTACTCTCGTGGGTGGGATTATGCGGGCCCAGTGCGGATTTAGATTTCACATACTTCATTCATGCACATGTTTAAATTTCCTAATAGTTGCTTCGCATATTGGCACGTAGCTATGCGACATTTTCCTTCACTGAAAATCTCACTTTTAAATTCCGTACAAACATACTTAGAGGAGCAAGCTGGAGCCCCCTACCCTTTGCAGGTTGTGGATGTTTTTTGTTTTATATCGATGGTATGTATAGGCAAACGAGCGCACAGCCCACCTGATGGTAAGTGGCCACTGCGGCCCATGGACACCGAAATCCTTTGATCCCCCATTAAGAAACCATAAGATTGCGATAAATAGTTGTGGATGATATTTATCTTCCAAGTATCTATTCACTTCACAATATTCGTAAACCACGTGAACGCCTACATCACACAAAGAGTAAGTTATGAATTAAGTACCTACATACAAGATACTGATATTATGTTATTTTGATAGGATAGCTATAGTTTATGCATTTTACCTGATTGTATTCGCTTCTTCAATGACGGCTATGTCACGAAACGTTGAAATTTTAATTAGGTACTCCTTGAGAGATAAAAAACGTATGTTCACGGCACGTGCATTTGCAGCATTTGTTTAGCTCACTCCAAGTTTCTATCCTCTCGACTCTTAACTCGTGCCTTTCAGGAGCCACCCCACCTCGCGCCAGGCGCCGCCACGCCCCCTCCGCGCCCCCCGTGCGGGAGCGAGACCCTCTGCTCGAGGCCGATAGGGAGGCCGAGAGGAAGTACCGCGAGCTCATCCGCGAGGCCGAGAAACTCCTAGTCACCGTGTCCAGGGCGCCATTGGAGCCTCCACACAACCCGAGAGTCAGGGAGCTTAGAGCCACCGAAGTAAGTGGCATTTTCATTTTACTTTATCTGTCTCGAATTTCAGATAGCTATAACATTTGTTGTAAGAACGCCAACCAGAAAGGGTGAGAGACAAGTTACGCCTAGATTTTAAACCAAAGCAAAGTTTTTCGTAGCTTAATGGCATTGATGAGCAAATTGGTATGTAGTAATTTACTACTTCTAACTATGTATTGTAGATGATTTACGCCGTTTGTTTTAACATAGCAATATTCTTTCTTGCGTAACTTTATTGATTCATTTTGATAGGAAACACAGAAATATTTTCATCATTCCTCTTTAACTAATCATTACATCATTTTCTTTCCAGCATTTTCCCAAATATTTCTCCCGAAATATTAATCTAAACCTCCAAGTGCACTTCGATAGTTTTGAAATGTATTGAACACCATCTAGATGTCGCTAGTTGCCACTGAAAGTGTCACACGCATGCCACTCTGAAAATGGACGACAAAATCGAGTATAATTATTTAGTTATTTTTATTCTGCAATGTTAATACATCCGCAATTTTATTTTTTTGTTGCTGAAAATATCCACAGATACCTACCTAGTTTCATGCAGTACCTACGGGCTTTTTGTATATAGTTTTGAAAAACTTGGGGAAACCATCCCTTAATGCGTTGAAAAAGTAGTTGGGGGCAACGGCTAGTATCAGTGTGCACGTAGTGTCACTGTCATTCATAAATGATCGTTTTGTTCCTATTATACAACTAGCGCCATCCAGTACTTCGCTCTTGCATGTTCATCCTCCAAGCATGTTTGACCCTCTCATTTCATTCGAAGGTGGAGGCCCCGCGGCGGAGTCCCGAGCGCACGCACCTCACCAACTTCATGCGCGCCAACTCACCGGAGCCCCCCCGCCGCCCCTCCCCCGTGGCGCGTCGCTCCCCGCTCGCCGCGCCGCCGCCCGCACCCCGCACCCTGCCCCCCTCTGCAAGACCCCACTCTGAGCCGCCGAAGAGAAAGGCCTACGCCCGCGATGAGGTAAGCAAGATGGTTGGGGTTGTTCTTGACACGGTCACTGCCGAGTGCCGTTACACCTTTGAGGTGCTGTTGTGCCAAAAACGGCACCATGAGGGTCACCGCTAGTGGATTCGCCGCTAGAGGCGCTTGGAGTCCTACGAGGTGTAGTCAGCAGTGATGCCAATTTAGTAGGTAGGTAACATTATATTATGTGCCATATTACACGCTAAATTGGCAACACTGGTCTCTGAAACGACAAATGTCACATTGACATGGACTTGACACTATTGTATGAAATGACAAACTTTGACATTGACAGCCTTGTAGAGAATGGCACCAACTGGTGAGCAGGGGGTTTCTCAATGGCCGTGGTCAAACCAAGATGGTTGACGTTTGTTGAGCTTCCCCATTTTTACCTGATTTATCTTTTATAACGTACATTTCTCATTATTACCGTATACTTTCGGCCTATAGGTCAACTACTTGACATTGGCGAAATTGTCTTGCACATAGACAGAAGCCATTATTTAAAGAGAAGAAGAAGAACTGGTGAGCAGGAATACGGTGGCTCACATTCCCCGCTTACCGAGCTATCAAAGTAATAAAAATAATAATAAAAAGCAATCTTCATTAAAAAATCGCCTTTTGCACATTTTGCATTTACACAATTCGTAACTATGTGGAATTTTTGAAAAAAGGCCTTCTGCTGAGTTTGTTGCGGCGCTTCTTCTCAAGCATAAAGTCTAGGAAGCGCTGGTAAATTATTTTTCTGACGTGTTAAAGTGCCCCTATGTGGCCAATTTGCTGAATAAATGATCGAGTTTTGATTTTTTTTTGGCCCCTCACACAATACCATGTAGGACGAAAAGAAATTGAGACGTTAGATTAACTTTATTGCAATTTCATACTTACCCAAAAAGTTATTGTCCCAGATCATCCTGGCCCCCAATCCCGCCATGATAATTTTGCATTACACTCACAATTAGGGTGCAATGGCATGGCATCACCATGCACTATAGAAAAATCACTATTGTCAGCTGAGAAATTTAAACTAGCTTCTGACCGCGAGGAATTCAGTTAATCTTATCGCGTTCCCGCGGAGACTATGAGTTGTTCCGGGATATAAAGTACTTCCCTGGACTCCAACTATCGCCAGCCCGTAACATACACAGCCGCATAGGTTATATAGGCATAGAGACCCTGGAAATGACATAGCTTTTATTCCGATAATCCCCTGGTTAAGGTTTTACACGGGTAAAAACATTTTTATAATAATTTTCATAATATGGAAATATTCGAAATGACACAGTTTTATATAATTAAGTAATCGTTACAGAATGGTTTGTGAATATTTGACTTACGTCATCATTTATTCCAGATTTATTAATCATATTTATTAATCACTCTTAATTCGTTAAGCTATTAAACATAGTAAACAAAAAGACGTAAAACGGTAATGGATCCATTTAAAACTAATCACAGGAAATTTTGTAGACGTTTTTATGATGTGGATCATTGTTTTCTATTACATAATTATTTAATAGGCTTTCCCTAGTTTTAAACCATATTACCTTACCTTATTTAGCTCTAGAAATTTCTTACAAATAGGTTTGTGGAACATTACAAACCTATACCTACTTCCGCTTTTTGTTCATATTTATCCATAGGCACTCTAAATATACTATATACTACCTACTTATACTAAATTTATCTCAGCCAAAGCCGTAATCGACTTATACATATGATAGGCTATTCGAATTTGCCAGGTGTATTTGTGTTATTAATAGCATTTTTTTATGTATCATCTCGGTAATGACTTCTGGTTACATCTTTTCAGGTTCTCCAAACCTTGGAAGGTCTTCGAAAGAGTCTCCAACAGCAGTCTGCGTTGCTGGCGGTGCAGCGCACACGTTTAGACTCGCTATAGCCAAATGGCTAGGTTGTAACACTTGTAACGTTCTTCCCGTCCCTGCCAAACCTAAAGGTAGACCCCCGGATTTGTAGATCCATGTAGCCAAATAGGCCGTTTATTTGTCGCTGTTTGTCTACTGCAGTTGCAAAAAAGTTAAAACGTGACTATAGAATGAAATTGACAATAAAATATTGATTGACAGTCTTTTGTTGACCAACTGAACGTATATAAGTAATTTTGCAACTGGCTGAAAGAAAACAGTAGGTAGTCGATTTAAGTTTCTTTTTAATTGGCATTGTAAACGGCCAGTAGCTCTTCCACATTTCGTTTTCTAGTCCCTCCAGGTTATGTTCTAGCGTAGTGATGTGATTGTTAGGATAGTTAGTATCGTAATTACTTGTTATCGTTTCGTATAGGCGAGGCCATTCATTACCCTATCTTCCAATAATAATCGTAGCATTTCTATTACTCTAGAGTAGGATGGAATAGAGCGGTCTGCAGCAAAATCTAATATTAACGTTGACACGAATATCGCTCATAATTTCTTCTTTAGATGGGAAATAAAGCACCAACCGCTCTAGCAGTTTAGACATTTGATTAGCCGATTGTATCAATAGTACTTCAAGTAGTGCCGTAGTATAGCACTAGCGAGCGGTCTTTCTAGGGTGAGGCGGTGAGCCGTGACCACGGCGTCCTAAGACTGCATATTATATCTATACAATTAAAATAATGTACTCGTTGAACACGTTCCATCGGTTACTGGGACACACCAGATTTGTTAGAGACCAATGTTGTGTTAAATTATGCCAAAGTTATTTTACAGACTGACCTAGCCCTAAGATTTTTATTAAGTAATTTATTTGCGACAGTATTTTTAAAATCATCTCATTTCTACCTCTCTTATATGTTTGGTTGTTGAATCGCTTTTTGAGATGATTTCAAAAATGCATGTTTATTTTTTTAAATTAATTATCTAATAAATAAATTTGTCCCAAGTTACCTTTGAGTATGGAGACCATTTGAGGGTCTCATATTTTGTTAGTGCAATTTTTGAGGGAAATGCGCAATGTATGCGATACATCCTCCAGCTACATGTAAATAGATTTATCCATTTACTTGTTCATTGTAAGTATAAATAAGATTTATACATTTAGTTGATTTTTCATTAAAACATTGAATTACTGCTGTTGTTTTCTTCTAAGAATTATTATATTCTCTCTTTAGTTCTCCTCTATAGTAAAGTTCTAATTACGTTCATAGATCATTTACACCTGACCTCGATAGATGGCGCTACCGGTATGCTTTAGACGGCACAGTGGCGCCACACTAAACGATAACAATAGCATAGGGTAGAGGGAGGCAGGAGCAGTCGCTTGAGCAAGTTTTAATACATTTGAAAAACGAATATATGTAAAGCCGACGTCGCCGTGCTGGCTGTTCTAACATAAATCGGACAAAACTTTAAAGTTCAATATTAGTACTTTAGTAGTCTGCTCTTATCTTATCCTTAGAACGCGGTAATCTTGTATAAATGATGTGTATTTATTCAAACTATCTCAGAAACAGCTCTTACGTACGAATTTGACGTGCAATATAGGGTTTTATGGGGGCGAAAATCGATTCAGCTAGTTTGCATCATTTTATAATGTTTGCATCATTTTATAATATTTGCACCTGAGCAAAGCGAGCAAATTTCGGTCACCTATTGTGCCAAATTTCAGTCTTATCTTTATATGTCTAGTAGTTTGAGCTGTGCGATGATATATCAGTCACTCTTTGCCTTTATTTTAATAGGATAAACAAAACAAAAAAAGAAACAACTTTGGAGGAGCTGGGATTTGAACCCAGGACTTTCAGCATGCGAAGCAGACACTCTACCACTGAGTTACACCCCCGATGCGATCACTGGCCGAAATTAAAATTCAAGTTCCCGAAGTTGTGACGTCAGCGATCACGCCATACCATCACGCCCGGATCACGCCACATCCCGCTTTTCTCGATTTGGATCCAGTAACGGGCACGCGCATGCGCATTGTGCGTGAAAGGTAATGCGTGGCGGAATGATGTCCACTATCATGATATTTACTACGCATTAGAAGATGCGTTTGGCGTTATAAATAGGATAGTGTTGAAGTTTTAGTTCAAATGTTATTTTTGATATTTTTACCTATGATATTTTTGGGCATTGACGCGTCTTAATTACCTACCGATGTAGGGTGAGATATTAAATGGATGCCAAATACCTAAATGCACTTTCGTTTTCTAGAAAACATAAGGGCACTATTTCGTTACCTAATGTTGTACTTTAAAGGCAAAATCTAATCCATACTTCTTACTTCTTATACTTATGTAAAATTCTCGTGTCACAGTGTTTGTAACCAAACTCCTCCGAAACGGCTCGAACGATTCTTGTGAATTTTGGAGTGTATGTTCAGTAGGTCTGAGAGTAGGACGTAAGCTATTTTTTTAATTCTTAGGTCAGTCAGCATTCGCAGGGTCAGCTATTATACTTAAATCTGAAGTATGAGCTAGCACTTCTGCAAGAAATCCTTTCCACTAGTCCACCCTTTAATTAGCTATTCTTCGGGCTATGTATAAATGATCCTATAATAGTTCCACGGTACTGTAGATATCAATATACTACCTAGGTATATGGGGCCCCAGATCTTACCACCAGCAAATTAAGTAGGTCTTTGAACTACATAGTTTCCCCATTTGGCAGATTCCGTGCATAAACACTGCGCTCGCACCGGTCGTGGTCGGAAAGCAATTAAAACTGTATTTATGAGCAGATATTGACACGATCTTGTAGTTTTCCGAGCAATATAAACATTACACGGGACGTGATGAGACAATCTAGTAATAATAAAATATACTTACCTATAATTAAAATATGTCCACAGATAATGACAATTACATTTATGTAGATCACTTGAAAAATCTATATAAGCTGCTTAAAGTTCGGTTTCAATTCAACACCGTGGCGTGACGCTTTGACGGTAGGGAGAAGAATTTCCCTTACCCTATGTAACGTTTCGAATAGAGCCCCAGTTCATCCACAGTTAACATAGCTCGCTACCTTAATAAATAATAGACTACCTATGTATAGGTACCTACCTAATATAAGCCTAGTATCCTGGTATAAAGGAAAAGAGAAAAACGAAATAACTCGATTTTTGTAAAAAATAATATACCCGTGTGCAAACAAACTTTTGATGCCACATTATACATTTTTGGGATCCGTTCATTAAACCCTTTATTTTGATACCCCACTCGATAGGCTTTGACCAAAAAAAATATTTTTGGAGAGCCATTTTGTTTTTTGCAATTTTGATATACCTACACGGTGTCACTCTCACAATCAAGACGAATCTAACGACATCTTGCCCAAAGAAATATACATACCTTCATACATACCTACACTCGAAAAACATAACCCTCCTTCTAGCGCAGTCGGGTAATGAAGAGTGCTCGAGTAAAATTAATAAACAATGGAAAACACTGTTCACAAGTATCTACCTGCCTCATTTACTTTGTATTGTACCTATAATATGTTTATCAGCTTAATCTTATAATTTAAATGCGCTAATCTTGTCAAAGTCAAAGTATCTTTATTGTTTTGCACAGGTAAACAAATAGGTACAGGTGTTAAAAGTTTTTGAAGTCTCACTGTAACATATCTTGACGACATACAATATTTAGCATATATATTGCGATATTTAGTATTTTCTCTGTTTTTTTATTGATCCAAGCGATCTCAGAAACGGCTCGGACTTTAGACGAAATTTGGAATATAGGGGTTTACGGAAGCGACAAATCAGTCTCATTTCTGAGAAAACTCGGTTTAAAATAGCTATTTTCACCCGAGAAAAGTTCGTTTGCCCAGGTAGGTACTATTTTATTCACTGAAAATTGAATTGAGTTGATTGATTGAAAAAGCTATAACCTCTATATAAGCTCGCTAGCTAGAATATTCGTTTAGGCAAATTGCCGATAACGACATCTAATGTGCGGTGCCAGTGGAAAATTATTGCCACAGTTTATTATCTGGAGCACCTACCGAGGCTCTCAAAATGATAAAGTAATGTTGGTCACTGTTTGAATTACATTCAAATGTCTAATACATAATTCTAGAGTAAATATACTACTAACATCTATCAGGCTTCTGTTTGCTTAATGAAATTGCTCTATGGAGGGATTTTTTAGAGTTTACGTCTGAAACCATTTGCGTACTTTTTAGTTAGGTAATTAGAAACCTATTCGAACCTTTCACAAAACGGTCTGAAACTGAAATGAAGACCCATATTTCTTTTTTTAAGGTCAATAGTGTACTTACCTATAGTATTTTAAAACTGACCGTATTATTATGATACACAGTGTACCTACATTAGAAACCTACCTGAATCTATTATACCTACTTTTAAGGGGTGGATAAGCCTTTCAACATTGCAAAATTTGGCATGTACTTATGCCAAAAACAATATTGAATTAAATGTATTCATTTAATGGCTTGCCTAATAATAAGTATTACCTATTGGTAATACTTATTATTAGGCAAGCCATTCAACCAACACGTAAATCATACCTACGAAGAAGTAAGGTAAACTTAGAATGACAAACTTCAAACAAATCAGCGTACACCCGAAATAAGTCTTAAATGCGATAATAGATGCCACTGCCTAGATTAGATAGCCTGCATAAAAATTTGAACTCCATGAGCAACATCTAGATGGCACTGTACAGGCGAAGTATGAAAATTTAAAGCCCCCTGGCTATATTTCCTATGTATGCCGTAAAGTAAGGAGATTGACAGTCTTATATTATTATATTGTCTCTGATCATACCTAGCAGCTAAGCACTAAAAGTAGGCGTGTTGCATGTAACATAACACGATTAACATGTTATGAAATGAAACAAAGGACTTCATGACATTGCCGTTCTAAATACACAATTTTGACACCTGTTCCAGTAAGCGGATGTTGTAAGAGCCGTAAACAAGGAAATAGTAAATAGAGCGCAGGTTAGCGGATGCCAAGCATTTCTCTATTATAGGCTAATTCGGACCTTCGACAGCAGCTTATTGTTTAACGTAATACATGCGACGCCGACCTAGAAGGCGGCGGACTTTAAACGACCGCCATACGGAGTTAATATCTACAAATAAAACTCGCGCAAGAAAAAATACGATAATTATTAAAACACTTAGGTAACCGATTTTTTTCTAACAAAGCGAAGAACACTCTCGATTAAATTAACTATTTTAAAAGACCTGTCAATTTTGCCCCCACCCCTACTAATATAGAGCTTAATATACTTAGGGGAACAAAATTTAAAAAAAAAGTCGAAATGTGTGGCTTGTCCGTTTCGTTACTCAATTATAGGCACAACATTAACACCTACCTATTGAATTAGGGACTTACTTTCTGTTGATGAGCCCATACAAATGTATAATGAGTGTTTGTATACGGGCAGGCCCCTCGTTTCGACATTTTGAACGACACAGCTTGGCTCTCCATAAGATCTTGAACTTTTTTTAAGTACAGTTCAGTGTAGAAGCAATAGGTTTTTTTTTCGTGGGATTCTCCTATTTAGTTTGTTACCATATTCATAATTATGTATAGGTACGTACCGTTTTGAATAAAGGCCACGAAAGAAAGAAAATCATATCTTATTTTATTATCTCTAGCCCTAAGATATTAATAAAAGTAGGGTTCCGTTTGGGAATTCCGCTATTTGTTTCTCAATGATATATTATCAGTACGTCACCAATTAGACATGTTTCCTTCGACACACAAATAAGTATGTTGAATTTTCCTTTACTCATAAAGCGGTGACATCATTTTTCTCGTAATGCCGCATGTTTTCTTGATTAGAGCCGATTTGCAAATTTATTTCGTACTCGTGAAAGCGGATATAATAATGGTAGGGATTTTACGTTTAAAAAAGTTCAAGTTAAAAAATGAATGATTAATTTAGTACTTAATTGTAGGTACCTAATTACAAGAAGCTAAAACAATGTACCTTAGTACAATACCACCACTACCACAACATCCTATAAGGCAAACTTGGAGGATTTGCGCTATAGCACAGAACATCGTATCGGTTTTGTTTCAAATTCTTTTGCTCTTCAGGCTGCTATACTGTGGAACGGTCTCCCATTGCATGTTAGGAAGGCCCCCAGTAAACCCGCTTTTAAAAATAGACTGCGTACAAATATCTCACTAAGCAGATTCCTTAGGTTTTATTTCTTCTGTCCTTATCTGTCATCACCGATTAGGTATATTTTTTGTATCATCATTGCTCGTACATATATATGTATACATATTTATTTGTATGTCTTATTTATGTAAGTATATGTAGATGTAGGTATTAAGTTTAAGTATGTTTATTTAATGTAAGTACCTACCTATATTTCATTTTGTTCTTTGCTAGTGTCTAAGTATATTCAGTAATGTTGGGTTTTTTTTTGGCACCGCCCCTAACCATTTTCTGCTTTGCCTAAAGGTTGACTGGTAGAGAATGCCTCAAGGCATTAAGTCCTCCTTTTGTACACTAAGTTTTCTTTATGTGCAATAAAGTTTAAATAAATAATAAATATTTAATAGTAGGTATACTACCTACATACAGAATGGCCACGGAATCAACCGCCTGAATCTAGCCGGCGCGCAACTCGCGCCCAATTCGCCCTTACCGTCATTTGTTTCATCCGGAGATGGAGAGTGGATCACTGGCCCGCGTGGTTGGTACGTACACACATTTACAAGTGCACACACACGTCCTCGCACGCAAACATTGACACTTCATTCGAATTGTGTTCTAAATCGTGCTTTTATAGGCCGTGTCCGCCCTGTGGCTATAGTCCCCACGCGGACCCAGTGTGGATTGGGGACTTCACACACATCCTTGAATTACTTCGCAGATGCGTGCAGATTTCCTCACGATGTTTTCCTTCACCGAAAAGCTCAGTGGTAAGCTCAAATCGAATTTCGCACATAATTAATTACAGAGGTGCGAGCCGGACTCGAACCCCCAACCCTCTGCATGAGAGGCGATAGGTCACACCACTAGGCTACCACGGCATATGCAAGCACAGTACCTACACGAACCTTAGAACCTAACAACTAACTCGAACCATCTCGAATATTTGACGAAAGTATGAACCAACTGAGTTGATTTATACACATACTCGTACTAGCTTCTGCCCGCGTGGAATTCAGTTATCGCGTTCCCGCGGGAACTATACATTTTTCCGAGATAAAAAGTAGCCTAAGTCCTTTCCCGGGACCCCAACTATCTCCATGCCAAATTTCATCTCAATCGGTCCAGCGGTTGAAGCGTGAAGAGGTAACAGACAGACAGACATAGTTACTTTCGCATTTATAATATTAAAATATGGATTATACAAATAATTTCATACGATTTGCAAGACAAGTTGAGATCACGCTTCGAATCTTCGAATCCTGCTTCGGGATTTTCAAGGTGATTGAACTTGAATCTAGGTCCATATTCCATATGACGTGCTATGGTATTTTCCGAGTACTTCAGTTCCCCTCTCTCACGCAGATAATTAGAATATCTTACCACGAAGTTGGGATTCACCGGAAACCGGTTGCAGCCCATTCTGCATTATTACACCGGTTTATACAATTTTGTAATATTTTTAAACATAATTACGCACTAGTGCACAAAAAACTTTACGGCTCACAGCTGTCAAAAACAAAAAGCGCACGTTCGTAAATGACGAACTTCGCACGCTAAACAAACAGTATATTGTATTGTACCTATAATAACAAGCCAAAAAATGCTCGTGGCGACCCTTAAAATGTTCGACTTCGCCTCACACCTTTACCATCTCTCTTTTTTTTGACCACTCTTATACAATTATTGCATAAACTAGCTTTTCCCCGCAACTTCGTATGCGCAGAAATATTAAAATGAAAAATCCCGTTTTTCCCGTGGGAATTTCGGGAAATCCTTTCTTAGCGGATGCCTACGTCATAACATATTATCTACCTGCATGCCAAATTTCAGCCCGATCCGTCCAGTGGTTTGGGCTATGCGTTGATAGATCACTAAGTCAGTCAGTCAGTGCAGTCACCTTTGAGTTTTATATATTTAGATTACTATAATCCTTCGGGAAGAGATTGTTATTATCGTGCTCACGCATCCCTAGAACTTTTAAACCGTAATTAACACAAGCTTCCTAATTAACATTGAAGTAATAGTCGTAAATGAAAAGAAAACTAAAAAATGTGAATACCTGATGACGTGAGGAATCTAAGCTTGGATGAATTATACCTACTTAAATTAATACTTAGCAATGTGATAATGTTGTAAACGGATGTCTTATGTTAATGTTAATTTGTCCGACAAACGTCGAAAACAAAAGAAGGTAAGAACTCAATTTGGTATTTACACTACTACTTACTACAGCCTTTTTGCGTCCCACTGTTGGGCACAGGCCTCCTCTCGGCGGGCTAAGTGCGGATTGGGAATTTCACATACCTCTTTGAATTACTTCGCAGATGAGTGCAGGCTCCCTCGCGATGTTTTCAAAAGGAATGTGCCGTTAAAGAAAGTTGGTAAATCTATAAAGTTAGTTATGTTATCATTGTACTTTCTTTATCATTGGTTGGTAACACTTAGCTGGCATTGTTGATTGGGGGGTACAAGGGGATTAAATTAAAAAAAAAAACGATAACGGACCAACGAGGTCTGACATGATTTTTATAAATTACTGTTTATTAACATTATATATCGTTTTATTATTCGACACCTCATTAATTTAATCCGGATTTGAGCCATCAAAATTGAATACATACTAATATTATAAATGTGAAAGTGCGTTTGTTTGTTTGTCCTTCCTTCACATTGCAACGACTGGATTGATTTGTATGAAATTTGGTATGGAGATAGTTTGAGACCCTGGGACATAGGATACTTTTATCCCGATATTCCCACGGGAACAGCGGGTTTTTAACGGGTCAAACCGTTTATTTCAATGCTTCTATAACTATATTTATATAGTATCATCGGGTACGCAAATTCTAAGTTTACGCGGGACGAAGTCGGGGGCAAACGGCTATATATAAGCACATATAAGATACGAGTATATCTTTTATCCTGGGTTGCATCGGAAAGTTACGTTACTTACATTTAACAAGAATTTTTCACCACGGAAAATTGACGTTTCTGTATAGAATGACAGCTCACGTTATATTTAACCTATTTAACGTATGTTAACTTTCTAATGCCACCTAGAGGCTCTATCCGAAACGGCCTCGCGAAATAGTATATCAGTGATCCACCATCTCTCTATTTAGCGAGATGGTATATTACTGATTGCTAATCACTTTATACGAAGAAAATGTGCTCTTCTTTTTAGGGATAGGGACGCTTCATTATCCCTACGTACCATTTCGAATAGGGCCTTAGCCTAAAGTAGGTATGGATTGCATACAAAGCGGATACGATAAGCGATAACGCATGCACGATGATTATCATTTTATTAAGTGTATATGTCATTTATTATTAATTTGTATCGAGATAACAACATTCTTAACGGTGTGAATTGATTATAGTCTTTGTTTTTGATAGGTACAAATGAAACAATAACCGGCGCGTGCCTTTTTTAATAAATGTAAATGTATTCATTTCATGTCAATGTTTAAGATTGAATGTATAGTCTACCTACATCATCGATGATGATTAGATGGATCTAGTAAAGTTGTTCCCACAGAAAATGCTCCGAAAAAAGCGCACCCCCCATTGGTTAGAAACTGGACGCGTTTGCTCTCCTGGGTAAGAAGCAGATGCACTTGTAATTTATTCCTACTCATCACGATCTTAAATTAAAACTGCATCTGACAGTTTTGTCTTACTTACATTGTTAAAGATCCCACGATCCTTGCCTGCGGTCCCTGACATAATATCGGCGCAAGAGTTCCAGATCGTTCTTTGTTGTGTAACAATTTATATTGGCTAAAAGGGATGTGATCGCTGCGTGCACAGGATGTTCTCTCGTCTGCCGACTCAATGGACGCTTCTCGAAACTTCTTTGGATGCGATGCAATGCAACCTTGCAATTGCATGGTCAGAGCAATGAGTTCAGCAGAGAGGTCAATTGAATGAGACATTCTACCATGAGAATTAGGAGTGATTTTTCAATTTATTCAAACGCGACATTTTTTTGGCTTCAATTTGTTTACAGCCCAATCCTAAATAATTTCTCATAAAAAAACAACGCCTCAAATCACTGTTCCAAACAATTGTGTAAAAGTTGTCAAAATGAAACTTCTATGAAAGCACTTCACGGAAAATAAAAATAAATGTAAGTTATGGTAGCTAGGAACCTTTATGTTGCGAACTGCGGACTAGATAAGTACTGGTATTTTTCCCCCCAGTGTCCGCAGTGCGCAAAAATGGGAATATTCCGCAGTGCAAATAATTCCTACTAGTCCGCACTTTTTACTTGGTATTACTTTGGACAATATTTTCCTATTCGTTTGGACAACGGGGTTGGACATCGCTATTTGTTAAATCAACAATTTAGTGAGAAAGATGATGGTCGCAGATAAAAGTCGACTCGGAAGCGTGAAGCAGGAAGTGCAAACTTGCATAGACCAAAAGGTGAACTAGTCCAACTAGTACTAATACTACTAATGCAAATTATGCGATGCAACATTTATGCATGCAAATTAACTGTTAACTTACAAAGTGAGGAATATAAAATAAAGTATCTTAAGGTAGGTAAAGCATTAATTTAATGCCCAGTATGCTTATGTCAACTTCGACCTAAGTATGCATCTATTTTTACTATCAATATCAGTACATAATAAACCAATTCGCCCAACAGGGAGTTTCAGGTCAGATAATTCCGTCTCAATATTCAACAATTCCAAGGCACACAAAGTACTTCATCGACCCGTTGACACGGATAAGATGCTTCGACTAAATATTGTGAAAATACCATATTTATATGTTATGAAACACATGACAGTGCGAAAAAACCTTTAAATGTCTGTCTCAGAGTCAGAGTGGTCCAAGATAATAAATATTTAGGATAGGTACCTACTTACAAGATGTCCATAACAATAATGCTATAATTTATGAGTGAACGTAAAAAACTTAAATGGTACTTCAAGTTTACTTTTATGAGATAGAAAACTCCCAAGTTATGGTAAATATTCTCACTAGGTAATGTATATATGTATTAGACTTCAATTGACCTAGTATTTGGCTGTAAGACGACTGCGTAAAGAAGAATTATGTCTAAACTCAAAACAGAATCTAGGTAGGTACGGCGGTTTTGTAAAGAAACCACAAGAAGTCGTGCAGTTGATGTTGAATTTGGACAGGTTCTAAATGGAGGAGTGTCTTCTACGTGTCTTCTCGGCGTGCGTGAGACATGACATAAGTGTGGCCGGCGCGGGCGCGGCCTTCTCGCGAGGACGCGCGCGCGCAGCGTTGCGCCATCGGCCTCCCGACTCCTGCAGTCGCGCTGCGCATTACCTGCGAGCAAATACTCGAAACACGAGGCCGGGTGAGAGGCCAAAATCTGTTTTGATCGACATCATGGGTAAAATGATGCACACTTCCGACGCCATGAAACTAAAGGTCAAACAACCTGTGGAGTGGATACCATGTCCGTGTTGCCAATTAACGCAACAGAAAACGATAGGCTTCCATCGCCAGAAACGACATTACATTACCACCCACCGATTAAGGTTACGGTCCAAATACTCGAACGCTTGCAAAATATTCCATTTCACTTCTTGATCGTTGAATGCGTTGCAGAAGTTAGACACATAAAGCGCACGCGCTCCAAAACATGGCCTTAACCGGTTAAAGTCCAGAACGTTAAAAAACTAGTTCCAAAGTTTAAAGAAAAGAATTTTCGAGAACACCATAATATTGACAGCACGTCAGAGGTTCGACTCATTAATGTTTAAGCAAATATAGTGTATGTAAATACATAGATATTACGACTCATTGTGGAGTTCCGCACAGATTTGTAAATAGTAACGAGGTAGTGGCGCGGACGTGTGAACTAAATATGATCATGAGCAGATCAACAAATATCGGATACTTGTGCGGTAATTTAAAGATGTTAATATTTTAGACCAACTTCCATGCACTTAATGCATTGTAAGTTAAACTTGTCGCGGTAAGAATGTTTAATTACCTCTACAGAACGCACAAAATTTACGCCACTTTACATTAATCCAAATGTTTTATTAATAAGTTGGCTCTATACCAATGCGTGATATTAATAGGTATATCGTTAAATTTTCCACTTTTACGCTGTCTGACTACTCTGACTAACATAAATAATGTCATTATACTGCAAATGGGTTGGCGGGAATCGTGATTAACATTCAAATATGGTATTTTCAACTACCTATTTCCAACTAAGATTGCGGTTTACCAAAACTACTTCAAGGAAGTTGATGTTTGGGTATTGGGGTTGGGCATCTGCGCTTTTGTGGACAAATGCCACATAAAGCTTGCTCAGACAGAAGTATTATAAACGAATGACGATTCTCTGAAAATTGAAAATTGGCAATAAGAATGTACGATTTTAAGGAGGATCCATCATATAAACACCTTGACAATTAATGCGACCAAAATTACATACCTACTTAATTATTTCATTAATTTCATCATTTTTGTCGTCAGCTTTTTTTTAATTTCGTAATTTCACTCATGATTTCGTTACAGCGACAGGACATTAACGGATTTATTTGCTTCCACCTAAGTAGGTGGAAGCAAATAAATCCGTTAATGTCCTAATGTCCGTTAAGGTAAGTACCTAACCTATAAATTAGTACCTAAACAGCAATGAATTCGGGTCAATTTGTATGGAAAATGCTATACAAAGTGACCCGAATAGGGATGACGACAGGGTGAAGAAATCGAAATTCTAATTAGTCCGTCAGTCAGGTAATAAAAAAATATTGGACACGTATTTTTTGTTTTATCAAATTAACAAAGAATGACTAAGTTAAAACGCATTAAAGTTGGAGAGTGGGGGCTAACTACGTCACCGTTAGGTATAAATCGTACCTAACCGTGACGTCACGCGACATTTCAACTCAATATATCTCCGTATAAGTTTGATTACGTGAAAAAAGAAAAAATACGTGTCCAATACTTTTCAATAATTTTCCTGATAGACTAAGGAAAAAAAGTTATCGTCTCCCTTATTCATTGCTGTTGAATGTACTCGTAGTACCTAGTTCCTACTTGGTTTTTGTCAAACTTCAACGTTTTAAGACGTACGTAGAGTGTTGCGTCTTGTGTGTGTCTCGTATGTCGTTCGCTAAGCGCGTTGGGCAACTCATTTCAAACCTGTGGGTCAGTGTCGAGGTCTTCTTATTTCGCTTATTCTACTGATATTGTTATTGGTAGGTAAGTAAAAAATTCCAACATATTTAAATTTATCTCAATAGCATTCTCCGAAATGTACCTTAGTTCCAATGACATTTAGTATCGCATTTGTGTGTATCTGTGGAATGACTGGCAGGTTTATTGGACTTTGCACCTTGATTACGACTTGTTCGACATACACTATCATATCGACCGGTCCGAGGTCCAAGGAGCTGTGCTAGATTAAGCAACACTATATTTGCGTACATCACGAGTACACTAAGTTCAAAAGTTGGACTTTAACCTGCGCTTTAACACTCAGTTGCATATAATATTGTTTATTTTGTCTTTTGCGATTTTATAGTTTTAATCTGCCGGCCTTATTTCTTTTTATTTTACTTGTTATAAGTCAGTAATCATACCTTATATTAGCATAATTTACTTTCCACGATTATTACATTACAAGGTACTTTTTTATTGATAAGTATGACTCATTAAACTTCACATGTATGCATAGGTAGGTATATGATTAATTAATGATTACATAATAATATCTAAGCTTGTGAATATAACAATTCATTAAAGTACGGAAATCACGGAACTGATTATCATTTTACTGAAACAGGTTTAAAAAGATTAATGGCCGGTTATTAATAGGTACGTAGCTGTCAACCACAATAATAATACGCGTGTGGCCATCTGTTGGAATCGGATTTCCATAAAGTGGGTATTTTGAATCCTGTGAATGACCCATGAACGAGGCAGGTATTAGAGATGAAACTTTAATTAAATACAAAAAACTTAAATATAATTTTATTAATACATGCGTAGGTACGTTTCGTTCTCAAGCTCTCATTAGTTGCTTGCTTTATTTACACTCAGTGCTCCACTTCTTTACAGCAAGAGTAAGAGATGTGATCCGACGTCTGAATAGGTTACCACCACCACAACAGCCTATTTCCGGCCCACTGCTGGGCACATGCCTCTCTCGAGGCTTTGGGCTATAGTCCACATACTCACTCACATTCTTGAATTACTTTGCAAATGCGTGCAGGTTTCCTCACGATGTTTTCCTTCGCCGAAAAGCTCAGCGGTAAATTCGAATTGAATTTCGCACATCAATAATTTCAGAGCATGAGAGGCGATAGGTCAAACCAGGCTACCACGCGCGGCTTAAAGAAAGAGGTTACATAAGAGGGGAATGAATGTAGAAGAGGCGAGGGAGGCTGGGATAGAAGGCTATGCTCGGTGTTTGTTTGTTTGCGTGGTCGGGGCTCATCACGTTGCTTGTAGGACTGATAGGTCAGTAAGTTCTCGAGTAGCGTCGGCGCACCGGGAGACTACCTGTCGGTAGGCCTCCAACAAGATAGAGTGATGGCCTGTTAAAAATAGTAGGAATAAGGTGGACGCGAGTAGCAAAAGACCGTACTGAGTGGCGAGCCTAGACCTCCGTCTATGTGTAGAAGTGGATCACTTTCGGCTGATGTGAAGATGGTGAGAAAGAAGCGTGGATCGTTCTATGCTCCAACCCCCAAAGGAAACCGACTTGAGCTTATGCATGTGTATGAAGCCTAATTATACGAGTATACTCGTATTGCACGCGGACGACTTCGCGAGGAGAAGCTCAAGTAAATATAAGTGGTCCAAAAATATTACTGATTGCACGCGGACGACTTCGCGAGGAGAAGCTCAAGTAAATATAAGTGGTCCAAAAATATATCTGCGCATGATATTGTATTCATAACAAGTCATGTTATTTAGCCAACTATTATCTAAGTTTACCAAACAAGTAGTAAAACAAACGCGAGACATTGCGTGCCCAGAATAATCGCATTCGTTGAGTGTATCGTATGTAATATAAATGGCCGTTTAGAGTAATGTATGCAATTTGTTTGTCGAAGAATTGTTTGTTTTATCCTATTCAGTCAATTTGCAATCAAAGCACAACTACGTATCATTAAAACGACATATTACATACCTACAAGTTGATACAAAATGATTGTTTTTGTTTTATAGTTGAGTTAGTTAAAATTGGTAGGTATATACTCGTATATTTATAAGTGGGTACTGGGTCTCTGTCCTTCCCAAAGATTCTCTTATACTAACTTAAATACTAAAAATTTGTAGTACTAAGAAAATATATTTAACTGTAGAATTCGAAATTTTGAACATTTTCAGAGGCAAAAAGCAAGTTGTCTTACTCCGAGTACCTAAGTTACTCGTTCTCGTACCTACGTTATGCGTAGATGCTCAGGGGCCTTATTGGACTTTGTAAATAAAGATAATGGCATTTCCCTTGTATCTTAATAATGATTTATAGCTCTACTATTTTATTTATTATACTATTTAATTTATTTTTAATTATACTAATTTTTTTATGTAGGCACTGTAATATTTTAAGTTGGAAATAATGATACGTAATCCCCGCAGCTCGTATTTAGCGCAGATTCCATTGGCAGATTTCCAGTTAATATTGAAATAAGTAGCAGATTCCTATCCCCAGAAAAGGATAAAATATCTTGAAAAATACCTACGCAGGTAGCGAATCGTTATTTGGGCTATAGTAAATCCCATATCTTTATTTTTACAAAGTCGAATACGCCCCCCGGTCCTCTCGATGACCACTTGACGTCTACACTGGTACTTAACGGTATAAGTAAGTAATTTTCTTACTTATCCTTTATCCATACAAACGAAGTCTCTCATTTCGTCTGTATGGATAAAAATGCCCTATAGCCAGCAGTAGAAGCAGTTTTAAACATTTTAAATTTAAACAGTCGATGTGCTAAAAATTATTTACACACTACACAATCGCATCCCCAGTACAACACTGTACTAAGTCAAAATAAATATAAATACGCCGGTATTCGTGGAATGCTCGCTAAATTTTTGTCTATTCAACTATAATATTCAAGTAAATTTTGAGATTTTTCGACATAATACAGTGTTGTACTGGGGGTGACATGTCTAGGGTATATATAGGAGCGTGCAAAAACATCACATACTTAGGTTAGAATATATTTCTAGTAAAAGTCTTAGTAAAAATATTATATTATAGTTAAGTAAACAACTAAGAATCGATTGAGCTTATTCTGAAAAAAGAAATCATATACGAGTACTTTCCTTTCTTCTTTAGGTCAGACAAATCAATCGTGTTAACGAAACGTACACGACCCCATGTCAAATTACCAATGCGTATCTACATGTAAATAAGATAGTGCTGTCTCTAGAAAGTTATAAAAGTTTCAAGGCGTCAACTTTCAAATGTAGACAATGACACGAAAAATAGGCACTTTAATTAACTACAAACTAACTAGGCCGCGATTGCCGAGAGCTACGAGCCGATATCATGACCAATACCCCAATACCCTCCCGCCTGATAACTTGGGAAATGGTTAAGTTAACATATTCGTAACATATAATAGCCTAGTGAACGTCAGCTCTGGCAATCCGTTGGTGGGCTTAGGCGCTATTGCCTGCCCGAACATGGCTTTTTTGTCATGAATTTCCTCCCGGTTGAAACTAAAAATAAGTCTGTAGAAGAAGTCGCGTCTGAAACTTGAAAATTGAAAGAAACTATGAAGTCGAGGAGACTACCCATATTTATAAACGATACTAAACACAAAATGACGATTTTTAGAAAAAAATACTGAATGTATGTGTGTAGGTACATGAATGCGTATCATATGTATGTCCGGATTTAACTCGAAAACTACTGGACGGATTGCAATAAAATTTGGTATGGGGGTAATTTATAACACTGGTCAACATATAGGCTACTTTTTATCCCGAAAAAACGCATATTTCCCGCGGGAACGCTATTACCGAATTCCTCGCTGACGAAGTCGCGGGCAGAAGCTAGTGTATAAATAAGATAGTGCTGTCACTACAAAGTTTCGAGAAAGTTATAAAAGCTTCAAGGCGTCAACTTTCAAATGTGAACAATGAGACGAAAAGTAGGCACTTTAATTACCTACAACAAACTCTATTTTTTTAGACGGGCCTTTGCCGGGATTTACTAATAACCGCGTGCACGTCTTTTCGGCTGACAATATCATGTTCATGAATATGGAGGGTTGAAGTAAAGGAGCGCAATCTTTATAGTTCCAAAAGTGAACACCAATCGGGTAGGTTGGCGGCGCTGCGGTCGCCACTCCAGTCAAGCCACCTAGGCGGATAGTCTGCAGTAGCGCCTTCAGATGGCGCTGCTAAGGCGAAATCGCAGCGAAAACGGTTGTGAGGAGAGTGTTTTGTTTTTATGCTTATCAAATCTGCTGGACACGTTTTCAACTGTTTCGCCATATAAGATTGCGCTCATTTACCAATACACATTCCACACTCCATATTCATGAAGGATGATGATGATGACGATGATGATAAAATCTTGTGCCGACAATTGAGTGAGGCACTCGTCATACAATTTGATCAATGTTCATTTGAAAATTTAGTAGTTCCCGTTTTGGACACCGGAATAGTTAAATCAATCATAAAATTAGCATTTACATTGTACTTTTTACAATTTACGGGCTTTGACGTCATTCATATAAAGCCACCCGTAATTTTGAAGTGAATACATACACATTCTAATTTGTGTAAGTCCTTACTTAGTTACTTTTTACGAATTTGTACAAACAAATTGTATTCTTGAACTAGCAGTTGGCTCGCGACTTCGTCCCGCGTAGACTTAAAATTTGCGTATCCGATGATACTCTACATATAGATGGTTATAGTTATAGAAGTATTGGAAAAACTGGTAAGACCCGTGAGAATCCGTTCCCTTGGAAATATCGGGATAAAAACTATCCTAATTTATTCCCAGGGTCTCAAACTATATCCATACCAAATTTCATCCAAAGTGGTCCAGTCGCTGCGACGTGAAGGAGGGACAAATAAACAAACAAACACACTTTCACATTTATAATATTAGTCTTGAATTTTAAAAAACTTACAGGTAAAATTAAGTGCATTAAACATTTGTGTTCTGTTCTAGAGCTACTCAGACTATCGTAAGATTTGCAAGGCAATTGATCTTTGTCAGCAGAAGATGGTTTAGCTAGCATAGTAGGTACCACAGAACTTAGTATAGGTATCTAAGTCTGTGGTAGATACCTACTTATGATACAGTAATAGGTAGTAATTTGTATTAAAAACGATGTATTTGTGTACTAAAACCGTTGTAATAATTGTCAATGTCTGTCGTATCACACTAGGTACTAATTTAACTCAAGGAGAGCAACCTAAAATAACAGAATACTCCTTACTTTCTAGAATGCTCCGCGAGTGAGGTGGGCTCGCCTTAATTAGTATCATTAATTGCAAGCTCATAGAGCAATTAACATTTTTCCGTGCACAAACAGTAACCGTAACATTTAGCAATGTTCTAATTGTTAATGACCTCAAATGGATTCAAAACAAGGAGTTGTTGTTACGCAAGCGGAAGAAAATTCCACGCCTTTGAAAGGTAACAAAGTTTCATTTTCATCATTTTACTGAAATCTAAGTTGGTATATTAGAAGACCTAACAAATTCCGAGTAATTGGTTGCTTAATTCTGCTACCAAACAAAGAAAAAATACTTATTTAAAAATAGGATCATCCGCTGGGGGCTGAAGGCCGTTCCTATACCCAGCTCAGCCGTCACTGTCACTCGTGCAATGAGTGAAAGAGAAAGCGCTACGCACAGAACGCCCGATTTAGTTAGTATTTAACGTGTTTTAATTTCTATAGAAATACCGTCTAAAAACATGGCATTTATAAAACTGTCAATGTATGCATATAATATGGATAATATTTCTGTTATATTTAGTTTTACACTGTTCATATAATCAACTGGAGTAAAGTTGGATTAAAGGTCCGGTTTGAGGTTTTTTTGGAATTAAGTAAATTGTATCGAAAGAAGTTTCGTGAAATGTGTAACGAAAGCTGACAATGTAAGGATAATATAATCAAATATAACATATATTTTTTACATATTTTTAACTTTTAACATTTCTTAGAAAAGTATGATCTACATGAGAAATTTGACGATGCTGGGTCAGGGAACGGCCTTAACGCCTACGACGAAGGAGAAGTTAATCTATTTCCCTTTTCATCCATCGTTCGTTACTTTTTAGTAAGATGTGATCAACGCTTGCAAATATAACGTGTAAATGAAGATTCCTTCATTTACACGGAATCTGGATGAACATGTTATTATTTCCTAAACAGTTATTACTGTTACCATACGCTTATCTTTTTAGGCATCACAATCGGCCTTGCTCTTCAATTGAGTTCAGCGGATGATTGACTCAGCATCGCGGCATCGGACGAACATCGTACGATGAGGAGGAGCCTGTGAGAGTTATTTCCAGTTAGGACCACAAAGCCCCACTTAAATGATTTCTCATTCCAATTTCAAACTTCACGCTCTTCCTACAGAGTATAATATAAAGCCAAAGCGAAATTCAACGTTTGACTTGTTCATTGTCAATGAAAGTTATCTGAGGTCTGAGGTGTGCAT
The DNA here is from genome assembly GCA_963971205.1 of Aethes cnicana. Taxonomy (NCBI): domain Eukaryota; kingdom Metazoa; phylum Arthropoda; class Insecta; order Lepidoptera; family Tortricidae; genus Aethes; species Aethes cnicana. Next base: position 11,808,784 of record OZ020274.1, on the reverse strand, counting down.
TAGGACAACCCATACAACCCATTTCACACCGCGACTATCATGACAATGTAGAGATGGATTAGCGAGGGTATTTTTAGTATTTTTATTGGGTTAGTCAACCGGCTAAGCTAATACTAAGGTACTATCCATCGGTCGCGCGCAATGTTGACGACTTCATGGCAATCTCTCTCTATTATACCTAATTTATCTCCAGGCATTCTGCGTTTCAATTTACCAATTTTGCATGGTATAAATGGTATATACCATGCAAAATTGGTAAATTACTGGTAAAGAGTACCTGGACAAGTTTTGCTCGGGTAAAAATAGCTAAAACCGAGTTTTCTCAGATATGAAACCTAGCTTGATCGATTTATCGCCCCGTAAATATACCTAGGTATTCCAAATTTCGTTCTAAATCGTTACAGCAGTTTCTGAAATCGCTTTTTTAAATAAACAAATAGAGAAATAAACAAGATTAACTCGTTAAAATTACAAGATAAACTGAAAATTCATGTATGACCTTATAAAAACTTCAACTTTAGATGTTGGTACACTATTATTATTCACTTTACGTATTCCAGATCCCCCTCGAAATGTAAGGGTAAATTAAACGGGAGTAAACTCTTCTTAAACAGTTACGTAAGAATTATCCTTGGCCTTGTCAATGACATGCCAAAGTCTGCTCATTTTCCATGTCGAAAACTAACAAATTCATGAACAATTATGAACTGTAAATATTATTATGTCAATATGACCCTAGGTCGTGTTATGGTATTAGCATATACCTACTTCGTCGCAGTAAATGCCCTTTGTTCTAGCGAATGTCAAAGTTCAGTATTTTAGGCACTTATTTTACGTGGTATGCGTAACAAACAATACTCATTTACGAAGTTTAAGCATGGGGTTAATAATTATTATGTAATCCAAGGTCAACAGCAGCGACAAAATATTCCGTAGAGCATTCCAAATACCTACACTTTAAGGGGCACAAAGCGAGGTTTTTAATTATTTTGTTTTTTGCTCGAGCGGAGATAATCTACTAAGGAAATCCCGCGCCTCCACATTTCAAAAAGCTTCAATGTATTTATTTCAAAGATGTGTGTAAAGTCCCCAATCCGCACTGGGCTCGCGTGGGGACTATAGTCCCAACCCTCTCGTGATGAGAGAAAACCTGTGCCCAGTAGTAGTTGGACGCGAATAGGCTGTAGTAGTTGTAAATATATGATAAGGCTGGAAATTAATATAAATAGAAGGAGTTTCTTATCATGATCTTGAATCCTGTCTGTCCTGCCCCAAACAAACTAGATTTCCCTTTTTTATGCCGACGTGCCATTTTGGCCTCACCGGGCAGTTTCGAGTAGACGGAGAAAGGGTGTCACTGACAGTGAAGACTTCATTTTAGGGTGCCGAAGTCCACAAGGAACCCTTATAGTTTCTCCATGTCCGTCCGTCCGTCCGTCTGTCCGCACTATTGCTCGGAGACGCTTAGTTCTAGAAAGCTGTAATTTGGCATGAATATTCATATTAGTTACGCTGATAAAGTGGTACAATAAAATTTTGAAATATATTTTTTTTTATAGGGTACCTCCCCTACTCGTAAAGTGGGGATGTATTTTTTTTTCTTGCGTAAGTATCCCATGGTCTGGCATATCGTTGAATAGGTCTTAAAAATATTGTAGGCTTGTTAAAATCATTTTTCGATTAAGTGATGCGTTTGTGAAATATTAAGCTTTAAAGTGCAATTTTTTGTTAGAGTCGAGTGTCCCCCCCCCCTGCCATCTAAATGGTGGTATTTGGATGGCTGAAGAAATCACGGTTGTGGCATATACACGGTGGGTCAGAAAATACGGCAAATAATTAACCCACAGTATCGGCTATCGATTCTAAGTATATTGTATAGGTCTTAACTTTTTTTTGAGTTAGTAAAAAAAATAATTTTATATGGGATTGGTTGTGTGAGCGACGCCTGAATCCTATACAAAATGTTTTTTTTTACCAACTCGAAAAAAATTAAAGACCTATACAATATACTTAGAATCGATAGCCGATACTGTGGGTTAATTATTTGCCATATTTTCTGACCCACCATGTATAACGTAGTTGAAAGAAAAACTATCACAGCTAAGTAGGCTGTACAAATTTACGAGTCATAGTCGACTTATGAAATGATAAAAAAAACAATGATTTTTATCGAGCGGCAGGGGCGTTGGGCGGGCACGTCCACAGGCTAGCTAAGATGCTTTATAAATCTTAGAAAGGTACTGTGGGCATCGTCAACTTTGGAAACCTATACTTTGCGCGTGGTCCGACACGCACTTGGCCGGTTTTTTAAAATTCTTATTCTTATATAGAACACCACAACATTAAGTACCGGAAGGCTATCTTTAAGAAAGTAATCTTATGAAGAGAATGTTTTGGTAAGAATCTCGTAAAGTGTCTAACCCAACTTGTAACGATCAACAATTTTATTAACAACAAACATTACAATTGACAAAGCAAGTTAAAAACGCAAACAATAATAAACCCATATACCTACCTACTTAAAAGTTAGTATACTTCAGTACCTATGGAAGGTTCTCATAATAACTATTACTTCTGTCTGTATTGAATCGATACAACGACCTTTTCAATGTAATTTTAGATCACTCTTGAACGTAAACCTATATACCAAAACACTAAAAATACTCCAAACGTCGCGTGTGTAGCCGACTATTTTGAGACAATGATTTAACACTCTATCGCGGTAAAGATTTATCATATGATTTGATTGAGTCGGATTATCGCGAATACGCTCTCGAGGCCGGTTGGCTAACATTTTCTATTGCCCAAGCGCAGATTCATGCCGTGGTCAATAGTAATTATGTAACAGTTCCGCTCGTTCATAAATGAGCGTACAATCCCGAGAGTACTTACTGAATGAAACCGCTACTCGTACTTATACATATAGATTTATTTACACATGTTTCTGGAGTTTTACCTTTACATTATTTATTTAAAAGCGAACCATTATTTAAAATCCTCTTTTTTATTGAAGGATGCGGGCGTTTGTTCAGAACTATTGTAGAAGTAGTTGCAGATTTGGATATCTTCTCTGGTAAGGTACTTACTACTTACCTACCTATTTAAGGTTACTGGACATGTGACAAATTACCGATAGTAACATGAAATCTAGGCCCAATTATAAAAAATATCCACGAGAGAGAGGCGGTTGAAATGCTCGAAAAAGATTCCCTAAAACATAGTAGTTAAATTAAATACGGTCAGTCAGCAATTCCCCAGCAAACCCTCTCGTGATGAGAGGAGGCCTGTGCCCAGCAGTGGGACGCAAATAGGCTGTAGTAGTAGTAGTAGTAGTAGAAGTAGTCAACAGTTAGCGCTAATCGACAAGGCTGCGCAAGAAACTAGATTTTCTCAAACATGCAATGAAATATTGATATTAGGTATGTTCTTCTTATTAGCCTGGAAAGTGTCACGTTTCAGGCGCGGCTAGACAATTGGTCTATAATGAAATTTCATACAAACGTTGCAGGCCTAGGCCGGCAACTCACTTTTTTAAAATTTCCATCTAAATATATAAAACTCAAAGGTGACTGACTGACTGACATAGTGATCTATCAACGCACAGCCCAAACCACTGGACAGATGGGGCTGAAATTTGGCATGCAGGTAGATGTTATGACGTAGGCATCCGCTAAGAAAGGATTTTGCTAAATTCTCACGGGAACGGGAAAAATCGGGATTTTACTTTTTAATATTTCTGCGCATACGAAGTTGCGGGGAAAAGCTAGTTTGATATATTTGTGACACAGCATCTTGGCATTCCGCCATTTTATAAAGGTAAATTTTTTTCTTGGATAAGTTTCGTATTTCCACCCATCTAATCTAACTACCGATCACAAACAGATGGTATTCATTATCATAAAAAAATTGTTTGATTGAAAAGAGGTTATATAATTTTGATTATCAATAATGAATGACAAGTGTCGTGCCACCACAGGTCTATGCTGAGGATTCGTTCAGAAACATGCTTACGCAATGTTCGAATCGTATGATATGTGTTAGTTGTATTTTTTTATTCACCTATAATTTCTCTTTTTTTTTTTTTTCAAGATTTTTATTTATTTACTACCTTTTCCCCGCAACTTCGTATGCGCAGAAATATTAAAAAGTAAAATCCCGATTTTTCCCGTTCCCGTGGGAATTTTGCAAAATCCTTTCTTAGCGGATGCCTACGTCATAACATCTACCTGCATGCCAAATTTCAGCCCGATCTGTCGAGTGGTTTGGGCTGTGCATTGATAGATCACTATGTCAGTCACCTTTGAGTTTTATATATTTAGAATTCATTGCATGTTTGAGAAAAGCACTATACATACATCGGCGGGGAACGGAAGTTGTCGGCCTCGTAACTATCCGGCCTCACTTCGTTCGGCCGTATATAATACTAGGCCTGCAACATCCTCCTTCCCGGCCTCTGTAGTAATGTAATGTTTCATAAGTAAAAGGCCCTGCCTGGAGCACCAATATACAATAAGTTCAAACACTATTTCTTAGCTTCACTTTCAATAGATGACTTTGTAACTTTGTACACTGTATTGCTAACTTTCACTCTTCAGATTCTCAAGTGTTATTGTACTTCTAATTTCGTAACACTCATACAGTTGAGATACCTACATACAAGGAAAATCATTATTTTTATATCCAACTTTGCAATTCTTTGTTCAAAAGTTTCTCCTTTGCTTTGGTAGCTGTTGGTATTGCATCTCTGTAGCTACCTATATACTACTTATTAGAATATAGAATCCCAATCCGCACTGGGCCCGCGTGGGGACTATAGCCCAAACCCTCTCGTGGTGAGAGGAGGCCTGTGCCCAGCAGTGGGACGCAAATAGGCTGTAGTAGTAGTAGTAGTAGTAGTAGAATATAGAATGTCACATGGCCTTGATCTGTAACAAGTGCATAATTTTTTATATTATTATCTTACTTCTTGTCTTCTCTTCTTTCTGATCTTCTTTGTCAATAATGTAGCAAATATTACGATTAAATAAATAAATATAGTCCTACCGATGAATGGCCACTATTAACAATCAGTATTTTTCTTAATTATTAAAGCACTAAAAAGATTACTTCATAATGAACTTTAGACATCACTTATCAATGTTTGGTGCTACCGAATTATGTCAAGATTGTAAATTTATATTTACCTTTCTGATGGCGGCGTGGCGATCACCACGTACGTACATACCTGGTGGTGTCATCTGGTCATGGTTATCGATCGATTCCATTGTTTGTGTGATTGGGTGTTTATCGGTCAAGATCTCCCGAACCGGAACTGAATTTGAACCGATGGGCTTTTTCCTTGGGATCACTTAGCAGCCGTTTTATGTTGTAATTTGAATATTGATGTTAAATTGAAGCACAGCGGGTAGGTAGGTACTTATAATATAGAAGGGCCAAATATATAAATATATAATTGCATCAATATAGATGTACTTAGGTAAGTAGTTGAGGGACATTCGCAGGAAAATTCACAAACCTATACCATACATATAAGTATCAAATATGTATCTTAAATATCATCATCATCATTTCAGCCGATAGACGTCCACTGCTGGACATAGGCCTCCCCCAAGGCGCGCCACTCAGACCGGTCCTGTGCCACTCGCATCCACCGCGTTCCCGCGACCTTTACAAGGTCTTATCTTAAATATAAATGAAGAAAATACTTTAGTTCGTGCTACTAAAGCTAACTAACATCACACGTTCACAAACATACAATCACGATTTTATTTCATGAAAAACTCTAATTAAAATATGGAGGAAGAAACAATTATCTATGCACATGTCATAGAAAAATAACGAAAGAGTAATAATAAAAAAAAAAACAATGAAAAAAAGTCCATACTTGTCTTATAGTCCATTACCGTCAGGTATTTAATGAGTATTAATACTTATTATTCCTGCAGGCAAGCAACAATGGGTCGAATACTTAACCTCGTAGCGAAGAAAACAAGCGCTAATTATTCAGTCTCATTAACCTTTTCACCGCTACCCTTATTGCAAACATACTGCCAATTTGAACTATATTCGCTACGACCTAATGTATATTTTACACTGTACGAATGTCTTCTGTGGCGGACTGTGACGGTCAAAGGATAAATGCATGCAATATGTTTAGTTAAATAAACGAGCTTGTGTTACTAATTATTGACAGTAATAATATATTTATTTAACCAGTGCATATAAGGGTCGAAAGTCTGCACAAGGGAGATATTCGGAAAAAGTTGTCTGGGGATGGGTACTTAGAATCGATAACAGAATACATTCCAACGGTTTTCAGAATCTTTATCTGTTTGTCTGTTTATCTTAAAGTTAAGAGAGTAAGAGTTAAATCGATACGCATAAGTATATCGTCAAAAAAAATGTGAGAACGGATTGAAGAGTAAATAGCAGATGAGATGAACCAAGAAAACAATAAAGAGCAACATACAACATACGATCACATGATAAAAAGATGACCGTCGACGAAACAAATTCCTCATAGTTATAATAACTAGCCACTGCAATCCGGAAGACCTTGCGAATGTCAGAACAATACCGGGCAATAGACAATATGGACAATGATCCTGACAATGTCAATTGTTGCGAATAAAAGCGATGACCGCATGCCAGGAGATCACTACCATTACTTATTATGTGTCACTACTCACTAGATGGCAAATAACCCGTTAAATTTAGCGCTGGTTTCGATGAAGTGTATCGAGGTCAGGAACCGAACCTGACAGCCGGAAGGTAAGCCGGTAAGCGGGTGGAGTCAAGTTTTTTGCGTATAATTAGCATTCTTGCAGATAACGGGTGTGTTTTTTTTTATCCCACGGAGTAAGCAAATGAGCTCTCAGGCTACGTGATGGTAACTTAATCTATATCTATACTAATAATCATTATACTTTAGATAAGTCTGTTGAAGAAGTCGCGTCTGAAACTCGAAAATTAAAAGAAACTATCAAGTCGTGGGGACTATATAAACGATACTGAACACAAAATAACGATTTTTAGAAAAACTGTCAGTCAGTATGTATGTCCGGATTTAACTCGAAAACTACTAGACGGATTGCAACAAAATTTGGTATGGGGGTAGATTATAACATACTGGTCAACATAATAGCCTACTTTTTATCCCGAAAAAATGCAAAGTTCCCTCTGGATGCTATTAACGAATTCCACGCGGACGAAGTCGCGGAAGCGAAGAAGCTGGTGGTAAATAAGTATAGTCCTCCAAGACCCATGGGCACTTGAAATCCTAAGATTCCAAATGTGTTGTCTACCTTGAGGGCAAAAGGTGGAATGCCTCTATGCTATTGATTTCACCTTTTGGGTTAACTTAACATAGGCCTGGTTAAGAAGAAGCAGCAGAGGAACACACATCACCAGGAGATGATGAGGGGAATCGCAAAAATCAAACCCAGTGCCCAGTGTATGGTGCTGCTGAAAATAAAACATCTAGCTGAAAATATTATCTACACCATGCTTTTGATGAAGTGTTAGTTAGAAGCAACGTTTTTTTATTGTTAAATCAATGAGATATATATGTAAGTGAAAATAAATACGCTATTTGACTTTGAACCTATTTCAAACAGCAATATGTAATAACATAATAAATAATAGTCGTAATGAATTCTTCGATAAGAAGTTAGGTGGAAACACGAAGTATTCGTGACAATAAAAAATTGTAAGCAAAATGCGATGGTATTGATCCGGGTGGTCGGCCTGAAAATAACCGTGCCCTTGACTCTTGAGATGTTTCATGAAATTAACAAATGTGAGCGGAAAATAAACAAACAATGAGTACCTACCTACATCTAAATTATACACATACAGTTGAGACCGCCCCAAACTTTTTTAAATGTCATTTTGCATACATTTCAATATTGTTTGCGGAGTCCATTACGCAACATGTACGATTCACGGTCACATTTTGATCTGATCGTCGCCAGCCTCACGGCTAACTTGTTTAATGTTTTGGCGACACGTAATCCTTGTTACTTAATCGAGGCAAAAGCGGAAAATGTGAGGTGCTTAATAAAAATATCACGTCACATCTGGCTAGAAGGTGACTTATCGCCTTAGCTGGATTGGATTGCGTTTCCCTGGCTAGAGTTTAGTAAACTTTTAAAATAACAGAGACTCAAGGGCTTGCTATGATGACTCTAGCAAGCTAGCAACAAATTACTTAGAATAAATAAATAATGTACAATTACTACTACTACTACCTACAGTCTATTTGCGTCCCACTGCTGGGCACGGCCTCCTCTCATCACGAGAGGGTTGAAGGTACAATTAATATATTTAAACTGGAACGGGACCTTCGTACCGCCTTAGTTTTTTTTTGTGTATGATAAATAGTTTACGTCCTATTCTCAGACTTACTGAACATACACTCCAAATTTCATAAGAGTCGGTCGAGCCGCTTCGGAGGAGTTCGGTTACAAACATTGTGACACGAGAATTTTATATATATGTCGACGGGGACTCGGAATAACACAGTAACTCTCACAGCCATCGTACATCTTGGAAATATCAGAGGAAAATAAGAAACGCGACGTTTTCGGCAACTGGGTTTCTTTTCTGGCTATCCCGGAAATTCGCTCCAAAAATCAACTGTCAAAAGTCAGAATGACAGGTCTTGTTCTAAGCGGTCAAACGCTTGTGTTTTAGATTCCAGTTACTGGCCAATCTGCCGAGTCCAGTGCACTCACTAAGCAACATAGCTTTTCCAATTACCAACCCAGTGCCGACTACGCCCAAGCTATTCGCTTGACGTTTCCTTACCAATGATATTCAAGGTACCATACAGAATCTCAAGGACGTGGAAGAAATGACTAATCGAAAAAGGCAATCCAAGGCCTGGCAGGGCGCGATAGTGGCGCCATCGCTGTGACCATACGACACGGCCATCAGACAATTCCACACCTCCTGGTGTGAGTCATGAAGCCACCTAGGAATCAGCAATGAAGATTTTTTTTTTTTTTTTTTTTTTTTTTTTTTTTTTTTTTTTTTTTCGCTCGGCTTCTCTGACAAACATGGTTAGAAAATTCACTAAGGTTCACTACAAATGATACAACTTCAATCAAGTAAGCATAAACTATGAAAGCAGTTTTTTTTTTTTTTTTTTTTTTTTTCGGAAGTCGCGGTTCTTCATCCTCTATTACAAAAATCGAAAAGTTAACAAGAACAATAAGACAGCACACACACACACACACGCACAGTTTGGATCCTTACGCTTGTAATGATCCAAATGCCAATTTTTTTTTTTTAAACCAAATTTCAATCGGAAACAATACAAACATCGTACCAACAGGTGCACTATTGAAGAAAATCACTTGCCACAACGAAACCGTCATCCCTCTCAATCATGCTTCATACTAGAAGAACACACAGTCCAGCATACCACTGGAAGCTTAACAACATGGCAGCTATACACATACCAAAATCAGGTTGAAATCAGCGTTGTTCCTACAGAGAACAAGCGATCCAACGTCACTCTAGGCCACCACAAATTAATCCACACGCTGAAGGTAAAACTTCACACCGTGTAACCTTGACTACCTAGTCCAAGCTCACACACTACACGCAATTCACTAGATGGTCTCATCTGGCCTCACACCAGGTATTCCCGCTCGATCGACTATCGGCATCGCACCGATAGTCTCATCCGGTGTCGAACCGGGTATACTTCCTCGCTCGACTATACCGGCATCGCACCGATAAGCCTCATCCGGTATCGAACCGGGTATACACCCTCGCTCGACTATATCGGCATCGCACCGATAAGTCTCATCCGGTATCGAACCGGGTATACTCCCTCGCTCGACTATATCGGCATCGCACCGATACGTCTCATCCGGTATCAAACCGGGTATACTCCGCTCGCTCGACTATATCGGCATCGCACCGATACGTCTCATCCGGTATCAAACCGGGTATACTCGCTCACCCGTCGACTATCCAGCATCGCACCGGATAGTCGCGACCAATCTAGTAACTTTGAGCCACACACGCTACCAGCGTCACACAAGTAGGTCACTCACTCACAATACTCACATCCACCAGTGTCGCACCAGTAGGTTAAACACACGCAAACGAGCATATCCCGCACCGGCAGGCTAAGCGCTCGCAAGCAGCTTACACACGCTTACCTACCAGCATCGCACGGGCAGGCTAAACATAGACAAACATACACACGCTTACCCGCCAGCATCGCACCGGCAGGCAACACAATCGCGACCCATTGTCGCGCAACACTCAATCATTCACCCAATCACACAAATCACAAAACCACAGCAAACAAGCTGTACAAATTCGACTCCATACTCTTGGTCGAAAGGAGATGAATTCCACCCAGTACGTACGTACATCCCGCCGATACGTCCATAAATGAACGGACCTAAATGGCAATTCAGAACAAAACGAGCGCAAATCCTTTTTATTAGTCAAACCAGTTGTCATTCGAGTCCCCATTCCAAAGTCGTGTCTTCGATGGTAAAAATGATATTCCGTTTACTCTACTTTTTATTAATCCTTAATGTAAGCATTTGTTATTTTTGTAAGCTTTTTTTTTTTTTTTTAATAAGTCGTAAACTAAATCAGTCACCAGGATGACTGATACCCATATCTCTCAGTAAAGATGCTTCCAGATGAACGCCAAAACTTTTTACATTAATTTACAAGCGAGTCCAGCCATGTCCATCTCGAGCTCGACGGACAATATTATGAGAGAGATAGAGTGACATTCGCCAATCTCTCCCACAAAGAATGTGTTTTACAATTTGAGCAACTTTGTTTGGCTCAAGAAATAATTCCAAATAACAAAAGGATCATGTAATGCTTGTTTCATATAGGCAATCTCTGTACAAGGGTCAAAAATAAAAATCAGAATAGGTTTGGAATTGACTTGAAGCAGAAAGGCTTAAAGTTTCAAAATAATCAAACAACATAAAATTGTTCTAAATAGAAAGTCTACGGAGAGATGGGTTCCATATAGTGAACCGACAGGCAGTACATTCTCTAGCAGGAATAACAAACCTTGGAAATCAACACATCAAACACAACTTGAACAGCAATGCACCTATGCAACAACCAGGCTCATATGAGCTTTAGAACAAAATAAATCCAACTCTTTAGGTTTAGTAATCATAGGAATGCTTTAATTAAAACACAAAGAATTAAGTTACATTACAATGTACATACCCCAAGGGTTACATGGGCAACTATAAAGTCTAGGTTGTAATGAAGAAACAAAGATGATTACTAGAATTAACTTTTGATCCAATCCAATCTTGACCTCTTCGGTCAACCACCAAAGAATGTAAGTGTACTACTCAATTGAAATCACTGAACACTAGAACTATTCAGATGATATATCAAGACTAATGAAAGTTTAAAATTCAAGACACAAGACATGTTCAGAAACCAGAAGTAACACCAATTTGAAAAGTTTGGTAACATGGGCACGAGTGAGCAGGTACCCTATCCTATATGCGCAATCGCCTATGCATATACCCTATAATTTTGTGTCACCATTTTATAAAGTCATTGGATACTTTCCAACCGTACACCAATCCCCACGAAAATAGAAAATATGGTCAGATAAAATTCAAATATTCAAAGTCATCGCTATACTACAATCATGTAAAATTGTTTGACACACACAAACTCTTTTGTATCCCTAATAATAACATTAAGTTTACATGTCCAGAACACATACAAAGGTATCTTGAAAAGTTAAAGCATGTTAAAGCATTTTTTTTTCTTTTAATTATTATTTTTACTTCCACTGTAGATGGACCCTATGCGGAAAATCAGCAGCTCTACTACAATCTACAAAAATTGTTAGTTCTCTTTTTTTTTTTTTTTTTTTTACCATTTAGTATCAACCATTGTATTTGTTTTTTTTTTTTTTTTAAACAGATTTTTTTTCATGCACATTAAATTTTCACTAGCTTCTGTCCAAACTCCAAAGATTTAAAAAGCAACATGTTGATTTAGTAAAATTAACAATTTAAATTTTAAACAACATTTTTAGTACAACTTAACCGCATAATCAAAAGGTGTGCGCACTCCAGACCAATTGCTGTGCCATGACACATATAGAGACCTTACTATACCGGCATAGTTGAGGCAATAGTAACATAATTAACTAACCTCGGGTTATCTTCGTAGAACTCTGTCTGCCTTGGACGGTTACATCATAAAAATCCATACCTTAATCCTTTCACTTCAGTACCTTCTTACTTGCTTAGTAGAGTATGAATGCAAGCTTTGTTCAAATCATCATGCCTAGCTTTTAGAGCTAATGTTGCGTTCTAGGCGCATTTGAACTCTGCATTTCCTGTAAACCAAAAATATCTGAAGTATGCATTCTTACTAAACATTTTTAGTTTAATGAAGTGACTAACAGTAGTTAGGTAAAGACTTTTAAGGCCTGTCAATCATGAACATGAATCTGAAATGACCATGTATCTGGCATGACATCGTTTGAAATTTCTACAATTTCATGTTCTGTTGTCATAAAGGGAGCTGAAATTTGTAATTCATGTGTTTTAAGCGCTGGATCTTAACTGCTTATAATAGAATAACACCAGTTGTGTGTCCACTTTGTCATTACTTCACAATTTCAGAGATCAATTAATTTTAGTACCAAATAAAGAAATCAAACTAGAGGCTAGAAATCCCAAATTCTAGATTAATCTAGAATGCTGCAAGACCTAGCTTGTTGGTTCTTTGGTCTAGATTTTTATTAAAACATGTGAATGTTGTTTTTCAACACCCCATCCATCAACTTTACCCAGGGTCAATAAAATGAAAAGAACTCACCCGGAACACCAAACATTGTTTTTATCATTTGCTATCAGCAAAATATCTTATCATTTATTAACTGATGAGTCCAAGCAAAGTGCAAATCGATCTCTATTTGTTACAACACGGCGACAATGGATCAACCATCTTCGGATAAATCAATGAAAAATCAATATTCGTCGGAGGTTATTGTCAAAGTCAACCTTTGGCACACTGGACCAATTATGAACTTTTGACCAAATTACATCTTCTTGATATTCTTAGTCACTAGAACACGTTACGTGGCACTTTTTCAATCGCTACAATCATTGTTTGACCTATATTGCTGTGTTTATCGGCTAATAATAATGGGTTCTCCCCAAAGTACACAATCGACTTTTCTGTTTGGTAGGCGTCGTCGAATCCCAACTTCTGATGTCGACGGGGACTCGGAATAACACAGTAACTCTCACAGCCATCGTACATCTTGGAAATATCAGAGGAAAATAAGAAACGCGACGTTTTCGGCAACTGGGTTTCTTTTCTGGCTATCCCGGAAATTCGCTCCAAAAATCAACTGTCAAAAGTCAGAATGACAGGTCTTGTTCTAAGCGGTCAAACGCTTGTGTTTTAGATTCCAGTTACTGGCCAATCTGCCGAGTCCAGTGCACTCACTAAGCAACATAGCTTTTCCAATTACCAACCCAGTGCCGACTACGCCCAAGCTATTCGCTTGACGTTTCCTTACCAATGATATTCAAGGTACCATACAGAATCTCAAGGACGTGGAAGAAATGACTAATCGAAAAAGGCAATCCAAGGCCTGGCAGGGCGCGATAGTGGCGCCATCGCTGTGACCATACGACATATATTAGATAGATCAAAGCATCATCCATTTCCCCAACTGGTGCACAGTTTCCCCAAAAATCTCATACAATGCCATAAATTTGGCCGTCTGAAACAGCGTTTGCTTACGTAGGCACTTAATCTGAAATAGTGGAAGTAAATAACACAATCAACGAATTCCACGAGAGGGCGAATTCGCGGGCAGAATCTAGTTTCAGATAATATACTTATTAAGGTATAGAATTTTAGTTGGTATTGTGATTTTATTGTATCGATCACAAATCGATGCTCATGTAAAGTTTAAAATTTTCTGTGAATCTTCCGTAATCATTTAAAAATCTAAAATAAATCGATATCAAATGAAACATTTATACGATAACCGGTTCTTGCGATTGCAACAATTATGTCACGCGGAGCGGCACAAGCACTGTGTGGCGGAGGAAAATTACGAGAAAGATTCCAAAGATCAACAATTTGGGTCAAGCTAATTGTGTAAACACTAGTTAATTGTGAATATACAAAATATTCCGTACGTTGTTCTGGGGCCTTAATTGAGTTTGTTTAGTTTTCTTCTTCTTCTATATCTATATATATAAAACAAGTAACTGACTGACTGACAGATTTACTGACTGACTGATCGATCAACGCAGCAACTGCTGGTCGTAGAGAGCTGAAATTTGGCATGCAGGTTCCTTGGAGAACGTAGGGGAGCACTAAGAGAGGATTTCCCCAAATTCCCACGGAAACGGAAAAAATGGAATTTTTCATTTTAATATTTCTGCGCATACGAAGTTGCGGGGTAAAGCTAGTATACATATATAAATATACTAGCTTTATACATATAGAAGAAGATGAATTGCCGTGTGTTAGTCTGGCTACGGCTCGAGAACTGCTTTTGTGTTAATCCCTGTGATTCAGGGAAGGTTTAGAAAGAAAAAAAACGGGAAAATAACTCTGTATGGAAATCCGTGGTGATACGAAGTTCACCGGGCCAACTAGTTTCCAATATTTCGTAGGTATGTAACCCGTGATAGCCATTTTATCCTAGTGGTTTGACCCTCCCCGCCTCTCATGCAGAGGGCCGGGGGTTCGAATCCGGCTCACCCTCTGAAATTATTTATGTGTGAAATTCAATTTGATTCTTCCACTGAAGTAATTCAAGGATGTATAGGAAGTCCCCAAACCGCACTGGGCCCGCGTGGGGCATAAATACCCCAAACCCTCTCGTGATTAGAGGAGGCCTGTGCTCAGCAGTGACAGTGGGCCGTATATAGCGTTGTGGTGGTGGTATGAAAATAAAATAAAAAAGTATCTTGGGACACTTCACACAAAAAAGAGCTACCTATAGCCCTAAAATAGGCTATGGGTGCTAGACAACGATATAAGTACTTATATAGAGAAAAACAAACATAAAAATACTCAACATCCATGACTCGAATACAAACATTCATGCTCATCACACAAAGTTAGCTCCTAGCGGGATTCGAACCTGTGACCATCGGAAATTCGGAACACTAATTGGAATTATCCCAGTAGAATCCTTCAAATTGAGATAGGTAGGAGATTCATTTCCCCGAATAGATTTTTAAATGATATAATGTCTTGCTAAATAGTGACTTAGTTAATATCGTTATTGAAGGATATGTAGACAATTATATTTGCCCTATTTATAGGTTAAGCCGTGGTGGCCTAGGGGTTCGACCTACCGCCTCTCATACAGAGGGTCGGGGGTTCGATTGGCCTCTGTGCGGTGCCGGCAAAGAATTGCACCACCCCCTCTCTTCCCGTGGGTGTCGTAAGAGGCGACTAAGGGATAAACCGGAGGATGGGCAGCAGCGTCCTCCGAGAACTACCTTCATCAAACTGCGGTCGCCAACCCGCCTGCCAAGCATACCTCCAGAACTCACTTCACAGTTGTTATGGGGGACTTCAACGCGAAACTAGGCAAACAAGACGGTGAAGAGCTGAGAGTGGGTCAATTTGGAGTAGGGCGCAGGAATCACCGGGGCCACCTACTGGCTGGTTTCATGGAGAAGGAGGGACTCTATATGATGAACTCCTTCTTCAAGAAACGTGAGCACAGAAAGTGGACCTGGATGAGCCCTGATGGTGTAACGAGGAATGAGATAGACTTTATCATGTCGACGAGGAAGCAGATATTCGATGATGTCTCAGTGATCAATTCGGTTAAGTCCGGGAGCGATCACCGTATGGTACGAGGCACATTGAATATCCAAGTAAAGCTTGAGAGATCTCAACTGATAAAATCTACGCTCCGCCCGGCACCGGCCCAGCTCCAAAACCCCGAGAGCTTTCAGCTCGAACTCCATAACCGTTTTGCATGCCTAGAAAGGGACGTGGACGATTATAACGACGGGTTTGTGGAAGCTGTTCATACGGTTGGGTCTAAGTTCTTCAAGACCCGCCGTATAAGAACCAAGAAAATCTCAGACCCAACCCTTAAGCTCATGGAGGTGAGACGTAAAATGATTCTGCAGTCTTCAGGTGACGCTTGTCGTTATCGGCAGCTCAATAGACAGATCTCGAAGTCTCTGAAGCGTAATGTACGCCGATTCAATACCAACAGTATTGAAAAGGCTATTGAGCGTAACAGAGGCTCGAAGGTGTTTGCCAAAGATCTGTCTATTGGCCAAAGCTAATTGACAAAGCTGAAGACCGAAGACGGCAGGATCATTTCATCCAAACCGGAGCTGTTGGGAGAAGTCGAGAAGTTCTACGGACAGTTATACACGACAACCCGATCACCCGTCGCTGATCCAGCTAAAGACCCTAGAGCTAGATTAACCCGACACTATACCGAAGATATCCCGGACGTCAGCCTGTACGAGATTAGTATGGCTCTCAAACAGCTTAAGAACGGAAAAGCCCCTGGTGACGACGGAATTACAGCCGAACTCCTGAAAGCGGGTGGTAAACCAGTCCTTAAGGCCCTTCAGACGCTGTTTAATTCCGTCATTCATGAAGGGAGAACGCCGCGAGCATGGAACAGAAGTGTGGTGGTGCTCTTCTTCAAAAAAGGTGATAACACCTTGTTGAAGAATTATAGACCCATCTCACTTCTGAGCCATGTTTACAAGCTGTTTTTGAGAGTCATTACGAACCGTCTCGCGCGCAGGTTTGACGAATTCCAGCCTCCCGACCAAGCCGGTTTCCGAAAAGGTTATAGTACCGTAGACCACATACATGCGTTGCGGCAGGTTGTACAGAAGACCGAAGAGTATAACCTCCCCCTTTGCCTTGCATTTGTGGACTACGAGAAAGCCTTCGATTCGATCGAGACTTGGGCTGTGCTGCAGTCTCTCCAGAGGTGCCAAGTTGACTCGGTACATCGAAGTGTTGAAGTGTTTGTACGAAAATGCCACCATGTCCGTCCGACTACAGGACCAGACCACGAAGCCTATTCCACTGCAGCGGGGAGTCAGACAAGGAGACGTGATCTCTCCGAAGCTGTTCACCGCTGCATTGGAGGATGCTTTCAAGGTGCAGGACTGGAAAGGTCGAGGCATCAATGTTAATGGCGAGTACATCTCTCACCTTCGATTTGCCGACGATATTGTAGTCATGGCTGAGACCATGGAGGACCTCAGTATTATGCTCGCTGACCTCAGCAGAGTTTCCGATCGAGTTGGTCTTAAAATGAACATGGACAAGACGAAAATTATGTCTAATGTCCATGTTGTGCCAACTCCCGTAATAATCGGAGGCTCTGCGCTCGAAGTTGTTGACCATTATGTATACCTGGGACAAACAGTCCAGTTAGGTAGGTCCAATTTCGAGAAAGAGGTCAATCGTCGAATCCGACTCGGCTGGGCAGCGTTCGGGAAGCTTCGCAGTGTCTTTTCGTCCAAATTACCGCAGTGTCTCAAGTCGAAAGTCTTCGACCAGTGTGTGTTTCCAGTGATGACTTATGGTTCCGAGATGTGGGCGCTTACGATGGGCCTCATAAGAAGGCTCAAAGTCACTCAGAGGGCAATGGAGAGGGCTATGCTCGGGGTTTCTCTGCGTGATAGAATCAGAAATGAGGATATCCGCAGTAGAACTGGGGTCACCGACATAGCCCGAAGAATTGCGAGCCTTAAGTGGCAGTGGGCGGGGCACATTGCTCGCAGGACTGATGGCCGATGGGGCCGGAAAGTTCTCGAGTGGCTCCCGCGAACCGGGAGACGAGCTGTCGGTAGGCCTCCAACAAGATGGAGCGACGACCTCGTGAAGGTCGCGGGAAACCGGTGGAAGCAAGTAGCACAGGACCGGTCTGAGTGGCGAGCCTTGGGGGAGGCCTATGTCCAGCAGTGGACGTCTTTAGAAACCTGTAATTATAGGTCGGCGAGATATTAATTTTAGAAAAAAACGGGCTTACTAACATTTTTTCGACTTTTTAAGGACTTTTATTTTTATTTTATAAAAGGTTCGGTTTCGGTTTCGGTTTCGGCCGAAACTACAATGAAACCGAACCTTCGGTTTCGGTTTCGGTTTCGGCAAAATAACATGTTTCGGTCGGTCACTAGTTATAAACAACCCCCATACCAAATTTAACTGCAATCCGTCCAGTAGTTTTCGAGTTAAATCCGGACATACATACAGACAATTTTTCTAAAAATCGTTAATTTGTGTTCAGTATCGTTTATATAGTCCCCTCGACTTGATAGTTTCTTTTAATTTTCAAGTTACAGACGCGACTTTTTCTACAGAGTTACCTATTATTAGTAGTATTGATGATGTCATAGAAGTCCAGAGAGAATGATGATACTGAGTTTAAACTTTAAAAGTTATATTTTAAATTACAGTCTTGATCGCTGTAACTTACCAATATTATCATATGGTTCGCAGATTTCGATAAATGCTTTATGATTATTGAAAACTAGCCATTTCCCGCGTAGTTCCCATTTTTCCCGTTCCCAACGTTACCGTAGTAATTTCGGGAATTCCTCTCTTAGTACATGCTTTAGGATCAACCTGTATAGATACACAAACATCGATTCTATCTAAAGAACATTGCATCTTCAAATAGCACAAACAAATTTATTCTAAGCCATAAGCGGCAGCGAGTCGATACTATGGCAATCACTTGCCGCCGGCGCCGACGCATGCGTCTGGTTCGTGCACTGATTAGAACATCACTTATCTTCACTGGACACTATTATGACATCTACCTTGTTACCCATGCTTGGCTAATAGCTTCTCGCATGCGTGATTCATTATATCTGCACTGATTTCTATACCTAATCGATCACAGGTTTGAGGTTGTATCGAGGTCATACGAGTATACCTAACTCACTAGATTTCAAAAAAAGGAGGAGGTTCTCAATTCGTCAGAATCTTTTTTTATAAAATAAATAAATATAGTAAACGTGAACCGATTTAGATGATTCTTTTTTTGTTCGAAAGTTGATACTTCCAAATTGGTTCCATATTAATTTGGTTCAGTTCTGATGATGGGTTTCATGAGAAAATAAGGAAATCCTCAAAATTTGCTAGTACGTAGATGATTTTGGTGTCAATTTCGAAGACTTCAGAGTATCTCTATAGTAATGTTTGGAAACTGTAGCCGAAAAAATTTTTTAAATAATAAATATAAATAATTTTAAATATTTAAAAATGTTATTAAGTCAAGAGGGGTCTTAAGACAGAAAACTGTAATCAGTTCAGGTCAGCACACTCATTGTGGGTCACCGAATATGAAATATAAATTAATTGTGCGTTTAAATGATTACCTAATTGGCACCTTATCCATATTATTATTTTAATGCGAATGTACCTCTGTCTGTCTATCTGCTACGTCTTCAGGCTAAGCCGGACCGATTTAGCTAAAATTTGCTATGGAGCTAGTTTGAGTCCTGGGGAAGGACATACTACTTTTCCACAGGAATGCTATAATACTTACCAGTTAGGTATTAAAACTCAGCTTCCAGTTAATTACCAAATACGCCGTGAGTTTTGTAAAAAACAGTTCAGTTTTTTTTTTGGCAAAATAAATACGAGTACTCACAGGGAACAGTGACCAGTTTTATGCCAAGTGTTTTTATAATTACCTGACTATAAACGACGTGTTAGACAAAATCCTGTCAAATTTGGCGTGTGCGTGACAAAAACCGATTCGCTCGCTACTTACAGGATTTGCTTAAGCAATTTATTGGTCTGACTTGAATTTTACTCTTGTCAACTGCGGCGCATATGTTACCTACCTTTATGTACTCACCGTCACCTGTTCAACACGTGTAGCCGTGAACTTCGCTTTTAGCATACTAGTGCACGCTATGTAATTTCTTGATATCTCAACAAAGTAACAGTAATGAGGTGTGGATCAGGCGGTTCGTTTACAGTAGTTATTTGCAATCACGCGGAGACAGCGTGGAATATTATCTATCTTGAACAAAGGGAAGAATGATACATTGTGCAATCGAGAAAGAAGTCCTAACTCGACTTCCACCGACGTAAAATGAA
Source organism: Aethes cnicana (assembly GCA_963971205.1). Lineage (NCBI taxonomy): Eukaryota > Metazoa > Arthropoda > Insecta > Lepidoptera > Tortricidae > Aethes > Aethes cnicana. The sequence continues at coordinate 11,788,663 of OZ020274.1, read as the reverse complement.
ATTCAAACGCAAATCTGGCGTTTCGTGAATAGGAACCGGACCATGTGTATGTTTATCGTCAGTTGTCACGTTATATGTAGTAAATTACAGAGAACTTGCTTCTGCCGCGACTTCATCCGCGTTGAACTCGATTAGCGTTCCCGCGGGATCTATGCATTTTTAGAAGCATATGTCTTTCCCCATAGTCGGAAGCGGTTAAGCCATGAAATGGTGATATACAGTAACTTGATTCTGATTTATGATATTAGAATGGATAAGGATGGATTCAAGGGACTTGCGAGTTGCTTCAGTTTTCGGCAGTTTAGCTAAGGAAAGAAATAACTATAGTAATGCTTAATGAGAAAGTACCTACAGTAAGGGTTAGTGTCGTAAACACTAGTGAGCTAATTTAAAAACCAATCAATTTAAATAAGCAATACTTATACCCAATGAAAAATCTTTTACCGTAATAATAATAAACAATGAAAGAGACGTCGGAACTGAAATTACATTTCTTCGCGGTTACGACCTTTTACGAAGTTATAATTTTATTTTTTAATGTCTGCTTATTTAAAAAGCAATCAATTTAAATAAGCAATACCTATACTTAGTGAAAAATCTTTCACCGTGCGTGGGTAATAATAATAAACAATGAAAGAGACGTCGGAACTGAAATTACATTTCTTCGCGGTTACGACCTTTTACGAAGTTATAATTTTATTTTTTAATGTCTGCCTATTTTGTGTTTATTTAGTTTTAGTGACTACATTTTTGCCCGCAACTTTGCCGCAAAGTATGTTATATGTTTCTGTGTAAGAAAGAAGTGTAAACAATTGTTGGCGAACCTTAAAATAAAAAAATTAAAAAAAAACAAAGCGCTTAGTCTTTGCTGCGGAAAAGCTCTTACCGAATTCCGCGCGCACAACCGCGCGGAATTCGATAAGAGCTTTTCCGCTGATAAAAAACAGCCTATATGTTGACCCGTGTTGTAATTTGACTTTTTAATAATCCATTTTATAGAAATCTGAGTTTAAACCGGACATACATACACTCGCAGTACACACACTCGGTCACGTGACTTCTATTTACAGACTTGATCTCAATAAGTATATATCGAAGTCACGTGACCGTATGTAGGTATGTATAATGTCCTTAACACTTTAGAATATTGTGGAATATTTAGCTTAGCTCTGGATTGAATCAGTCACCCGTGGTAAAATATACCATTTTGCTCCAATCCTACTACTACTATCTACTACTACAGCCTATTTGCGTCCCACTGCTGGGCACAGGCCTCCTCTCATCACGAGTTTGGGCTATAGTCCCCACGCGGGCCCAGTGCGGATTGGGGACTTCACACACATCTTTGAATTAATTCGCAGATGCAGGTTTCCTCAAGATGTTCTCCTTCACTGAAAAGCTCAGTGGTTAATTTAAATTGAATTTCGCAATTTAAGTAAACTTAGAGATGCGAGCCGGAATCGAACCCCCGACCCTCTGCATGAGAGGCGGTAGGTCGAACCACTAGGCCACCACGGAGGTAGACATTACTGCCCCATTTCCTCCACCCAATCTTCGGCCTTCCTCTTCATACATTCCCTTTGTGGCCACGAATGCATTTAGCGTTCATTTAATGACAATGCCTGCATAATAAAACCATTGATGCACTGCACAATGTCATCAATTGGTTCGAAACTTCGAACTTAAATACATAAAGAAGTTAATTTCATCCAATATATAGGTAGGGATTCATTTATTATTTGGTCACAGATCAGCTCTGCTTAGTTATTGATTTAAAGAAATTCGACTTAAAATTATTATATTAAAATACATTAATTTTTAACAATCGACGGACTATGTGCTTCCTTTTGATTTTTTTCATTTTCTGTCACTGAATGCAACGCCATTATACTATATTTTGATCAGATATCGATTTCGGTTTCAAATATCACTATAAGAAACCATGAACTGTAAGTAATTGTGACCATAGCCCATAGCTATCCGGCTGAGAGGACACTTTCGACAGTGCTGTGAGTTCCCCAAGGGATTTTAAGTATAGGTAATAGAGATATCGATTAGAAAAACATCCCTTGATGAAAGATGGTTCATCGATAACATTGACAGTTTTACTTAGGTTAGTAGGTTAATTGTCCAAATAAATAACCGGTTTTAGGCACCGGCCGAGTAAAAAACTATCTGTCCGTCTATACGGTTTTACTAACAGCGGATAAAAATGAGGTCCAACACTTTATCAAATGTTAACACATTAAACACTATCTTGCACTCACGATACTTCAGCATAGTAATTCTGTAATCTCGTAATGCACACGTTGAACTCTAATATATGAAAATCAGTCTGACTGTGGTCAAATGTAGAATATTGACTATATAAAATTTAAAACATAAGAACTACAGAAATAATTAGAGATATTTTATATTTATGCGAAAAACTTGAACGAGATACAATTTTGACATTTTAGTCATCAAAACATTCTTCTTTATATTTTTAACATTTTCCGAAACTGATTAACTGACACAGCCACACTTTCTTTAAATATTACTCATCAATATTAAACCTTATCAAATTCCTTTAAACTGAAGCAACAGTTTCCCAACTAATTTAGTCACATATGTTCTCACCTCACGCCATACCGATAACGTTAAGATAAGTTTATACGGAAACGCTATGATTCTTATCATTCCTGCCTTCGATTTATTTATCAGTGAATCACTGATCCAAATCTATAACATTTGTTTATATTCTAATCGGAAATAAAGTACTTTCTGAAAGATATTCATGTCATGTGCCAGTGTATGTGCTGAGTTGAGTTGGGACCCTTTCGTGGCCAACCACGTCCTGTATTTTTCTGCGTTTATTTTCGTTCCCTCTGTGTTTGTCACGAATAATGTTTCTTTTCTTTCAAAGATCCTGATAACCGAATCGAAGCACTCTATTAGATTGTATTCTTCACATGCTGATTAGAGAACACCGTTAATTACCACTGTAGTAGACTACTACTACTACTAGTAGTAGTATTACCACTGAATATTCAGTCATGCGATTTCAGACTACGATTCGATCTTTCAAAGTGTATACAACACGAAAAAGTTGCATCAAACGATTAAACAAATCAATCTACCATCATAGTTGATCATTTACCTATCGGACTAGAGCAGCCCAATTATTAGACGATAGTGCATGTAGGTCCCAAAATAAATGACGTGAGGTAATAGTAGAGTTATTAATGTTATTATATTACGCCTGCAACTTGTGTAATAAAGGAAGATTACAACTGTGCATTAATTATTAATTTAATTGTCTCAATGAGACGTTTGCACGCCACGTCGTCGGAAATTTCCTTTGAGAGATCCTTAGACGCATATAATTGATGATTGTATAATGCGTAAATTATGATAATCGCACAGTTGTAATATGAAGTTAGTTTAATATCAAAAGAATATCATTAACATAAGATCAAACACTACATGTCTAAAAACAATGCAAATTGCTTGACGGCTATAGTGGACTTTCAACAGTTCAAAAACAGTTCAGATCTCATTTGCGTCAGAGGTTTTAGGGTTCCGTAGCTATAGCCTAATGGTTAAAACGGACCCCCATATTTTCTACTTCGTTGCGTCAGACCTCCGGATTCATTCCCCCTGTAACTAACAGTACTGTGATTATTTTCTTTTCCTATATGAATAATATAGCCCAATTTTAATGTGAAAAGTGAATTAATAAAAATAAATACCTACATCATTTAAATACTTTAAAACGACTAAGTACTTACATATCTATTGTCTGGACACAGGTGTACATGGAACAACATTTTCGAAAATTTACGGAAAAATGAAAATTTTGGGTCTTATTTTATTCTATCATGCAAACCCGGGGAGGACAGCTACGTCAACGGCCATTTTAAAGTGGGATTGTTAGATTTAAGACGCTGACAAGAGCTAATGACCTTGAGCAATCGAGGCTGGTAACTGTCTCAGCGGATAATGTCTGTTTGCATTGGAGGGAGCGAGAAGCACGACTGCGGCAAAAAAAAATGAAGATTAAAAAAAATCCCACATTGCATGAACAATATGAAATAGCAATTTTTTGGTACTTATGAGTTAAAAAATAAACTTATAGGACCATTTAAATAGGATTAGAAGACGTAAATTCACGACTTTTTTTCATCGAACCGATTTCATGAAATATATTTTTTACGAAGTAGCAAGTTTTTTAAGTATATAGTGAATATCAACATAATATATTTTACTCGCCTTACGAAATCAAATAGTTTTCGTTTAAATACTGTTTATATAAAGCCAATTTAGGTCTTGCCAGCGTCTTAGGTGTTTTTTCTAACGTAGCCTTGAAAACTGATCGTAAAAAACTCCAACTACATATTTAATACAGTTGATGCTTTATTTTTTACCGTTTTACCAAACTGATTGCCGGTCCACTGACGTCTTTCGATGGCGATTCAATTTAATGAATTGATAGGAAAAACTAATGGCAACGTTTTGACGTTACCACTAATTGGGGAAAAACGTTAGCACAGAATATTTAATAGTACTAAGTACGAGTACATATAACGTTAGTCTAAGAAGGTACGTGGAGGAGTAGAGGTAAATCTAAAATGCGAATTATCCATGCTAATGCAAAATGCAAAGTAACTGTGCCTGTCTGTCGGTTACCTCTTCACGATTAAACCGCTAGACCGATTTAGATGAATTGGTATGGAGATAGTTCGAGTCCCGAGGAAGCGGAAGGTAGGTAGGATATTCTATTAGGCTACTTTTATCCCGGATTAATGCATAGTTCCGTTACGCGGGGACGCTATTAACCAGATTCCATGGACCTACGGGCAGATAATAATATTAGCTCATTTTAATTGACATCTAGGGGTTCTAGATCCTCTCTACTACGTACCTATGCGCCTGTTAACTTTGAGAGTACCGTTTTGGTACTGCGCATTTCATTTTTAAAGACGACGGGAGTATACTACTACTACTACTATAGCCTATTTGCGTCCCACTGCTGGGCACAGGCCTCCTCTCATCACGAGAGGGTTTGGGGCTATAGTTCCCATGCGGTCCCAGTGCGGATTGGGGACTTCACACACATCTTTGAATTACTTCGCAGATGCGTGCAGGTTTCATTACGATGCTTTCCTTCACCGAAAAGTACAGTGGTTAATTCAAATTGAATTTCGCACATAAGTAAACTTAGAGGTGCCAGCCGGAATCGAACCCCCGACCCTCTGCATGAGAGGCGGTAGGTCGAACCACTAGGCCACCACGGCTTTATACGGACGGCAGAATATTATCATTATATCACACGACAGCAGTGACAGCAGGCATTTATATTTAGGTACACTTGTAAAATGGCAATATCATAATGGTTTCTCTTCACATTGGGCCAACACGGACCGACAAATATTGGCCTGTGCTTGCGGCTGTTTGCGGTCATGATCGGACAGCCATCCAGCTAGCCAGACTAACACACGTGAATTCATTTTTATATATAATAAGAAGAAGATTATCGTTGTCCAGCACCCATAGTACATAGTAGTTGTTTAGTTTGGGTGTGGGCAATTTGTGTGAAATGTCCCAAGTTATTTATTATTTTATTTTATGTTTCCAGCCAAAGCGTCAAAATACGTATACACTGTCCCTATCAAATTGACATAACCATAGACTCGCTGTATACCTACAGATTTTGATGCTTTGGCAGTAGGTTAACCATTATTTAGTTTATTATTTAGTATCGTCGTATTTCCAGATTTTGACACTGTACTGTATCGCTGCATACTGTAATAGGTCAGTACCTATTACAGTATGCAGCGATACAGTACAGTGTCAAAATCTGGAAATACGACACGACTACGATATCTGTAGGTAGGGTCATTCAGTAATGACCGTCGATTGTGTGGATGCGCAGACAAACATGGACCAACTTTCCTTCGATGTACGACACGATGCCGATTGTGCACGAACATACCCGATGTTGGCCCAACACAGACAAATATGCCATCCACACATTCGTGTTGGCCTTTGTTTGCCGGCGTTGGCCCAATGTGAAGAGTACCCTTTAAAAGTATAAATCAGGTAAAGTTACAAATATGCCTTATACAAGTTTTGTTAGTTTATTTGTGATGATTTGAAGTGCTCAATATATTGGACTAATAAAAGCTGGGGTTTTGTGATATACCTATTTATGTATTTTATTTTTAGACAGCTGCTCACCTCATTTATTTTAGAGGACACGTGTGTGTTGAGTGTTTCGTGAAAGCCTAACGAGTTAGGATATTATAACCCGTTTCTAGAATGTTGGTTGACTTGTGTCCATGGTTAAATTAAAACTATACTTTTACCTATGTATACTTGAGACAGAGAAATAATGTTTATATCTAAAATGTTTGTATGTTATCTCCAAGCTTAACTTAATTTAGATCTAATAACTACAGAAACGTAAAGAACTTCCTAGAACGTGGGCTGAACTCGGACACACGAGTTGCGCAGTAGAGATGCTACGGAGAGCGCATGCGTGCTAAACCGGCTGCCGGCATGGTCGAAGGTTCGCGATCGCGAAGCCGGTTGCAGACGTCATTTGGCACGCAACCTGCTGGGATGCGGCTCGACAACTACGCCACCGGCGTGCGCGGAGATCGATGCACCACATTCATGCGAAGTACTGAACTATCAGATAGTTAGATAAAACATTTATTTGTTGCTACAGACACACATACAAACAAAACAACGCAAAAAAAGGAACACACAAACACAGTTTTTACAATTTAGACACCTTAAACCTATGAAATAATAAAAATAAAATGAAATAAGGGTACATATGAGTGCGCTGCAGCAGGACAGAAAGGTCCGACTCGCAGTTTTTTGTTTTGCTCCCACTACAGGAGCAATACACTGATAGGTAATCTGTCTGACCTCAGGTTCTGGCAGAATTCTGCCAAAATCTGAGTGTACTAAAACAATAGGTAGATAATTAATTTACCTCTTTGTGACCTCTTTCGTAATGTAGGTAGTTTGCAAATTATCAGGAAAGATATAAAGTAAATAGTAATTACCTATAATGGATAAAATAATTATGGCCACCCCGATCCTGACCCGTGTAATTATGTGTTATTCATCCGCATAAATGTATACAAGTACTTATTAGATCTAAAATGTAGAATAATACTCAACTCATAAGCTAAGATCGTTGCAAGTGCATTCACAAGTAACTACCTACCTACTAAAGCAGTGCAGTTTTTGCTCCGGTAGGTCAGAACATCCTCGAAATGTTTAAAAATATTACTAACTTTGATAGGTACATGTTGTTTAGCTTCAGCACAGGCTTTAGAGTAGTTTAGAGCTAGGTAGTTTATAAAGCTTTAAGAGCAAATTCGGTAGGTAAGTTGGTGAGAAACGTACCTAGCAGATTATTTTCCTATGCCTACCGTGGCGTTTTGATTTGATTCGCCCATAGAGCAGTAGGTGCTCTCTTTCCTCTTTTGATGTGCGTAGAGATCACCGGAAAAACTATTAATATTAGTAGCTATAAGTATAATATATGTACCTATTATATTTGTTCACAACAACGGTTGCATCTGCCATTTACCTAACCCGATAAACTGGTTTGACAAACCCTTTTAAAAGTGGAAGTTTTAAGTGATAAAAATTCATATATACGAATGTGGTTTGGAAATCCACAGGTGAGGTATTAAAATATCCTGTTTTTATTAAATATGCAATCGTCGTCAGGGTCATCTCAACATCAACATCGCACAGAGGTTAATGGACACCTTTCAAACAAGTCTCATCATCATCATCATTATCATCATCATTTCAGCCGAAAGACGTCCACTGCTGGACATAGGCCTCCCCCAAGGCGCGCCACTCAGACCGGTCCTGTGCCACTCGCATCCACTGTGTTCACGCGACCTTTACAAGGTCGTCACTCCATCTTGTTAGAGGCCTACCGACAGCTCGTCTACCGCAATTCGCGGCCCCACTCCAGAACTTTCTGGCCCCATAGGCCATCAGTCCTGCGAGCAATGTGCCCCGCCCGCTGCCAATTCTTCGATCTATGTCGGTGAGAAGATATATGTACAGTTTCAGTGCATTGCATACATACCTACTTACTACCTCAACACAACCGCTTATTTACGTCCCACTGCTGGGCAGAGAAGATACAGTTCCCAGTGCATACTTGCCACCACAACAGCCTTTTACGTCCCACTGCTGGGCAGAGAAGAAACAGTTCCCAGTGCATACTTGCCATCACAACAGCCAGTTTATGTTTATCCTTCTGCTGGGCACAGGCCTCCTCACGAGTGGTTTAGGTTATAGACCCCACGCGGGCTCAGTGCGGATTGGAGACTTCACACACATCTTTAAATTACTTGGCAGAGACGCGCACATGTTTCCTCACGATATTATCCTGCGTTCTGTAGTCTATGCCTACCCCAACGGGAAATAGGCGTGAGTTTGTGCATGTATGTAAGTGTTCTAGCCGCATGGTTAATCTGTGCCAATCGCTCGGCCGTAGGACCTGCGCGTAGGCAACCGTTGCGCAAGCCACGAAGGCCGACACGCGGAAACTACCCACACTGTCCCCTTTGCTATTAGGTACTGTTGTTCTAGACTCTTAATTATTATTTTGTCCTTGCAGATTAGGTTTGGCCTGACTGGACGTGCTGATCGACCGATGCCCGGTTTCTATATCCAAAAGTAAAGAGTCCGTAGTTTGAAATGTATAAATCATGTAAGTACTGTGACAAGAAACTGGGGGATCGTCAGATGGTAGTGCGAGGTACTCCTTGAAGTTAAATAAAAAAAAGAGATATATCTATACTTTATATTCTTTTAAATGGGGCCTACGTTTACATGTGCGCGTTGCTACAACGAGCTTCAGACTAATACTATACGTTCTAGAATCGCTTTCTTTTTTAATATTCAAATAATCAGTTATTCTAGAACGTTTACAAAACTACGCTCCTAACGAGTTAGTATAGCGAGGGCTATACTAACTCTACATCTCTCCTCCCTCTCCGAAAAGGGGAGAAAAGATAGAGAAAAAGCTGCTACGACCCTACCTAGCTGGGATTACTTATATCATCACCTCCTTTCTCAGAGTAACAACCATCATTCCCTGACAGTCTTATAGTGGGATCAGATAATTGCTTAGGGATTACAAAAACCCAGCTAAAAAAAAATCCCTGTAATGATCTATCTAAGCCGGATGGGCTATGTTATTCGATCTCTTTTATTTTATGATCGCATAACATTAATTGGTTCTGGATTGATTCAATCACTGTTGATAAACTTACGGTCATCAAATATGGCTACCGACTTGACATTCTATACAGAAATACGGAAATAATATTTTAGTTCCATCACAAAATATTTAAAATTATCTCTATTCAGAAAGTTTGAATCAAACCATCCTAAGAAAAGTTCTTAATACAGTGTTTCCAATCATTTGGCATGAGTAAGAGATAGAAGGTATGACAGAATGTCAATTGGCCAGAAGGGCTGACACGTCTCGTTCTCATGCGTCATGATTTAGAGACTATGAAAAAGAAATGAGATTGCCTTAAGGGCTTCTTTTCGTATGCCTTATCATTTGATTAGAATAATGAGGCATACGATTCTCTTTGTTTATACTTACTTTTACCATTAGCATGTAACCGTTACCATTTACCTTCTATTATTATACATATTTTTTTTATCACTAACTACGAATGGCTCTTTTACGGCCTAAGAAATTTAACTTAGAAATAACAATATTATTCTTCATTTTCTTCATGATGCTGCGAGGAGCTGGTTGGGTCAGGGTGGTGTGATTTGCTGCGCCGATTCCCTCGGCCAACAGTGACTTCATCAGGAAGTCTCGAAGAAACACCAGACCTCTGCCCGAAGCAGCTTCCCGACTCCAATGTATAAGTACATGCAAATGAAAGAACATATTAATAACAAATTCTGAAATACCACACTATAATATTTAAAAGGAATCTTAAGGAAAGTTAATATTGTTAATATTCAAAATCTCAGGGACAGTCAAAATATTTCAAAAGATATTTTCATTTCTTCACATACTAAGTGTATAAACATCATTTATGTATACACATCAGCAAGTTCCATCGTTGCCACCAAATTTCACTTCCATCGTTTCCATTCATCATAAATATACGATTCATACAGACCATATTCATTGAACGGCTGAGATACCAAATCCAGAGGTTGGAGAGGAATCCCATCTCCCTTCGTCCTTGTTATGAGGACTTGAAGTTCCCTCGGATTGACATCTCTCGTTCACCCACTAGGAATCGGCAACAGAGGAGCTTACTTTACATGAAACATAAATAAAAATTAAACACCGAAGCCGCTGAAAGAAAACAAATGTTAGTCATAAATATAGTTGTCCCTATAATAATAGAATTAAAACATATTAGATGTTTCCGCGGGTTCATCTGCGTGAAATATAATATTGCCGCTCATATGTTTCTCCAAGTAATGTTTCACATACTCTTGAAAACTACATTCAAATCGATTCAATAGTTTCGGAGATTAAAACTGACAAACAGATAGACAGACAGAAATAAAGAGACAGCAAATTACTCTTTTATTATAGATATTATAGCATAGATAGAAGGTTTAATTCACCTTATACTAAAATATATGAGCATAAATATGTACACTATCTAAAATGCAAAAATATATATACAACTTAGTTTCTAATTAAATATTTTTTTAATCTATTTACATGAATCAATTTCATGGAATTAGTCCCTACTTTTTTTAATCATATAATTTCCATTCCCTGGAATTTCATGAATAGAATAAGGGTCAATTACACTATTTTTACACTATTACTCTATTTTTACACTATTCATTACACTCAACATTCGTTTATATATTTATTCATTACACCACATATTCGATACTCTACATGATATTTACGAAATCATTATAAACACAATTATGCTATATTACGCTCCTATACTATTTACTTTTCTAACTTAGCAAATAATAGCAAGATTTTTATAAAATTTTACGAGTACATTATGCGAAAATATACACAAATCTTAGACCTTGCGACAACATAACTAACGCACTGGAAGGTGATCCACCAACCCTCAAATGCACTATAGCATAAATTGAGTTTGTGCCATAGCTAAGCGGCCAACAATAATCTAAAACCGTATACACCATACACATCAGTATACTCACTCAAAATATGAATACCAAACAATACCTCTTGCTAAGATTTACGTCACTTCACTTCTACCACTTCACTTTACTCACCTTACTATTTATAAATACTCTACGATGATAAATATATAAAAATAACTTTATTTATTTTTAACGTATTTACGTAATCACGTAAACATTGCTTTCCTACGTAACTCTAATTGTCATTTATGACGGCAAGTCAAAAATATTTCATGACAGAGACATATCAACGATTTATTTCTTTCTATTATTACCTGCCAGTAACCCTATAACTATAAAGGTCTTAATTCATTATCTCACTTTAAATAATATTTTCAATCACAACCTTTTTATTAAATTGTATAGGTGATTGTCTGAAAATATAAAATGCCCTATATTCAACATAGAAAAATTAATTACTTCGAGAATGACATCTTTCTATCAAAGTGAAAAATATTATTAAGTATAAAATCCTAATCCTATATTAATTAATAAAATTAAATTCGCGTAGAAGAATCGACTTCATCTGGTCCGATCCAGGAACATCTCCAATTCCGAGGTGAATTGTAGATCTTCGGAAAAAATATCCTCCGCGGGATTCTGATCTCTACTTCAAGAAACTTCTCGTCTCTTCGAATGAAAATAGAGTGCTCAACTATACCAGTGCTTCATGAGATTGTGAATGCAGTGATCATTTGTTTTTTTATATTATACAATCAGTGTATTTTTAAACTTATACTGTGCTTTATTAAAATGAAATTTTATGATATTGATTGTTTCAATTTCACTTCATAGCACTAGAAGCAGGTAAGTAAAAATATCTATAACATAAATGGTAGTATCAAATCTTCGCAGATTCTCATAGATTACTTCCAATAGATGTATTTATCGAAAAATCTTCACAGATTGCGTCCAATAGAGATAGGTATTATATTCTATTCACTTCTCTTGGATGAATCTCAATATATACTTCGAAATATATATGGATGTTACAAAGATCCTCAATTTCTTTAAAGTGATAAAAGTAATATAAATAGATATTTATGAAAATTTGATGGCTGTCATGATTTCTCGACTAAGATGGGACTAAATGATAAAATAATGATTTTCAAAAATAAACTTCACGCTCGTTTGATTGTCATCGTAATATCTTCTGTTTGTGAATTGCACGACGTGGAAATGGACATCGCGCCCACAATATTTCTGCTTGCTTGGTATCGCGCATCATGCAGCGATTTTGTCCCATCTTGGCTGCCATCATTTTCTGTGACAAGAAACTGGGGGATCGTCAGATGGTAGTGCGAGGTACTCCTTGAAGTTAAATAAAAAAAAGAGATATAAGTATACTTTATATTCTTTAAAATGGGGCCTACGTTTACATGTGCGCGTTGCTACAACGAGCTTCAGACTAATACTATACGTTCTAGAATCGCTTTCTTTTTTAATATTCAAATAATCAGTTATTCTAGAACGTTTACAAAACTACGCTCCTAACGAGTTAGTATAGCGAGGGCTATACTAACTCTACAGTACCATCCTACCATTATGTATTTGTATAAACAAGTTTGGTTGTATGACTAGGAGTAATAATACAGATTAAAATTGAGCTGGTATTTTGTTCCTGATACCACCATCATACCTTCCCTGATCTGATACATGCCGCCAATACAGGGCCTATATTATAGGGATCTCGCTCTTCCATATAGGATCGCTCACGCGTAGCGCGAACTTTAAGCAGCTAGAATTAAAGTTCAACGTGACGCGTGAGCGATCCTATAGGGAAAAGCGAGATCCCTTTTTAAGACTTCGCATAGAGCCCCAGCTGTGTTTCGGTACGGCAGGGGTAAAGAGCCCGGTGAAGTTACTGGCCTAGAGGCGTTCAATGTGTAAGAGTATAGGGACATATAGTCTTGGGTTGGTAAAGCATTTGTAATCCCATGAATCCTTATGCCCATGGGCCGCAGTGACTTACCATTACCATCCAACTGGCCGGCGTGCTATTTTGCCAACCAATGCTATTAAATAAAATACCTTACAGAAGAATTTAGAACATCTTCCTTTTTCTTGAAGACTGTTAGATAAATTTAGTATCAGTATAAATAGGCGCGTCTCCAATCAATCGACTTGCACTAGTTCTGCACGTGATCAGTCACAAAAAGATCTTGTTCAAACCGGCTAGACGCTCGTTCTAAATCGAGCCACCTTGAACCTGAATTACTCTGCTATTCTTAAGTTACTCAAGTGTCTGTCGCAACCACCACCACCACAACAGCCTATTTACGGCCCACTGCTGGGCACAGGCCTCCTCTCATCATGACAGGGTTTGCGCTATACATATAGTCCCCACGCGGGCCCAATGCGGATTGGGGACTTCACATTCACACCCACCACATTGTCGCATCTCACCACACATTTCTATAATCTACATCCGTTTATCACGTGACCATATTGACCAATGCCAGATGATGTAATAGTGGTAACATCTGGATCACTATAATATACACTCATATAAGCAACAGACAGATATGAAATACAGTGCACGGCTCACCAGGTCCGTAGGTAGATTTTTAAATGGGGCTGATGGACGTTCTCGGTATTATCCTGAGTCGGCGAACCTATCCTCGGACGCGGATATACTGAAGCGATGGTCTCTGTCCATGTATTTGATAATTTGCTACGGTCTATGGTGCACATTTTGATGTACCTAGTGACAAAAATAAAAGGATGTAAGTATGACAAAATAAAAGGATACAGTGACTAAAACAATCTCTAAACATTTGCGATTTTTTTTAATTATTATTTTTAGTTATACATATTTAGTTAAGTACTGCCACTAATTAATATTTTCATTAATTTGTACCTAACATAAGACCATCTCTAAGATCTTAGATTTAAGTTTAAGTTAGGGACTATACATATTAATGTAAATGTAATGTAAGTCTATATGTTTAAATTTTGAAAAAAGGCCTTATGCTGAGTTTGTTGCGGCGTTTCTTCTCAAACAATGGGTCTAGGAAGCGCTGGTAAATTCGTTTCTAACAGAAACGAATTTACCGCAGGAGGATTTATTTAGCGCAGGAAAATTGATTTAAAAGTAAAATTTAAAAAATAAAAGGATGTAGTGACAAAAAGAGTAATTCTTTATTGGTTTGGTTATATGAAAGGAAGGAATTAGAGAAGACTGACGAAAAGTTACTATTTATATTTATGGCTAATGTGAATGGATTTCTTGGAAGAGGAAAACCAAGGCGAATGTTTTTGGATCAAGTTCAGGGCAATGTAACTAAAGGTCAGCTCAAAAGTAACTAAACTGACGATCATGCATGTACTCTGGCAAAAAGGATTTCTTTAAACAAGATCGAGCAGTTTCTTGTAATATTGGAATGGATGGATGGAAAAATTACCGTGTTGTCAGTCACGTGCAACAGTAGCAAAGCGAGAAGAAGATTTCTGGCTTCTGCCTTTCCCTATGGGAACAGGCGTGATTAGATTACACTATGAGTATGAACTATGAATGTACACATTTTGTATGCAATTTTTTGGTGATGTACCTACTTTGTACTTGTGTTAAGCAGGGTTAATCGACTTTTTCGACTGCCAACTTCAGCTAATTGTATGTGATTCTAGACTAGACTTGTTGTCGTTGACGCAGTCCGATACCTAGGTACTTATATGTATTTCGTAAATGCACGACTCTAGAATAAAAATTGGAATTAAAGACTTCTACAGGTCAAGGTAAAGAAAAACGCGCAGCTCAATACAAAAAAACTTTAATTTTGTCTGTTTTAATCTTGTTTGTCCTATCAATATTTTAATATGAAATATTTATTACCTACATCCGTACAACACACCATTTTTAGGACTGGGTTATTTAATAATATGTCACTTGTGTTTTAAATTTATTTACTTATTTATTATTTACCCACGACAAACAAGATTAAAACAGACAAAATTAAAGTTTTTTTGTATTGAGCTGCGCGTTTTGTCTTTACCTTGACCTGTAGAAGTCTTTAATTGCATTGTTTATTCTAGAGTCGTGCATTTACGAAATACATATAAGTACCTACCGAATAACTATATTAATGTGTCCTTTAATTTATTAAAGGACACATTAATATAGTTATTCGGCAGTAAATCACAAAAAAATACATTTCTCTATGTACCTACTTACTCGTAATGTATCTAATGGAATAACAAATTCCAATATTTAGCTATAGGTACTGAATTGACCATGCGTGAATGTCGCGGAACACTATGGATGCATGTGGCACAAAATCGGTCTGAGTAGGGCGCGCCTTGGCTTGGGGGGAGGCCTATGTCAAGCCACAGGGCGGACACGGCCTATAAAAGCACGATTTCGAACAAAATTCGAATTAAGTGTCCATTTTTGTGTGCGTGGACGTCTGTGTGCGTGCGAGGACGTCTGTACACTTGTAAACTGTGTGTGTACTACTTCGCGGGCCAATGATCCACTCACCATCTCCGGATGAAACAAATGACGGTAAGATGAGTTGAGCGCGAATTGCGCGCGGGCTAGATTCAGGCGGGATTCCGTGGCCATTCTGTACGTATTAGGTACCTTAAATATATTCTGTGGTCAGACAGTGTACGTCTTTCGGCTGAAATGTTGATGATGATGATTGATCATATTCAAAATGAGATATCGAAGGATAGGTGTGGAATCAAACGCCGATAATTCATCAACTGACTTTATTAGTAATACCCGCAACATTGGAAATCATGATCTGCAGCCTACCTACATCACACAAAAACTGCAGTCCATGTTTGTACACTCATGTACAAAAGTTCATTAGAGGGCATGTCGGAACTCGGTTTAGATTTTATTCGCCTTACTTGTAAACCGTTACTTAACTTGTTGTCAATGGAAAAGTTTAGCAAAACACCAAAGTGAGACCAAAGATCAGATGGGAACGCACGCAGATAATGTTTACGTTTTCCATTAGCCGGTTTGACGTAAACTGACGATTTTGCATCAGAGTGTGTCAACACAGCCCGACCTGAGAATGAAAAGGTTCCATTTGACTAATTTGTGCTATTCAAAATAAGGTCTTGAACCGTGTAGATAAGTTTCCAATCGTAGTGACGCGTTTTGAACCGTGTTCACGTCATTTAGGTGGTCCTTCGAAAGCAAACATGAAGAATTTCGCGAAACGTGAGTGTCACGAATGGACTATGGCCGTGTTAATTGAAACCTTTAACTGTTAACACTTTTTGCAGCGTATTGTAGCATCATTGCTAAAATAAGTTTGTAATAACAACGTCAGCATTATTTGCTGATAGGGTCATTCCTCTGACTGAGCAAACACTTATACTGCCGTGCGCAATCGAACGTAAAAAAAATTACCTAGGTACCTACTGCCTATATCATGTTTGGCAAAGACGCAGTGGAGTTACGAATCGCGTACATTTTAAGCTATAGGTAGGTACTTAGATGGCTATATGTAGTTATCTGTGTACTCCATCGGTAAACACGTGCCTAAACAGGTACCTAAAGTTTATTGTTTTGACCTAGGCTAGGCATCCTAGAAATAGACGAGTATAACGTCGCCTTTGCTCCTTTCACAAACACGTTCGCAAAAGTTCAAAGTAAAACGAACAAATAAAGGTCAACCAAAGGACGTGTTAAGTAATAACACGAAGAAAGACACTGCCTGCGTTACTTATAGAGCATCAGCAATCAAATCACGATGTGTTTGATTGGGCGAGCACGAAGGACTTCTTATCTTATGTTATCTCGACAAGATAGCTCTGTGATAGCGCCAGTTCTATTTCAAAACCCTTATAAAATAATTGATTACGCGTTAACCTAATAATAGCATTAAGTAACTAAATTTAGCTTCACTCTGACGAGCGACATTTGAATAACAAACACGAACATACCGATTCTGACCTTTTCAAACTCCAATGTACCTTGGCTGCTTAAATTATGCACGTGATGGTATTGTTTTGAATTGTCAACAAGCTGCGGTATAAATCTGCTAATCCCTTTACACTTGTAGCCTTTGGATCAACTATACTCAGAAACTGTAAACACCCTACGCTATACGCGTCCAGTTTAATAACTCGTTCAGGATGCTGTTGGGCTGCCGCGCTATGGCAGCGCGTCGGAGATGTTCGCGGAGGCGCAAGTGGACGGCTTGCACGCGATCGTGCGCAAGCGGGTCGCGTCCAGCGTCCCTGCAGCGGCGCGTGCGCGGCAGATCCAACAGCCTCCTGGCCACCGTGGTCCAGAGGTTCGACGGCCCCTTCCTGTCGCACTGGAATGGGGTACATGTGGTACCTACTGGTCCATTTAAACGAAAAGTAATGTTTTTGTGTTCCTGATTTTTAATACCTAATTAATGTTTTAAATACGGAATTTGAATTTTATTTTAATTATTGTTAGTGTGTGATTTTTATGGATTTTATCCGAAATAAATTATTATTGATTGATTGATAAAAAAATAATGGAGAACATTCTGTTCTTAATAGAATGGGCTACTAACATAATTCGTTCACAATCGTTTCATTTTCTTAAAGCACACAAAGCAAGACACATCGTAATAGTAAAGTAGTCTACTCAGGGAGCAAGGCAATATAATCATCATCTTCTTCTTCATCATTTTAGCCCAAAGACGTCCACTGCTGGACAATTAAATATTAATATTATTGTTACCTCTTATGTATGACTGTATATTGATGTAATTTTATAAATGTGCAATTAAATTTTTAATATTATTATTATTTGTTGGTACATTTTCATGTCACGGGCCCATGGGGACCCGGTCATTAAGCATTCATGGGGCCGAAGCCAACATGAAGAGGCTAAATATACCTTTTACTAGAAATGTGAGATGGCCGCAACTGTGGAGATCATCCTCCCACCCCAGAACAACATGAGCCTGCACTGGCGGACAACCCTCCCCATTGCATTTGCTAAACTATTGCCGTGGAAGGAAGCGACTTTGAGTGGGCTATGTGGATGGGAGGTGTGGACTGGAAAATCGGGCTATGGATAGTGAGATAACGGACATTTGCCTGATCAATATTTTACAAATTGAAGGCAAGTCAGACGGTGACTCGCCGCTTACGCACTAGCCAAGAGGCTAGCCTTCGTGGGCCTGGGCCTATAATACGGCCATCGCACGGGCAGCGAGGGAGCGTATTTATTATTATAGGCCTATCCCAATGCTCGCTACTCAGACCGGTCCTGGTTTCCGCTGGATTTCCGCGACCGTCACCAATTCTTCGCTCTATCTTGTGGAGGCCTACCGTCAGCTCGTCTCCCGGTGCGCGGACGCTAAACTTTCTGGCCTAATCGGCCAACATATTCCCATTGAAAGAGAATCCTAACATTAACAATTTACTCACTTATTCTATCTTAGATTTACGAATACAAGGTAGTCTTGGTTGTTTGGTGGAAAAGTTATTTGAAATTCAGCTGGTATAAGACTCTCCAACAGTGGATGGCCTTCCGATGGATGATGTGTAGAGATCTACTACTATCTAAAGTCCCGCGCCTTCACATTTCAAAACGCTTCAATTTTTTATTATTATTTATAAAGCACCACCAACACTCTCAACGCATAGTTGGTGGCTGTCTCAGCACGCACACATGTGTTGAATGTTGGTGGTGCTTTTTAAATACATTGCAGCGTTTTGAAATGTGAAGGCGCGGGACTTTAGATAGTAGAATCTCTAAGTCTTATTGTAGATTTATTATTACTGTTCGGGTGTCTGTGATAGGTGCCATCTATTTGGCATATTTCTTTTTGTCCGAAACTGTTTCCGCATAACAGGCTTCGCATAATTTATTTACGCCGAATCTTGACTTTGCCGAATTTTTATTAAGCATAATTCTTAATTGGCCGAATGGGTGTTTACCCAAATATTGTGTTGGCATAATGTTGACTTGGCCGAATTTTAGTATGGCCGAATTATAATATTGTTTGGCATACTAGTAATTTAGCCGAATTTTGATAGGCCAAAATATTGTCCGAATTTATGTCCGAAACAACAAATAATGTAGGGAGCGCCAAAGTTCATATAAAATTGCTAGTCCGAAAACTGGAATTCCGAAAATGTATATCATAAACGGTTTTAGCTAAGTATAAAATTTTGTATGATATAATTAGTTCAACATACTTATCTTCTTTAGATAGAGTTCAGCAGTTCACGGTGTGCGGTAACACCAAAGTTTGGAGCAAAGTCGACTCGCATAGGTTAGGTTAGGTTATTTTTTATATAAGTAAACGAAATTATCACTTAGTAAAAATCCCCCCTCTCCCTATTTAGATAATCATCGATGTTATATAGGATACTCATTTAATTCTCAATGTGAAATTCTCTTATTTTGACATGTAAAATATGCTGTAATTTGATATTGAGAAATAAATGTCTATGTCTATGTCTATTAAATCGGCGAAAATAAAAGTATGCGAAAGTAATTTTCGGCGTAACAAATTTCGGCGAAAGTAATTTTCTGCCTAAATAATATTCGGAATTCGAAAATTATCCGTGAATACTATTCGGCGTAAATAGATTATGCATAATAGAATTCGACGAAAAATCGTTATGCGAGATTAGTTCCGGCGTAAACACTATTATGCCTATACTGACTATGCAAAATCGAATTCTGCCAAAAAAAATATGCGTAAACAAGGGGAACCGTCTGTGATATTTCGTTTGGGTGGCAATAAGTAATATACTTACTTTCGTTCACAGTTTCATAACTTATATACCTAATGTACTATTAGTGTGAATCGATAAATAGCACCAGTATGCATTTTGCGTCGGCTAAAGTCCATACATTTTATTGTTTACACTCGAGCGTAAAGAATATTTGCTGATATCAAACATCAATCTTCCGTTATCAACATAGGTTAGGACCCAATTTGGATCGTACTTGTCAATAAAGTAAATATTAGCCCATGCAAATCCACGTAAGTAGTCAGTTTGGCTTGAGAGCTCTCTAGACGTTATTACATTACAAATCCTGGAGTGTTTTTTCACCCACTGCCCGACCACTTCTAAGGAACGAACGTTTTATCAATAGGCAACGCCGCTTCTGCTTAACGCATTCACTGCCACTTTCTTTTTACGAACTTTCGCCAGGTGCCACATCTGTCATTAAGGGAACATTGCAACGCACATGTGCGTTCGAGGCACTGCGCGAAAGTCAGCAAAACGCATATATGCGTTGGTGGCAGTGAATGCCTTAATTAAAGACAACACTCGAAATTATGTCGAAAGACGGTAGAGAGTGAAATGCAATAGGTACTGAATTATTTAGAAAATTTGAATGGCAAATGGTTTACGTAACAAGAGAAATACTTAATATTTAAGATTTTGAGTATATTCGGTTGTATGCATATGCGTATTATTAAATTTAACATCTTATATTGGTAAAACAATAGGACAAAATGAAGTGTGGATAGGACATAGGACTCACCTAGGTTTAACAAGTTTCAAAAGAGCTGGATAGCTAATTATAAAGTAGGCTATAGCAAAAGTGCACCTAATAATTATGAATGCAGTCAATCAATAGTAAGTGCGCTTGCGTCACTAATAATATTATGTCTTTGTCCGCTTTGCCGATGATTGGCGATAATGACATTACGTTGCAACTTCCTGGTGACCGACGGTTATGTACTAGGTAGGTATACAGTGAAGTTTATTGAATTCCTTACACATTGTTAGATCTCTACTGGTTTTCCTTCAAGTGTAACGTCATAAACGTCCAGTTGGACGCACCGATCCATACTAATATTATAAATGCGAAAGCTCTCTGTCGGTCCGTTACCTCTTCACGTTTAAACCGCAGAACTGATTTTGATGAAAATTTGCTATGGAGATAGGTAGTTGGAGTCCCGGGGAAGGACTAGGCTACTTATAGTACTTATTAACCCGAAAAAGCTTATTTCCCGCGGGAATGCTATAACTGAATTCCACGAGCAGAAGCGTGGGCAGAAGCTACTTTATACCTACCTAATAAGTCTCTAAATTTCAAATTTTAATTCAAGACCCGCGACGACGTCGGAAAATTCTCAAAACCCTGAACCGTTTTCTTTTTTCAATTAGCTAAAGAAAAAAACTCGATAAAATCCTTTCATCCCGTCCTCATAACAATAAGTCAGCTGGTGTCCAACTCTGGTGTGTATCACAAACTATGCCTGTGCTATAATATGAGGCCTACTTATAAATAACCATCAGCTGATAGAAAACTCCAGGTTAACATGTGTTCGAACGAGCTATGAATAGCCCCTAATCGGCTTGAGGTTCACACGGCTAGTCACATAACAGCATTATACGTATACATGACCTAATAGTTACGGCGCGCCTGCACTCCTGCAGTGGCTGCGGAGCGGCATCGATTGCTAGACCGACCCATTTTAGTTCACGGCCACGTATAACCCCAAGTCCCACTAGCCTTTGGCATGCGAATTAACATCCAACTCGAGTGTTACAGAGCTCAGATTTCTTTGTTACCTGAGCGTTCTAAGAACGAGTAATCTACCTCTTCTAGAAAGTACGGTACGGCGCGTACTTAGGCCGATGATACACATGCCAGCTACATTCTGCAGTTGTATGATTGAATGATTTGATCCGAAGAAAGACCAATCATACACTTTGTACACTACACCCCTACCTAGCATGACAGGTACAGGGGCTATATTCGAAGTCTTGGTTAGGGATCTTCCTTTTGCCTAGAGGATCGCTCACTCACGCGTCAATTTGAACTTTAAAGCTAGCCATGCGTGACCGATCCTAAAGGGAACAGGGAGATCTCTACTCTATCCAAGACTTCGAATATAGCCACAGGAATGTGATTCTCACTCTTGCCAAAGTTTTTTTTTTTCAATTTCTAAATAATCTAAATGGTAACTGATTAAACAAATGTTTTCATTTTTCAAGATGATTTTTTTAACCTACTTACAACTTATTCAATTTGGCTCATTGTTAGCTAGGCAGGCACCCTACATGCAATTTATTAAGATGTACTAATACTAATTCATCATCATCGTCATCATCATCATCATCATCATCATCATCATCATCATCATCATCGTTCGGATCTTAGACTAGGTTAGGGATATGTGTGACTAATTTAATTTGTGTGTATTTTGATAACACGAGGTAACCTCGTGAGTGACGATTTTAAATACACTTTGAAACTGGATTATGATTGTATGATAGGTAGTTAATAATTACCGATCAGATTAGATTGTAAAACAATGTTTTGTTTTCCTCCTCCCTCTGATTCCCATGAACCTATGCGTAGTACTATGTGGTAGGCACTATTACATATTCTGTGCATGCCCAATCCTTGGCTGTCTTAAAGAAACGACAGCACTTTTTTTGCGTACCTAACTAACGGTCCAATTGAGTCAACCATCTGGTACTTGACACTATTTAAAATCACTCGGTCAGCAAGCGATTTGACCTCTGAATAACAGAGAATTATTTACCTTATTTTTATAACCGATACCGTGAACAGGTTTACGAGTAACTTCCGTGTATATTTAACCTTTATTCATATGCATATTTCCTATTCACCTATTAAAGGTATCTGCAATGTCATCCTTGTTATAAATTAAACAATCGTTAAAAGGTAGGGCCTAATCTCTCTCATTATATCCTGAGTGTAAGAGAGGACTGTGACTGTGGTAAGGGGACCCAGCAGCTGGATATTAACAGGCTGTTGTGGTGATAATAGTACATTACTACAGAGGCCGGGAAGGAGGATGTTGCAGCCGACATCTTCCGTTCCCCGCCGATGTATGTATAGTGCTTTTCTCAAACATGCAATAAAATAAATAAATAAAGTAATATTTTATGTACAATATATTTTGCTTATTTACATAAATAAAACAGCGATACCTATGTAGCCTTACACCTTGCTGAAGAATTATAGACCCATCTCACTTCTGAGTCATGTCTACAAGCTGTTTTCGAGAGTCATCACAAACCGTCTCGCGCGCAGGTTTGACGAATTCCAGCCTCCCGAACAAGCCGGTTTCCGAAAAGGCTATAGTACCGTAGACCACATACATGCGTTGCGGCAGGTTATACAGAAGACCGAAGAGTATAACCTCCCCCTTTGCCTTGCATTTGTGGACTACGAGAAAGCCTTCGATTCGATCGAGACTTGGGCTGTGCTGCAGTCTCTCCAGAGGTGCCAAGTTGACTACCGGTACATCGAAGTGTTGAAGTGTTTGTATGAAAACGCCACCATATCCGTCCGACTACAACACCAGACCACTAAGCCTATTCCACTGCAGCGGGGAGTCAGACAAGGAGACGTGATTTCTCCGAAGCTATTCACCGCTGCATTGGAGGGTGCTTTTAAGGTGCTGGACTGGAAAGGTCGTGGCATCAATGTTAATGGCGAGTACATCTCTCACCTTCGATTTGCTGACGATATTGTAGTCATGGCTGAGACCATGGAAGAACTCAGTACTATGCTCGCTGACCTCAGCAGAGTTTCCAATCGAGTTGGTCTTAAAATGAACATGGACAAGACGAAAATTATGTCTAATGTCCATGTTGTGCCAACTCCCGTAATAATCGGAGGCTCTGCGCTCGAAGCTGTCGACCATTATGTATACCTGGGACAAACAGTCCAGTTAGGTAGGTCCAACTTCGAGAAAGAGGTCAATCGTCGAATCCGACTCGGTTGGGCAGCGTTCGGGAAGCTTCGCAGTGTCTTTTCGTCCAAATTACCGCAGTGTCTCAAGTCGAAAGTCTTCGACCAGTGTGTGTTGCCAGTGATGACTTATGGTTCCGAGACGTGGGCGCTCACGATGGGTCTCATAAGAAGGCTCAAAGTCACTCAGAGAGCAATGGAAAGGGCTATGCTCGGGGTTTCTCTGCGTGATAGAATCAGAAATAAGGTTATCCGCAGCGGAACCGACATAGCCCGAAGAATTGCGAACCTTAAGTGGCAGTGGGCGGGGCACAATGCTCGCAGGACTGATGGCCGATGGGGCCGGAAAGTTCTCGAGTGGCGTCCGCGAACCGGGAGAAGAGCTGTCGGTAGGCCTCCAACAAGATGGAGCGACGACCTCGTGAAAGTCGCGGGAAACCGGTGGAAGCAAGTAGCACAGGACCGGTCGGAGTGGCGAGCCTTGGGGGAGGCCTCTTTCAGCAGTGGACGTCTTTCGGCTGAAATGATGATGATGATGATGACCTATGTAGCAAATATAGTTCATGTTTTTTTAATTGCTGTATTGGCAGAATGTCATATTGTAGCTTTTTTTAAATGGCCGAATGCCAAGATGCTGTGTCACAAATATATCAAATGGAAATTAAAAAAAAGTGAGTTGCCTAGGCCTGCAACGTTTGTATGAAATTTCATTATAGACCAATTCACTAGCCGCGCCTGAAACGTGATACTTCCCAGGCTAATAAGAAGAACGTAACATCAATATTTCATTGCATGTTTGAGAAAACATTTTTACAGATGAGAAATCTATTCTAACTCAACAGTTTATCTTAATGCCGGTCATTATTTGCGGTTTTTAACCGACTTCAAAAAAAGGAGGAGGTTCTCAATGATTTTGGCGTCAATTTCGAAGACTTCAGAGTTACTTATGTATTTCTGAGTAATGTTTGGAAACTGTAGCCAAAAAAAAACCGCCTTCAAACTCCGACAGACTGCGAAATCGGTGTCGGGGTAGCTCAATGGCCGTCGTCCAAGATGGTTGACGTCTGTTGAGCTTCCCCGTTTTTACTTGATTTATCTTTTATACCGTACATTTGTCATTATTACCGTACACTGTTCGGCCTGTAGGCCAATTACCTACTTGACATTGGCGAAATTATCTTGCACATAGACAGAAGCCATTATTTAAAGAGAAGAAGTCGGTGTCCAGTGAACCGATCCAAAGAAATTATAATCATATGGTGAACTTGACAGACATCGCAGTCTGTCGGAGTTTGAAGGCGGTTTTTATTTTTTATTAAAAAACTTTCTTGAACGCATAAACGGTTTATGATATGAGTGCATAGGTAGGTAGATAAAAATAATAAAAGTGTACTTATTCCATAAAGTGCCATATCTGTAGGTAGTATGTATGTCGTCATTTATTGCCACATATGATATCGAGTTGGCGAATTTAGGTTATGCGATGCGATAGGTGCGTGACCGACGGGTCCCAGATTCTCACCTGGCTGAGCATATTTGGCGCCTAGCAACTGACTTTAGATGACACTTCTAAGTGTCTTAGGTACCTATCTATTTAATTTTTAAGAAGCTATCACACTCACAGCACAGATGATAAGAAGTTGGCTGTATCACGCTGTATAAAGCATCATTTTAAAGAGTTTAGTTTAGGTCTTATAGGAGGAATTATCTACTTAGCATAATGAGTTTATACCTACTAATACTCAAACTGGTGAAATGTACAGGTATTGTAATAAGTACTTAGTTAAATTAATGTTTCTTATTTATTCGAACTTAGGTACCTAGTTATGTTTTGAAACAACTGTAATTAGGTATTACGTTATAGTGTAAATAAATTTAATATTTAATTAAGTAGGTACCTAATTAGGCTAGGCGTAGGTAAACTGATTTATTAATAGGAATCAGGACCGAGATCTTGATAAGGAAAGAGTGAATTGTATTGTATTGAACTGGTTTAGAATTAGTTAGAACCTGGTCGTTCTAAATAGTCCTTCAGAATTAGATTGAGAATGTTGAGTGACATCTTTGTAAGGTTTATTTTCAAAAGATATAGGAATAGTAAGCAATCAAACATCACTACATACCATACATACCTATTAGATATAATGTCCCCTTGAATCTTGAGTAAATTGTCCAGTTCAGGGGCCTCATTC
This sequence comes from Aethes cnicana, assembly GCA_963971205.1. Taxonomy (NCBI): domain Eukaryota; kingdom Metazoa; phylum Arthropoda; class Insecta; order Lepidoptera; family Tortricidae; genus Aethes; species Aethes cnicana. The sequence continues at coordinate 11,762,638 of OZ020274.1, read as the reverse complement.
GAGAAGAAAATGGATTTTATTGGAATGCTGTAGGTACCTACATATAGTACCTACATAAAGTTCAGTTTCGACGCCGTGATGTTTTCACGTAACGTAACCTTATTATATAGGATACCAATGAAACCCCTTTGTGTTCCAAATAAGGCCCCAGCCAGTTTCGATTTAGGTGTAGGTTCAATGTTTCATCGCTGATCAATTAAGTATTAACCTTTGGTTTAGGCGGTTTTCCCAGGTCAATTAAGGTACTATAAATTTTTCAATCTAAGTTGTAAGGTAGGTATTGTACAATTAGCTAATTACTGATAAGTAATTTGACCTTTGTGTGCGCTATAGGTACATATTATGGGAAAATCATAATTTATTTATAACTTGCCCAGTAAAGAAAGTTACACGTGGAAGGTAAGTGAATCGTTAAGAGAACTTTTAGATTAGATAAGATTGGTTCCTTAACGATTCACGTTACACGACAATGCGCCATAATCTGCTCGTTAAATATAGGTACCTACCTACCTATGTATCTGAGCGCTCGCAGCTTGTGAATAGTTAATCTAGATTCCTCTGTGAATTTACTTGGTTCAGATTGAGTTCCACACCTATAGACCTTGTCAAGAAACTGCAGATAGTGTTCAAGTGTTATCAAGTTGTTAAATAAGAGCCTGATAAAGTATGATTCCTACATGAATGCAGGCTGGTCTAAGAGATAATTAAAATGAAGGAAATAGTGTTTCAATGTTTGAGTACCTACATGGCGCTCATGAGTGGAATCACACCTTAAACTAGCAACCGTCTTATACGAGGAATGCTGAAAAGAAACTAATGAATACTGAAAATTAAGTTTATTAAATAATAACCTCATTAACTTACTGAGATTCCCAAACACACGTCCAGCCCTTTAACCTATATTTACAGTTCGGGCCGCTTAATACTATATTTACATCACGGTTGGGCAGGCTTTAAATCACAGGAGAACGCAGCGGATGGGTCTAGACGGGTGAGCCTACTTCTTCTTGATAGGATCTTGTGAGTTGATGCGCGGCGGCGGTGAGGTGGCGGAGGGAGCGGCGAAGGCCGCGCAGGTGGCGCCGGCACGCGGCCGCAGCCCTCGCCGCAGACTCCCTCTCATCCTCACCCTCAATCCCCGAATCCCCCGCTGCACTCGAAGCATCACTCTCCGTATCACTCACATCCGACACCCTCCTCAGAGGCTGCTCCGTCTCACCCTCCCCTGCCGACCACAGCAACTCAGTCTTCAAATCATTCAACATAGCGAACATGCTGAATGGGTCATCGTCACCCTCCTGCGGTAGGTTCATCAGACGGCTGGGAACCAACACGGTGTCATCCATAGCGTTCACCATTTTCACGAACTTCTCCATGTCATTGAGGATGCTCTGTTTTGAGAATTCGGTGTTGTCATTGCGGGCGATCCTTCGCAGGCTGTTCCTGTAACAATTGAAAGAAGAATGATAAGTAAAAGGTACACATACATTCAATATAGGAACTAAAAAGATAACTTTATTAAGTTTTCTCAAGTGTGGCTAGGTAAATTGTAATCCTCAACTAAATTGGTTTACCAAACTCTTAACTCAATGTGTAATCTTTTGTTTGATACATAGTAATCGAGTATGATATTTAAATACCTAGTGTGTTTTACTATAAATATTAAATATTTATGTCAGTGAAGTGGCAACAGCATATGTATAAATTACCAGGTCAGGTATGCTGTAAATTGAGGTTGATTGCTTGAATTAGGTACTATTGTATTAATTTTTAGTGGAAAGAATGCATGATAGCGGTGTGGTCAAAGGTTGTGAACTTGTGAGTGGTACTGGATACTGAATGCAAAATGTTATGTCTGTATGATGCAACATAGCAATATGCATTGCATTAGAATTAGAGTCTTTGCTCTAAGAATTGAAACAGTGTTTCTGTTCTGTCATCTTATAGGAAATTATAAAGGCAATATTCGTGGTGGATTCCCGATTTTAGTCTGAGTCACGCGGCTGTATCGGTGCGCATGCTCAATAGCACTTAGGGAGGAAAACCCGGATAACCTCATTCACGGTCATACATCACATATTACAGCATTTACAGCATATGAAAATTAGGTAATAGAATATCAAAAATTCAAGAACTGTTTGCCTACAATTTATCTCAGACATCAAATGCTTGCAAATAGTACACTGTAGCATAGCCACGACTTCACATCGTTCGCGTAATCTTGTCACGTAAGGGGATAAATATCTATCTTTTCACAAAATAAAGGCATCCCATTTGGGTAACGCGTCCACTTGGGTATCAGGAATGCAACACGCACACTATCAATAGGATTATAGGTTGGGTGCTAGACAGACATCGCAACCATCGGCCATTCACACACGAAATCCGTACCTGCTGTTTTCCAATTTGGTAGAAATATCGGTGTTGAAAGACATTTTTCTTGTGTTATTTAACGATCTAAATATCACTGAACACACACGCTTCAATTATTTTAATGTCACCACAAATTTGACGTTAATAATCACGACACGAAACACTCCAACGACAGGCGACCGCACGGTTTCGCGAGAATAAACGTTATGCTAAAGAGGTGGGGCGCGCTCAGGCATTTATATGAGACGAGTCGTACGATGCGGGGAATTAAACTTTGTATTTATCAGTACAGAAATACCTAACTATTATTGATAGATCGTTTAACTCAGAGAGTGTGTTTTTGTGTCTTTGTTTTGTTTGGACTTTTTTTTACCGAAATATTTGATGTACCTACCATATAAAAAACCGTATCTTATAAAAATTTGAACTACGGCCAGGCGAAACGTTGCGACCCACCCGAGTCACACCACTTTTGCTGGCCCTGTGATTGGTCGGCTCTGGCACGAGGGATTTTTATTGGTCAGTTGGAATTATTCAAAGCGCGGTGTTTTTGAAATGTTTAATGTTGTTGAATATATGTATCTAACACATAAAATTCTCGTGTCACAGTGTTTGTAACTAAACTCCTCCGAAACGGCTCGTCCGATTCTTATGAAATTTGGAGTGTATGTTCAGTAGGTCTGAGAATAAGGACGTAAGCTATTTTTCATACAAAAAAACCAAGGCGGTACGAAGTCCGCGGGGTCAGCTAGTTCTCTATGAAAAACATGAAAACGAAGAGTGATCTGTCTGTGAATAGACGCGGGAAACAACGTGGGATGTGAATGATAGATACAGCTGAGTTATCAGAATGGAGGTTGACAATAATGATAAGCAATAGGGTGAAAAATATTTTTTCCAAGTTAGGTCACATCGTAAGTAAGTAATACCTATTGTTATTTTGTTAGGTATTATGTATTATGAGTGCGTCAGCATCACGTTTCATGATCATGCCAAAACCTTGTGATGAAATTCGCTTTGGTAAACCTAGTAACTATGTATTTGAAAACTACAGGTCTACGGGTCATAGATTCGTTCACTGTAACTTTTTTCAGCGAGGTCAGCAAATGTCTTGGAATGCTTTCATGCATATCATTTTGCATTGTATGTAAATTCCGTTCCACCCCTCGCCTACCTAGGTATAAATTTATTTTTTAATTATGTATTCTATGTAGAGGGAACAGGTAAATGAATTGTTTTAATTATGTAGGGGAATATATAGGAATAGGGCCCAATAATTAGGCATGTATCTGTCATTTTATTTAGGCTGTGATTGAACAGTGGCAGTGGTTCGAAAAATACGTATAAGTAATTAGTAAGAGTAAGTAAGTATATAGACGACCTATATCTCTAGATACCTCTAGATATCTCTAGAAACCTTAGCACTTGGGTTTGGGCGACCAAAGGTGTGGTCGGGCTCGGTTGAAAATAGGTAGGTACTTTACCCAGCTAGTTTCTCTCAGGATGTGAGTCCTAGCTAGATCGATTTATGGCCCCCTGTAAACCCCTGCAAATTTAGTCAAAACATTAGAGCCGTTGCCGTTAATGATGTTACCTATAGGTAGATCTGTATAAAAAAATACTACGGCTAAACGGCTTGTCCGTCTTTTTAGACATCATCATTTTCATTCCTCATCTTCATTTTTAACATGTGAAGCATCACGCATTGTGCAACCCATCGTCAAAAGAAACGAGAAAAACGATATACCTAGTCATCTATGAAAAAATATAGGTAGATGACTATCGTTTTTCTCGTTTCTTTTGACGATGGGTTGCGTAATGCGTGACGCCTCACATGTTACCTATTTTCTTAATGTCAGCACATCACATTTTACAAAATTTACAGCAACTTCATAGAATCCTTCACGTTGCGGTGCGTTGTGCTGCTCTAACTCCCGTTATTGCCTTTTTACAGTATAGCAAAAATACAAGGTACGATTTTATCAAATACGTGTGTCCAAGATGGCACTGGGGCCTTATTCGAGTTTGTAAAAATATTTCCCTTATACTTACCTACTTAAATAATTATAGATTATCTCATATCCCTACTTAATTACATACTGGAATAAGGTCCCTGTTTACAAGTTCGAGTTACTAAGTACTCTGACGAAACACTAATGTGATGCGAATCATTTCATCAGCTACTGTTGTCAAGTCAACATGTTGTTACTGGGGGGTCAGCTTATCTGTGTATTATGACAAATAGGTACTTAATTGTCGTGTCTACACGTATACAAGCAAGACACTCCTCCATTCCAAGCATAAACATAATAATAGCGTCATCGAATGCTACCAATTTAAATTTGCTGGTGGATAAATCTAGAACTGACCGTTTGCTTATAAAAGCCCGTGATATTGCATAGCTGTGGTGCCTCTCGTGACTCCACGCATAAAGTTGTAAAACTTCGTAAACGTCAGATGTCGGAATGTTGCACGGCCAGTCGGTTTTCCTTTGTCATTTTTATTTCCGTCATTCGTCATTCGTGTGTTCATCACCAAGTTCTTGCTAAATCACGATGACCATGACGTTATTTAAAACGATCAAAGCTTGGGTTCACACCTTCTGAACTGAACAAGTCATCCCACTTGATAAAATCAAACGACAAAAAAAATCTTGACGCTCGGTGTCAGGGAAATTACAAGTCCGCTACATGTTGTCAGTCCTTCCATGTCCATCTTCTAAGTAGGTATGTAGTTCTTACATTGTAAATGTTGTTTGTAATATTTCGTCAATAATCGATAGAAGTAGGTATTTATGTGAGTAATAGGATACTAAACTTGATAAATAATTAATTAGCGTTATATTTTTAATAATTGCCCGTGTGGTGCCGGATAAGAATTGCCCCACCCCCTCTCTTCCCTTGGTAGCATTCTGGTGAAAAGGTGAGTAACAATATTTTCCCACTGATTCACTACGGCCTGTATAGGTCCGAATGAATGAGTTTTATTCAATTCCCAAGTAAATAATTTCGATCGTTATCGTGTATTTCAAACTTTAATCACAGCAGGTAAAGATAATCTGAAATTACAATGGGAAAAATAAATATCGTTGCCTAGCACCCACAGCATAGTAGGTACAGTCAGCAGCAGAAGTAGATAAGCTGTCCAGGTGTTCAAAATGACCTACACACAACCTTATTCTTAAGACATTAAGGGCGTGTGTAGGTCATTTTGAACACCTGGACAGCTTATCTACTTCTGCTGCTGACTGTACAAGCTTTGCTTAGTTTGGGGCTAGGTCAATTTGTGTTAAAAAGTCTCCCAAGATTAAAAAAAAGCCTTCAGTAGTTAAGTATAAGCAGTAGTAGCAATAGAAGAAGTAGAACGACGTAGAACATTGGCTGGCTCTTAGTTTAAATCTGAGTGGAGTGCGGTTTCAATACTTGTATTCCGCACTCCACATGGATATCGCAAATGGATTTCTTGGAATCCATTTGCGATATCCAGAACAATCGCCTACCAAATTCGACGAAATCGCTTCTTTGCTATTTTGTGTGCAGCAACAATGTATAGTCTGTACGTATGTAGGTAACATCCGACTATTGACAATCAAGACCGATTCTCACATGAACTTATTGACATCAGACGATGTTAAGCCCGGGTCACACCGAATGCGTCTGCGGCACGCCGACGGCCTGTCTGAATCTGTATAGCATTAGTTCTCGTAAGACCTCTCACACCGCTTGCGCGCCGTCTGCGGCGCGTCTGCGGCTCCGTCGTACGCTGCAGCTACGTCGGCACAACGCCGCCGAGCAGTGCGACAGCTGCCAGAGTTGTATAGAGCGGAGCGAGACGGCAATGTACCTGGCTTGGTCGCATGCAATGATAACAAACCATGGAGGTAATTACTATGGAGGGTTGAAGTATAGGAGCGCAATCTTTATAGTTCCAAAGGTGGACACCAAATCGGGTAGGTTGGGGGCGCTGCGGTCGCCACTCCAGTCAAGCCACCTAGGCGGATAGCCTTGAGATGGCGCTGCTGAGGCGAAAACGCAGCGAAAACGGTTGTGAGGAGAGTGTGTTTTGTTTTGTTGCTTATCAAATCCGCTGGTCACGTTTTCAACTGTTTCGCCATATAAGATTGCGCTTCTTACCAAGACACATTCCCCACTCCATAGGTAATACGTCAAATTCAACAGTGACATTGACACTATGTCAAAAATGGCGGCTAAAATGGCGATTCGGTGTGACAGGGGCAGGGGTGCTGCACGGCTCGCGCCACTTTACACGCGCGTAGATGCTGACGAGCCGTCGACGCGCTGCAGACGCATTCGGTGTGACCCCGGGTTTCTTGCTAGTACATACCTTATACTTGCTACCTACCTACTTAGTAGTTTTGCTTATTAGGCTACTTGCCGATAAAGGAATCAAAATGAATTTGGTTTGTCGCTCCCGTAAGGGCCCTCGCCCACGGCGACTTTTTGTAGCGATGCTGCCACGCTACTCCTATCGCAATCCTTTTTACACTTTGATGTTAAACAAAGTACTTATATTATAGGATATAGGATAGGATAATCACTGCTGCCGTAGTCACGTTTCTTCTATAAGTAATTAAAAATAAATATATAGGTAAATACCTACTTTAATAAAATTACAATTGACAAAGAAATATCGAATAAAGAAATAACGTTTAATCTATAATCCATCCATCCATACCTACTAATAAATAATTATAAATGCGAAAGTAAATCTGTCTATCTGTTAACCATCTGTTAAATTATTACCTCTTTTTTAGATGTGGGCGATAGTTTGCGGGAAGGATAACAAGGTATAGACTACTTTTATCCCGCAAAAAAACTTAGACCTACGTAGATAAGTTTCCGCGGGAACGCTATAGCCGAGTTTAACGCTAACGTTGTCGGTGTTGAGCAGAAGTTATTTACTTAAGTGTAAAAAAACAAGTAGGTAGTTTAGGTACTTAAATAAAATAACAAATACAAAGAAATATTTTTGGCTTCAAGAGATCTAGAAAACTCGGCAAGGTTCAAGTGTGTATTTTCAACGAAATCAACATAAAAGCACACCTGTCACGCTGTCACAATACAATAACGGCTAAGATCAAGCCCTCTGGAGATCACACGTTGTAAAGTAATATTTAAGTAACGAGATATTCTCGTAGGTACAGTCAGCAGCAGAAGTAGATAAGCTGTCCAGGTGTTCAAAATGACCTACACACGACCTTATTCTTAAGACGTTAAGGGCTTGTGTAGATCATTTTGATACCCGGCCCGTTTATCTACTTCTGCTGCTGACTGTACCTTACCTACTTAATGTGTCTGGTTGCCGGTTACAACTGGATACGAAGAAGTGTTAGGTTATTATGATAGTGCGGGGTCAGTGAATAAGATTTCGGACACGATAAACAATTTTTACCGGATTTTTCTTGTCTTTATATTTTATTTGCGCAATATAAAACCAGAAAAATGCGATTTAATGGTAATTGTGTGATATCAGCGTATCCATTAAGTAACAAGAGTTACCTACACTCGAGTTCATTAATATCTGTGAGCATTTGTGGTCCTTATTACAAAGGAGCAAGTTGCAAAAGTGTATAGGTACATATTGGTGAACTCGAATGGTTGGTACCTACACTAGTACACATACGATTCAAGGTCATTAATATTTACACAGGTTTGCACCCCACTCCATTTGTTTGTATGGGCATCGAAAAGTGTATACCGATTAATGACATGGGTTGCACTGTCATCGACTCATCGCTTCTACACGTAAGAAGCGCATGGACGCTGATAACTTTTTTATAGTAATATATAGATCAAAATGACGCAAAAGAATGTTTTTATTGCATAGTAAGTGAAATGAGTGTACTTGTATTCTTTCTATGACCAGAATGGTGAAGTAGGTAGGTACAGTCAGCAGCAGAGGTAGATAAGCTGTCCAGGTGTTCAAAATGACCTACACACGCCCTTAACGTCTTAAGAATAAGGTCGTGTGTAGGTCATTTTGAACACCTGGACAGCTTATCTACTTCTGCTGCTGACTGTACCTACAACATATCTAAAAAAATAGAATGGGATTCAGGTATCGCTCATACCGTCACACCATGAACCCCATACTGGGCCATACATTTTTTTTATAGGTAACTTGAAAAAAATCAAGAAACTAAAAACAAGTATTTTTTTCAAATTCATCTCTTATTTGCCAAGCATTTAATATTTTGAAGCATTGGTATTTGGTACGGCATTCACATTGGTACGACATCTTATGCATTTTGTACTGTTTACACCTCGTAGTGCCATCTTTTTATAAAGCACAAAAAACTTTCCGTGACGGGCCGTATCCGTGTCGCAGCTACGTTTCCTAGCGATAAGAAGTAGTTAACAATTTCAAATACCGCAAACAGATGGCGCTAGAACAAGTGTTTCATGTGCGGTTTGATAGATGGCGTTAGTAGTCACATGTATGTTAATAACACCAATAATTATCTATCTATTCTATACATTGATCTATTATAAGTAAGGATTCACAATTAGTCGGAGAAAAATGGCCCCGTCAAAACGGGTGCCCGAACAGCTCGGCCCCCCGTTTGGCCTTCGTTATAAAGAGGCGTTATTAGCATATTGGAATGGAACATATTTTGTAATGTCAGTTTGCGCCATATATTTTGACATATTCTGTTAGGCACTGTTCGTCCACATGTTATTACTTATTATAGGTCAATGATTCTATACTAATAATGAAGTCTGTAGAAGACGTCGCGTCTGTAACTTGCAATTTAAAGAGACTATCAAGTCGAGGGGACTATACAGGGTCAAGCAAAACGTTGTGACGATATTTTACTCACAGCACAGAATTAGGTTTCTAATTTTTTTAGAGTTGGTAAAAAACTTGTATGGCCCAGTATGGGCTTAATGGTGTGAGCGATACCTGAATCCCATACAAAATGTTTTTTAGCAACTCGAAAAAAAATCAGAACCAGAAAAACATGCTTAGAATCAATAGCTGATCCTACGGGTAAAGTATCGCCACAACGTTTTGCTTGACCCTACGAGTATATATAAACGAATACTGAACACAAACAAACGATTTTTTTTAAATATTGCCTGTATATATGTTGATATGTCCGGCTTTAACTCGAAAACTACTGGTCGGATTACAACAAAATTTGGTATGGGGTTAAGTTTTATAACACTGGTCAACATATAGGCTACTTTTTATCCCGGAGAAACCCATATTTCCCGCGGGAATGCTAGTATCGAATTCCACGCGGACGAAGTCGCGGGCAGAAGCTAGTTAGAAATAAATACAGCAATCATGTTTGAATATCAGATGGTAATGTTATCATACAGATAGGTCCTGATGTAAAAAATAATGGGTAAATATAATTAGTAACGATACATAAGTACACAGTAAATTAGGTAGGTAAGGTATACAATTTATAATATTAAAAAAGTTTTATAACTAATTACTATGCTCATTCTACTTATATTTATTTAAAACTAGCTTCTGCCCGCGACTTCGTCCGCGTGGAATTCGTTAATAGCATTCCTGCGGGAACCATGCATTTTTTCGGGGTAAAAGGTAGCCTTATGTTGACCAGTGTTTATAAAACAAGCAAGTGTAAGTCTAAGTAATTCAAACATGTGTGTGAAGTCCCCAATCCTCACTGGGCCCGCGTGGGGACTATAGCCCAAACCCTCTCATGATGAGAGGCGGCCTGTGCCCAGCAGTGAGTCGTAAATAGGCTGTAGCTAGTACTACTACTACTACTACTACTACTACAGCCTATTTACGGCCCACTGCTGGGCACAGGCCTCCTCTCATGTAGCTAGTAGTTATAAACTTATCCTCATACCAAATTTTATTGCATTCGGTCAAGTAGTTTTCGAGTTAAATCCGACCATGCACAGTCAATTTTTCTAAAAAAAAAAAAACGTTATTTTGTATTCAGAATCGTTTATATAGTCCCCTCGACTTGATAGTTTCTTTTAATTTTCAACTTTCAGATGCGACTTCTTCTACAAACTCATTATTAGTATAGACTTTGTATACTTTTACAAGTATACCTTTTTATAAGTAATACCTACGTGGGTCTTAGGTTCAGTTCAATCTGGTTCAATTCAATTCTTGTGGTTTATCGCTTCATCGAGACTGGCGATGATTTCGTCCGAGCAATGGTGCTGTTGCTATTGGTGGCAGTTTACATCACGTGTCATCATCGTCATGTCAGACGATAGACATCCACTGCTGGACATAGGCCTCCCCAAAGCTCGCCACTCCGACCGGTCCTGTGCCCCTTCTTCTTCTTCAGCATATATTTGACCACTGCTGAGCATATGCCTCTCCATATTTGTACCATCTTTCCCTGCTGGTGGTAACTTGCATCCACCTCAGGCCCAGATGTGCCCTGATATCATCGGTCCAACATGCTGGAGGTCTGCCTACGATTCTTTTCCCCGTACTCCATCTGTGTCTCCATCGCTTTTGCTCCATCGTCCATCTTCTCGGCGGCAGAGGTGGCCACCCCAAAGCCCACATCTACGACCTTGGTTTGCTTGCGGATGGCGTCATTTCTCACTCTGTCGCGTCGCGTATGAATATTCCTATAGCATGGAGCGTTCCATTGCTCTCGCTCCTGCGTGCCTCTTGCATTCACCGAATCCCCACGACATTTTGCTGGAGGCCTCATCATCATCATCATCATTTCAGCCGAAAGACGTCCACTGCTGGACATAGGCCTCCTCCAAGGCTCGCCACTCAGACCGGTCCTGTGCTACTTGCTTCCACCGGTTTCCCGCGACCTTCACGAGGTCGTCGCTCCAACTTGTTGGAAGCCTAACGACAGCTAATCCCGGTATGTCGACTTCATGTGTAATGATCGAGAATACATAAACAGCTTCACACAGCAACCGAACTATACCGACGGCACACTACCGTTCCGATAATTTATCTACGACCAGACTGGCTCAGCCTAGTCTGGAGTATCCTCAACTTAGCTTTCGTACGTCTCTATCACTCTAAAGCGATTAGAGAGGGATAGAGTTGAAGTGTAAAATGCAGTTGAAGGGTAGTTTGACCGTCGGACTGTCGGCAAAGTTTGTCGTCCCCATCGAGCTCACTCGGCTTGTGGCCGCTAATCAAATTGAGCCTGGATAACTAGTGTGGAAGAGCTTATGGGAAAACGTTGTTTAATCTTTGAACTTCTCTTCGAATCGTAGATTAAATTTAAGCATAAATATAAAATTACCTCATATCAATCGCACCTCTAAGTTTACTTATGTGCGAAATTCAATCTGAATTTACCGCTGAGCTTTTCGGTGAAGGAAAACATCGTGAGGAAACCTGCACGCATCTGCGAAGTAATTCAAAAGATGTGTGTGAAGTCCCCAATCCGCACTGGGCCCGCGTGGGGACTATAGCCCAAACCCTCTCCTGATGAGAGGAGGCCTATGCTCAGCAGTGGGACGCCAATAGGCTGAAGTAGTAGTAGTAAGTAGTAATAAATAAAAATAACCTTGGACGTTTCAACTTTATGCAGATTTTTCATAATCAGCCTGTCAAAAGGGACGCATCTAGATTACGTGAAGTCTGAAGGAAAGTCAGTCAGTCCTATATCGACAAAAAGCCTTGTTTTGGCTACGGATGGTTAAATAGTACTTACTTATAGTACGTATAGCACGACACAACAGAAGGCGTGCGGCGAAGCACTAAGCCCTAGACGCAGATACGCAGTCTTTCTAATTTGTGTCTGCTATAGGTACTTATGAATTTATTGTATTTTCTTCATTGATTATTTCTTTCCACATAGGAAAGGAGTTACACGAGATACTTCCGAAAAATCGTGTCAAAATCAGCTCTGACATAGAACACGGCGTTTTATTGCAGCGGTAAGTACGTTGCGCGTTTTATCTGGTTGTTCCTTTTACACTACAAAGAGTAAAAACCGGCTAAGTGCGTGTCGGGCCACGCGCGATGGAGCTAATATCCACAGTTTTCCATTCCGTCTCCATAACGAAGCGCCGCCGGGCGGATATGGCAGATCGCCGGATGAAGAGTGCCCAAACACCCTTTGATTCGAGTGCCCTCCACATTAACGGCTTTCATCAACATAATTAAAACCGATGACAGACCTATTTGAGCAATATAGAGGCGAGAGTAAATGCAGGAGTGTGCTTTTGCGGTCGTATTTGTTTGATTTATGCTCTATTGAGTTAAAAAGAAAAGCTGGAAAATAAGTAACTTGACCCAGAGTCACACGTAGTCCAAATACGGGCTTGTGCCAGGGCCTGTGGTATGGGCACTGGGCAGGCCCAGCAGTGGGACATTTATAAGCTGGGACCTATTTCGGGAAGCAAAGGGAGGGAACGTCAAAACAAAAACAAAAAATTCGAAATGAACAAAACTGATTTAGGGTATTATAGGGAACAATGGTTGCTTACACGGTGGACGTTAATTCCAGGGTGCTACCTTACGGGTCAAGAGGACCCAGTTTCACACATCACACCGCACCACCTGTACCTGCCGGCTGACGTCCCGTCCCGGCTAATTACACCTCCACGGCGGCTCCCGAGTTCCAGGGAAGTACTGGCGTGATAACAACACCCGCTTAGAACCAGGGAGCAAATTCAACAGGCTATTGCGAATCTACCCCCTTACGAAATTTCGTGTGTACGCGCGATTGGGTGGAATAAATTCATTAATTTAAAACTTGTTTTTTTTTAATTTCTTTACACCCAACCTAACACGTAGCAGTTTCTATTAATGTACCGAGAAATGTGTCGTAGTTAATATCAACAAGAACACGGTGTATCTATCTGTCAGTTAAAATAGTAACTTCTCGATACGTCATTGGCTAAGGGCAACAGCGGACCAAATTGATTAAAAAACCGGCCAAGTGCGTGTCGGGCCACGCGCAAATTATAGGGTTCCGAAGTTGACGATGCCCACAGTACCTTTCTAAGACTTACTAGCATCTAGCTAGCCTGTGGTATGACGTGCCCGCCCGACGCACCTGCCGCTCGAGATAAATCATTGGTTTTTTAATCATTTCATAAGTTGGTCGACTATGACTCGTAAGTTTGTACAGCCTACTTAGGCTGTGATAGTTTTCCTTTCAACTACGTTATATATGCCATAACCGTGATTTTTTTCAGCCATCCAAATACCACCATTTAGCTGGCAGGGGGGGGGGGGGACACGTGACTCTAACAAAAAATAGCACTTTAAAGCTTAATATTTCACAAACGCATCACTTAATCAAAAAATGGTTTTTACAAACCCAAAATATTTTTTTAAGACCTATTCAACGATATGCCGCACCATGGGGTACGCAAGAAAAAAAAATTACATCCCCACTTTACGAGTAGGGGAGGTACCCTATTAAAAAATATATTTCAAAATTTTATTGTACCACTTTGTCAGCGTAACTAATATGTATATTCATGCCAAATTACAGCTTTCTAGAACTAAGCATCTCCGAGCAATAGTGCGGACAGACGGACGGACATGGCGAAACTATAAGGGTTCCTAGTGGACTTCGGAACCCTAAAAAAGTTCTCGATACAAGAATTTCAGTAATAAATTCCCTTCCAGCTCTTCCAAGGTCTCTGAGAGCGACACAAATATTTGCAGCTAGTGTATAAACGTTATCAGAAGGAGAAAACGGAATAATAATAGAGTAAATTAATTATTCCACCCCGCAGGGCCGCGCAATACCGAAGCCTGTAAGACTGCCTTAAATTCCTTAAACCCAGCTAAAATGAAATCGCCTCCGAGAAAAAGGGGTTTCGGTTTTAATGCCCATCACAAAATAAATGCTCAAGACAATAATGTGGGATTCGTAGCGAGATATAAATTCCGAATAAAAATACAGTCGACCGAGTAGAGGCGGAGGGTAGTGCTGCATGCAGCGCTACGAGTCGATGGTTGTTTTACTATATGTATTTTATGGTCAGTAACCTGGCTATTTTTCTTGTTTAGAATTTTGTTTGTTATAAAACCATTTTGATTTGCACTAGTCTGACGTCCATGATAAACCTTAGGTAGTTGAAATTTATCTTGATGTAATTAAACGATACATTTCCCTTATAAGAAGTTGCATGATGGATGGATAGCTTACCTTAGATAAATTAGTGCATGTTACTTTTGAATTTAGATTAATAATTAAATCTGATACTTCGCATGTACACGTAAGTAATACTTGTTCTTTATTAACTGAAGTTAAGAAATAGCGTAAAGAATGAAGATTCGAAATATAATAATGTATGTGAACCAAGAATCGACTAAGGGTGGGTTCTATCAACCCGTCCGTTAACAATACAATACAAATACACTTTATTGAACACAAAAAAAACAATTACACAAGTAAATACAATTAACAAAGAAGAAGGGTGACAACAGGCGGTCTTATCGCTAAAGAGCGACCTATTCCAGACAGCCTTTTGGGTAGTAGAATGTGTGAAAAAAAACGTAAAAGTAGGCAGGTGGTGCACATCAGAATTACATACAATGAATAAATGAAATGCAAACAAATCAAAGAACAAACATAAAAATACAATAAATACATAAAAATACATATAACATGATATATAATAAACATATAAATATAATATATAAAGTTAACGTTAACGTTAAAAAATTTACTATGGGACAAAATGACGTTCATGTGTGGAATGACAGCTCAGCGGCCATATTTAACGACCAGGAGTCCGTCAACTGTGCATAAATCAACTCACCCTCAATAAGTATCGACAATAGACTCGGCCCGCAGTCCCATCCCTAGCGGAGTAGGGCCGCGCCGCGAAAGAGTTGCGACCAGCATAAACGTTAAGACCGGATGAACAAATAAATGAACCGCCCGATCGCTTTCACAAAATAACGTAATTCCCTACAAAACCTACTCTGCCGTTATTATCGAAAATTTGTCCTTTGTTTCCCCGCGCTTTGTCTTAGATTCTTCTATCTCATTGTTCTTCAGAATACGTTCAAATCGTCCTCCGCATCGACTTACGAAGGATCATACTTAATGATTGAGTCTCGTTGATTGGACCCATATAAATGAAGTATTATTATGAATTGACTAGCTTCTGCCCGCGACTTCGCCCGCGTGGAATTTGGTTATCTCGCTCCCGCGGGAACTATACGCTTTTCCGGTATAAACATTAGCCTATGTCCTTTCCCGGGACCCCAACTATCTCCATGCCAAATTTCATCGCAATCTGTCCAGCGGTTGAAGCGTGAAGAGGTAACAGACAGAGTTACATTCGCATTTATAATATTAGTATATATTCATCGCCCTATTTATGTAGGTACCTACCTGTTTTCATTTATAGGACCTGGGCGACCGGGCTTTGATCTAATGTAAATGGCTAAAACCTAGTTTTCTCAGATATGTCACCCACGTAAACGCCTATACATTCTAAATTACGTCCGAATCGTTAGAGCCGTTTCTGAGATCGCTTAGCTCAATAAATAAACAGAGAAATACAAGATTAGCGCGTTTAAAGTATAAGATGAGAAAGTTGTTATCAATTATTACACAACATTGGTACGTATTGATTCTAAAACGAAACACACACCTACCTACGTAAGCGCTTCTTAAGTGAAATATTCAAGCATCTCGGGAAACATGCAAAGAAATGCGAAGCGTGATGTTTATTAGTATCTAAAGAAGCATAACTTGATACGAAATTAAAAGAAAGTACACCAATGTGAACCGCGGCACGTGCTGTGTGCGGCCAGACGCGAAAAAATACAGTCTCTCTCCCGAATACTCGGAACATTGTTGACACAGCTAAGTAGCCCGCCACGCTCCGCTTCATTTGCATTTCTCTTAATCTCCGTTATGAATAAAGAAAAATTCGGCGACGTTTTTAAGTTCCTCGGGCCTTAGCGCGCCTAATGAAGAGCGGTGGCGGGATTAGGCGCGGCCGCCCACTCTCGCGACATTACACTTTTAATTTGAACGAATCTTATTATTTTCTTTTGTTGATTTAAGCCCCGAGCCGGGAGACGGGTCGAGACGTGACCTGCAGTGGAAAAATGCGATTGCCATCTAAAGCCAACCGTTTAAATGAACGAGATTGGAGCTTAAAAAGTATAATGGACGAGGGGGGCGGGCGGGGGGCGCAAGATGGCCGATTTGCGATTGAGATGAGACGCCCCCCGCCCCCGCACAGATCAAGCCATATAATTAAGTCCTGGGATTCATAAGTATTCAACCTATCCGTAAGTACCTATCGTAGAATTCTCGACTGCTTAAGAAGTCAAGTCAGAGGTCAATAACGTTTGCTCGAGCGTCGAGTTTCCACTCCACGTGTGCCTGTGGGCGTTAAAAATTGCAAAAAACGTTAACAGCAACGCTCACTTTGATAGAAACGTAATACTCTTTGATTCTTGAGCCTTCTTCGAAGTGCAGAATCAGATGAATTATTTTAACTTTATCAGTCAACACGAATACGTATTAATACATATAAATAAATATTATACTCTCAAATGTGATATGAATTTCATTATATTCGTATAGATACGAATTCATGGTTCTAGTCTGAAAATGAAGAACTAATACACATTGCTACGCGGCTACGCAAGATCGTAGAGCGCTACGAATCGTCAGATCGGTAAGCTTCAAAGGACCAATATACCATACTTGGTGTAAATGTAGTCTATTTAATTAAACTAATACCAATTGTAAGACAATGCTTACATGCTGAGTTTTCATCAGTTCAGTCTGTCGCTCTCGACTGATGTCAGGCTGATGGAAGTGCCGTGAGCGTACTAATTTATCTATGCTCTACGATCTTGTAACAAGTTAACTTTCATCTTGCTGGCTGGCTTGATTGGTGTCAATCTTACCAGACTGATGGACTGAACTGATGAAATACTGAGTGTGTTCTAATGTAAATTGATTACATTAGAACACACTCAGTATTATATATAAATAAGTATATGATATTCAAATAGCATATACTTATTTACGAAGTCCACAGTGAGTATGTAGGCAATTCATACTAGTATAATAAATGCGAAAGTAACTCTGTCTGTCTGTCTGTTACCTCTTCACGCTCACGCTTCAGCTGGACCGATTTAGATGAAATTTGGTATGGTGATAGTATGTATTAGGAGTCCCAGATATGGACTGGAGCTATTTTTCATCCTGAAAAAAAAGACATAATTCCACTAGTAACGAGATAACCAAATTGCCCACGGGCGAATTCGCAGGTAGAAGCTCGTTTGTATATCATGAAGATAATGAAAAAGAAAGATTTATTATTCTTTAAGAACCATATCTTATCATCGACCAAAGATTCTGTAATTATATAAATATGCAGTACATAGTCCTTAATAAAAGCGTTTTACAGGATGTAATTTTTATATGAATATTATTTAAGTATAGCATATTATTTTTATGACTAGAAAGACGTGTAGGTGTTGTAAATACCCTTGATACCTACACGAGGATATCCGTATATTTAAGTATTCATAGTGAAATTCCGAGCCTTAGACGAGCGCCATTCTTCGTCTCGCAAGGCGAGCTTTACTTAGACATTTGCTCTCCACTTAACATCTCAAAACCAGTCTACCGTCTTACCAAAGTGGGTCTTATTTGTTAGGAGATCCGTTTGAATTTAGATTGGTGGTGTGGTGGTGGTTACGGTGAATTATTGGGCGTTTTGTAAGACCAGCGCTGCTGGTCCGAGATGACAATACTGATCTGGTCACGTAATGAAAAATGACAAAACTCCCCGCAATCTTGCCGGGGCTTATACAGCCCGATCGCGATCCAGCCAATGAGGTATTTACCTAGGAAAAAGGTGAACTCTTAACCTTTTGCCGTTCGTGAAAAGGTTAAATTTAAAATGTAGTTAAATTCCGAACCACTAGGCGTGGTGGCTTCACCGCCTCTCATGCAGAGGGTTCGATTCCGGCTCGCACCTCTAAGTTTACTTATGAGCGAAACTTTCGGTGAAGGAAAACATCGTGACCAAACCTCTACGCATCTGCGAAGTAATTCAAAGATGTATGTGAAGTCCCCAATCCGCATTGGGCCCGCGTGGGGACTATAGACCAAACCCTCTCATGATGAGAGGAGGCCTGTGCCCAGCAGTGGGACGCAAATAGGCTGTAGCAGTAGGAAATTCCGCCTCATTTACAGCTGGACAACAATGGGGACTATCGTTTCTTTGCTCACCAGTTGGCGCCACTGTTGACTAAGATCCAGAGGCATAGCTGTCAAAGGCGACTTTATAAGATCGGCGCCGAAACAAAGTTTTAAATCTTGAATATCATTAAGTGTATTAATTATAAATAACTATTATCATATCGAGTAGCTATGCCGCAATCTTGTGCAGTTCCGTTTCGTTCGGATTTTTTTCTTTTTTTATTCAAAGCGGTCACATTGATCGCCAAATAATCCATATTTGTTATTAGTTTCACGAAGGAGATCAATTTTTAACAGGTTAATTAAAGAAATTATCATTTATGTCACGAAGCCCGCCAAAACCAGTGAAAAGTGAATGTTATTGGACCTCACGCGACACTAGCGCCTCTAGTGGCAAATCGACACGCGATAGCCCCCATTGCGTAGGTACGTGTGACTCCTTGAGGTTAATTAATAAAATAGAGTTAAAATTATACTTCGTATATTCTTTTATAGTGGGGCCTAAGTACAAGTGCACGTTGCTATAACGAGCTTCAGACTACTTCTAGACATTCCAGAACCGCTTTCTTTTTAATTTTCAAATGATTAGTAGTTCTAGAACGTTTTACAACACTACAGCCCTAAAGAGTTCGTATAGCGAGGGCTATATACCAACTCTACAGTACATAGTACATAATTATAGTTACATTTTCAAAGTAACTACGTCTTGTAATTATATTGGAAATGTAAGAAATAGAAATCGACCTCTAAATAAAAACTAGACTAAAAATCTAAAAACTAACTATACTAAACTAATAACTAGAGCAGGCATTTCTACTTACTCTAGGTAGGTACGTCATACATAAATGCATTAATAGACCTATTGAGTTGAGTGATGTCTAAGGATCATGGTTTTCTTTTTGTTTTGTTGCTTATCAAATCCGCTGGACACGTTTTCAAATGTTTCGCCATATAAGATTGCGCTCCTTACCAAGACACATTCCACACTCCATAGTTAGACCATCATGCCGCTCATACTGTCACAATTTAATCGTAATATTTAGTTAATGCTAGAAAATTCAACTGTATCGTCATAGCACGTTCATAGCCTAATTTTATTGAGTGTATGAAGTAACATTGAAATTGCAGCAGAACACGCTCAAAAATACTACATTCCCACGTTTCAACCAATCAGAACAACAATAGAGCGCTCATGACGGATTCCGCACAATGTATGGGAGCCGGTAAAACACATCTAGAATTATGAGGATTGTACCTTTGTTTTTTTTTTTGCATTAATGATCGTGTTGTTTATTTTGTTATCATTTAAGTAAAACAAAATTCTCCAGACACGAACAAAGCTCTACCTCGATAGAAGACGTCTAGCACGAAGCAAAAACGCGGATTGGCAGAGACGAAACAAAACGCAATAAAGCAGTTCCTTTGAAGAGTTCTAGGAATAAGGAAAAGTTGAGAAGTATCGGGGGGGCGCGACCGCAACCCCACCTGGCGGGGCCAAAAAATATGCCATAAATGAGCCGAAGGAGGCTCTTCAGCCGCGAAATTTCAGCCTTACTTTCAAACCTATAATCCCTTATAATCACCTTTACAAAGCAAAGATTAAAAACGATTCTCGCGCCCCCGCCCGCTTTATATGCGCGACAGCGGCAACCGAGATTAAATCATTATTTTTCTTAAGCTCCTCTCGTTTTTTCCGCTCTAGAACTTTTTTGCTAGGACTTTTGATGCGAACGATCAAAGACTTGTGTTCAAATTTACATAACATTCTTAAATAAATCGGGGGAGGGCCAATTTAGCGCGGGCCGCGATCTATGTGTTTTTTAATGGCAATTCGAAGAAGAGCACCCTAATTATTTATTCTGCGGATTAAAATCGTATTTTGAAGAAAATTAAACAGATTAATCGGTATGTTTTGAGTGCGTTTGTTCGATGTTTCTGTGCCATTTTAAGTTGATGATGTTTTTGCAAATACAATTTACTAAAGCATTTTTTTTCTATAACTCAATAATCTTTGCATATGTTTAGCGTCTTGTCCGTTGCTGCAGATAGTATAAAAATACAATATTTTATTATTTTTGCATATATGTTACTATTTCGAGATTGGCTCTAATTTTGCATCTAATTAACGCTAATTACTGGGGCAAGACAAAGCCGCGCACACACTCCGGCGTTTAAGTACTAACTTATTATGATTTATTGACAAAGAAGTAGACTCCTTCGATATCTTAATTAAAATGTTTTGAACTTTACAGGTAAGAAGCACTTTGTACAGAAATGAGAGATAATTAACAAGTCTTAATTAAAGAATATAGAATTAACATGTAAGATGTTATGCTCCAGAAACCTTTGTTTTTTTTTTCCTTTCAAGTTTTTTTTCGCTGGGTATTTCGATTGAACTTGTTTATCAAGTCTAGACATTTTGGGAATGATGAAATATTAGGTAGTAGGAATTTATGTAAGGTTCAAAACAGGGCACGACCGGGATTTGAACCCGGGACCTCTCACACCCAAAGCGAGAATCATACCGCTAGACCATCATGCCTCTTGTGAACACCGTTAAAAGAGCATTTTAACTTTTGAACGATTAATTTCATTTGTTTAAACAAATGCGCCGCTTCCTAAATTATTCTGCGTCATATCATACTCGTATTTCGTTTACGTTGTCTTATGATTTGCTTTAAAATTATTTTATCATCCAAAAATATGTGTGCCCGTCGGAATCGTCAAAAAAATTGATGTTAAAAACAATGGATAGTGGCAATTGTCACACCTATTTAATTTGCTTTTAACCTACTTAATAAAACCTTATTACTCGTAGACAGAATAGGTAAGTGGTTCTATGAAGCCTTTGGATAGAATGTGTGGATTTATAACTATGTAGGTAAATACAAGGCGCCTGCTGTAACTTACGCTTAAGTACGAGGCCCACCTGTTCACCGTATAGGAATCCACTTATGTTTGTTCGGGATCTAACTTATCTAACATAAGCCGCAGTCGGTATTTAGTTAAACCTAAGCACCGCTAAGTTGTGTGCGCCGAGTGGTAGTTTGATTGTTTTAGGAAGGTGAGCCCGTGTGAAATATGTCGCTGAAGTACTTACTTAATGTTTAAGTCAAGTTAAACTTTACGTTTTCCTTCGGTGCGAGATTAGTTTCAACTTTCATGTATTCTCTTTTATTAATACAGACAGACAGAGTTACTTTCGCATTTATAATATCAATATCTATATTAGAAGATGTCGATAGCAAAAAAAAAATGTTTTAAGTACCTACATGGCGTGAAGATGTTACTTATAAGAGAGATTTACGGGAAAGATAATAGAAACTGCCGGATTTTTTTAGCTGAAACATTTTTAAAACCATAGTAATTATATATCTGTTAGTTTTGTATTTTTATACTGTACAATTTTGAGTTTTAAATGGCAGTTAAAGTGAAGTGACTACACATTTGAGTTGATTTATTTATCGATTTTGACGACGCATCAGCGCAGTGAAATGAGTGCGGCGTCGCATAAAAACTCTGTGCTGCTTTAAGGTTTTAATTTACGAAGTTACAGGCCACTTCGATTGCCGATGGGTAAACACGGTAGGCGAAGTCGGCGTATTTAACTTAATTTTTGAGCTTCCACTGGGGTTAATTGAGTAGGGCACAGCGGAATGCCGTCACAAAAGAAGCACTTAAATGACGAACGGAACACTCGGGCTCAAAATAAACTTATCTGTGTTGGGCAAGGGGTAAAATCATTTAGCAGTAGGTAAGGTAATTGTCAGGTGGGTGCGCGGCTAACTCGATCAACCCTCACTGTTGCTCTAATAAGGTTATTTGCGGAGTTTTTGAACGCACAGGAAGCCTCGCATCTCGCATGACGGGGAAACCGCGTAATTGCGTTGGGGTACAGATTTTTGCTTATTTAATCTGCTTGAAAGCATTTTAGTTTACCCCTTTACCCCTTTTTATCATCCAAAGGTTTTTGTCTTCGAACTATTACCTAATGGGAACTGTGTGGAATCGCCAGGTTTATCTGGCAAATGTAGCTCACGTCAGTTTCTTGCGGACAAAGCCTGTCCCAAGTTTATCGACGTGCGATACCGTCTATTGTGGTTGCTGCCCGCTGCCAGTCGGCTATTGTGTGCTCCTCGGATTGGCACTGGCCACTCGATGGACGACCTCGCAGCTATGATGCTGAATTTCTGGGGTACGCATTCATAGACAGATGGAAGATTCAATGATTTATAGTAAAGTGTCTACGGTCTACGGGTCTCTTTTATGCACGTCAATTATGAATCTAAATTACCAGCATATTGTAAAAACCGTTGCCGAGAAAAATCTTATGTAAGAAATCAATTTCAATATGACGTTTCATTGAATGTATAGTATAATCGGGTACGCAAATTCTAAGTCCACGCGGGACGAAGTCACGGGAAACGGCTAGTATTTAATGAACGCGAAAAGAACTTCCCGATCAAATATGCACGACCAAAACCGTTGGATCAAAGAACAGAGTACTATTTAACGGCAGGTATTGTAAGTGTAACCCAATGGTTGTGGTTTTTCATTTCACTAATCCATTTGTGTTGGCGCCCACTCTGTTTGTTCAGATGTTCAAGGTTTGCGTGGGCTACAGCTTTATGCCAATATTTGATTTACCTATTTGGGAGTTGGCCGTGAAACTCGTGAAAATGAAATCGTACGTAATGAAAAATTAAAAATTTTAAACAGTTTATATAAATATTTTATATATAAGTGTATTTATCGCCTTAGTTTCCTTGGTTATCCAAATAGGAAAGTAAGAACACAGCAAAATTCTCTTCTTCATAAAAACCACGCAATATCAAACAGCAAATTTAAGGAACACGTGTATGACTAATCAAAATCACCTCGACTTCAGCAAAATAAGCAAAAAACTACGGAGAGTATAGCTAGAACTTACAATCATCATTAAAAAAAAGAAAATTGTTTTTAATTTTATTTCACAGTTACTTACCTATCAATAATTGATTTCTTTATCGGCACTTGTAAAAGTTGTAAGGAAACGTCGAAATCTGGGCCTCATTATAGAGGTCGAATTAACATACTAAACCTGGGAGCCCATCAATCAAGGCAGACTTTCTTCAAAGGGCTTCCTAAGCCCTCACTTTCATCTGGACGCTCTTCGCGATAATTAAGTATCTGTGACGTGCCGCCATTATTGTTTTGACAAAAAAAGTGGCGGGACAATGGGCATAATGCGTAGAGATCTTAAAGCGTTACTGAACTTTTGAAATCCAAGAAATATCTACGATCTGAAGAAAAGTTTTATTTGTAATTTCAGCAAATCCATCAAGGAAGAAACCATCCATCACTACTAAGGAAGAATATCATAAATTATGAAGATGATGATGATGGTGATGTCATAGTAAAAGTCATAAAATACTCCACAATCAGGATACCACGATGCCGGTTTTCGGGGAGATACTAGAGCTCATCTTCAAGGTTAGGTATTTTATAGCTTTTGAAATACTTCCATGGGCTAAAACAGGGCACGACCGGGATTTGAACCCGGGACCTCTCACACCCAAAGCGAGAATCATACCGCTAGACCATCATGCCGCTTGTGATCCGTCGCTGTAAGCGTTTTCAGGTCTGAATTTAACAAATCAATTTGTTTGATCAGGTGCACAGAATTTAGGTTTCCTTGTACGGAAAACTCATTTTAAGAAAATTTACCAGCGGCATGATGGTCTAGCGGTATGATTCTCGCTTTGGGTGTGAGAGGTCCCGGGTTCAAATCCCGGTCGTGCCCTGTTTTTGCCCATTCAAAACCAAAATTCCTGAAAGAAGTTACCTCTATGTTATGAATATTATACTTACCAGCTTCATTCTCTTGCTTTTCTTTCAGAAAGGCAGTAAGTATCATCTACCTTTGTTCTCTATACCTAAATAAATAAGTAATTTGACTTGATCCTTGGCGCAGAAATACTAATACATTTGTTATTTAATTACAGCTACCAACCCTAATTATGTCGGCCATTGAGATTCGGAATAGAGCTATCCATTTGCGGTCGTTTAATGTCGGGAAAGGAAGTCGCTCATTTATGTAGTTTTAATTCCGCTATTCCTTAGTTGGAGCCGGGATCTTATTTCATTAGCCGCCCGCGAGTCGGGCGCTACGCCACGCCATTGCCATAGCGCCCAAGCTGCAAGATCATCGCTTCCTGACAACCGGAGCGGCGAGCGGACTGCGCGGAGCGATGAGAAAACGGTCAGCGGTAATTCCTCTTGTTGTCTTTGTAAATGATTGAGTATTAAAAGTACTACATAGTGTGGAAACTGGCCATGCATAATCGGTGAGCTGACACATTTTCATTCGAATTGAAGTATTTTTAAGCGTAGAATGTCTAGATTGTTTTTAGGGAGTCTTTTGATAACCCTTGTGAAGCGAGGATCTCTGAATAACTTTGCATAAGAACAAGTACTTTAAATTATGTTTTATAGCACTTCTCCACTCAACTCCTACTAGTATTAACTGGTTATCTTATGACATTTTGTAGTTTAACATCCTGATTTTTCATATAAATATGTTTTATGTTTACACCTCTTCGCTGCTCTCCTCTCCGAGCACGGACCTTATCGTTTGGTAGCAGAAAGTCAAAACAGTGCATTAATGGAATACTTACTTCCCAAATTGCTATTCAAAGTCAACGTATTTTCAAATTGTTACTTTTTAATTTTCATTCGATAATTTGATCATACTTATTACGATGGGATTTGAAATATTTAGAGAGGCCCTTGGCACTAAAATAGGTACCTATTACTTATATTCTAAAGTACGTATCACAAACTTTTGAATAAAAATTTACATCCTCTCCACAAAGGTCCAAAGAAACATTTCCAAATTAATATTTTCCTCGTCAAGGCACAAAAAGGAGGCTTAGGAAACCATTGTACCTCTCTGATTGATATCACTTTAATTATATTTTTAATGTCAACAATCCATTAATCTTCGTGCTTATTGAATAAAAAAGCGAAAGTCCATTTATGTCGAAATCACTTAATTCCCATTGACAATTGAAATTGCGAACGCTAAGATTAGGGTACGTACTTAATTAACATTTATACAAGTTGTTCAAAAAACCGATTCCAATACCATTTCTAGGTTGTGTACGTAGCAGTCACGTGTGAAGAAATTCGTTGGACTTACGACAATAATTGACAATAATTCAGGTATATCCTTGTCAACGCTTCATACCAGCGGCTGGTATAGCCTTGGCTAGGCGGGATACGTAAAACCGTAATCTCAAGATAAAGAAGATGATATGTTAAAAGGTCAACAACAATTATCAAATTTAAAAAAGAAAACGTCCTTGCATACAAGTGAGTACCATAAGTAAAGCACCATACTTAGGATTTCAATGATTTCCCATTCACATCGAGGGCGTTACTCGCTAGTAATTTTTGATATAAACACAATATTCAATAATTAAATGCATTTTAATATGCTCATGACAAGAGAGTAGAAAATCAAAATGACAACTCAAACTTTCTTCTAAACTTGTAGGAAGGTGGTTATAGCAATTTTGTACTGATATTTTTATGCGATATCGTGATTTTTCTTGAGTGGCGTTCGCGAACCGGGGGACGAGCCTTGGGGGAGGCCTATGTCCAGCAGTGGACGTCTTTCGGCTGAAATGATGATGATGATGACGATCGTGAAATTTATTTTAGCATACATGATGTGTGCTAACCGAATGCACACGCAGTGCTACGAATAGGTACGCAATACGCTACGGGTAGATATGAAGATGATGCATAACCACAACCACTCCAAAAGGAGTGTACGACTGAATAATTTTATACCCCCTGTATTGTCCAGGGTGTTTCTTAAGTGCTATAGGATTGTTGGGAGTGTGTCGGAGAGAATTGCAAAGAAGGCTTTGCGCTGGGCAGGCTCACAATACGCCGAACGGAAACTTGGACGCTCTAGCACGGTCTGTGTTTATTGAGCGTCGATACCGAATATTTAGACTGTAAATCAATGATTGACAGTCCCACTCACACATCGATAGCGCGGTTTCTTGGGGCACAGCGCGACAGGAATAGATTTCAAAAATACCTATTTTTCAATTCTCTCGTCCGTTTCATATCCTCTTAAGTGTGGTATATACATTAATCGTCAACGAATGTTTCTATTCGTAGTTGAATAATTACCTTTTACCATGTTTTGTAATATAAATAAAATACCACATATATTCTGTCGATTATAAAATCGTTTGTGTAAGTTTGATGCTTGTTATTAGAATTTGTGATTGTCGAGAGAATTTTAGACGAGTAGGTAAGTCCGGAAGTATGACAATATATCGCGTTAAATTAAATAAAAACGGTTCTATGTGTGTAATTTCTTAACGCAGATTTCCATAGTTAAATATGTACACTATTATATCATAGTAAACATATTGCTATTGTTCGGCAACTAGTAGCTTTAAAAAAATCTGATTTAAATTGTCTATTTAGGTATCGCGTTATCACATACCTATGTGGGTTGAGAAAAAAACACTCATGGTTTATTTATTAAAATACACTCAACAGCAATGAAAACGGGTCACTTTGTACGGAAAATCCTATACAAAATGACCCGTTTTCATTGCTGTTGACTGTATAACCTATTTATTTTAAAAATTAAATGCAGATAGATACACTTGTTTAAACAGGGCTATTTATATAGAGTAACCAAATCCAGTCTAACCGAGCATGCTAGCTTCCCCTGCCTCGCCCTCAAAATTTACGATTGTAAATAGGGCATTCCGTTTATTTACTTATGACCAAGTAATTCGGTGAATCTGTATAATTACCGGCATTAAGATGATTCCCGCTCCCTTGAACAGAACGAACTCAACTAATGCCCGACATTTAAATGTCCGCGAGCGTGGGAAGCCACTTTTAAAGTTGCGGTTATAAATTTCCAGTCCGTCTGTTTCGGGAGATTAGAATTTTGGGAAGTGAATAAATTGGTTTTTGGGCGCCGCGGGCGTCGACGCGATCGCCGTTTGTTTCGGGCTGCCTTTCATTTCAGTGCGGCACCCGCGGAAAACCAAATGGGGATCGCCATGTGCTTATTGCGGAGTTACCACGAGCATCCAAAAGTGGAAATGACGAAGTCGACTTACATTTTAGCTTGTGTTTCAGTGGAGCACTCGAAAAAACAAGTGGCGATCAATAACTTGTTATGTTTTAAAGATTATTAAATTACATCGATTTGTCATGGTATTTGTTATGGGATTCGTTTCTTCTTCTTTCAAAAAATAACTTCTGTCCATACTGAAAATGTTAAATGTATGAAAACAAAGTTAAATCACGTAAAAATGGGGAAACTCAACAAACCTCATGGGTCCATCTTGGACGACGGCCACATTGAGCAATCCAAGGGATTCGTTTCAGTAGTCCGCCTAAAGCGACCCAGAAAAACAAGTGAAGACCAAGAAAAGTAGCTGCAATGGAGCCACCACTGCCACCAGGGACTCGTTTCGGGCACAAAAACACTCGTCATCCATTCATGACGCAGAAATATTGAGACAACGATGTCCTACGATCAGTATATCTCTAAAATGATGATAGAAACACTTGGAGATTTTTAAAAAAATAGTTATTAACTCAACCAGAGCGTAATAACTTCGCAATTTATGCATTTCATCACAAATTCTCTTTTTGGATAGTGATATAAGACTTCTATTATACGAACTTATTCTAAAGTCACACCAATTTATTCCAATACCTCATCGCTCGCAAAACAAACCACAGCACATTACCAAATTGCCGAATATGGCCATCGGAATCCCCGAAACCTCTTCAGAAGTCATTACCCGGCTCTATTAGGCCTTTATGAAAAAACCGCGACTGATATCAAAGCGTTTAATCAGGTAGAGTGCGCTGGGAAACGAGCGGGGGCCAATAATAAACCCAATCGACATCTGGGTCCATTGAGGTTCGGTTATTAAATTATCTGTGGCCCGACGCTATATTAATCGCGGTATAGCTATTGCAGATGACAAAATGAGCGACCGACTTGGGTAGGGTTGCCAACTATGTGTTCTTGAACTGTTGGTCCGAACGCAGACATAGTTTCCTATAGTACTTAATCATTTAATGCATACATACTAACTTGTGCAAGTAGCCATTGTGTAGCTCTGTTTGTTTCCAAGCTGTAAAATAATTTAAAAATGGATAGAAGCCGGTGGCACCGGCTATCTCCGTCTCTCCCAATCCCAACGAGAAACAGGCGTGTGTTTATCTATTAGACCGGAGGATACTGACAGAAAATTCCGAACAATTTGTAGGTACCAGGCTGGCAACTCTACAGGGATATAATTAGTATCTCCCGGTCTATATGTATGTGTATATATTTTAACACCAGCAACATTGGTGTAAGCATTGACAATAAAATTCTAAGACATTTTTAATTCTGCAAAACAGGGCACGACCGGGATTTGAACCCGGGACCTCTCACACCCAAAGCGAGAATCATACCGCTAGACCATCATGCCTCCGACAAAAGGGTGAACAGGAGCCTTCGTTACTGGGGAACAAATAAATTAATGACGCAGTGCGCAATTGTTTAAACAGCCGTTTGAACTTTGTGTTTTCTTTTTCATTTCCATGGAAAGTCGACTTTTATAAACCCTTACAAGAGGCATGATGGTCTAGCGGTATGATTCTCGCTTTGGGTGTGAGAGGTCCCGGGTTCAAATCCCGGTCGTGCCCTGTTTTGAACACTTAGTTGCTAATTTTGATTAGGGGTAATGATTTAAATTAATTTGTACTTTTACTTATCTCTAAAGAAGTGCAAAATACAAGTGAATACAAATTGTTCTAGTCGTTATCATTGACCCACTACCTATTTATTTCTTTTAGAAGTCAGCAAAGTCACTTCATCTGCAGCGTCGTATCATCATCTGTAACAATATGTGAAGCGCTTGATCGGTCTAGCAGTGATTATTTTTCTGGTAAATGACGAGAATGGTCACTAATTAGTCCGTACACCCTAAGTACGACTATATGGCATTCTACCTAGGCACTAACTTTAGAGGTATATTAGTCTAAAATATGCCGTCGATTTGCCGACCGAGTGGCGACCCTCGCTATTTGCCCTCGATTGATAGGAACGGTACCGATCTCAGAGGAAAAATGTAGCGGCTAATGATTTGCTAACGACGATATTTATATTTTAATGCATACCGCGCACAGATTATTTCCTTTGAGGGGCCGTTTGCAGATCTCTCTAACGGGATTTTTACGAGACGTCGCTCTTTCAAATGTGTATTTAACTACGATCCGTTGCTCTAAATTACTCGGTGTTTTTCGAAATGCTTATAGTCAATTATCTGCGTTTTTAATGTGCAAAACAGGGCACGACCGGGATTTGAACCCGGGACCTCTCACACCCAAAGCGAGAATCATACCGCTAGACCATCATGCCGCTTGTGAAATTATATTAAAAAGTCATTACTGTGTGAAATAAAATGAGAGCCAAGCCAACTGTTTAAACAATAGTCATTTAAGTAATTAATTTGATAGTTTGAAAAGGCTTCTGGTCATCTCACCCCTCGTCAAGCGGCATGATGATCTAGCGGTAATGGCACAGAATATTTAATAGTACTACATACAGAATGGCCACGGAATCATCCGCCTGAATCTAGCCGGCGCGCAACTCGCGCCCAACTCGCCCTTAGGTACATTTGTTTTCATACGGAGATGGAGAGTGGATCATCGGCCCGCGTAGTGATACACACACATTTACAAGTGTACAGACGTCCTCGCAAACATCGATACCTCATTCGAATTGTGTTCAGAATCGTGCTTTTATAGGCCGTGTCCGCCCTGTGGTATCGGTATGATTCTCCCGTTCAAATCCCGGTCGTGCCCTGCTTCTGTCGTGCCTTTTGACAAAGCTTTCTTGTCAACGTCGATTGTTTTTAAATTTCTTTGCCAAACGAGGGCAGAGCCAAAATGTTCATCATCATCATCATCATCAAAATTTGGTTTTAATAGCGAAACGTGAGTAGCGCCCAAACTATTCAAAGCCCCATAATTGTAATTGTGATTTCGTTAGATAATCGTTAATAAGTAGAGCTTGAATAATTATTCAGGAGATTATTTGGAACGATTTGTAGGGTAGCACAACGACATTAATGTAGACGACTTTGTTATTTTACCGATAGAAATCTATTTCTACACAAACACAATAAACATACAGAATCGATTTTAAAAATTTCAGTCCCGTATGTGGCAGTAAAACACGACAGATTCCTATAAGTACGCCGGCTCACAGCGTAGCATCCTAAAAATTACACCATCGCATCTGCGGCCCTCGGAACGCGAGCGTTCCGAAATAATAAAGTTCCTTTTAAACGCAATTCGTATGTGAAGTACAACGAATGAGGCGTAATAAAACGTATTAAGAGAAATGTATTGCAAATAGAAAAAGGCTTAAGTGGGTATATTACGGAAATTACATGTACTTGCGTTTCGTGTACGAGCTTTCCCTGTTTTGTGCAGGAGTCGTCTCGCGGAAGATTTGTATGAGAATATGTTTACATTGAGTTCTGTTTCACGCTCGGTTTGCCAATACATCGGGAGAGACGTGTTTCGTTTCGTTCTACGGTAGGTATTTTATTTTGTTTCGTGGATGATTTGTTGCGATCGATCTTTATAAAATGAGGAGCTACGGCTTTAAGAGATATACTTAGAACAAAGGACGTCTTTCGGCTTCACGATGATAATTAGAACTAATGAAATTGAGGAAAACATAGCTTATGTAAGTAGTTATTACAAATACCAACTAGTCCGTTAGTGTCCCATAGGTAACTTATTATTTTAGCACTGGACCACAGAATATTTAATAGTATGATACCAGATACAGAATGACCACGGAATCACCCGCCTGAATCAAGCCGGCGCGCAACTCGAGCCCAGTTCGCCCTTATCGTCATTTAGATCTTTTATCCGGAGATGGTGAGTGAATCGTTGGCCTGTGTACTGGTACACACACATTTACAAGTGTACAGACGTCCTCGCACGCAAACATTGACACTTAATTCCGAATTGTGTTCAAAATCGTGCATTTATAGGCCGTGTCCGCCGTGTGACTGGACCATATTATACTCAATTCTCTATTTACCTAGAGCTTAATTATAAATTGACTTAATTCATATCGATGACAAAGTGAAGTAATTATGTTTAAACAACTGCATAAGACTAGTATTTAAATAATCAATCTGTTGATTATTAAAATTTTGCTTACTAAATCCAATCGGCATGATGGTCTAGCGGTATGATTCTCGCTTTGGGTGTGAGAGGTCCCGGGTTCAAGTCCCGGTCGTGCCCTGTTTTGAACTGAAGAGGCTTTTGCACGACTACTCTAGTACCTACTTACTAGAAGTTGTTCCTAAGAGGAAGAGAGGGTCAGTCAAAAGTTTATTTTTTAATTATGAGTAAAGTATTGTGAAAAATTGTGAATAGTACATTACAGACCTAGGGTGGTGAATTCGTAAATGTCCCAGATCGCAGGTTTCTGTGGCCCGAACCGAAGGTGAGGGCCATAAATATGCGATCTGGGGCTTTACGAATTACCGCACGTGGTTTGTCAAAAGTTTTACGTCTTGCCTTGGCCAAGAAGTGAGATTTTCTCACTGCGTAGCGGGCAGAAAATCCCACTTTATGGCCAAGGGTGATGTAAAGTATTAATAAGCCGTGGTGGCCTAGTGGTTCGACATACCGCCTCTCATGCAGAGGGTCGAGGGTTCGATTCCGGCTCGCACCTCTAAAGTTTACTTATGTGCGAAATTCAATTTGAATTCACCATGAGCTTTTCGGTGAAGGAAAAAAAACATCGTGAGGTTTCGACCTGCACGCATCTGCGAAGTAATTCAAAGATGTATGTGAAGTCCCCAATCCGCACTGGGCCCGCGTGGGGACTATAGCCCAAACCCTCTCGTGATGAGAGGAGGCCTGTGCCCAGCAGTGGGACTTAAATAGGCTGTAGTAGTAGTAGAGTAAAGTATTAATAGTTTGATGTAATTTCATATACCTATGCATTGTGTTAGGTTCCATGGCACAGGTTATTATTGAATACATAATATATGTAGATATGCAATGTGCATGTTATTAAGCATTTAAGGCCCTGGGCGACAGAACTGCCGGATTAAAATAGCTAAAATCGAGGTTTCTCAGATATGAGACCTAGCTAGATCGATTTGTCGCCCCCGTAAACCCCCACATTGCAAAATTCGTCAAATCGTTAGAACCGTTTCTGAGATCGCTTGGATAAATAAAATAAATAAATGAACAGAAAAATTATACAAGATTAGCAAGCACGTTTAAAGTATAAGATAAGATAAGCCCCTTGTAGCCGTGGCCGTTAAGCCGCGGTAGCCTAGTGGCTTGACCTACGGTCTCTCGAGCAGAGTCAGGGGTTCACACCCGATTCGAACCCCTGAGTTTAGGTACTTATGTGCGAAATTACATTTGAATTTACCACTGAGCTTTTTGGCGAAGAAAAAAAACGCGGGGAGACGTGTGTAAAGTCGCCAATCTGAATTGGGCCCGCTTGAGGACTATAGCCCAAACCCTCTCGTGATAAGAGGAGGTCGTGCGAAGCAGCAGAACGTAAAAATAGGCTGTTAAAATAAATAAAATAAATAAAAATAGGGTGTTGGTTGGGTGCATTAATAGAATTTTATGACGGCGCCTGCGCCGTGACTAAAAATATTACCTAAAAAAACGATTCTTTGAATTTCACCAGGCGTTTAAAATAAACACGCGTCAATTTGACGGTTCGAGGCGTATTCGCAAGTCTGTTTGTTCATAGGCAAGGAGGATCAAAGGAAAAAAAACAGTATAATCTTTCTAATTAACAACAAAAGGAAGTAAAAGCCTGATAAAGATATGGCGCTTATTACGTTTTGTTGGAAAGGTCTTTAGTGTTTTTTTATACCGACAGGCAACGGGTCAACAATAACAGACGACGCACAAATAGCAAGTCATAACTATTGTAGGTGTAGCGTAGACATGAGAAGAGGTTTAGAAGCGGCTTTACAATACAACCTCTTTTTCAGAGCATAATTTGTTTCTTAAAAAAACATATTTTATTAATTTGACTTTTTGGTACCTAACCTAATGTCTTTAGCCATTAGGTTATTATTATTATATATTAATTCATTGAAATGAAAAATCCAGTTCAGTTTTCTTTCAGTGACATTGTAAAACTCAAAAAGTAAGTCACTCATTTTATTCACACATTTTGTTCACTTATTTTATTTTACCGCGACTTTTATTAATTTCGGACACTCACAATAATGATTTTATTATGTGTAGGTACCAAATTTCGAGTCAATGATGAACGATGTTTAGTAATTTGGGAATAAAAGCGAAACTACGTTTGTATGAAAGGTTGAGAAACGCCGTGCGTACTGGGAATATAAACGCTGAACTTTCTACCTATCTACGGACATTTTTAACTCATACGACATGTACACGATAGTCAATCTTTGTACCTAAATATGTTTTAATCATTTTATTATACTTGGCCATGTCTTACGGTTCTCCGGTCAAGCGCTTACCTGTACGCAGGTATTCATGCGGGGCGAATTTCCCGGAATCCGGCGATGATCCTGCGCATCCGAACGCGCTTCCATCTCCATTAACCCTCGCCATTCTAAACTAAACCCTATGAACTGTAACAGAAATAGAACTGAACTCCAATAGGCATCATTGAGGGTGGTTAAAGCGTTTTGAAATGGAAACAGTCTTGATAAGATTGATCGAGTGGTAAAGAGAACAGATTATCTGGGTTTTTGGGGTAAAAAATCGGTGACTTGTCAAATTCATAGCATTCTGAGCTACGGATTGACCGATCTTCTATCGGTTTCGGTTGTATTAATGGATTTTATGGGATAGTCGAGGAATTTTGTAGGCGATTTGAGTTTGGGAAGACACTAAAATAAATATAAAAATAGATAGAGGTCAGTATTTTATTTTTTAATCAGTTTATTCAGCTTCTACCGGCTACTGAAGCTGATACAAACGTTAATCTAACCAATTAGGTGAACGTACAGATATAATTTCTAGGTTTGCCTAACACCTATAGTGTACCTACCTGTATGAAACCCCCTGGTTCAGTTTCATTGCTTCACGTTAACAGAATTACATTTTATTAACTTGCATAAGTAGGGGAGGCCGGGGCTGAAAGTTCCGATTTTCAAATAACATGGAATTATATGATGAAAATGATAAGTTTTCTTTTTGATACTTAAATCTATTAAAGAATCTTAATCGGTCTTTGTAATAGAATAGTCATTTCTGCCAGTATCTCAATAGTTTTTTTTTACAGGAATATTTCTGCAAAATTTCGGAAGGGAACATTCAACCCCGCGTTGGGGCAAGTTGTTCCGTGTGTGGGGCAAATTGTACCGCTTGGATAATAGAAATAAAATATGAGAATAATATAGGTTTCTTTTAAATAAAACGGTAATTTTTAAAGTTACATTTATTGTGTGTTAATGCAATGCTATAAACTATACAGGAAACAACAACAAAGCATTACTAGTTACATCTATATAAACGTTTTGCACTGGTTAACTAAAACTGAGATCTATTGGCTTATAAATCTTACTACCTACATGCTTAATAATAATTTAGAATACAAAAAATCTAACTGGAAAAGATTCTCGAGATAAACACTTTTTTAGAACTAAAATATACTGGCACTTCCATAACTAAAAAAAACATAAACATAACTGGTAACCTTCAGATAAATGTTTCTTCTAAACTATAGGTAATAGAGATTCATCAAGTTTAAACTCTTATCAAATACATAACTGCATTTATTTTAACTAAATAACACAACTAGTAACCTCCATACTAACGTTTCATTAATAAGAGTAATGACAAGTGAGATCACAACTTCAATTCTAATCAAATAACAAAACAAAACGTATTTATTTTCTTTCATCTTGTATGACAGCATTGGCAGCTTGGCGTAATAACGGGAAGGTTTTCCTCTCTCTGTTTTTCGGTTGTACGTACCATCCTAAAAAAAAAGAATTTAAAAAAAAAAAAAAAAAAATTATTTGAAGGGAGTAAGTTGTTCCGGGGAACAACTTTCCCCCTTTAGGAGGGAACTTGTAGCCCCATATTAAGTTTTTGTATAAAAACTGTCATAGTAGCAAATTAACGAAATCAATTGAAAAAACATTCAAATAATAAGATACCTAACCAATGCCACTATTAAATAGGAAAGATACACATACATCGGTCAATAATAAATAAAAATAGACCAAAAAGGCTAAATACGAAAAAATTTACTCACGTGGTGTTCTATAGCACGGTGCACACAGCCACTCATCCGCCGCTGGCGGAGCAACCAAGACGGTCGCCAGCGCGGCGCGTCACCTGATGCTTAAACGACGCACTTCACGTGTTTTGCTATCTATTTCCTTTACAAAGTTATAACTGTCGGAACAATTTACCCCGGGAACTTCCAGCCCCGGCCTCCCCTAATCGGTAGGTAGATTATTTGCAAACTTTCTTTATCTGGTGTAAAATTGTAGTATTATTCCTGAATTTTGCTATATTAGCTATACTCAACTATAAAAATGATATTTATTAGAATAATGTTCACGCGGTTATTTGAAAGTTACATGCGTTTGATATTCTTTAATATTATTATTTATTTATTATTAATGCGTGAGATACAATTATAAAAATAGTAATTATTCTTTATCTCAATAGACCTGGGATTTAGTAGATAATATTAAGCTCAAAAGAACTGTTTCCTTTGCAACAAAGTAACCGCCTTGCACCAAAAGCCGGTAAGTCATAAACCCATAAATAAACAAACAAACAAACAAGCGAAAACAATGCAGGTAAAAAGCCTTGTAGCTAATACCATTGTTTGATTTATTGGATGTATTGAGAACAATCCTAATTCTTTGTAAACAGCGACTTTAGTCGGGGTTTAGCCACTTCGAGTGATCTATTAGCGGAGCAGAGGCACCTTTACCTTTTACCACATCAGGGCGGACACGGCCTATAAAAGCACGATTTCGAACACAATTCGAATGAAGTGTCAATGTTTGCGTGCGAGGACGTCTGTGTGCGTGCGAGGACGTCGGTACACTTGTAAATGTGTGTGTACCAACTACGCGGGCCAGTGATCCACTCTCCATCTCCGGATGAAACAAATGACGGTAAGGGCGAATTGTGCGCGAGTTGCGCGCCGGCTAGATTCAGGCGGTTGATTCCGTGGCCTTTCTGTATGTAGTACTATTTAATCTGTGCTTTTACTTTACAATTTACCTTACTTTTTGGGTATTTCCAAACTTAATAGAACATTAGATATCTGCTGGACGAAATATGGCACATATGTATTGCTAAGTTATCCAAACACAGAGTCGGAGTCTTAAATACTTTTAGGGCTCTTTTAGATTTCAGGTGCCCTGTTTGTGTGAATATTCTAAACACCTGCTCTATTATTTAATCTACTTACGTACATAAACTCAGTTCCATGCACGTAATTATAAAGTAAATTGTAACAGAATTATGGAAATATGGCTTAATCTGGTGGACATTAATAAAACAAACACATTCATCTCCAACGAACAACGAAGCGTGTGGTGGATATTAATTTCTGTCCTTTTTTCTGTCGAAGCATGGTGTAGTAA
Source organism: Aethes cnicana (assembly GCA_963971205.1). NCBI lineage: Eukaryota > Metazoa > Arthropoda > Insecta > Lepidoptera > Tortricidae > Aethes > Aethes cnicana. Next base: position 11,725,417 of record OZ020274.1, on the reverse strand, counting down.
GTACCTATTAGTTATGTATTTTATCTTTTTAAGAAAAGGTATGAATTCGGAGATGACGAGTTTTACCTAGAGAAATGGAAGAAAGGAACAGTACCGACCCCACATAATGTAGGATAATGGGAAAGGAGATGATGATGATGAAATACTTAAATTTGTCTTTATTTTGAATGATGGCTGTGATTTATCCTATCTTCTGGTTGGACCTAAAGTTTGCACTCGAACATAGATATATTACACACAAACACAATCCAGAATTATTTTGTCTCGACTGACGTTTCATTTATTCCAATCTAAAAATAAAATCTCCATTGATCTTCACAGCAACTGTTTCGAGGGATCTTTCGCACCCAATTATAGCCTTAATGTGACGCAGTTATAGGTACCAAAATCCCTTTCCTGCCGGAATCTTTTGTGTTATACGAGAAATCCGTGTCTAACCTTTTTTGTATGAAAGGTTTATTGATGATTATGGGGATTACATTTAAACCGTTTAAAATGTAGCGTAGTTTTGAATTTGTTCTGGAATAGATAGGTACATTCGCATTTTGTATGGACTATCCGAAGATTAAACTTGATCTTACGATTGAAAAAATCAACCCTGTGTTTTTTTTCGTACATACAAAACGTTACTCATTTTAAGTTTTTCGTAAGTCTAAAAGGAGCGTTTAAATAATTTCGCCCGTAGTTCAAAGAGTTACTAGAACTTACCTACTCCGTTTGTAATTTATGTATGGAAAGCTAGTGACGCGAGCCACTTTTAAAAAGAGGGATCATCTACTTGAGAAAATAATTTGAAAAAAGCATGTAATAAGCAGATGAGTGCAGGTTTCCTCACGATGTTTTCCTTCACCGAGAAGCTCAGTGGTAAATTCAAATTGAATTCCGCACATAAGTAAACTTGGAGGTGCGAGCCGGAATCGAACCGCCGACCCTAATGGTAGTAATGTAATAAGCCATATTTAATTTGCATCAACCGTATATCACTGTTGAGAGAAGGCCTCTCCATTCTTTACTATATTACAGGCCGCTGTACACATTGGGCCAGCATAACGGGCCAACGTGTAGAGATCGATCTACTTGGCGTTATGAGCTGGCGCCAACGTTGGCCGGCCAACCGATGTCGTCGATTTTACGTGCACACCTTAACCTATAATAAGTATTACCATATGGACGAACAGTGCCTAAGAGAATGTCAAAATATATGGAGCAAACTGCCATTAGAAAATACGTTCCAACCAATATGATAATTACGCGTCTTTATAACGAAGGCCAAACGGGTGCCCGAGCTGTAATAGATCAATGCGTGCACACATATAAATATGTAGTACCTATCTTGGCTCGCTCTACCAAGTATAGCTCTAGATGTTGGCTCAACATGCTGGACCACTACTTTGGCCCAATTTGTATACGCTCAGTCATATAAGCCGGCCTCATCCACCACTTCGCTTGCTAACTGCCAACTGTAATTATTTTGCATACATTTAAACCAAGTTTACAAAATCCATTTCAAAATCTCATCGTTCTACAAATTGATAGACAAATTCTCATGTTAAAGGAATTAATCTCCCATCGCATTACCCCCGAGATAACAAATTCATATCGGAGGGGGGAGGAGGGGGCCGCCCACCACCCACTCATTGTCTTGAGCTACAGCACGACACACATTAGAAGGCGCGCGTCGAAGCACTTAAGCCGTTGACGCAGAGTCTATTATTGCTTAACCCACGCGCCTTCTAAGTTGTGTAAAACTGTACGTTCACATAACTCGCTCGTTCACTGCAACGTTTTATGCTTTACGTAACTATCATTGTAACTTGTATTACTTAAGTAAATAATAATTACTTAGATTCCATGGGCAAGCCTCCTCCCATCACGACAGGGTTTGGGCTATAGTCCCCACGCAGGCCCAGTTGTGATTGGGAACTTCACACACATCATTGAATTACTTCGCAGATGCGTGCAGATCTCCTCACGATGTTTTACTTCACCGAAAAGCGCAGTGATAGATAAATTCAAATTGAATTTCGCACATTAGTAGACTCAGAGGCGCGAGCAGGATTTGAACCCCAGACCCTATGCATGAGAGGCGGTAGGTTAAACCGCTAGGCTATCAAAGCTTTTTAAAGAAAATTCGTCATAGTATCCTTCCGGTATGAACCTTTGACTTAAAATGTTATCTATTACTATTACTGAGTTGTTTAATTTATCCGAGATAATACAAATATGTAATAAATGCAGTTAATAGTTATTTCACCACAAAAAATCAATATAATAACAGGTTATGGGCCCGGCACGCTTCCACGCAACACCTGTGCAAACCCAAGCGGGCAGCTAAAATCTGAACACAGCAATACAAAGGGCCGGCTCATCATGGAACTAGCTAGAAACCAGCTGTCACCTGTACATTAATAGCGCGACTCGCTTATCTCGTCTCCCGTCTCGGATAGATAAGCACGCTCCATCGACCGGTGGGCGTGGCGCGGCACGCCCCCGCCAGACAGAGAGCGCCTAATCTCGGATAACGGATAAACCTAAACTAACCCATTGGAGGAGGGCTTAGCGAATGTCAACGCCTAGCCGCGCCATTGGTACCTCGGATTAGGCTTGGGTGTTATATACGAAAGTAAAGCCTTAGACACGCGCCGATATATATAAAAAGAAAAAGAACCAGCTCCCGCGATTTTCTTCTGTATTCGCTCAGATCGTTCCCGCGGGATCTATGGATTTTTCCGAGTTAAAAAGTAGCCTATGTATTTCCTCGTAGTCTTAACTACAATCGTACTAAATTCCATCGAAATCGGTTCAGGGGTTTTGTTGTGAAATAGCCTAAGAGACAGCGCAGAAAGACAGAGTATAACTCTAAAATCCTCAAAATTTTCAGGAAGTACCTATATGGGCAGGTACTTGTCTCGCACCTAGTATCTATTTATTTTGATTGAATTTATTCACAGTTTCACCGTTTACGTTCTTGCATAACATTTCTACGAGCTTCGATTAGATCCTTCAAGTTTGAACTCTACGGTTCGCTTCGTAAGGTTGTTGTGTAAGTAACAAGATGTGAAAATGGCGCATTGAAGTAAATTAGGATGAATTTGAAGACAAAAGGACGATGGGTGATTCGGAGGTGAACTCGGTCGCTTGTCGGCTTGATTTGAGCGTTAGGTTGTGTAAGAATTAGCAAATTAGGGCTGAAGTATAAGAAATTTTCCAAAAAATAAATTATATTTATATACCTATAGGGTTGTTTTATACGTCAATCGCACCACAACGGCGGCCACACGTAGGCGGGATAGCCAACTTACTAATAATGCAAATTCGAAAGTAACTGTGCCTGTCTGTCTATCTTCCTCTTGACGCTTAAACACCGCTAGACCGAGTTCGATGAAATTTGATATGGAGATAGCTGGATTCAAAGGAAAGGACATAGCCTAATTTTTAGGGTTCCGAAGTCAGCTAAGTAGGCTGTACACGAGTCATCGTCGACCAACTTATGAAACGATTAAAAAACCAATGATTTCTCTCGAGCGGCAGGGGCGTCGGGCGGGCACGTCATACCACAGGCTAGCTAAGATGCTAAATAAGTCTTAGAAAGGTACGGTGGGCATCGGCTATTTATTTATTTAGTTCCCTCATTTTTTCATAGATCCCACCATCAGAACTAAACCAAATTAAAATGGGACCAATTCGGAGGTACCACATTTCGATTAAAAAAATAATCATACCTACACAAAAAAAAAACCTATAGGTATACGCGTCGACTTGAGAACCTCCCTTTTTTTCATCAGTTGAAAAGCCAACAAAGTAATGTTAAAGATATACAGATGGCAACCCGGGTCGTTCTATACCACGGCTCTCCACTTCGCGCGACAGTGGCAGCGCGGGCGTTTTACTGACACATTGCGCGCGACGGTTGCGAACTAGGGCTTCCAATCCCGGGATCCCGGGATCCCGGGATCCCGCCTATTTTTTAGGGCTTTTTCAATCCCGGGATCCCGGGATTGAGTTTCCTATCAAAATAATCGGTCTTCATCTATGATGTAAAGATAATTTACTGAGATATTCATTCATCATATCAGCTGCTTGACCGATCTTGTGCCATAGAAATCAGCAGGACCCTTCGGACCTTCACCTGGTCATCACAACATCTTTTTGGAGGCTTTTGACATCTTCTCTCCCGGTTTGCGGTTGTCATTTGTGAACTTTCTCAAATATTAGAGTTACTACTGAAGTTTCGCAATTCTTCCGATTCTTCGGACTATGTCGGTGATAAGTTCTTTTGAGGATATCATCCACATATCATCATTTTTGATTGTATCAAATACAAATTAGCCTCTACGTTGTCGTTTGAATGAACTTGAATTTTTTTATGAGACACATCATTGGCATCAGCTGCACAGCCGAGACAAAAAAACTCATGTTTCTCATTGAACTAACTAAACATACCTAATTGGTCATTTTCTTCCTGGTGTAGGTACATAATCGTCCCCTTTCGAGCACAGAAACCGACTGTTACGGGAGTTGGTAGGTACCTACAACATGGACATTAGAGACAATTTTCGTCTTGTCCATATTCATTTTCAGACCAAGTCGGTTGGAGACTCTTCTGAGATCAATAAATATAGCACTGACATCTTCCAGGTTTCAGGGGTTCAGGATTTACTACCTATACTATCATCGGTAAGTCGAATATGAGTACGAACTACCAACTCCTCATGTAGATTATTGACGCCTCGTCCTTTTTAGTTCAGAACCATGAAAGCATCCTCGACTGCAGCTGTAAACAGCTTTGTGTAATTCTCCGCATCAAAGGAATAGAATTTGTGCTGTCCTGTGTCCAACGGGTAGCGGCGTTTTCATACAGAAACTTCAACACTTCGAAATAGTGAGTGGTACGACTGTACCCCCCCCCGCGCCAGCCTCTGGCTCTTTGACTAAAGAGCCAGAGGCTGGCGCGGGGAGATTGCAGCACAGCCCTTCGGCTGTTGTGGATTACGGTATCAATAGAGTCAAATGATTTCTTGTCGTAGGCGTAATCCACGAATGCCATGTAATGTGGAAGGTTTTATTTACTTCGGTCTTCTGTATAACCATCCGGCCGGTAAGTCTAAGTACTGTAGCCCTTTCTGAAATCGACTTTTTTGGTATTCAGGAAGTAGTCAAACCTGTGCGAAAGACGGTGGGCGATACGATAACCCTCAAAAACCGCTTGTAATCATGAGACGGCGGTATGATGGATAATACTTCAGTAAGGTTAAGGTTTTATCTAAGCCATCTTGTAAAACTTCTGCCTGAACTGTTTAAAACAATTTGCGATTTGATTTGTATTAAGATGTTTTGTGTCATACGTTAAGTCATCTTAAATTTGGTATTTTTTTGCATAATGAAACTCCCATCACATACAAGCAGTACCCAATCCCGGGATCCCGGGATCCCGGGATTGACTGCGGCAATCCCGATATTAATCCCGGGATTACGATAGTCCCGGGATTTGGAAGCCCTATTGCGAACCGACGAGCGGCGGGCGTCGCGATCGCGCATTGTATCCGTAAAACGCTCGCCGCTGCCGCTGTCCCGCGAAGTTGTGGCCGAGCGGTAAAATCGGGACTCCTGCGCAGTTAACGCCGCGAATTCGCACGTTGTTGCGTAGCTCCAATCAGCAGATTACTTAGTGCTGGCAGACGCTAACATAGTAATTGGTAACTGATCGGTATCCTTGTACCTAACAAGGATACCGATCAGTTGCCGAGTTTAGTAGATTTTTGCTTATTAGTACGTAAGTAGGTCTAAGCGGTTCTAGTACTTTTTACCCGTGAGGGAATGGAGATTCCATGTCCTTGGGCCTTATCCGTGTTTGTAAATAGGGATATCAGATTTCTAATCCCTATACAAACTCGGATACGACTCCTTGGAGGCATGTCGTAAAAGGCGACTAGGTACTGTACCCACAGTCAGATGGTAGGGAGTAGGGACTGCCTGGATAGCTACCACTCACCGACTACCCAAGTACGTCGCAAAGCAAACTCGCTGTGTTCCAGCATGGATGACCGTGTTCCAGACGTTCCAGTTCCAATCCAGGAAAAGCGCCCATCTTAACTTAACCTCAAATATCGTCACTATAGGTAGGTACGTTTTGCATGTCCCATATCCCATATATGCTGCTAGTGCTATTATTAGGTGCGTTTTAGTAAGCAGAATCACTTTTCTACACAACTTCAACCTTCATCATCATCATTTCAGCCGAAAGACGTCCTCAGCTGGACATGGGCGGAAAGCGAGTAGCACTGCATCCTTATTAAGATAATTTTGAAAGCCATCCCTGAATTCTCTGATATTTACCAAACCACATTCACATAACGCCCACAGAGTAGAACAAAGTGGCCTAATGATAACGCCGCAGAAGCTAGTTCCCACTTAATAATATGTGGGTAGAGAACCTGCACGACAAATAAATTTGATGTTGTTTTATTTTTAAAGGAAAGGGATACCTATAAGGTGGGTAAATCCGTACATCAAAAAAAAAAAAAAAGAATACAATACTTAATACAAGATACGGTCACGCAATAATTGTTGTGCCATTTCTGTGAAGCGTGCCCAATATGCATTTTAAAAATCGTGTTGAAAGGTAGCTTCATTCAAAATAATCCCAGACTAAAAAAAAAACAGTTTAATTAGCAACGTGCTTATTATTATTATTAAATCGACCCCGAATTTAAATCAATCTACTCGACATATAACATTGGTCTTTTGCATGTTGTTTACCGCCCGATTCCTACATCCAAACAACGCCTCGTTGTGTCTACGGAGGGTTAAAATTTGATATTTGCTCCATCTTAGACATCTGTCAAATTTTAACCGTCCGTAGCCAAAACGAGGCGTGTTTGGATATAGAAACCGGGCGTAAGCTGATGAGTAAGTACCTATTTTCTTTTAAAATCGTTTTTATACTCTAATGAGTACTGAACTAACTAGGTAATTAACATAATAAACTTGTTAGATAAATAGATTTCTCGTTCTCATGTTTACCGAGGTACATTCTGAAAGCGCCCACAGAGTAGAACGAAGTAGCCTAATGATAGCGTCGCGTGTAAATCTGGTTCCTTAATTATGACACGGCGGCGCTAAAAAGATAAAAGATTTGGTCGCGGCGCTAAGTGGGGACAGTTACCGCGCTGTTTGACTGCGCTGTGTACACTTACAATTTGTGAACGAATGACTCAACGTTCCTGGTCAATTTGCTTGCTCTAGTATTTTTGGACGATTCTGTTTCATCCATTTTTATGTTCTGATTGACTTTTTTTATGTCACATAAAAGCAGAGCTTTATTTGTATACTTTCTACGCGCTATATTTGCAAATAATGAAAAGCAAAATACATTTTTAAGACCTTTTCATGAAGTACCTAAGTAACCTGTCAACAACGGGCGGACACGGCCTTTAAAAGCACGACCTCGAACAACACAATTCGAATGAAGTGTCAATGTATGGAAAGCGCACTTGGCCATACCTACCCGTTACCAACAATATGTAACGAGTTATCTGAGGATACAATTCAACAGATACGCATCAATCTAAAGTCAAAGAAAATTTTAAAAGCGCACTACCTACCGAAATATCAATGTGAATTTAGACTTACCACTAGTTAGTTTACATATCAAGTAAGTGACTGTCAGCGGCAGATAAACTCTGTGTAGTTTTCGTCCGCTGTTTAATATTAAAAAAATGTGTATTTTGTGTGCGAGGACGTCTGTACACTTGTAAATGTTTATGTACCAACTACGCGGGCCAGTGATCCACTCTCCATCTCCGGATGAAACAAATGACGGTAAGGGCGAATTGGGCGCGAGTTGCGCGCCGGCTAGTTTCAGGCGGTTGATTCCGTGGCCATTCTGGATGTACCTAGTACTATTAAATATTCTGTGCTGTCTCTTAAGGAATTTGAAAATAATACTTACCTAGGTAGTACCTTCCTAAAACAGTGAAGATAAATTTCCTTGGGTATTTTATTTTTTGGGAGATCGAAAATTTTAACAGAGAAAGAGAGAGAGCGCGGGAGAGTTGAAGACACATTCTGTGTTCCTCATAAATGAAGATCTGGAAATTATATCAATTAACAGATTTATGTAAACAAATTGAAATATAATTACATGTTACCTACTCCAGTAATCGGATTGAGCGTCGTTTATTATCCTACTTAAAGACAAACGATTGATCTTTTGTACGAAGTGACTGTTAGATACCTACAAGACACAATAAAATATATTAGGTAACAAGGAAACAATATTGAATAACAATAGGTAACTACTTCTATTTGCGATTTTAAAATTAAGGACCTTTGTTTTCATTTATGTTCTTGTCTAGATCAATGTAAATGTACCTAATCCAAATATCTACACCAGTTTTAATGCCAGCTACTGCTATACCTATAAACCCTAGCTAGCTATGTGTATTCTTGTAACAGACGTTCTAAAACACTCCTTCTCTTCCTTTATTCAAGTATAGCTATAAAACATAAAATCGATTTTCTTATTTAAAAAAAAGAAAAACAACTTAATGTAAGCAATCGTTGATAAATTTGATTTGATGAAAAACACATTAGACTAAATAAAATAAATCTCAAAAAGCAAAGGTTTTAATAAATTTAAAATCTCAAAACTTAATTAATAATACGAAATAAGTAGGTATGTAAGGAACAATTTCAAGACAAAAAACGAGGGAAATAGGTATCTAAATCACCGCCATATTGCATCACTAGATAATCATTACCGTGATACCATTAAAAGTAACCACCTTCCGCAATTTTAAGTCGGGAAATTATGAAAAATTAACTGGCAACACCGCTTCGAACGACCACGTACTATACCCATTAACCTTTCCACCACCACGCGAAAAACAAAAGCACCACCAATTTGAACTCTACCTAAATAACCTAAACTGTCTTTTACGTTGTAGGCTTTGTCATGACGTGACGACTGTGGCGGGGAATGGGTCAGGTGAACTGCGATAATTTTTCCATCCCATCATAGAGAATCCTATAATGAATAAAAATGTTAGTGCTTAAGGATATTGCTATTAAGGAGGAATTAACACACTGATTTATTTTATGCGGGTATTCTGTTCAGGTATTAATGACACAGGAAGAATTAAAAGGACCTATTAAAAATATATCCAAGATTTTTTGTCATAATTATCAAAGACTTGAAAAAAAATCAACTTATTCAAGGAGAAAAAGGAGTGGCTACTATCTAGAGGGTGCAGACTTCACACCATCCTGTTATGTAATGGTATTTCATGTTTTTATCGCTCACCACATTGCGGTGTACGATACAAATAATTGTTTAATTTTAATGCATCTGTGTGACATTTAAATTAACTTTTACGGATAAAAAACATCCTCCGCGAAATACGTCGAAACAGCGATAACAGAACAAACAACGAACAAACACGTCCGAGCAATCGGAAACATCTCGCGATAATCTGATCGTGATAAACGCAACAAATTAAGCGGCGGGCAATCTGCGAATTACAAGTGTAAATAATGCCGCCCAACCACCACCGTGGGCTGGGCTTAAAAAAAACGTTAAAAATAGCGGCTTAAAAAGAAAAGCGCTGAAACGGGAAGCTCGTATCGGTTTTTCGCGCGGGCGGTCCGCTGGGCGGGGCCGCAGTACCGCGCCGCGCGTCGGCGAGAGTGCACGCGTGCCGCGCCGTGACGGCATGTCGATCTCGTGAGTTGACAAGATGGACTTTCAAAGTGCTATGGAGACGTTCGCCGAAGCCTGGGCCGCAGCCAACACAGTCAAGACCGAGGGGGCCAACGAGCTGGCGCAGGTCAGTTTCTGCTTTTTTTTCCTGAAAATACTGGCAGGCGAGAAATTGAAACTTTTATCGTGGATAAAAAAAGTTCATATTTTTCATAATTATTACGCAGGGAGGGATTAATATAAATAATAAAGCCGTATACCATAACTGGATAGATATAATACTAAGTAGGTATTGTGTTTTTTTTTCAATAATACAATGTAGCCTACCTACAATGAATGTCAAAAACGATTTTCATAAGCGGCACCGCCGTGAAAACGCATCTTTGTATGCAGATTGAGTCGTTTAATATGATTTAGGAACAATTAACACAAGCCAAGTTCATCAAGATAAAAATAATTTGCATTTCATAATGCGACACAATTGTAACGATGTTACTTCGTATGGGAGGAAGGTCGGAGGAGATCGAGAGCCTAATTTTGATAAGATGTCGATAAGAGGGTTTAAAAACTAAAGAAACGGAATTAGAAGATAGCGATGTACGTAATAGGGGAGACGACAACTTTTTTTTCGATCAGGAAGATTATTGAAAAGTATTGGACACGTATTTTTTCTTTTTCAACGTAATCAAACTTATACGGAGATATATTGAGTTCAAATGTCGCGTGACGTCATGGTTAGGTACGATTTACACCTAACGGTGACGTAGTTAGCCCCCACTCTCCAACTTTAATGCGTTTTAACTCAGTCATTCTTTGTTAATTTGACAAAACAAAAAATACGTGTCTAATATTTTTTTATTACCTGACTGACGGACTAATTAGAATTTCGATTTCTTCACCCTGTCGTCATCCCTATTCGGTTGCTTGCTTTGATGTTCACGCTATTTAAAAAAAAAACAAGTCTCTGCACGAATTTAATTTATTGTTTTTATAATTTATCGATTGGCCGCCATTCATGCACGATTTATTTTAATTTGCAAATCATTTTAACATCAAGAATACACTAATTTTAAAAATCTATCCGTTATTCATATACTTAGTCTTCCTTATTTTTCTTATAATAAATATCTCATAACTTAATAAATCTGAGATATTATATACTACTTTTGTTATATGACATGACGGCCGGATTGGTCCAGTTGGTAGTGACCCTGCCTTCTGTTCCGATGGTCGCGGGTTCGAGTCCTGCTCGGGCAAGCTTTGAATGAATGAATGAATGAATGAATTCTTTGTTGTGCGATAAATTTAGGTAACATAGAGTAGCAGTTACAATTGCTAGTAAATTAAGTTCTACCAAATCTTACCTTGAATATTCGTGTGTGAGAGCACGAATGTTTGAATTCAAGTCATGGATGTTTAGTATTTAGTATATGTATGTATTTCTCTATATAAGTATTTATGTCGTTGTCTAGCACCCATAATACAAGCGTCGCTTAGTTTGGGGCTAGGTCAATATGTGTGACATGTCCCAGGATATTATTATTTGATAAAAAAAAAATTAATGCCTAAATACAGATATTTTGGGGATAACTATCTTTAAGTAAATAATTAAATATACCTTTTAGGTGCTTATCCCTTCCCTTTTAGTAAACAATCATTCCTTTAAGCGACACCTCCACAACCACATCCGTTTATTTACATCCCACTTCTGGGAACAGGCCTCGTCTCATTCTCATTACGAGGGGATCTGAGCTAATAGTCCCCACGCGGGCCCAGCGTGGATTGGAGACTTGAGATAAATAGGTTATATACTTTATTGATATATTATACATTTGAAATCTGTTAAGGTAGTTAGAAAGCAGACACGAAAGGCTTAAAAATATTTCATATGTGTGTATACTTTGGGAAATACACACTTTTTGTAGTAGTGACTTGTGACCAACATCTTATTGCATAAACTGAAACTCAATTGGCTAGGTACTTACATGTGTAGGTAATAAGAAAAAGAAAGATTTAGGCTAACTAACTTAATATATAGTCACACTGTAGTTACAAGTAGGTAGTATGAGCATTATCTTATTTGCAGTAAAACAAAATAGTTTATAGCTTAGCTCTGAACGGGGTACTAAAATACTATTTAGGGTAACTAGCATACTTTAATCCAAAGCTACATAAAATCTGTAACCTTTATAGGCTCCCGCACCATGGTAATGGAATTCTATATAATGAGCTACCTAATTTATTACCCTATCAAATAACATAGCAGATTATTGTGCAACTTAATTGTGATTTAAGCGTGGAAGTTATTATTCTACTGGTTTTGCTGCGGTCGTGTTTGACTAAAATAAATTGAGTTAGGTATTTATATTAGAACGTTGTGAGTTTATACCAGTTTCATGGTGATTTCATTTAGGTCTATTTCTAATTGAAAACATCTTATTACAAAGGTACCTAATTGATATAAGTAGGTATACATACTATAGCAACCACCAAGACCAAGTGAAGGTCGCAGAATCTCACTGGACGCGTTTAGCACCGGACCGGTGTACCTATGTGACGAAAATTGGGACAGATCTATAGGCACTTTTTGAGAGGTTTGGTAATGAACATCCTTTAGCTGATATATGTCGATGACAATAAGTTTTTGCAACATGTGCACCGGTTAGTCAAAAACGAGTAAGTCAAAGACAAATAACCAACAACAATGTTTACCTTATAATTATTTCAAAGGACGAAAAAGGGTTTTTAGCAGGTAATTGCTATGTATGCTGCTTGGTTAGAAACAGCATACTGTTACGTCAAGGTGTTACTTAACATATCATTATGAACCAATGACAAAAACAAAATAGACTATAAAATAACGTCGGTAAGTGTAAAAAAAAAGGTTTTACACCTTTCACGCAAATTCTGCTTTGAAATAGAATGGACATATAGGAGTATATTCCATACAAGGATAATCTACTTCCGATTAACATAGATAAGCTAAGGGTGTACCTACCTATGTTGATTGCATTATGCATCTTGTAAGTGGCACAAGACCGGTTTAATTGGCAAGCCTCGGCGGAGGCCTATGTCCACCTCAGTGGACGTCTTTCGGTTGATATGATCGACTGATAGACAATTCATTTACCAAATAACAAACTATAAATTTTAAAATCCTTTTTTAAAACAATCTTTTATTAAAGTATTAATCAAGACGGATCAAACTAGTCCAAACTAGATGGGGTTGTGTCGTTTAACTACCGAGTTCCTATGGCCACCTTCCAGTTCCGTCATCAGATCAGCTCCATGTCATAATAATTTTGCATTGTCATCCGATTTACACATGCATGAAAAATTTCAGCTCAATCGGTAACCGGGAAGTGGATCAAATTTAACTTGCAAGATTTTATTACAGACAGACAAACATCGGGACAGGTGAAGCTAAATAAAAGGTTGTAAAAATGGCTACTGAATACTCCTAGTTTAAGACCTTCTTAAATAATAAGAAACGATGATTCGAATATACCTATTACTGCCACATGGATATACGGCAGTAATAGGTATACTACTAATACTACTACTACTACTACTACTTCTACTGCTATTACATACTACAGCACTACGGAGACTACGGTGTACCACGGAGAGTACAGCATAGCTTTATCTCTCGACATATATTATAATGGGGGGTAGTTTTTGACAGAATACCAGATACTGTCAGGTCAGTATACCTACAGAACTTTTAGTTTACCCGTTTACCGAGAATTTGTACAAAGTGTCATACATCCGTTATCGGACCTTGCTTGACAATAATCGACCGAACGAATTCGATTACGTCGATAAAATCAATGCCCCTGTTAGTAAATATCCGCCGACTGAGTTAATCCATTATCGCGGATTATTGTTCCAGCGATAACTCTATTGCCTATTGCTGATAGCGACGTAAGAAACCACTGTGTTCAAGCATTTTGAAAATAGCTGTTTATGCTATGAGAATTACAGTGTATGGACTTTACGGAGAATCACGAAATCGTAAGATAGGTCAGTTGTTAAATGCTTATTACGTTCAAGCAGTGACTAATCGCGGAGAATTGCAAGGTATAGTACTCAATAAAATTTACATTATCTAATTACACACGTTCTCAAAAAGACTTATTAGAAAAACGACAAAGCTACCTAACAGCTCTGGATTCCCCGGTATCTCTCAGAAACGAGAATAATACTTTTAATAACCACAACTATTCTCAAGATCCGTATTCACCGGCGTAACGTTACACAGATTAATTTCAGATGATGACTTCGACGTTTCGTGTTAACAAAAAAGCTGTATCCGCACAATTACCAGATGCGTAGAAAGTGGCGCGTGCCGTGGAGAAAAAATGACAGGTTAGTAGTCAAATAATCCGTGCAATTGCACACGTACGGTGAAATATTCGAGGTTCAATCTACGGGGGACAAAGCGCAGGCGCGGATCTCATTACCGTGGACAACTTTTTATGGCTGGACCCAAAGCACGAGATTGAATCTAGGGCATACGTGTTCTCGACCCGTGGGTGTCAAAAAACGAGTAAAGGACTCTCCAGAGGATGGACACTATCATGCTGAACTGTGATGACAGATCAGTCAACCTATCATCACATAGTAAATGTGATGACTAGACTTTTCGTGGTTAGATTATGTAAAATTAAATCCTACACCACACCTAATGTAGTAAATAAATCTTGTACTTTAGTATTCTTCATTTTACGTTTTGCGATCGGTATACGTTGATGACGGCACAAGCTGCTTCGTACCTAATGTTTTTTAAAAGAAGAAATAGCACAGCTGTTGGCCAGTAAATTTTGATAAGAGGTTACCTAACTATTATATAATAATTAAGAACCATCACTTCAAGAAGACAATGTGTGGGGCACAACTAATCTTGAAAATCAATCTAGGCTGAAAACAAATTAGATAATCATCTTGGATATGTTGTTACAGCGACAAGATGTGATATTAGTTTGATGTTATATTAAAATTTGAATTCCAATGGATCGATCAATGTTTAGACAGATTTTTTGCGACGGCAGCACGCGCGGCGCCCGCGCCTCCGCCCGTAATGGGCCATCTCGCGGATAAAGCCACACCGTTACCTTTCTCAAATCACGTCCACTATTGTGATATCCAATCGAGAAATGAGATTGCGGCTAACAAGTTATTTACATTGACGTTTTAATACAGACAGAAAAAAACCATTTTAAAAGGTAATTATACATTGTAATGTGGCTGCAACATTGTCCGCCGGCGGCTTTTGTGACGCAGCTTAACTTAAGATTAATTTCGCGGAACAATGAATGAGTTTATAGTCAATAACACGTGCGATAGATATCGGTTGCGATATTTGAGGTTACGAAAGCGAGTCGATTAGTCGGCGAGATAGGATCGCCTTTTTTTGGGTGAAAAAATGATTAAAACAAGGGTTCGGCGGATAAGTAGAGTTTGACGAGGTCTGTGACCGCGCCGGCCGCGGGGCAGCATTGCGCGCGCCCAAAAACTAACCATAAATTACCGGCTACTTGCGCTCGCGCAGCGCCCCGGCGACACGCGCGCTTTTTGCGCCGCTGATCCTGTTACAGCGACGATTTCTCACGAATGTCAGATCATGGGCACGCCATTAAGAAATTGTTCGGAATATTTAATGATCTGCGCATAAAATATAAGTAGCTGAAATCGATCTTGAATTTAATTTTGGAGAGTACCAGTGCGCTTATCATCCCATAAAATTATGGTAAGTATTCTTACCCCATATTTTCATATAATTTAAGATAAGAAGCTGGATAAAGAGTCGGGCGTGTGGAATTTTGGTAGCCCACGGCCTGCCAGGGCCGGACTGGCTCCTAAATATATTTAGACATCCGATTAGATTGTGATAGACTTGAATTAAATATTGTTCGAGACAGGTTTGTCATACATACCATTGGCATCTTCTGTTTTTATTTGAAGCCTATTTAAGTGAATCAATACGAATTAAATTTCTCGAATACCACCTCATTTAATGGAGTTTTATAGACAAGGCGTTTTAGTAAAATTATGGGCTAATTGAATATATCGACTACCTAGAATCGAATCTATCGAATACCTAGTTCGATCATTATAATTAAAATACCATTTAATAAAATAAAATTTAAATTAAAGATGCCACATTTTGACAGCAAATAATGGCTGCCTATCGTCAGGCGATACAATAATAATTCATAAATAACACACTTAGCGTTCAGGTCTTAAATAATTCATCGTGTTTCATCAGACAAAGACCAGCCTTTCTCCAAAGGAAGGCGACGCACCTACTCTAGCGATTACCTGCTTTTTTGCCCCCCTCATTATGCAGATTCCGGCGAAAAAGGAATAAATTTAATAACACGCGTTCGTGCGCATGCGTTATCGAACGCACTTGCCGCTGATAATCTGCGCCGCAATTATAGTCGGCGGAGAGCGCACGACACGACGACCTACTACAGGTTCAATTCCAATTTTTAATTTTCGCAATTTCAAATTTCGAAATCGACTACTTAAAATGTTTGTTACTTATACATTACTTAATCTATCGAGTATGAAAGGCTTACAATAATTGGATTGCGTTTGTCGACAATGCAGTGTGTCTAAATTGAAATTAAATTCCGATACTTAGTGGACCACGACCATAGGGAACCTTGGGCCTGCCGGACGGTGATGGAGCACATTCTTGAAGCCGATCTTGAGCTGTGTTCAGTAATTATCCACTACGTCTTTAATCTGTTTAAAAACCTGAAAAAACCAATCAAATGATGAAGTTAGTTCCTTTACCTTATTGACAAGCCAAGTATAAACAAAGAGTAGATAATAGTTACCGACTTCATAAGGAACCAAGGTTTTTCTAAACAAAGTACTTAGGCAATTTTTTGAAATAAAATCCACAATTTTCTTGTTATAATTTTGGTAAAATATAAAGATTCCACCATTATTCTTAGAACGAAAATCTAGTTAAGTACATCATAAATCCTATACTTTAAGCAGATGATTTAACTTTGCTATTATTTCAACACTCAACCGAAATGAAATCAGTTCACTTTGTATGGAAAATCCTATACGTCTTTTTTTATTATTACCTATTTACAAAAGAGGACGACTGCCTGGTTTCAGTAGGGTAATCGGTCCTCTATTCGGAACGACTTTAACCATTTCCCCAAAAATTCTACACAAAGTGACCCGATTTCATTGCGGTTGAGTGTATATGTAAATATTCGTGGCAAACTTAAACTACGTTACTCTTGAGACGGTACAGATGTCGCTAAGCAATAGCGCTCGCTACTAAACCCTCTTATATGATTAAGGCAAGGAATGCATGTCTCCAGGCTGCGGTGGCCTAATAAGGATAATCCTCACACCTGAGGGGCAATTAATAATGTAAGCATTGAGCCCTGGATTGTAATGTTTTGCCGAGCAATCTTAAGTAATCTGGATTGTAATTATACTCGTACCCTCGTACGTTGACTGAGGAGTGCTGAGCGTGACGATGTAATGTTGTTGTTGGTGAGTTGGTCGAAGATCTGGTGTGATATTATGAGAAAAATGTGTCTCTAAATATCGTATTCTATGAAAATCTTTTCTATGGCATAGAAGAAAGAAGTAGTTCATAGTTAGAGAGATAGGATTGAGTTAGATTTCATATTTACATAGAATTAGCAATGGTTGTAATTGGAATTCCATTCGGAAAAAGGTTAGAACAACAAGTTAACAGGTGGAAATACCGATCAGATTCTTGTTGTCACAAAAAGGGGCATAAAATAAAAATGTGCGCGACACCAAACCTGCGGACACGTAGCAAGCCAAACAGGCCTGGAAAGCGGGGGCAGGCCTCGAGTGGATCAAGTCGAAATCAGCCAAAAACTGGCCCCCGTGTCTTAGCCTTGAATGGCTTAGCCCTCTGGACACGAGCAAATAGCTGACGTGGCCGCGGGCGGTTGCGCCCTGCATACACAATGTGAGCTCAGGGCTATAGCCTCCGTGGAGTCGCTTGATCGTCGATGAATGACAGATTTATTGAATTGAGACAGATTTCTTTTATTAATGGTTCCCATTATGTTTATCTGGTAGAGAACGCTATTTAGCGATAAGATCGCCTGCTGTATGTCATAGTTTTTGTATAATTACGTTTTTGTCTGTACTGTTGAATGTGTGCTGTTCAATAAAGTGTAATTGCCTAGATGGATTTTCATCAGACGATTTCTTTTAAGTTTAAACACAGGAGGATGATTTGACATTTATACAAAATTTGCCCAACTGATACATATTTCGAATACAGTACCTACAGAATCTAGTGATTTTTCAATAACTAGCTACATATCTAATTTAAAATGCATTAAGGCCTTTTCTTGATTAAAATGCAGAATTTAAGATTAATCATATCTGGTTTGTACAATTGTTACGAAATTTTACATATTGCAATAATTTATTATTTTGTTCAGTAGTATTGTTTTGTCATTGTAATGAACTAGGCAGAAATCATAAAATATTATGATGGAATATTTTTAATTCACCTATATTATAATAATATTATATTATAATAAAAGGTTTTCCAATTATTATGGGAGCAGGATCGACTACTCAGCTGTCACTTAGTTTTAGATTTAAAGCAACAACACATTTTCTAGACTTTAAAAACTTAGTGTACAACCTAGTGTTGGTATGGTGTAAGCAAATTATCTATCATTATCAAATCGTTCATAAAGTCATATGAAAAAAGCCTGCATATTGCGTCTCCACGGCCGCCGTAGTCGGCTCTGTAATGGAGTATTTCGTATTTGCTTCACTTTTTATTTTTTGCCGGTTCGATTACTCGAACGCGATGGCCTCATCATTCCGGGCGAAATTCGGGAGCGACTCGTCCAGCCTCCAGATATTAATTATCGATTGACGATAAAGTAAGCGTAAATATTGTATGATTATAAACCTTTTTCATTATGGAACACGATGCTGCTCGGTGGTTAGCTCGAGTAATTTTAGAAATTTGAAGCAATTCTGCGCGGAGCGAATCGAATTTCGGTTACGTTACGAAAATCCCCAAAAGGCTTGCTTGAAATCAAAGAGTATAGAGTAGGTACTCGTAAAAGAATAGTGTTGTAAGTATTTGATCTCCCTATGGGAATTGTTGACTCTATGGAATGACAATGATGTCACCCATACATAACGAAAACTGTAAACTTAAAATGTTTCCTTAGTAAGTTTAATTTCGGGGAAATGGGTGAAATGGTTCAGAGTGGAGGACCGATCACCCGATTGAAAGTAGGTAGTCGTTCCCTGTTTAAATAATAATCACATTTAGGTATTAATCTTTTAAATCGACTGATTTGAACCTCCCTCATTTTGAAAACTGAACCATGGCCTACCAAACATATCGTTGTATATTAAAAAACAATAAAACTCGAGTGTGGTGATAACAATCGTTGCGACAAGCACAATAGTAATTGTCGGTGCGACGTCAGCTGTCGCGCAGCCTGCCGGGCACCCCACTAACACTTTCACTGCCATCGGCACGATACGCGGGTTCATTTTTGTTTGAAAAACGGAGACGATGGCACTGAAATTGTCACACCTACTGGTTGGTTGAAAGAAGCCTGTTGTTCGCCTGAATCGCCTGTCTGAATCGCAAAATGAAAGTGGGTAAACAAGCTTACTGCCTCAACTGCCTGATTCTAAGAAAATTTCATATCAGCACATTCTAAGCAAGCCATGGAACTTAAGCAATTAAATTGGCTGGCTTATTAGTCAGGAAAAGTAACGATTAAGGGAACGATCCAGAGGAGAATACTAATTTATATTTACTTTATGCCTAAAACTTGATCTTAAATCTATATAAATCCTAAATATGATTCCGCGTAACGCGGTGGGATTTTTACCGTTCCCATGTGCGTAAAGTCCGATAGCGCCCCGAGTACGCATTGTGCCTAAAACAAAGGGTCCCGTAGCACCACTCGAGCTTAATTTTCGAGTGCGAGTTAGTGTTTGAATTGGTTTTAATCGCGGGATAAACAATAGGGATGCATTGGTGCGCGTCGACACGCCCCGCGCATGTGTGCGTTCCTTGCAGCCCTTGGCTCTTAACTTTTTTAACGCCACAGACGGCATACACCATCAAAGCTTACCGAGGTAAAGAAACTTCAAGTTTAACAGGTAGAGTTCAAATTAGCGCTATGCTTGCTATAGCGATGGCGGTCGAAGAGTTAAAACGCTATAGTAGTCATTGTCGGATGGTCGAGTTCTTTTTCCAATTTCAATTGAGCCAAAACTGAGGTCACGACTTTTATTGGGGAAACGTGACGGTATCATTTGACGGGCTATCTCTGAGCTGTGAACCCGAGAAGGTGCTTAGATGATTGTGTAATAAGTAGCAGTGAACCATAGAATAAGAATACGTTCCTTATTTTTAACTTACACCTTGCTACTGAACCCTGATTTAAAAAAAACCGTTTTTTTATATCGATGGTATAGGCAAACGAGCGCGCAGCCCACCTGATGGTAAGTGGTCACCGCGGCCCATGGATACCGAAATCCTTTGATCCTCCATCAAGAAACCATAAGATCTCGAATGCGTTGCCTACCTTGAGGCCTAAGATGGAATGCCTCTGTGCCAGAAATTTCACCGGCTGCCTTAACCCCCTACCGGAACGGTTAGCGAGGAAAGACGGCGGTAAGTACCTCCCTGGACGGACCTAGCACCAGGCCCTACCACTATATAGCTCGACGTTAATACGCTATTGTGGTGGTTGTGAATGTGTATCATGTGCGAATGGAACTTGCAGTTGATTAAAAAAATATCGAAATTGGCTTATTACCTTCGTTGCGCAAGTTGGTATAAATTATAATTAAATTTGACTCCACATAAAATTATGCAGAATCAATCAAGCGATATTAATTGATTATTATAAACTTGTCATGGGCGTACGTTCTATCCTCGGCTAATGGTACCACTGAGCTTCCTGGCTTCGTTTGCATACTGAGAAACCAACAATTACAGTTGCTGTAACTATTTAGCATAATTAGATAACCATTTGAATATCGAAAAAAGCACATTAATACTGCATGTGAACGTATGAGAACGACTTGTCCGAGTGGCAGCGAGGGTAGGGACTGGGGGCGAGTGATGTGATGCGAAACGCGTGAGCAGTCGTCGCGATCGACCGGCGCCCGCGCACTGACGGAAGCACATATACAGAAGAACACAACTAATAATGCGCGTGGAATACCCCTTATTCCGTTGACACAGAGTCTGTTATTTTCATATTAAAAAGCCATGCTGTACACGTTAGTGACATGACTCCGAACGCACTAACGTGTAGTAATCCCTAGTAAACACAAGCCTTTGATAAATATTAATACCACATTAAAGCTTCATTTACTATGCAACTACGATTTTTTACGTCCAATGCAACGGCAACAATGCATACCAACCACGATAATAGGTATACCGTTTTATTGTAGAGACCAGTAGATAACGTTTTATGAATTCAACGCTTCTGATATACATCGATACGAAAATTATTCATGCGATTTTAACAAAGACAGTACGAAATTAAATAAAAGGCCGTGTGTGTGCCTGAGCTTGTCACGCACGACGCTCCGAACGTTAAATATCCTTTCGTGGAGGAAGTTGTGGCTAAAACTTTAAATGCTTAACGATGTTTGGATGCACGCTACGTGCAACGAAAGTAATTTGCTTAAAAATATGTAACTACAAAAAAGGCTCGCATCGGTTTCTCCAGGGAGAACGACTTTTTTCACGCGAAAGTGTTTATAACTTCACGATGCGTGAACACAGCGATAAACTCACAAAATATTATCAGTGTGTAAACAAAAAATGAAAAAATAATTAGCGTGCGTTAGAAATCGTATATGCACGCATCGGAATTAAGTAATTAATGCACTGCCCGCCCCGTATCCACCGACGATCGAATGTCTCGCATCGAACACAACAATCAAAGCTCCTCCTCTGTGAAAACAGTAGCCGCGATTATTATAATTTGCGGGTAGTTGGGAAACTCGTCACAGTCGCGCGACTCGTTTATCGATTTATCGGCGGATGCGCCGCGATTACCATCGCCCGAAGCAACCGTTACACTACACAGTGCAAGTTTTTCGCGAGAAAAAAAAAGCACAATTATAATAATGATCGCCCTAGTATGGGATACCAGCGCTTGTTTATGCAAATCATTTACTAATTAAGAAGGAAAAATATTTTCAATGTTGTATGCATGCGGTTGGGAGAAAAAATTACGTGCTTAGTCTTGGGGGCCCGGCTGTCTCTATAATATGCAACGCGGACTTCTATCAATCGTTAAGAATAATACAGTTTTTGTGATGATCCATAGAAAGTATGGCATTACTTTCACCGATTCATATCGCTTGTAAAAACCACTTTCCGCGTGAGACGTCCATCAAAGATCAATAATACAACGTATATCATTTTCTGAATCTAATAGAGCTTAGTTTCGGAATATATTTCGTGCCGTTACACACTACTGGCTCCTTGTTTGCCGAGGTGGGGCACTTTAAATCGGCTTAAAGAAGAAAGGCCCGGGAAGTAAAGGGTTCCTTTCTTACGCAGGGTTATCGCCGGTTTAATCTTAGAGAGCAAATTGGGATTAATTGAACTTTTTCCTTTTAATTCTGAGGGTCTTTGTACTCACGCGTAATTCGTTCAACGTGTCGTTCGGGGAACTACATGGAGCTGTTCGATACCAGGAATCGCTGGAAATGGACAGATTATGATTATGTAAATAAAATTAACAGTAACAAACACAATAATCATCACTTCAACGCTTTATCCTTGCAGCTGATTAAATAACAAAAGATCCATTTAAAGTGCGGCATTAGATAAGATAATAATAGTCATTAATATGTACTTAGTTGGCTACTGGTTTAAGTGATTAACATTCAAAGATGGCTCAAGGAATGTAATGTCGGGTAATTAGCAAATGTCCGCTGACTCGGAAACAAGATTGAACTCGTACGCATTAATTTATTCCGTCTCAGAATGCCTTATAAAGATCCAAGTGGAACGGTTTTGATCGGTTCATTTGGGCAAAGCATCTCCGACATGGCTTAAGGAAAGAGTTGAAAAAGTCTCAGAATCATTCATTTACGAGAGCTAATAACACACTCCTTTAAAATTTATATTAAAGGCAAAAGATTATGTAGGGATTTAACTGGCATCATTTCTTTCAGAGGGAGATGCTACTCAGCTTTTTCTAGTTCCAAGGCAGGCAACCTAAATTATTTTGTAGTATCAACTCTATATCACTTGCAGTTCGCAGAGTGCGTTCGGAATTAAGGGGTGAGGGGTGGTTTAGGTATCTATAACCCGATGGCGGTTACAGGCTCTCAGGTGTGACGCGGCGGAAGCCCACTATCATTAACCTACCCACATATATGCGTACTCACAACGCACGCACCCTCACACATACGCAGAACCCTATACATACACTCCGGCCCTTCCATGTGTTGCTTATGCGTTAGGGGACGGATTACGCGAATGTTTTTTTTCCAACATTCCTTTAAACGGTTACGTAATGAATTACAATCGACCAGTTTCCATCAGCGAGCAAAAAGTTGTGATACTTAATTTACAATTGAACCGTGGCCCCTGTGTATAATACCTATTTCTTCACGAGTGAGTTGCATCGAAGAATGTTCACCTGTGACAACTGTCCATTAGTCGTACAATGGCGCCAGCTCGGTAGCGTCGACAATTGTGGAAAAACAATTATCTGACCAATTTGTGTTATTTCCGATAGATAATTCAATTTCTTGTTTGTTGTCGTTGGATATTTTCATAATATCGTACACTTTTTCAACTAAAATTGGTTAAGAGCTTGACGGCGCGCCTTTTCTCTGATGTATGCGTACATATCCTGGCGATGATTGTTGTGCAAGCTACTTTGGTGCTGGCGTAATGCAAAGCACTGATGCTGGCCATAGATAGCTGTCAATGGTCTAACAGACTCTAGTCCAGGCATGACGTGCTTTGCAGAACGCCCTATGTGCGGCATAGAATCTCCTCGCCCGTTTGATCCCGCCCATACAAATGCAACAAACTTTTTAGTACTAATAAGGTCAAATAGCGACTAGATAAACTAGTCTTTCTTAAAGTGTCGAACGCCTAAATACATTTTGCTTAATCCCACTCTGTAAAAGTAAAACACAGAGGGACACTCGCTACGGCTGTTGGGTAATAAAACGCTAAATATTAAAATTACTGTCCGTTCCATTCCGACACATGATCGTTCCTACGCAACGTCGCGTTTCGCATTATCATTTCGTTTCACTCGCACATTTTGTGATATAATAGAAATTCGAAAATGTCAAACAGTAACCATTTTCATTTTAATTATTCAGCTAAGCAAAATAACACTTCGCAGTGTCTTTTCGTCCAAATTACCGCAGTGTCTCAAGTCGAAAGTCTTCGACCAGTGTGTGTTGCCAGTGATGACTTATGGTTCCGAGACGTGGGCGCTTACGATGGGCCTCATAAGAAGGCTCAAAGTCACTCAGAGGGCAATGGAGAGGGCTATGCTCGGGGTTTCTCTGCGTGATAGAATCAGAAATGAGGATATCCGCAGTAGAACTAGGGTCACCGACATAGCCCGAAGAATTGCGAGCCTTAAGTGGCAGTGGGCGGGGCACATTGCTCGCAGGACTGATGGCCGATGGGGCCGGAAAGTTCTCGAGTGGCGCCCGCGAACCGGGAGACGAGCTGTCGGTAGGCCTCCAACAAGATGGAGCGACGACCTCGTGAAGGTTGCGGGAAACCGGTGGAAGCAAGTAGCACAGGACCGGTCTGAGTGGCGAGCCTTGGGGGAGGCCTATGTCCAGCAGTGGACGTCTTTCGGCTGAAATGATGATGATGATGATGATGATAAGCAAAATAACAAGCAAACGAATAAAAGGAACCATCGGTAATTGAGAAATGTTATTCAATACTATTAACAATTATGTAATAATGAATATTTAGAAGTAAGTTTTGAAAAGCTTTGTCACGTATAAAACTAGTGAAATACGCCAAAGATTTTCTAAGTAGCTAGTTATAATAATATATAATAATAATAATGTCTTGGGACATTTCACACATATTGACCTAGCCCCAAACTAAGCAAGGCTTGTATTATGGGTGCTAGACAACGATATAAATACTTATATAGATAAATACATACATATATAAATACTACCATGACTCGAGTACAAACATTCGCGCTCATCACACAAAGTTTGCCCCGAGCGGGACTCGAACCCGCGACCGTCAGAACAGAAGGCAGGGTCACTACCAACTGGACCAATCCAGTTGTCAAGTTACTTTGTCACATTGAACTCATAGTTTCAATACCCATAAAGTTCTAAGATCTCTGAATAAATAATCATTTTGAACAAATGAAGCGCTCTGAATCGATTATTTCATAATTAACCGGCTATCATCTCGAACGGCTGACAAAAAGCGCTATAAGAACTTTAATGAGTGTACGAGCTACACCCCGTATACTTGACCATTACGTCAACAAGGTGTTCGTAATTAACCACTGGTATCGGCCCGCAATATCTATGTAATTACACTTTTTAGCTCCATCTAATTTTCACTTACACAAAGTTGGCAGATACCTGTGTTACGTCATGTTTTTAGAGACGCTGATTGGGCAAGCAGGTGTAACTATTGACTACTGCCACCGGTGTTAGTTTAATTCATCTAAATAAGTTGTTTGCAACTGATGAATGGATATATTGTTTTTTTCATCTGTAAGCTACCATAATTTTCAAGTTCAGCGGTTGTTCAGTCTTTGCTTCCATTGATTGATCCAGGGCTTTGGTGCTATCTTGTAAGGTTTATTTGGCACTTGCCATATAATATTTTGTAACATAAAAGAAAACTAGTGTTACTTCCGAAACCGTGGTGGCCTAGTGGTTCGATCTACCGCCTCTCACGCCGAGGGTCGGGAGTTCGATTCGGGCTCGCACCTCTAAGTTTACTTATGTGCGAAATTCAATTTGAATTTACCACTGAGCTTTTCGGCGAAGGAGAACACCGTGAGGAAACCTGCACACATTTGCGAAGTAATTCAAAGATGTGTGTGAAGTCCCAAATCCGCACTGAGCCCGTGTGGGGACTATAGCCCAAACCCTCTTGTGATGAGAGGAAGCCTGTGTCCAGCAGTGGGACGCAAATAGGCTGTAGTAGTAATAGTAGGAGTGTCACTACAGTGACGTCGACCTTCGGCCAGCAGCGGAATACTCCTATTTGATAAAGGTCGATTGCGTTGGAATCAAAGCCAGGGTCTTCCGTTAGGAGGACCATTTGGTGAAATCGCGATTGTCTGCAGCTAAGCTGACATCATAGCTTGCCGATAGCATAAGTGGCTATATTTAGAATCTCGGCGACTCATTAATCTACGGGTTAGTCCACATTCTGTGGGACAATTGACTCCGTAACCCCGTGCGGGGATTCTTCACCACGGCACGGTTTGCTCCGGACCGATTTCAATTAGGAGTGATTAAGATGTAGAATTAATAAAGTCATCCATAATAAACGGAAAGTATTGATCATGTTTACAGTAAAGTTGTAAACAAACTTCTTAATTTATCTCAGTTATTATCTCTTTAAAAGTAAGTAGCCCTCTTTCGGCCTTTACCTACTATGTACGAGCCCTGACTTTAATAATAATATTGTTAATTGTAACTAAAGTATGTAAATATTCTAAGAAAAATAAACGGTTTATAATCATTTAGATAGAGTAAGGAACTGGAATGGAAGAAAATAGGCATGCATTTTAAACCGTTGTCCCTTTATCGATGTAAAAGGCTAAAATTAGATGAAAATTATGCACCTCATGGTATCCTTAAGCATACTGCAATATCGAATTACTCCTTATATGCATACACAAGTGACTTATTCCTCTATTACCATACCACGCGCCATTAAGTTCCACAGAAGTCGCTCAATAAAAAGATTAATAAAAGGTTACGTAGTAGTTTATCGACAACAATAAAATAAAAGTTCTTTAGTTCCGTCAGTGATGTAATATTAACTGAGTAAGTTACAATCTGAAACGAAATATGTCAAAATTCAAAAATACTTATTTGCATTAGCAAAAGAGGTAGTTCTCCTAACGAGACGGCTTTTTTTAAATTCTTCAAAAAAAACGTCTCTAAATTAGATCAACGGTGGAATTTTGAATACTTTGTGATTTTGTACTTGAGAAAATATTGACTTTAAATGTTACAAGTTCACGATATTAATAGCTACTAGGTACGTAAAGTTAAGAAACGTCAGTACTAAATCGTACCATTCACTTTGCCGCTTATGACTTGGACCACCAAACATTACATAGGCATACCACGTTCGCGCCATAAAATATTAGACTCTCATTAATGGATTACGACTTATCCTTAGAAATATAAAACACTTGCTCACACAGTAAAAACTAAACGTAACATATTCATTGACATTTGAATTTATCGCAACGTCATAGAATAGGTATTATTAGGTCCTAATACAAGTGCTAATAAATTTCAACGGTGCTATAGAGGTAAATTAAGTGAAGTAATCTATGTATTTTAAATAAAATAACTAGGTACAGTCGAGTTCGCCAATATATACACACTTTTGCACCTTACCACGTTGTAATAAGGTCCAAAAGTGTACACAATTAATGAACTCGACTGTACTATTTATACTAATAAAGATATAGGTAATAACTTGACACAATAATCAAAATGCTATAAGTCGACTTAAATTCAGAAAATAATAACATATAATTCCAATTTTTATTTAGCCTTACCTACTTTAGGCTTACATACTCTAGTTATAAATTCATTTGTGATTTCCAAATTTTAACCATAATTTCGAATCGTCTAAAAGTGTCTTATGTAGACGATGTGATAGTGAAGCAATATTGAAATTATAGGCACTGCAAAGCAATATTTTCTGTTTAGCTTTCCAGAAAACAGGGCATTTGAAACGAAAAACTAATCTATTATTTCTACGAGAATTCAACGAGTAAGACTATCTTTTGATGCTGTCTCTCTGTTTACAGCGCTGGAACGTTACAGATTATTACTTCAAAACAGTTTTGTTCCATGTCTCAATGGAAAGTTTGTTAGTTTCCTCAACCACTTGTTTACTCACTATCAGTCATAGATTACTGCACCGGCCGTGGTCCAGCTATCGTGGCGGATGCGATAGCGGTAATAGGACCGATAGGCCTACCACTGGACCATGAGAACCTATCACCGAATCTTTTAAAAAATATAACCACGTTTAAAAAAAAAAAAAAATATAGAGAATCTTTAATCGTCGAATAGTTGAATTTGTGCCAAGCTTGTGTTGATTGATTTGACCCAGTCTTGGAAATCTGTGAATAATTTAAAAAAACCGGCCAAGTGCGTGTCGGGCCACGCGCAAATTATAGGGTTCCGAAGTTGAGGATGCCCACAGTACCTTTCTAAGACTTATTAGCATCTAGCTAGCCTGTGGTATGACGTGCCCACCCGACGCCCCTGCCGCTCGAGAAAAATCATCATTATAAGTTGGTCGACTATTACTCGTAAGTTTGTACAGCCTACTTAGCTCTGATAGTTTTCCTTTCAACTACGTTATATATGCCACAACCGTGATTTTTTTCAGCCATCCAAATACCACCATTTAGCTGGCAGGGGGGGGGGGACACGTGACTCTAACAAAAATAGCTTTTTAAAGCTTAATATTTCACAAACGCATCACTTAATCAAAATATGGTTTTAACAAACCCACAATATTTTTTAAAGACCTATTCAACGATATGTCGCACCATGGGGTACGCAAGAAAAAAAAATTACATCCCCACTTTACGAGTAGGGGAGGTACCCTATAAAAAAATATATTTCAAAATTTTATTGTACCACTTTGTCAGCATAACTAATATGCATATTCATGCCAAATTACAGCTCTCTAGACCTAAGCATCTCCGAGCAATAGTGCGGACAGACGGACGGACGGACGGACGGACGGACGGACGGACGGACATGGCGAAACTATAAGGGTTCCTTGTGGACTTCGGAACCCTAAAAATGAGTTTAGAGAGAAAAAAATCTCGGCGACAACTTGCAAACGTGGTTATTGAGGGACATAAGTAACATTCTGTAAAATTGGTGCAAAAGCCATAGGTAGGTCGATTATTACGAATCTGGCCTTAGGAAGGTACCTACTTTTTGAAGCTAGCCAAACATTTAAAAAAAAAGCGATTTTTCAAATGGAAAACTTGTTTTTGAGCTGAGTAAATATAGACATACCTATTATATCTAAAAGGCAGTTGGTAAGTCGCGCCTAAACGAAATATATTTAGGCTGAACTTCGAACGTCTAGACGGAAAAAATCACCGACGACGAAATAAAATAGCTCTTACACAGCAAAGTTAGGTAAGAAATGCGTTTCAGTTGTTGCGAAATCACTACGCATATTAGAAATGGATAACTGACTAGCATTTTTAATGTAAACATGAGATTAAGTGGCATTAATAATAAAATAAATGTCGTTGCACAACTATATAAAAACATCAATTGCTTTTGCGAGTACAGGTTTACACAACTTAGAAGGCGCGTGGATTAAGTAAAAATAGGCCCTGCGTCGACGGCTTAAGTGCTTCACCGCGCGCCCTCTAAGTTGTGTCGTGCTGTACTGGTTGTTTGTTTTACCTATAGCTGTATTGTATCTGTTAGTTTTTCTAAATAAAATATTAAATTGGCTAGTACGTTAATATATGTTTATAATTTAAAAATATAACTTTCGTGATTTAAAAAAATAATATACATTTGGGTAATATATCAGTAATGTCCTCGTTTTGAGTATTTTTTATCATTAATTGATTCATAGAACTTCGAAATGCAATTTAACAACCTGCAAGTATATTGGACGACTTTAACCATCTTTGCATAAAAACTAGTTTGTCAGCAGATACAATGTGCCTACAACGTTGATGTTAAATAGTTAAGTAATTTAATCTTCTACATACGTACTTTGATGAGCTAGTTCTATAATTGAGTGTAGGCTTTTATTGAAGCATTCTTAAAATCTCGTATTATTTTATCAGGACCTGGGCGACCGAGATTTGCTCGGGTGAAAATAGCTAAAACCGAGTTTTTGTCTCATGTCTCACTTAACCATGAAATAATTCACGTTCTTTTGATATTGAATGAATCAATGCTAGTATATTAGTTGCTGCTGGTTTTACGTAGACGAAGGCGCAGACGCCCTACCTATTATGGCGACGACCCTTCAATATATTTGCCTTGTGTTCAGCAGTAGGTTTCGTTCGGCTGATATGATGGATAATGATGTAGGTACATACGATGTACAAGGTTAATAATCTCACTAAAGAAAGACGTTTGTTGTTTTCCGGCTCCTTATTGTATACTAGCTTTTCCCCGCAACTTTTATGCGCAAAAAATTACCGTTTCCGTGGGAATTACGGGAAATTCTCTCTTAATGCTCCCCTACGTTCCCTAAGGAACCTGTATGCCAAATTTCAGCTCTCTACGACCAGTAGTTTCGGCTCTGCGTTGATCGATCAGTCAGTCAGTTTCTTGTTTTATATATATAGCTACTAGCTTTTGCCATAAATGAAACTCTTCCGTTTTGACTGACTGACTAATGAAAACGCATAAAAGAAGGTCGTAGGAGGCTGATTTTTGGCATGTAGGTTCCTTGAAAATGTAGAAGGTTTTCCCGAAACTCTAACGCAAACGGGGATTTTACATGTTAACGTTTATGCGCATATGAAGTCGCGGGAAAAAGATAGCAAATTATAAGGAATATTAACGCTTGTCGAGAACAGGGCCGATCACTTTCTTCAAATCACATAAAGTCAGTAGGCACTATCTATCGAAGCTCGTAATAAAGTTCAACGCTCAAAGTGCATAATCGTAATAATCGTCCGGCGGAGCCAAATGTCATCGACCCACTTATCTCATCCGCTATCCCTTTTACAATTACAACAACAAATGAGTAAGAGCTGCACCGATATGCGCGCGCGCATCGATACTGGTGCAGGGAATAAAATCCTGTGTGAACGAACTCTAATCTCTGCTGGCCAGAGATGCAGCATACTGGTAAATCGGCCGCTGATTCGTCATTGACTTGATAACGACGGCCTCGTAGAAAGTGAAGCTTTGTTGAACTACGTAATATTTATTATTTATTTATTTATTTACTATTACAAAAATGACACTTACAGCTAGAGCCAGTCATGACATTAAGGTTAAAATATTATATTGTTTCTTACACAATAGTGCTAGGAGCTACAATGGATTCTAGATAGTGACCAGCTGTGGCTAGAAATTTACCTATTAGGAAACAATACACTTGTAAACTATCGTTAAAGCTTCTCTGCAGAATTTTATTCAGCCAGACATAGCTAGTAGAATTTAGGGCCAGATCAACGTGAGAAAAAAACAACGTGTTTTAACTGTGGATACTGTTGTTCGTCAAGGGTGTATTTTATCCTTCGACTAGCCCAATAATCTCTATGTTTATTACTTTATCACAAAATAAATCAAAGTTAGTGTGGAGAATACTTACCTACTAATTACTTGAGTGAGAAATGTGAAAACATACATGACAGTGACAGCATCAATGGTATCAAAATATGATGTTGAGCTAAAATGCTAAACATTAGAAAAAGGTACCTTCTAGCTTAAGGTTTGCTTTATTTCGAGGTCCAGCAAAAAACTTCAAACTTCTAAACATACCTAATCCCATTTCGCATTTTGGTATCAGGTACGGGGTCTTTTGAAATGTCCCCGGCGCATTCCCGTTAAGGTGATGATCCTGTTCGTAACAATATTGTTTACAACGGTTTAACTGACGTAATGGTGTAAACAATGACCAGATTTATTGTTTGAAGTCATAAACGGCAGGTAAGCGCTACCTCAGTTACAAGAATCCGCTTAATTGCTTAATACCCTGTGTTTAGTTCCGACTTTTTTGTCGAGCCGCTCCAGAGAAATCCTTCAAAGTCCCGTATCATGTTGTGACAGTATTTATAGATAAATCGCTTATCTGGACATCCGGCCGTATAAAACAGTCGAACGAGCGTACTTTAATGATAATTTAGTATTATAACTTCTTAACGATCGTCAAAATGACAAAGTAAGTTACCGCTTTCTTATGTTAATTAATTCAAAATTTGAAGCGCCTACTCATTGCGAAGGCAGACGCGCTCGTCAACACCGAATACAATCTGTATGCACTTTACTTAGAAACAGAACTGGCGAATAATAAGTGCATTGTGAGACCTTATATGAACCTACAGACAGATTAGTGAGGGGAATACTGAACATCGACGTAGGTAGCAATTGCATTGTATTTGATTATGACGCACCATTATCGTTATTTTAAGCAATTCGAATATTTACTGTAAAGGATGTTGATTTAAAAGTTATTACTATCGATCAGTTACTGATCGATCAGGCAACCATTCCTTATCTAGACATCGGTGTGTATTAAAAACTCATCTCGAGCGGCATCTCAATGAAACCAATATTAGAGCATAGACGTTATCGAAGGTCCTGATCGAGGTCAACGACTCCACGAGCATATCGACACATCGAGCGCGCGCCACGCACTTCCGACGCGACGGATTTGCCGGAATCGGTGCGGGCGCATCAAACGCTGCAAAATTCGGACGGAGCCGCGCGCGCGTGAATCCATTTGAATATTTTTTCGGAACCGACATGAGAACGTCCCGCCAACGATGACCATCGCCGCACACAATGTCTCGCAAACGAGTAAACACAGACCTGCAACGCAACGATTTTTATGACGCATAATCTCATCGTGTAATAACACAACATAACCGTTTTTTTACCTGATACCACACCGCGACGTCACATTCAGATGCTGGCTGTCGAAATTAAAGCGCAAATTAATAATTATATTCGTTTCGCGACCCACAAAGAGCTACAATTTAATTACGGAAAAATGTCGCCGGTTAATTACGCATTTTTTCGGTCGGATTCAGTGTATCCGAGTTTCGGCGAGTCGGGGGCCACACGGGCTTTCTTGTTACTTACATCTCACGTTTTTGAGTAGCCGTAATATTTAAATTGCCGGCATAGCTCCCGCGGGCATACCTTGCATGGGAATGCGCGCCGGCGGTCCTTAAAACCAGCTCTTACCGAATTTGTTACGAGTTGTCCAAATCGGAGCGGACCCTCTCCCTGTCTAACGCGGGGCGGGCAGACAGAGAGATCTAGATGGAAAGTAAAGCTACTTTTACTGGAGGTTCGTTACGTCAGTGAATGCATCCCGCCTAAAATTTTGCATGGATGTGCTGCGCATGCGAAGCGTCAGCGGTGGGCGCAGCGGCGGCCGCACGTCCGCGCTACCTGCGGCGTATATCAATCGAGGAGGAAGTTTTGTTAACAATATCTAATGTGCTCTGCGATTGTCTGCGGCCCCATTAATAGCTTTTTTCATGCGGCTTTTCCAAACGTACATTCAAGGCAAGTCTTTAACATATTAATATCTTACCAATTCTACATATGGAAAAGCAAAGCGCAGGACAATGTCGAGTGATGCTTCACAATATCTGTGAGTTGGTTTAACTAGGTTATTATTCCATTAAAATTATGTGCTACTTGAGAATTAATAAGCGATTATGATTTCGATTATAATAATGAACGCGTTGATTACTGTAAGGTTTATCGTTGAAGTGGAATTATCTCGAGGAGTTTAGATACTAATGTTCTAATTCTTAGCATCTTGGCCTAATTGATTAAATCAATACCTGATACTTTCAATTAAATATACTTGATTCAACTAAGCTCGTTTAGGGAACAGGTTTACTCGAGATGCGCAAATTTGGTCTAGTATTTCACAATAATGTAACATATCAAACTTAGAGGAATGTTTTTCGCGCGTGTGTGCGGTGCTTGCTATCAGTGTTCAAAAACATTGAAATAAAAACGTTTGAGCGCCGTGTTACATGTGTCGGGCCAGATAGCGCACGTCAGTTCATCCGCTAATCAGCTGAAGTTACGATATCTCGCTAATTCGACTTATCGCACGGATTATACAGATTTAGATTACCCAGATTTATTATTTTATCAACTGTCGGATGCCTTTGACAAGCTGATTCAACAGAATGCTGGGATTTTTCAATGTCATTATTGATTAATCGTTGTTACGATAATCTATTAATACATATTTTAATGAGATATAACATTATTATCTGAGCGATTTCGCGGTAAACGGTACGTGCTTCCGTCGACGCATCCGCTTACGCTGTGTGTTAGCACCAAATTGACACGACTTTTTGCCCCTGTTCAACAATTTTGCCCTTGTCCTTTATTCCAGCTGTCCACACCAAGACGTATTAAAACTAAATCAGGCACATTATGTGTACAACGCATTGTTACACATTTATTTCAAACCCCCTACCCCTTTTCCTATTATTTTGAACTACTTTTTTTGATCGATCGGTATCAGGTTTCCGGATTCGATTTTCAATCTTAAAGCCGAATGACCTCTGTGTCCATCGCCTCGCTTGTTTTCGATGAGAATTTGTTTCGTGTTGTCAGACGTAAAAACGCTTCGTATTGTAATTTTAGAATATTAATCCGATTTCAATTCATTTTATTCCAGGACTGCGTTTGATGTCTTTTAAATAAAATCCTACATCTATTTTTATGAAGGGCCGATAAATTCGAATTGTTTAAAGAAATGACGTCTTGTATCGACCGAATTTCAACCCTGGCAACCTGAAGATTTGACAACTGGAAGGTTTGACAGTTGTCGTCGACGTGTTCTTTTTTCAGGCCGCGTGCCTATATTTTTTTGGAGTCCCACTAGAGGGATTTTTCGTAAGTAAACTTTGGGAATTCCAACCCCAGGAGCCTGTCTTCATGGCGTACCGCCCTATTTTAAATTTTTATTAATTTTTCAGCCTTTACCCAAATCGTGTGGAAGCACGTCACACGTGGCAAGTGACCCGGTGCTGCTAATTAAACCCCGGACTCGAGTAAGTTCTTCTAGAAATGGCTCTGAAGAGCCGCCTTCCCTTTGTTGTCATCATTTTCTAATTGACCTTTTTTTTTTAGCCTATAAAACCCCCAAGAGGTTGACATTGGAGAACCCTGCGGCCTGGTCAACCGTAAGCGGAACCATTTTCCCCCTTGGGTAAGTCTTCTTCTACAGCGACAAGGCCTACGCCAAAGTTCATGGAGATATCTTCTAAATGGAAGCGAAGCGACCCTACTAATACTAATTTCATACATATTGTTACAGGGGTTAACTTCACCCTTGATTATCCATGCTGCTCGGATCCGCTGAGGTTTCCTGAGCCCTTTATACGGCCCTTGGCTTGGCCTTCCTGCTTACTTCTGCTGAAGAGACCATCGGGTACTGCGCCCGAGGTTTCCACACTGTGCACGGGGAAGTACTCCTATTCTTTTTCATTTATTCCGGCTGATCTCGCCGGTGGCGCCCTCCTTAATCTCCATAACGTTTTCGTTTAAATATAAAAAAAATACTTTATCTGAGCGAGCGAAGAAAGCTTTTCCAAAACTTCCAATTTACCCCACGACCCAGCTTCTGACTAGCCTAAGGCCACTTTTGTTTGTATTCTTAGTAGAGTTTAAAGGTTGAAAATTAAACCAATAATTATTATAATTTCAGTATTTTATTTACCCTTTTTACCCGGCTGTACCTTGGGGCCAGCCTGGTAACAGTGGCGCACCAACGCGGGTCTAAATTGGAAATTTGTTGTGTCTTTTGCTACAACAAAAGTGGAAAAGCTTTGCTCCTTTTATTTTAAATAATAATAATAATAAATACTTGGTGTTTGCTACATGCACAAGTTAGCTACCTGGCGCTCTTGATTTCATGGGTGTACAAATTCATAAAGCATTTGCATATTTTCTAAATTTACTGCTTAAATTGTTTTTATAAAGAAATACTTTACGGCCAACTTCATTTTACAATTTAAAACTTATACTAAGATATTTAATAGTGCTTGTGTTGAAAATTTATTCTGGAACCTTCTTTATTGTTCATTTTATGAGAAAGTGTTGGTTGAACCACTATATTGATGCGCTTTTGGCTATTTAGTTAAGGTACAGTGAAATATTTACATATCTGGTTTTTTCATACTGATTTATTGAAACATTAAGGCTATTTTACACCTTTACTGTGAAATAATCGTTGTTACATTGACTATTGCTTTTGAACTAAGCTGCTACTGTATTTATTCAGTGATTTTTCATGTTCATGTTTAGGTTATGAACACATGGTCATTTCTTTCCATAACTTAATCTTGTTTTTCACCTCCATAATTCAGTTAATTTAATTTAGATAGTCTACTAAACCGTTTAAAGACATTTGTGTATATTTAGACAAGTACAGTCAGCACCAAAATTTTATCTTTAATAATTAAATTAATATTATTTTTAATCTGGTACCAAAGTTGATATTTAACTTCATATTATTTAACAGTGTTTTTGTTATATTACAGTTGTCATAAATATTCACTTTTCATAAGTTTAAATCTTATTATTGGCTACTTGCTTACCCCGGAGGAAATTAAAATTAAATTTTGTTGTATTAAATTAAAACAATAGTTCTCTTATAGCATTGTTGGGTGAAAAATACCTTTAGTAGGGTCAACAGAACAACTTTAGTACAGTCAGCAAAAAAAAAAATACAAAAAAAAAACCAAGTGTTTATAAAATCTTTTACTGCTGGTTTTCTTGGCTTTTGTGTTTGCAATTTCGCATTTTGGACATATCTTGTGTATGTACGGTTGTCAAAAAAAAAAAAATTTTTTTTTTTGCTTTTTTGAATTTCATTTAATCCCATATACGGTTACTACTGCTGTTGCATTTTGAGCATTTGCTATTATATAATTACAATGGAAGAGCGGCCTATTGCGTTTAACTTATTACATAAGGACGAACTTCAGTATGAGGTGTCCATTAGGGATGCGACCCCCGCTGACGATGTAAAGGCGTTGAGGACTCAGATCCGTAAGCTTTCAAAAGATGTACCTTCTGATGAAATATGTACCTTTGATGGAGATGTTAACTTAGAATTAAATACTATTGCGGGTAAATTGGAGGAATTGGCGAAATTAACTGACAGCACTGCGCGCCCATTATCCTTAAAAACTTTAAATAGGGTTCAAGCACTCGCTCACCACGTCTATCACCGATTGACTCGGATTGTTTCCGATGATACTAGACATTCAGAACTGACTGACAAACTGAACCGTTTACTTTCAAAATTGGACAACATGTTTTCAATTTTTAAAACTAGTAACTCTCAATATGAAGACCCAGGGTCCGAAGATTTGGCTTCGAATGTAAACGTAGCACCAGTTGTACCGGTTTTTGCTAAACCCCACACCATCAGTTCTCTGAATCTGAAATTCAACGGCAAGTCCTGCGTGAAGGCGTTTTTGCAGCGTTTGGAGGAACTGTGCGGGTCGCGACAAATTTCAGAGCAGCAGTTGTTTTCGTCAGCGGTTGAATTGTTCGAGGGTGACGCCTTGCTGTGGTACCGAGGAGTCAAGTCCGAAGTTGGTACCTGGCAACAACTACGCGCGGCTATCTTAGTAGAATTCTTACCCTTCGATTATGACCGGCGACTGCTCAAGGAGATTCGCAATCGTACACAAGGTCCGCACGAGTGCATCTCGTCGTATATCAGTATAATGCAAAATTACTTTGGTAGGTTATCAAAACAGCTTTCCGACGAGGAAAAGTTTGATATTATTAGCCTGAACCTGAGGCCTGAATATTCAGTGCCTATCGCTATACATACTGTTTCTTCCTTGACGGAACTTAAAAATGTTTGCCGTGCTCTTGAGAACAGCTGGCAACGGGCCAACTCCTTTGTTGAGCCCCCTAAACCTTCTTCCAGCTCTTTAGCTGTGGATTTATGTTGCAAGTCTTTTGCGAAGCCTAGGGTTGAGGTAGCTACGACCAAGCGCTTCTGCCCTCGTTGTCGAGTGGACACGCACGACTTGCGTGCCTGCCCTTCGCGCGTTATTGTGTGCTTTAAATGTGGAAAGGAGGGTTTTAAAAGCCCTTCGTGTCCAACTTGCTCTCGTCGTGTCTCGGGTTCTAGTGATGGCATTACCTCCTCCGTGAGTCCAAAACCAGTTAACCCGGACCCTCTACATGAAGTACCTTCGAGTTCTAATGATAATAAACATAAGAATTCTTTGGCCTTCGTTTCTCCTAGTGTCTCTCTGGTTTGCAACGCGTTTAATCCCGTTGATGACCGACCACATCTAGAGATTGAAATCTTTGATCAATCCTTTTATGGACTGCTAGACTCAGGATCCTCCATCTCGATTGTTGGGTCCGATTTGTCTGACTTGTTCACGTCATGGGGTGTCTCTTTAGACAGTTGTGATGATTTAACTTACATCTCAACTGCTAATGATTCCCAGGCGAAGGTTTGTGGTTGTCTCTGCTTGCCGGTCAAGGTTAATGACTTGACTCGGATAATTAAATTTTATGTTATACCGGATGTGACCACTCCTTTAATACTTGGAGTTGAGTTCTGGAAAGCTTTTAATATTGCACCAAGCTTATTTAAAAATTATTCTGCTGGTAAGTTAAATGTCGTTTCAGACGCTCCGTATCGTGCCGTCTCGGTCTTAGAGATTCATTCAAGCTGCGGATGGTACAGAAAACTTTTCGAAAAATGCAGAAAGACCCCTAATTCCTTTGCAAATTACACAATAAAAGACAATAAATTGTTTCGATTCTGCAAAAATAAATTCAGTGTTTCGAGTGAATTCGATTGGAAAGAGGTCGTATCCTCTGATCGACGTGCGGATGTGTTGAAGTCGTGTCACCGCGAATCACTCTCGCATTTAGCGGTTCTTAAAACGTACCGACGTGTGACTCAGCACTACTATTGGCCGAATATGTATCAGGATGTTGTTGATCTTGTTCGTGCTTGTGATGTCTGCGCTGCTGAGAAGCGTTCGCAGAAATCTCTTGGTGTTATAGATGATGCAAGGGTTTCCTCCCAAACTTCTGAAATTTCAAATTCTGATGTGAGCTATTCTCTCTCTCGATTTTGGGCAGGATTTGTCTTTATTCTGTCCGTGGTTTGTTGCTTATCCAAAAATGTCTTAGTGTCTTCACCCAGACGTGCCGAAGTTAAAACTGTTTCCCCACGTCGAAAGCATGTTTTTCCCGCCAGTCATGATGTTCCGCATACAGTGATAGCGGATAATAAAACGCAATTCACTGGAAGCGTGTTGAAGGACTTTTTCCGGCGATGCAACATTTCACCTTTTCTAAATGGAAAGTCTCTTGATAAAAGTGCACCATCTGATAATCAAGTTAAACCAACTGCTGAATATCGGATTCGTGACATTTTATGGAAAAAAAAAATCCCTTTGAGCGATTTTAATATGTTTGGTATGGTTAAATATTTAACATGCTGTGTTGTTTATAAACATTCACCTTTTATTTACGTGTTGAAAGATTTTGAAAGTGGTAAAAACTTGGGGTCTCGGCATATCCAAAACCTCCATAGTATATGAGAACATTCGTTGTCCGTTTTTTATTTTTTTATTTTTATACTTGTAAATTGCGACAAGACTACTTTAGTTCTGCTAATGTTTTTTTTTGGACTCTGTTCTTTATGTAATTTTTGAATGTGGGTTCGATCTTGGTGGTGGTGTTGTTTCTTTTTGATTTCAGTGATGGTGTTCTGCTGTGGCCGTTGAACGCGCAGCCCGGTGCTGACCACACCCCGCTGCGCCGCCAGCATCCATGCTCACTTTATAGGGTGACTAACGTTCGTGTTTTGTTTTATTTTTACGGTAGTCGTTGGATATGTAGCCGTCGGCGTGAAACTTCGTGCCGCGTAGCTAGGGACTTCGTATTGGGGATTTGACTGATTTAGCCATTGGATATGCAGCCGTCGGCGTGAAACTTCGTGCTGCATAGCCAGAGACTGTCAGGGCAGTTCTGCTTTCTATTGTTAGAGTTAGTTGCTGGGGTCCAGCAAAAATTTGGCCTGAGTCCAAATTTTCCTCGGGTTGGGAGGTATTGTTACACATTTATTTCAAACCCCCTACCCCTTTTCCTATTATTTTGAACTACTTTTTTTGATCGATCGGTATCAGGTTTCCGGATTCGATTTTCAATCTTAAAGCCGAATGACCTCTGTGTCCATCGCCT
The DNA here is from genome assembly GCA_963971205.1 of Aethes cnicana. Taxonomy (NCBI): domain Eukaryota; kingdom Metazoa; phylum Arthropoda; class Insecta; order Lepidoptera; family Tortricidae; genus Aethes; species Aethes cnicana. Next base: position 11,685,498 of record OZ020274.1, on the reverse strand, counting down.
CGCTTGTTTTCGATGAGAATTTGTTTCGTGTTGTCAGACGTAAAAACGCTTCGTATTGTAATTTTAGAATATTAATCCGATTTCAATTCATTTTATTCCAGGACTGCGTTTGATGTCTTTTAAATAAAATCCTACATCTATTTTTATGAAGGGCCGATAAATTCGAATTGTTTAAAGAAATGACGTCTTGTATCGACCGAATTTCAACCCTGGCAACCTGAAGATTTGACAACTGGAAGGTTTGACAGTTGTCGTCGACGTGTTCTTTTTTCAGGCCGCGTGCCTATATTTTTTTGGAGTCCCACTAGAGGGATTTTTCGTAAGTAAACTTTGGGAATTCCAACCCCAGGAGCCTGTCTTCATGGCGTACCGCCCTATTTTAAATTTTTATTAATTTTTCAGCCTTTACCCAAATCGTGTGGAAGCACGTCACACGTGGCAAGTGACCCGGTGCTGCTAATTAAACCCCGGACTCGAGTAAGTTCTTCTAGAAATGGCTCTGAAGAGCCGCCTTCCCTTTGTTGTCATCATTTTCTAATTGACCTTTTTTTTTTAGCCTATAAAACCCCCAAGAGGTTGACATTGGAGAACCCTGCGGCCTGGTCAACCGTAAGCGGAACCATTTTCCCCCTTGGGTAAGTCTTCTTCTACAGCGACAAGGCCTACGCCAAAGTTCATGGAGATATCTTCTAAATGGAAGCGAAGCGACCCTACTAATACTAATTTCATACATATTGTTACAGGGGTTAACTTCACCCTTGATTATCCATGCTGCTCGGATCCGCTGAGGTTTCCTGAGCCCTTTATACGGCCCTTGGCTTGGCCTTCCTGCTTACTTCTGCTGAAGAGACCATCGGGTACTGCGCCCGAGGTTTCCACACTGTGCACGGGGAAGTACTCCTATTCTTTTTCATTTATTCCGGCTGATCTCGCCGGTGGCGCCCTCCTTAATCTCCATAACGTTTTCGTTTAAATATAAAAAAAATACTTTATCTGAGCGAGCGAAGAAAGCTTTTCCAAAACTTCCAATTTACCCCACGACCCAGCTTCTGACTAGCCTAAGGCCACTTTTGTTTGTATTCTTAGTAGAGTTTAAAGGTTGAAAATTAAACCAATAATTATTATAATTTCAGTATTTTATTTACCCTTTTTACCCGGCTGTACCTTGGGGCCAGCCTGGTAACAGCATTTAAAAGTACAGAACAAAACGTGGCAGTATTTGCCTAGCTGTTGTTAAGTTACGCAGTAACGGTTCCCACTACATATGAACCGATTTCAAAGCGCGTGCTTATCACCATTGTGAACCTTATCTCCATAGAAATATACTTCTTAATTGTAACAGAAAAAAACGAGCGATCCCTGTCTGATTGCTCACACGTTAGCGAAAGCCAGGTAAATTGAGTTAGCACTTGGAAGATTCAAAACCATTTGTTTCAAATTTGTGGTCCGTTCGACAATGTGCTCGTCTGTGTTTATCCCGTCCAAAATAGTGCAAATGTACACTAATTACGCCTCTGTAGCGGGCCCGTGTTAATATGTTGCTCATACCGCTCTAAATTCGACTAAACCAAATTCACTTGTCAGGCACAAATTGGTGTGTGAGCTGTTATCCGGATATTTTCCCTGTATTTGTTGATTTCTTGATAAATTTAAAACATCCAAGTCGGTATCTATTGAACGTCAATGAATCTTACCAAAACATTTGTAACATTGCTTCTACTAGCTACTACTACTCCTACAGCCTATTTGCGTCCCACTGCTGGGCACAGGCCTCCTCTCAACACGAGAGGGTTTGGGCTATATGCGTCCCTAAAATGTAGGTCTTTCAGTTATGTTGTTTTAGTTTATTTTCGTCAAGATAGGTAGTGTTTAGGTACGCGTGGGGACTATAACAGTCCTACATTTTAGGGACGCATCTAATATCTATACGTAGCCATCTTAGGACGAGAGCTTGTTGCAATATTGACTACCCTCGCTAGATAAGTTTAAGTCGTTAAAATATGATATTAATGTGTTACTTTAATTCGAACACTGACTCAATTAATCAATTTACTGCGTAAGTTCTCAATGATTTGTTTACACTGGTCGTGCCAACAGATAAAATAAAATTATATAAAACTATACATTTAATTGAATACCACTTCCGCGGCAAATATTGGTTTTAATATTATATAGTGTGGGAATCGGGTGATCGGTTGTGTCTTATCAATGTCTTTGTTTTTATATAAACGCTATAATGCTAGAGCACTTATGTGATGCTGATGACCCAAATTTAATTTGTTATTTATCAATTGCCTTGAACGAAAGTTGATTGTGTTCATGACGATTTTATGCTAGGTCTTAGTTTTTACTCAATAACATTGAGAACTGTGCATGCTGTGCTAAGTTTTGTCAGAGCACTATGTAAGTATTGAAAAGTATTAAACATTATTCTTGAAAAATATAAGAGATATGATTGATATCTTTATTTCGGCATATTCAACCACTTTCATTCCCAACAGTGATTAATTGATGACTAAGTGCTACAGCGAATGGGCTCTCGGATCATGTCTGATCAATTGATTAACGAAACACACTTTCAACCTTGAATTAATATTTCAGGTCATTGAGAACTTTTTAGGTTAGTTTAAGTCTAAAGTAACTTTAGCGAAATGAATACACTTTATTAAGCTGGCGGCATTTTTAATACCCACTCACCAAACTTGGGATAAAGATAAGGGCACACTCGCTCCCTGTGTGGATAATACTTTTTAATCCTAGCTCCCGGAGCGGTAGTCTGTGTAAACATGGCCTAAAGGCGCTTACGAGGGTACACGTCTGCTAAGAAAAACAGAATAGAAGCCGGTTGGCGCCACTTTTTAAAATTCGAACGCCAACTATCTGCATCACTTCCTTCGTGTCATAGCGTCACATATTTATGACAGTCGGATAAGTATGCGCTATAAATAATAGCAAGTAATAAATATCTTCAGAAGTAAACTGTGGGACTTTTTATAACGAAAATTAAAAAAAAACCTTAAAACCGAAAGTCAAGTTCTAGGTAGTAAGGTTAGTATCTAGGTATTTTATACAAAACTCCTTTCTGCGACATTTTAATTGTTTCCCTTCTGATGTGCTTGTAATCATCAATTCAAATTCGAAATGATTTATAACCGACTTCAAAATAAGAGAGGAGGTTCTCAATTCGCAGGAAACTTTTATTTTTGATGCAGTATGTAGGTACACCAAAAAAAGAAATAGTAAACGTGAAACGTGAGGTAGTAAGTACTTCCAAGTTAGTCCCATATTAATTTGGTTAAGTTCTGATGATGGGATCCATGAGAAAATGAGGAAACTTCTCAAAATTTGTAGCCGAAAACATTTTTTTTAAATAAAATAATAAAAACCGCCTTTAAACTCCGAAAGACTGCGAAGTCGGCGTCAAGTGAATAAAGTGAACTTGACATTGACATCGCAGTTCTTCAGAGTTTGAAGGCGGTTTAATTTTTTTTAGAATTAATATCAATCTTCGAGAATCTATACCAGATAGGTATCGTCTATTTTTTATTCATTAACGTTACGCGTCATTCCACTTTCTAATCGTCTTTTCGAAACGCCATTCGAAATTTAATTAAATTTTCCGCCGATCCAATTGGCCACAATAATATCCGCTAATCGAGTAGATAAAGAGCCGTGATTTACGGAACGCGGGGTCGGGATCACGTCCGCGGCCCAATAGCCGAGATAAAACGTGATAATGTTGAAAAAAACTGCGAATCCCGATTTCTGTTGCCACTCACGGACGACTACACCGTCGAGTAACCAAAGGTACTAATTATTATAGAATGTATCTTTGTCTGTCTGTGTATACATGGTGGGTCAGAAAATATGGCAAATAATTGACCCACAGTATCGGCTATCGATTCTAAGTATATTGTATAGGTCTTTAATTTTTTTTGAGTTGGTAAAAAAAACAATTGTATATGGGATTGGTTGTGTGAGCGACGCCTGAATCCTATACAAAATATTTTTGGGTTAATTATTTGCCATATTTTCTGACCCACCGTGTATATATTCTGGTACGCTTTCACGACAAAACCGCCGAACCCTTTTTGATGAAATATGTTATTAGCTAATACTACAGAGAAGGACATATGTTGCTTTTGTCCCGGTAAAACGCGCTAACGGTGGCGCGTTCTTTTTTTATGTCGATGGTATAGGAAAACGAGCGCACAGCCCACCTGATGGTAAGGGTCACTGCGACCCATGGACACCGAAATCCTTTGATCCCTCATTAAGAAACCATAAGATCTCGAATGCCTCTATGCCAGAAATTTCACCGGTTGTTCCTGCGGGAATTAGAGGGAAAAAAAGTATAAAAGTATCCCTAGGGTTTAATAAAAACACTTTGGTCATATGGTATTTCTTCCGATAAATTATTCTTAAATCTGTCCACGTAGGTTACACAATATTATCGATGTCGATGTAGCAGGTGGATTAGATTCCGAATTAACGTTATTCAGGTAGTATAGCTATAGCCCGATACAACTAGTACGGTACGCTTCGAATCACTTGCGTCGCGGAGACAGGGTCTGTTATTGCTTAATCCACGCGCCTCATTAATTATGTTTTGCTATAAGTGTTTGTTCATTGCCATTATGTGCAACTGATTAGATCTTGACGATTGCTTATCGTGAAATTTATTGATACCTACGAGCCGATACCTAACTTCAACGTTTCAAACCATCAACAAGTTTTCTACTGTTATCCTTATGTATGTCTGATTTAATAAAAGGATAAAAAATACGCAGTCTTGTTGAATACAAGATGGCAAGAATTATTCGCCACTCAGCAGGTGGTATACAGTTCAAAGATGTGTCTTAAGTTGACTAATACTGAGTCAGCGTGGGTCGAATGGTCCAAAGACCTCTTATGATTATAAGAAGCCCATTAGGTAGGTACAAATCCATACCCAGTGGAGACACGCAATCGTAATAGACTGTCGTGGTGAGGGTGTCATAGGATGCTATGCGACATTGAGCCAGGCTCAAACGTACATGGGGGAGATCTAACATATTATTTGAATAATATTTGGTAAAGAATGGCTGAACGGTTAGAAAGACAAGTGAAAGAAGTAACGTATTTGCAGAGTTCAATAGACTCTCAAGATAAAATGAAAAAGTAATACATTATTTCGACACGTCCTACGTAATACACTAGTGCAAGTGCAAAATCGTGATTTTACAGGAGCTGTGTAAAGGTCTTCTTCTTTAACTCATAAGTTTTTTGTTTCTGAAGATAATTGCACAAAATTTTGTAGTAAAGTCACTTACACCAGTAATACCAGTATACGTAGGACGTGTCGATTTGTCAATTATAATTTGGTGACTCCACGTTTGTCGTTCTTCCAATCTGTGTGTCACCTCGGTAATTCCGCTGGTTACTGGTGTTCTTATCTCATCTCTTGCGCGTGTAAACTTATCTATTTTTTTGTCCATGTTATGGATGTGCTTACTATTAAAACCCACTTGCGTATCACTAATTTTTACATCATAAAGTTCAGTTGCGATTAAGAGTATTATTCGCGCATAGTGCGAGAATCGGCTTGGTTGCGTCAGAATCGGAACCATTTGAAATAAATATTTTTTGTTGTTTATAGGATTGGTTCGCAAACAACTGCTTTTGGCGGCAATAAGATGGGAGTTTCCTGAAATAACTCACAGATGGCGTATTGAGCTAACGGGCCCAATCCAAAAATCGGGAAATCTTACATTACCTTAACCTAACATTACATTTATTTAATAAATTTTGACGTCTTTTAGGACCGATGGTACGGTGGCACCATCTGATGACGGAAAAAATAGAGGAAATCCTTACGGGAAGGATGGCCGTGCAACAAGTCCTACCAATTACCAAAATATTAACGTAGGCAAGGTTGCCGTTTCATTACAGCTGAGCTGAGTAGGTACGTTGTTGAGGATGCGACCTTACGGCAGTTTTTGCAAATTAAAGAAACAGATCAGAAGGGTTATCTATTTTATCGTCATTATTTAAGTCTGCAAGAGTTTCCTCGAAGCGTAACAAACTTACACTCCTCTGTCACGTATCTTCTCTGTATAAGCTTTAAGCTCCACATTTTATTTATCGTTCAAGAGTAAGTAATAATAACTTCAAAATCCATGTTTTACTACTACAGCCTATTTGTGTCCCACTGCCGGGCACAGAGGGTTTGGGCTATAGTCCCCACACGGGCCCAGTGCGGATTGGGGACTTCACCCACATCTTTGAATTACTTAGGTACTTCGCAGATGCGTGCAGGTTTCCTCACGATGTTTTCCTTCACCGAAAAGCGCAGTGGTCGATTCAAATTGAATTTCGCACATAAGTAAACTTAGAGGTGCGAGCCGGAATCGAACCCCCGACCCTCTGCATGAGAGGCGGTAGGTCGAACCACTAGGCCACCACGGCTACCAAATCCATGTTTTGCTCTTACGTATTTGCAATCTCAATCGCCTCACGCATTTCGACTCAAAGCTACCTCTCGTCACGTCTGCCTTATCTCTTGATAGGTCAACAAATTGAGCTAAACAAACATGCGAATTTGTGCAACGAACATGTTAATCCTTTAAGCGCGTTTAATTTACCATTTCCACGTAAAATAATAATACTTTTTAATTCGTATGAATAATTTGACAATGTTACAATCTATATCATTATCATTAACATTACCTCGGGAATAGGTATCTACTTTCTTAAATTATGAGGTCACAGAACAATTACTCGGAAAAGGTATTTCCTTGTCTTCTACTAAGTAATATATTAGATTTACTTCAAACGATACACTGAGTTTATTTCAAAACGTAATTGGTTTATTGCATAATACATATAGGTAAACTTCTACGCAATTGTCAAAGAAGACCACGATAATGGTTTACACATGCTCCAATCTTCAACATACCTGAGTAAAATTCTATCAAAATCTTCGGAAAAACCAGAGCTCGTTACGTCGCCAGTTGACAGCTCAAGAATTAAAAGATAAGCCGACATGACGTGCAAATACGAGACGTTTCTAAACGCTATCTCGAACAAATACCGGGGTGTAAATTAATCAGGGCCGAGAGCGATAGACAACAAACCTAATTCCATGGCAAATGTTACTATCGTATGGTTTCGGAGCCTTGTTTGTATGTCACCGTTAAGAGTGCTGCTGTATTCAAAACAGATTACGAACGGAAACGTTCCTGGAATTTAACCTTCGCCGTTTCAAATTTCGTGAATATCTCTCGTCGTGAGCCTACTCTGTGTCCAGCAGTGGGTTTGTTGTGAAATTAATGCTAAGCATATATTCTAATAGCTAACGTCGATATTTATCTATATATATATATATATATATATGTATATAAAACCGGCCAAGTGCGTGTCGGACCACGCGCAAAGTATACGGTTCAGAAGTTGACGATGCCCACAGTACCTTTCTAAGACTTATTAGCATCTAGCTAGAGGCGTCGGGCGGGCACGTCATACCACAGTATGACGTGCCCGCCCGACGCCTCTGCCGCTCGAGAAAAATCATTGGTTTTTTAATAATTTCATAAGTTGGTCGACTATGACTCGTAAGTTTGTACAGCCTACTTAGCTGTGATAGTGTTCCTTTCAACTACGTTATATATGCCATAACCGTGATTTTTTTCAGCCATCCAAATACCACCATTTAGCTGGCAGGGGGGGGGGGGACACGTGACTCTAACAAAAAATAGCACTTTAAAGCTTAATATTTCACAAACGCATCACTTAATCAAAAAATGGTTGTAACAAACCCACAATATTTTTTCAAGACCTATTCAACGATATGCCGCACCATGGGGTACGCAAGAAAAAAAAAATACATCCCCACTTTACGAGTCCCCTACTCGTAAAAAAAAAAAAAAATTGTACCACTTTGTCAGTGTAACTAATATGTATATTCATGCCAAATTACAGCTTTCTAGAACCAACCATCTCCGAGCAATAGTGCGGACAGACGGACGGACGGACGGACGAACGGACGGACGGACGGACGGACATGGCGAAACTATAAGGGTTCCTTGTGGACTTCGGAACCCTAAAAATGAATTTCCGTGTGTTAGTCTGGTTAAGGCTCGAGAACTGCTGGACCGATTTGGCTGATTCTTTTTTGTATTATTTCCCGTGATTCTGGGAAGGTTTAGAAAAAAAAATCGGGAAAAGTCCAAAGGAATAGCTAAAAAAAGAAAAATTACTTTGTACAGGAATCGCCTTCGGGATCACCCTTTTTTATTTTATTTTTTATTTATTTTATATATATATATATAGTATCAACGAAGTTCACCGAGCCAACTAGTTTTAATACTTTTTTTGAAGAGACTAAGTGTTACGAGATGAAAAAGATGACGTATTTAGCTAGTTTTGGGGCCAGGCTTTATTTGACTTACAACATTAACTTGATTGTAGCAGCTAACGACCCAATTCACACGAATTTCAAACAAATAATAAGATTATGAACCGCATCGATTCTATTTGTCCAGACCGGTCGTTCTGGTTTATAAAACAAACAATATTTAATTACTCGACAAACACGTTCATAAACTAAGTACCAACGTGATAGCATTAATGAATTTTAATTTGAAGATTTATGCAAATGTACTCATACTCATACTCATACTTATTTATTGCTATGCCATGGTGTTTACAAGATGTTACATTTCACTTAAGTACTATGTCATGGACCCTGTTAGGGTGCAGCAAATATTAGAAACTAGACCTTAAATACTAGGTATACATGGGTATTGCACATTAATGTAGTGCGAGTTGAGCTGTGCGATTCCCGAAACGCTTGATTCAAACAAATTACAAGTTCGCCGAACAGATGTAATTGTGCTAGCCGTGATTGCAGCAGAGTTAACACATAATACATTACAGTTTGTGTCACAACACAATCAGGCTGCGAGGACGGAGCGGGCGCCGAGCAACGTAATCTGGGTTAACAGGGGTTAAACGACATCACAAATTCCAATACGATATTAGACGTATCTGTGGCGCAAATCGACGCGCCACTTATTGATGTTCGTGGACACTTGTTGGTGCCTGAAAATGTTTCTAGCTTCTATTTTAAGGTACACTATTTGTGGGATTTTAGCACTAAAACTACTACTACTACTGCAGCCTATTTGTGTCCCACTACTGGGCACAGGCTTCCTCTCACCACGAGAGGGTTTGGGCTAGTCACCACGCGAGCCCAACGCGGATTGGGGACTTCCACACATCTTTGAATTATTTCACAGATGCGTGAAGGTTTTAGTTTCAGGAAAAGCTCAGTGGTAAATTCAAATTGAATTTTGCACATAAGTAAACTTAGAGGTGCGAGCCGGAATCGAACCCCCGACCCTCTGCATGAGAGGCGGTAGGTCGAACCACTAGGCCACCACGGCTTCCTAATAGCCCTAAAACACTACTTTGTTATGGATAGTGAAATGTTTTAGTTTCTAGTAGACGAAACATTCTTGAATTTAAGCGAAGCTCATTAGCCGAAAGACGTCCACTGCTTGACATAGGCCTCCCCGAACTGGATCAGATCGGTCTTGTGCCACGGCCACTCGCATTCACCGTATTCCCGACAGATATAATGTACCAGAATTTGCCGTCCATCTTGCTGGAGGCCTACTGACAGCTCACTTTCCGGTGCGCTAACGTCATTCGATTGAGCGAATTTTAAAGTATTCACTTTAATAATCGACGTTTATCTATTGAAATTGTTTTTTTTTTCACTCAATCACGATAGCGTAGAAACACTTCTGTACTGTAAAACTTAAATTGAGCTAATTGTTTCAATTCGAAGCTTTAAATAAAGACTCCGCCCCTCACACACAGACACAGACAAACATACACACACACACATTTACATGCATAGACATAGAAAAGAACAAGAATAGATAGATACATAAGTAAAACTACAACTAGATTAAGATACAAAACATACCTACTTTTGTGAAAAAAAATCTAACTAAATTAAGTCTAATTAAATTGTGAAAAAAAATCTAATGAAATTAAGTTAGGTAGTCACGTTATCGACGATAATCCTGCTGTTATGGAAGAGCGGTATCTCCTGGTACAGGCATTGTCATGCTTAATAGGAGATTCCACCTTGAATACTATTATATGTATCGGATAACTTAACAAACTTTCATTTCATTTCAATGCTAATAAAACGATTTTTATATATTGTTTAACTTAAATAACGTACGAGGTTGAACAGTACCATGTAGTTCAAGAGCGGCAGTTAGAACTGGTCAAAATGCACTTAACTAATTTATTCCTCATACAACAAGCTAAATCAGCAATAATGTCACGATACATTTAGTGTAACAAAGTTGATGGAACATTTTTTTTCAGTAGCCACATAGTAATTTACACGAAGGTTCCATAAATATGTCGGCATCGTATTAACCTTATTGAAGGAACTTTCACAGATTCGCCATTATGCGCGTACGCTGACCATTGGACATGTTCATAAACAGTATATTACTTAGCCTGGGTTGATTCAAGTACAGTTGACGGACTCCTGGTCGTTAAATATGGCCGCCGAGCTGTCATTCCATACAGAAACGTCATTTTGTCCCATAGTAAAATATTTAACGTTAACGGACGGTTTGGATCAACCCGCCCTAACATATGTATCCTTAATTTCACCGTAACCCTTTGTAATAAGGTCCAAAGTGCAACAGATTTCTTTGTTCGACTTCTCGCCTGACGCAACGTCCCAAGTGTTCAATTTGAATCTCAACTCGCCAAAGTGGTCCGACTTTTTGACGTGATAACGTCTTATAAATTTTCGAACGCCAGCTGCGCCCACGAAAAAAAATGTGTGACCATTTATGTCCTCATGGCGATGTATGTCCTACGTAACGGAACATATTCATGAATGTTTTCTTATGACGTTATCACGTAAAATTATCGTCCATAAACCGACTTTATAGACAACCGATTTTTTTAATAGGTTTAGAGGTTTGATCGTTATTTGCTGTTGCGATTCAAGTAAAAAAATATATTGTACATCTTGTCGACATGCAACACGAAGGCATCCATGTAATTTATGCAACTGTTAAGGGGCCACAAAACAAAAGCTTGGTTTCATTCATGAAATTTCACGAATTCAGTGTCAATTCGATAATAACTCTGATCTGATAGAACAATTCCGAGAAAAGCTCATTACATTTTTATCCTTATTGCCTAACTGTATATTTATCCGGTCCAAACAAGATGACGATGAAACTCTAAAATTGTCCCCAGTGACGTTCCTTTACTTATAAAGTTGTGCTAAATTGTCATGAGATATATTTTTGGCTTGGTTTTAGCAATCCAGTGATAATTAGATACGTCGACCATATATGTGTTCATTGTTTCCTGAAGCTGATAGCGGTTTAATTCTGTCAAAGCCACGGCGATATTGATAGTTTACCGCTGGGCGAGTAACTATAAACATCGCCGTGTCTCTTTTATTTACACGGGAGTGCTTATCTTTTGTTCGTTTTTATAGCCGATAGCTCATCGCTTACTCGCTCGCGGTGGGACTAGTGCCTTAGTCATCGATTCTC
>OZ020274.1:11442419-11673710 GCA_963971205.1 Aethes cnicana | reverse complement strand
CCGGAGGCGCGCGCGCCGCGCCCGCCGTCGGCGCCGGCGCACCACGCGCCCCACCTCTCGCCCAAGAAGGAAGCGTTTAACAACCTACTGAACAAGGGCATCTCTGGTAAGTGCTGTGCTTACTGTAAGGCCTGAGTAGACACTAGGAGCGGAGCGTTTAGCAGGACGAGTCTATACGATCTGAGCAGCGTATACTCAGGCCGCTTCCTTCCATCGATTGTCTTTGGTTCGTCTCAAGTGACCACTCAGGCTTACTACCAACTCTTAGGGCCAAGAACAGCGCTCAACAACTTGTCCGTTGCTTCGACAACTAAGTACCCTACGATAGGAAGTCCTGCTCCTCCACAATAAAAAAAATACTCTCGTCGCATGTGTGCGTGCTGAGACAGCCGTCAAACATGCGTTGAGAGTGTTGGTGGTGCTTTTTAAATACTTTCCAAATGAGTACATTGAAGCGTTTTGAATTGTTGAGGGGCGGGATTTCCTATCGTAGATTATCCATACGACGATCTAGCCTTCCGTCACAAAAAAATCGCCTTTTTCATTCCCGAACGACCTAATAAGCTGACCGCTGAAGTAGCGGTGGTGATAGGTACGTAAGAACTATGAGCTATTTATAAAATCTGCGTTTGCGCTACAGATACAGGCTAGGTTTCCTTTAAGACTTTTAATATTGTGAATTAAGTATTTACAAAAAAATGCGACTTGTCGTTTTATACCAGTAATATAATCAGACCATTTCTTTATTGAATCTCTCAAGTCAAGACTCAACTTGCGTCTCACTCACTATAGATGCTCGTAGATATCTGTCCACATAGCTGTACAATCTCTACAGGGTCCTTGCTCCGAATTTATTCCCCGACACGCGCCGCCGGCCCCTTCGGCTGATCTCCGGTTAATCTGAGCCCATTGCTTCACTGTATCTTTTAACTAGCAAGTTAACGTTTGACGCGGTTATTGATATGACGAGGACATGGATTCTTAACAGCTTTGATGACAATGGTTAATGAAACTCATGTACCTAGTCAATCCATCCATACTAATATTATAATTATGTGAAAGTGTGTTTATTTGTTTGCCCTTCCTTCACGTCGCAATGAGTGGACCGATTTGGATGAAATTTGGTATGGAGGTAGCTTGAGACCGGGCATACACATACGGGACATAGGATACTTTTTATCCCAATATTTCCACGGGAACGGGTTTTCCACGAGTCCAACAAAATTTTCAATACTTCTATAACTATAACTGTCTATATGTATAGTATCATCGGGTATGCAAATTCTAAGTCTACGCGGGACGAAGTTCGCGGGCATCGGCTAGTTACCTAGGTACGCCTAATAATATGGAATTTTATCGAAAAATATCAACCAATGATCCGAGGGATCTTCTTAGGACAACGGTCTCATTTAAACTCCTGAATATAGAGCTCCATCAACGTTCACCATTGTCGGGAAGTATTTTTTTAATACTTTACGTGTTAAGTATTATTTCAACCGGGTCTACCTACTAAAGTTGACGACTTTGAATTACTTAAATGCAGTTGGTTTTAATTTGGCGCAAATTTAACTTATAGAACTTATTTAAACAATCAACTAAAGTCGTCATTATATCCAACGTAAATCATAATTTTGAACTTAGCCTCCCCACAAACATTGGTCTCCAATTCTTTATTCCCTGCGCAATAATTTTCTATTCATTCTCCTCTCTTTATGAATCATAATCTCTAAATCTCCGCCATATTCCGTCCTTGTCTGCCCCACGTAAATCCTCTTCAGTGTGTCCCGCTCTTCTTTTACCCCTTAAATCTAATCCGGGACATCCCGTCTGGCCGTAAGGCGCACTCAATGCATAAGCCGGCGTACACACGCAACTCACTCACACTACGACAAGGCATTCATAATGTACGAGTAATAATCCGAAAATGCTTTACTACGACTTAATCGGTGATATAGAATCGAGTCACCGATTGCAAAATGTCTTTAAGTAATTAAAACATCATAAGTAAGTACATATTTTTTAAACTTAAACAGATTATATCTGGAATTTTAATTCAATGTGATGACTCAATGTAAATACGAATCGAATAAGAAACCGAGTCAAAGGCGGTGGCGAGTTAATGCCTAATGCCTCTAATCGGGCGTTATTAATCATTATTAATTTCGAGCCGAGCCGCCGAGCAGCGACGATCCGCGCCGATTAGCGATTGCACAATGGCCGACGGATTACGCCCGACGTCCGCGATATAAATCTTTTTGTCAATTCGTACCTGTGTAGCGTCGGAAGCGAAGCCCCCATCGTGTCAGTACAGATAAATCAGAATGATCGTGGAATTTGTTGATAGCATTCGGGAAAAGGACACACTTGAGGGCCAATGAACTAGTCGTATCACGCGGACTGTTTGATTGTGTTTTAAAAATCCATTATACAAATGAATAAAAATCTCAAAATTATTAAAAAAATATAATACTTAGGCAATTCACTTAAATTAACGTTTAATTTATATGTATAACATGCCACATGTAATTAATCCCAATCCATATTAATATGCGCGTAAGAAATACGTAATGGCTAATTTTGCAACTTTAATTTATTTGCTAACGCTACTGGATACGAATAAGCCGGTTTTATATAGATAAGCCGATTTATGTTTTTTATTGTGTCGTATTAAAATTATTATTAATTTTGCCTGTAAGATGAAGCAGCACACCTTTATAGTTAAAAACGGTAGTTTCTAACATTTACATTATGTAAATCGTCTCATAATCTGATGAATCTATATGTTTATCAGCCGATGTTTGATTACAATCGACATCCTGTTTGGATTACGACTTATGTTATAAATTACCTAATTGGAGATTTACGAGAAAATGATAAATTTTCCAGGCCACCGTCCCCAAGACACGTTCTTAAAAAAAATACATTTCAGTGATAAAGCTACTACGCTTAGTTTTTCATTGATGTATAAGCTTTCATATTATAGAACTCATTCAGTTTCGAATCAAAGTAGATTGACATTGGACATGAAAATTGCTCGATTTATGTTAAACACGTTTAAAGTGTAGTAGGTATGTAAATTTCATCACATCGGGATTCAACACATCGCGTCGTATAGTGGCTGTACCGGGTACCGCTTTATCTCCGGGCGACACGAGGTTGATCCGGCCCGGATGATCCGGATGAGCGCGATCCCCGCAGGTCGTGTGTGCTCAGCTTTATATTCCGCTAGTGTTGGACGTTACGATGTTTTTCGGTGTTGCCGCTTGACTTTGATAGCTTTGGCCCTGTCTGTAATCCTTATATTTCCAATTTAGCAAAGCTCTCAATGAGAAGGCCTGTGTACAGCTAGTATTACCTACGTTATAGGTACTATGAGGGTTGAGCGATGGCAAAGATTTGGTTGTAGCAAAGTTGTATGGAGCATTAAACTACCATCATAGAATCTACCATTGAAAATATTAACAACACAGTACCTAAAACATTGAAAATATTATCTTTAATCTCGCGCGCTCCTAGAGGAATAATTTAGAAGTGGAGTTTGTCACATTCCTGATTATTATAAAACATTAATATTCAGTGTGTGAGTAGTGAATCTATTATTTTCTCGGTTATTATATTTCTCAGTGTTTTATAGACACTTGATTAAACAGGCCAGTACTTACTGTAGTTACTTCTACATTTTAAGTTGTAAGTAAGTAGCTTCTGCCCGCGACTTCGTTCGCCCGCGTGGAATTCGGTTATCGCGTTCCCGCGGGAACTATGCGTTTATCCGGGATAAAAAGTAGCCTATATCCTTTCCCAGGACCCCCACCATCTTCTTTCCAAATTTCATCTCAATCGATCCAGCGGTTGAAGCGTGAAGAGGTAACAGACAGACAGACAGAGTTACTTTCGCATTTATAATATTAGTATGGATATAGATATGGATATATACATATACATTATACGTGTATACGTGGTATTACATATGAAACGTAAGTAAACCACAGCGGTAATGCGTGTATCTTGCGGTGTACGGGCCAGTCTGATCCGGCGGTTGCGTAATCCGGCTCACGACTCATCCGGGTATATACATATAGGTCGTATCGTAGCACTATACCCGGACAATGTAAATGAGTAAATAGTTTCACCAACGTAGCCCCTAATATTTTACTTTGTAGTTTCTTTAGTTACAACAACAGGGACATCATCATTCAACGAACGAGGTCCACTGCAGGACATAGGCTTCCCCCCATAGACATAAATAATACTTCGTACGGACCTGGCCTAACGTAGATACATGTCATGTTTCCCCACTTCATTGGTGTCCAATCCAAAGTTAAACTTATATCGTGACACTAAAGCTGGGTCACATTTTTTCAACAACGAGACGAGTTTTTAGATACTGAGAATCAGTTTCGAAAAAAGTTTTATTAAAAACGCTTATTGTCACGCACGCTCGGTGACAGAACTTTGGATTGGACACCGTGGAAGTGGGGACATATTACGTGTACGTTAGGCCGGGTCTATATTATTTACGTCTATGCTTCTCCCAATGTAATTAATGATGTACGAAATGAAACTTTCATAATGCAACTGGTCATCAAAGTGCTATCACTAAGCAGTAAAGTAACTTTGTCCAAGCGATTGACTTTATTGAACTAACGCGATGATACAACAACTTAACAATTTGCTACATAATATTTCTCCTTATTGTAACCCACTAGCTTCTGTTCATGTCTTCGTACACGGCAGAATTCGGTTATAGTGGTCCCGGAACTGTGCATTTTTCCGGGATGAAAATTAGCCTAATCTTATTGCTTTACCCGGGACTCGGAAATATCTCCATAACAAATTTCATCTGAATCTGTCCAGCGGTTTAAGATTAAAGGGGTAACGGACATACATTTATAATCTTAGTATGGACGTCTCACAAACATTCAAAAACGTCACTTCTAGTTATTGTGTTTGTATTTATAGTAGTAATGTAATTTAATGTACTTATAAATATTGGCAAATCTAACGTACGTATCTATTAATGTAATAATTTAATTCAATGTAATGTACCCAGTGTAATATTTTATTTTTATTTTTAATATAATTTATTTTTTTGTGTAATTTTATAAAATTCCAACACAAAATGTATTTTGTTTATGGAATAAATGAATCTTGAATCTTTCTAAAACACAGGTGTCTCAAATTCAAATTCAATTTCAATCATTTATTTAGCAAATTGGCCACATAGAGGCACTTTTACGCGTCAGTAAAAGAATTTACCAGTCTAGCTGAAAGATTCAGTGGGAACGTTCACAAAGACCGAAGCGCACATACAGAGCTAAGTAGAGCTCTTGATCCGGACGAGAGCAGATTAAGCTGCCCACCGGCCGGCTATCTCCAGAGAGATTACCAGAATACGGACTTACCCGAATAACTTGCTGAGGATTTGTCTTCTAATAATAGACTGGACTCTGACGAAGTTTTCGAACTGATTCTGGTGTTTTGTTTTTCGCGATCGTCTTTAATTCTTATTTTAAAACGTAATTTGATTTTTTTCCTGTAAGAATGAGGTTGGCATTTGAGCAGACATTGTTTTCAAGTTACCTATTAGGTAACTCTTGCAAAAACAATCTGAAATGTTTTTTCATATGTGAAAAATGTGTCGTAATTTTTTTATCTAGACTCCAGGTGTATCCCAAAAGACTCTCCAAAACTTTCAACTTGTAAATTAACAGTCAATTTACTATAATTATTATATTCCAGGGGATATATTTTATAATCATAATATTTTATCGAGTGATTTAGCTAGGAATGTTTACTTCAGACCGTCCACTCTTTAAATTCGAATTTCGAATTGAAGTAAATAAATCGAAGCCAATTTGCTATGATTCAAGAAAAAACGAGCTTTTAAATTTGGAATTTACTTTTCAGCCTTTTATTACCTGCCTGTATTATTGATACTTACTTGATAGGTTTTTGTTGGTATTGATAGTCTATGGTGTTGTTTGATTCTGGTTTTGTAGTGAGGGGTGAGGTGGGGTGTGTGGGAGGGAAGGACCTCATCAATCACCCTAAGATTATCTCCTCAAGTTCAGCCCAATTTGAGGCATGCACTCGGCTTAACGCACACTAGTAAACTTCCTTCTGTTTCTGATTTTCAGAACTGAATCCTCGTCGCTAAATCATAAAGGTGAATTTTCTTTGACATTAAGAGCTTTGAGATTTACTTATCAGGCTGGTTTTAATAATGAGTTTCGTTCTTTTTCTTTTTTTGCATATGTGAACGAACTTCTGTTTCTGCAGCATGAGGTTATCTTTTTTCATGTTTTGAAAACTTTGGATTATTTTATTTCGCTCGTACAATTTATGGCATGGACAATCAATTAGAATACTTACTTAGTCCGTTAGTGCCGTTATGAAAAACAACGTTTCGATTCCAGTTTCAAATACAAACATATGTATTCAACCCGACACACACAGGCGCGATCGGCTTAACGCGTGTGTGTTGGTATCATAATGCAAATCCTTACGATCATTCTTTTGTGCCTGACATTAATTTTGTTGCGTATCACACACATACATTTGTGTGTGCGCTGTATGTGTGAGTTAATCCGGCGGCAGCAACAGAGAGATGCAATCAGCTGATCCCCTGATCAATCGATAAAAAAGATGTCAAGCGCGAGTTGGGCGTACGCTTTGAGTTCTTGAGACAGGTGGAAACATTCATGGATACTTATGTATGATTCAATAGAGCAAGTCGTAATAAAAAATAAAAATAGTTTCTTTGCTTAATATATATCTGAGCTTACTAAATTTTGGCATACACAATGTGTTATAGTATTGTTTACTGTAACTAATTTGATTAACGAAATAATAATACTTACGATCTTTGATATGAGAGATGAAATAATAAACCCACAAAGACTTCTTTTAATTTGTCTTTATTAGTTAAAATGTTCATATTGATAACATACATAGGAATTCCCACTCAGTAAGTATTTATTCTTCGAATGTGCGCCTGAGTGGTTTTTGTCGACACCAGTGGACCCCTAAAAATCAACCCGACGGGTCACACCGGTGCGGTGGATGATCTGAACCATTTGTCAAGATTAAGCTTACAGAGGACACGTATCGTTGTGCCTTCGCCACTGCTCTGGGGAGCTGGCCTCGAAAAAGTTCGAGCAAGTCATAATACTGGCCAGTAACATGTTACTGTACTATTACCGGCTGTAAACGTTGTTAAGACTTAAAAAAAAGGTACCTAATACGTACTGGCAGGTTAAATTCTGTAAAAAAAAAGTTATTCAGATTGTATGTTAGGCTAAGTTGTAAGTAATAGTAGCATGTGAGGAAAGTAGTTAATTAGTGAAATAATGTTGAAGTAAAATTTTATTTCTAATACCAATAATTATTTAAGCAGCAATATTGTATGTCAGCACTATTTTTAAAAGCGATACATTTTTAGAATATACCTAAAATTTAGTGAAATACAACTTATAAAGTTTCATACACATTGCGCCCCCTTATAAAATCCCAATAAATCAAGTTCAAAGCTGTTCAGTAATAAAACGGTTCAAATAACCCATTGTTTCAACCTTAAAAACCATAGAAGTGGAGGCCCTTCGGTCCCCGTCTGGCTGAGCGCCCTTAACAAAATCTTAATCCCTACAAAGGGTTAGAATATAATCTTACTACACAAGAACCCCTTAATTCGTGCCGCTTCCTTCATAAAATATAGCGCTCAATATTCATAAACATTAAGATAATAGGACATTTTAGTAGTTAATGGTAAAGAGCGTATTTTCGCGCGTTATATAAATCGACTTTATATCTATACTTTCATTAATTCGTAATAAGAAATACTTAGATCAATCTAATTAAAAAGTAATCCTGTTCAAGATTCTGGTATAGTTTACGACTCTATTGTCATAAACATAAGATTGTGTGTACATATTAATACACACGTTGGGACGTTGGATCATTTGTAATTGCACATATAACTAGGGCCTGTTTTTTTTTTAACTACAAAGCCAAGTAATCTTTTAGTATAGCTGTTATTCATTCGGATTATTGTACATATTTCCTCGCACCACCTACTCGTAATACTAGGATCAATTAAACTAATAACCAATTTTCTATTTCGGAAAAGCCTAGGCGACACGCCGAGGCAGCTGGCCCGTCATTTTAATCTGTCTTGTTGCAGAAACATAAATTTAGCTTCGATCGCTGCCGCCCATTAATCGCGGCTCAAGTGTGGACGCGCCTTAATGTATGCGCGACTTAGGGCTTGCAGTAGGAACGCGTGACCTACCTTGATGATTTTATGGTCTTAAATTAAAATACATTTAGGTATTTGAAATTTATTTTAGAAAGTGTTTGGTTGTCTTTTGTTTTGAATCAGCAATTTCTTTTCAATAAAGAAAGAGAGAACATGACACGAACTTGGTTTAGTTAGATTGAATATTCGTTCTAAATAGTTATAATTCACAAGTTAGAAAAACTTAAGTAAGCCGTGGTGGCCTAGTGGTTCGATCTACCGCCTCTCATGCCGAGGGTCGGGGTTCGATTCCGGCTCGCACCTCTAAGTTTACTTACGTGCGAAATTCAATTTGAATTTACCACTGAGCTTTTCGGTGAAGGAAAACATCGTGAGGAAACCTGCACGCATCTGCGAAGTAATTCAAAGATGTGTGTGAAGTCCCCAATCCGCACTGGGCCCGCGTGGGGACTATAGCCCAAACCCTCTCGTGATGAGAGGAGGCCTGTGCCCAGCAGTGGGACGCAAATAGGCTGTAGTAGTAGTAGTAGTAGAAAAACTTTACGTGTTAAGTGTTAGGTACTGCCACAGGTACTGCTGAGGTCATGTCGAAGTCATTAATAAGTAGGTACTTAAATTGTGCACCATATTCCGTCGTATTAAGAGTTAAGACCGGCCGCCTATTATAAGAAATTTTTGTCAGAATAATTCTGACGCTCGCCGGATGATAGCCGGAAGGCACTCGGTGCATACATTTTGTATTAGACCCCGCACATAGCCCGCACACTGTCAGACAAATTCAGATCAGAATTTGTCTAACATTGTGCGGGGTCTAATACAAAGTGTATGTACCGAGTGCCTTCCGGCGAGCATCAGAAATTTTCTTATAATGTGCGGCCGGTTTAAAGTTTCTAGGTCTATACATATTAATGACCTCTACTGTAAGAGAGCATGTTTTGAAATATTACCAACACATACCAATGAACCCAAACGTAACGGCAACTTTGCAGTTCGAAACATAGAAATATTCCTTCGTCGCGCCGTGACCCATAAACGTATTATAATTAGCACCAAATATATCTGTCCAAATGGAACGTGAACACAAATTGGGAATATGCTTGGAAAAATAATTGTGATATGGCTTTTGGACGATATAGGTATACTTTGTAACAAAGCCGGCATCGTTTAGAAAGGCATAATAAGATGTTACATTTGAAATTTGTTTACTTACGTCCATTTTTATAAATACAATTCGCAATGTTCATCATCGTCTACGCAAAATACCTAGTTATGGTATAGCGAAATAATGTGTTGTCTTGTCAAAACGTGGCGTCATTTCTACATATTAGTAGTACATTATAGTAGGTAGTGTAGAAGCTATGCACCATCAAACGCTTGTATTCTGAAACTTCGACGAATCTGAAGTCAAAGAAGGATATTTTTAAATTAAAAAACCTGAATTCGGGTTTCGAGTTCGTGAGAGTTTAATGAATAGATTTCTAAATAACGTAGCAGTTAGGCACTCTATTCTATCGCTCTTAAAATACTTCAATTTTCAGCCCACTTTCAAAGCAAAGTTACTCTCGCCTTTAAGTCTTGTGACAACCCTGACACCACTACATCCACACATCGGACTACCGTTGTATCTCCTGAGATCTGATAAGATTCAAATAAGGGATTAGAGAGAGATGCGGCGAGGATTTGCGCGTAACACCTGCGAGTGCGAAAGGGACGCAAGACGGATTATCTCGACGGACCGCGCCAAGTGGCCGTTACGTGTAGATGTGGTCCCGCAGTTTGTTTGTCCAAAAACGGGGCAGATTAGTTCGAAATCCCTGTATTAATTTATATAATTTATTCGTTAAGTTATCCAGTGAATATGGATTGGTAAATAAATATTAAGATTTGGAGTGAAACTACCATTTATTCATTCAGAAAGAAAACCAAACGAAAATAGTTTAACAACCCTAATAAGAAAAGATCTCCAGTTTAAAAAGTATTGAAATTCAATAGGACACTAAACCAGACTTACGCATTGCAAATTGCAATTTAAGTTTTATTATTCTATGCACAAAAAGACTTATTCGAAACGCTAAAACATTTCCAGTAATTTTTTCCGGGCTACGTTTGCGAAAAGGTTACAACATAGGGAGTTAAGTAGGATATATGTATTTTTAGGGGCCGGATTACGGTAAGGTGGGATAGACTAAATCCCGGGATCCGGGATTGCCACATGGCGGCCTTTTTCAGGATTTTCTCGCGCTCATCCCTGCTCGCTTTACAATGCGTACCTATTTTCACTTGGAATTGGAAGATTGGTATTTCTGTGAATTAAAAAAACTGCGCATTTTATAATAATTATGATGTATATAATTCTGTAGGTATATTAACTAACTTTTCTTTTTGTCCTTAAATAATTTCATTGAAAGTAATATTTTTCTATAAAGTTCAAATAGTGAACCTAATGTATTTTTTCATGTTCTTACATTGTATAAGCACTTATTAAAAAAAATCTTCAGTGAGGGCTATAGTATGATTATCTGAATTAGATTTTTTTCTCTGTTGTGTCTTTATATTTTAACCCAAATAAACACAGAAATGTTTTTATTTATCTTTTTCCCTGATTCCTAGATAACGGCATCGAATTAATGAAAGGCATGTATCATTACCGTACGAGTAAGCATGAAATAATCTCGCGCTCAATCAGTACACACGTTCAAAAACTTTTTTATTCTTTTTTACCGCTCCCGAACTAATCCGGGCTTATCTTCAGCCTGCAGTAGAAACCAGTGTACAGTTCGTGTGAAAAGATACTCTACGCCGTGGTTATAAGGTGTTATGTTGCGATTGGGATTAGGCGTGGGTTCAGCGAAACAGTCAATGAACCTCGGGGTGAAACCGCGACCTACCGTAGGGGTTGGGACGTTGACTTCAAGATGAATGTTTTATTTCTTTTTACAGATAACTACGAGTACCTATATTTTGGGCATTTTAGCTGTCATAAAAAAAACAAATGTCAACCTCAAAAGCTTCTACCTGTCTTCTGTCTATTTTAATGTGAATCCTACGACAAGTATGTTACTGGTTATTGTACACTGTTTCACGTGAAGACTAGGCTAACTTTACTTCGCTTTTTAAAAAAAACATTTTTTTTCCTCGTATCCAATTGACACGATACACTACAATTTTATTTAAAGTTAAAACCAGCCAGTCTTAAGGTCTATTATTATAGGCATTGTTACTTGCGTAAGTTAATCCGTAGTGTTTCAAGTTTCGACAAATCCATGAACATGTTTGCGTGTTCACGGGTGTGTGCGTCGTAAGCGATTATTTTAATCTTTTTAAGCGCATTTCTTTTGTTGAAACCCCACTCGTGATGCCCAAATCCGACATAATAGCCGTCCTATATTGTGTAATTTACGGTTTTTGATTTTTCATAAAAAAATATACATAAGTGTATACATATTAGATATTTACTTTGCAAATCAATATATTTTATGTACTTCGTTAGTTGATGACAATATTTAGATGTGACATTGAAGTTCATGTTATTTTGTCTCCACGTAAATTGCCCTGTACCCATGACTTGGGACGTGAATGGTTAAGTTTTCATATGTAGGTAAAACATCGTCACAGATGCCTAGTGGAAAATGTGCCATTTAATGGCGATGTCAACAATTGTTTATTTGTAAAGTTTCAGTGTAAAGGGATTGAACATTGATTGGGAACTACAGTTTCGGAACGAAATACAAAATATTTAGGGCCTTTTTTCGTTTTCCGTTCACTAGGGTAGGTACTAGTGAGGCGCGGGCGGCTCGTTATGCCAGATATAAATATTTTATTCCCGGATAAAGCCGGTAATCCCGCGTGGACGACTACAAAAAGAGATAAGCTCGGGACGATTAAGGGCCGTGTTTTTGTACGGGATTTTTTCGATATACTTTTTTAGGTTACGCGCAAAATGATGAACGATCTAAATAAAATATTAACATGTTTATTGTAATTATTTTGCTGTTTAAAATTGTTCGGTAATAGAAAATACCTGTTCATATTTTTTGTGTTATAAGTATAACTAACAAATCAGTATATAGGTAAAGTTTATGAAATTGAAATGTTACCACATTTAGTTAACAATAGTTTCTTTGGCATCGTAAGCTCCAAATTAATCGCACTGATTGTTTCTGCCACCAGAAGAAGAAGAAGAAGAAGGAGAAACATTTATTCGGAACAAAACTTAAGTACCTATTTAAAAAGCAACACCAGCACTCTCAACGCATAGTTGACGCGGTTGTCTCAGGACGCACACATGCGTTGAGAATGTTGGTGGTGCTTTTTAAATACTTTGAAGCGTTTTTAATTGTGGAGGTCCGGGACTTCCTATAGTAGATTATCTCTATAACTTTTGTTCTTCTTGTGAACTTTACCAATGCTGTGACCAAAGTGCCTAGTCACAGAATGGATAAATAAACCAGTAAGAAATCTCGCATTTATTTTCTCTGACTAATTGTCTGATTGAATTCCAATAACAATAGGCACTGTCTTGTGACGCAATAGTACTTCATGTAATCGGAATACACTTTGTACATAACGTACATCGTAAACAAGATAAAATAGAGGTACATTTTTACACCTGCATCATTTATCTGCAAAAAAACTTAATTATTGGCAATTATATTTTACGTTCTTCGCTTAATATAATCAGTCCTATTATATTGAACGATGAAATGTAGAATTTCAATCGAATTCGTTTATTCACCATATTAATATGAAACATACATTATGTTATTAGCTTAACAAATCACATAGGTAGATGACGACAGAACTTACAAGGCGCGTGGCGAAGCACTTAAGCCGTTGACACAGGGTCCATAATTGCTTAATCCACGCGCCTTCTAAGTTGTGTAAACCTGTACTTTGTAGTTTAACAGATAGGTATTTCTTTGGAAAAAGGGTATGGGCACAGGTATATGCTGATTTTAAACCCATCCGGCGTCAATATTGATGGAAATTATGTTTCAGTTTTACAACAAACAATGAATTAATGTTTATTAGCACATAATACTATTAAAATAACATTGAACAATACAATTTAATCTTCCATTACACGGAATAGTTAGCAAAATTATGATACTAATAACTAGCCGTTTGAC
Source organism: Aethes cnicana (assembly GCA_963971205.1). NCBI lineage: Eukaryota > Metazoa > Arthropoda > Insecta > Lepidoptera > Tortricidae > Aethes > Aethes cnicana. The sequence goes on along the minus strand of OZ020274.1, from coordinate 11,660,327 downwards.
CGTAGGTACCTGATGATACTATATACATATAGAAGTTTATAGTTATAAAAGTATTGAAAAACCGTTCCCGTGGATATATCGGGAAAAAAGTAGCCTATGTTATTCTCAGGGTCTCAAACTGTCCCTATACCAAATTTCATCCAAAACTGTCCAGTCGATTCGACGTGAAGGAAGAACAAACAAACACACTTTCACATTTATAATATAAGTTGGATTGTCAGTCGGTCATACTGTATCGGGCACGGATTGGCCAAAGCATAGCTATTTTATTTACCAGGTACTGTCTGCTTGTTCCTTATTCAGAAACCCGAAAATGTTCTTTAATTTTTTAGTGCTCGTCTGATTTCAGCTAAATTTTATGCAAGCACTCTGCTGACTGAATTTAAAAATCAAGCCTACAGAATAGAACACTCACACTCATAGACTCAGCGATCTTATATTATGAGGGTTTATCCCGAGAGTTAGCAACGTCGCATATAGCTGTCAAATATATTGCTGTTTTTATTAATTTCTCAATATTACTGAATTAAAAAACAAATTATCATTCTATGATTGAATGGCGCGTCTCGTTTTATATTAGTTGGTTAGGAATTCAAATGATAAGATTACATTAAAATGCATGGAAAATGCGATGGAAAGTTTTCAAAAGATAGTACTTCCATAATCCTAAAAATTTCGTGTTTCTATGATAATTGTTGCAATCCGTACTCAATGTTTTATTCAACCATAGAGCGATAATTCATGCTTTCATTCTGTAATATTCAGAAATTAATGAAAACTGCGAAATATTTGACAGCTATTTGCGAGGTTGCCAACTTTCGAGTAAACCCTCTTATGTTAAGCGATCTTATCCTTTCTTATTCCTTCCATGTAAGTATGTAAAGGTATTTCTTGTTGTTTTCTTTTCATATTCACACTAATACAGAAATTAATCAATCACATGTTATTCACACGACTAATACCTTTCCCGTGGCAAATATATTATTTCTTTCCTTGTCCTTGATGTATGCTATTGAGGAGTTATCCAATAAGGTTAATGCACCCGGTTACCCTAACCACGTCTTATTCATTAGGCAAATGAAAACGAACGAGGGACCTTCAAGCAACAGGCGCTTATGCCATTTTACTTTTGACTTGTATGGAAATTAAAATAACAACGCGCTATCCGCCAAAGTACGTGTGGATGATTTTTATTTAATAATGTAAATAGATTACTTCTATCCAGTATATCTAATATATAAAATTCTCGTGTCACAGAGTGTTTGTAACCAAACTCATCCGAAACGGCTCGACCGATTCTTATGAAATTTGGAGTGTATGTTCAGTAAGTCTGAGAATTGGCTATGGGTGAAAAATGACAATGTGCTTGATTCTTTTTTTAAGGATAGGAATAACCTTCCATATCAAGAGAAAAAAATCTCTGCATTTTCCGTGCCGTAGATTCTGCGTAAAAAATAAAATTGGTTTTGCGTTACGACGATTGAAATAAAGGTGTTTCCTTGGTCCAAGTATGCATCAGTACTTCTTAAAAAAAAGTGTTGACACTATTGACATTGTTGATTTTTTCAAGTAGTAGTGCTGCATACCTGGACCAAGGAAACACCTTTATTTCAATCGTCGTAACGCAAAACCAATTTTATTTTTTACGCAGAATCTACCGCACGGAAAATTCTGAGATTTTTTACTCTTGATACGGAAGGTTATTCCTATCCATAAAAAAATAATCGAGCACATTGTCATTTTTCACCCATAGCCAATTCTCCAAACCCAAAAAAAAATCTAAGGCGGTACGAAGTCCGCGGGTTCAGCTAGTTCACAATAAAATACTTGATATTAATAAATAGTAAACATTGGTTTGACATTGTAGAAATATGATAAGCGAATTAAAATGTAGTTATCCACATATTTACCTAAGTTATTTTTATTTCAACATTCCACATATTTAACAAAGCATAATCAATGTGATGTCACATCAAGCTAAGTGATGCAATATTTATTATTTTTAAATCATCTTTTTTAATTATGCGTTAAAGTAATAAAGTTAAAAAAATCTATAATTAACTGTACAATCTTGCTTTATGTTTATTATCTTACCAGTGCTTAAGACTAGACTACTAGAACTTTGAATGAGGGCAATATTACCTCATGTAGAGATAATCTACTATAAGAAGTCCCGCGCCTCCACATTTCAAAACGCTTCAATGTATATATTATTATTTAAAAAGCACCACTAACACTCTCAACGCATAGTTGACGGCTGTCTCAGTACGCACACATGCGTTGAGTGTTGGCGGTGCTTTTTAAACTTTGAAGCGTTTTGAATTCTGAAGGTGTGGGACTTCCTATAGTAGACTACCTCTATGTCATTCATTAGTCTTAAACTCATTTCAGATTAGCTTTGGATGGGCACGCTTACATAGAAAGCAATTTTCTTACAAGAATCCATCTGTGTAACCAAACATCAGCGCTGGACGTAAGCCGCCACTCGTTCCGCTCGTGCGCCCGCTTAAGCCAGATTTCAATAGAGTATAATCTCGTCCTAATGAATCTCCAATCCGGATTACCCGGGCCCCTATAATGGCTGAATGACGGCCACTGCAAGCGGGCGGCGCTCGGTTTAGAAAAACTTTGATTAGTCGAGTGTATTTTGCGGTTCGGTTTGAAGTGCGGGTGAAAAGCACATTTACCTATTTAATTAGGAATGTAGTTGGTCGGTTCGCCAGAATGTAAATACGAAATTTTAAGGCACATCAATTGTGTACACAATTAAGTCTTAATGCTGCCGTCTGATTCCATCCAATAAATTGTTAGGAGCGAGCCGCACTAGGCTAATCCCATTGGTGGGCATTAGAACGGCTTTGTGCGGACAGATCGCACGCCGAAATTACCTAGCAATTGGTCGCCGAGCCGAATTGCCTGCGGGCTCAGCCTAAATCGGCTGCAGACACTTTTATTGCCCGGCGAAATCCCGCTGACCCGGGCTCGAGCCGATCCCGGCCTCCGCTTTATCCCAGCCCCGCTTAATCCCGGATTTGACGTCGCTTAATCCGAACCCGTGTTGGATATCGCGTCGACACAGGCGCTCCCGCACCGCACTCTCGTGTCGACTCATATATTGATTTCGGATTGTATCGAGGACATCTTCGATGTACTCGCAGCAGGTAATCGACCAGCTCCGGGATTATCTGCACTTCGGACTCGCATCGTAAAATAATACACTTTATTATGATTGAATAATTCAATTGTGACAAAAGTAATCCATAACTATCACTGTCGCGCAGGCTTACGTTCCGTGAAATGCATCGCTTTCCCGCATTTGAGCTCAATGATATAAAATTGTACGGAAAAAATGAGCAGATTAATTTGTATTTTCATTGGATGCGTTATGCGAAAAATTGAGCGGTCGGGAAGCAAATGAAAATGATCGCCTCGTATTAATATTTTCGTGGATTGTCATTTATAAAATGCACCGCAAAAATTCAATTGATAACGTCAGACAGTTATCTACAAAACTATTGTAGAATTGTTTATAGCATTGTTAAGTATTCAAGCAACACATTAGGTAGGTAAGTAGGTAATTAATAATAATAATTTATTTAAAATTCGGCGATCGGCGTAATTTGAAAGACTGTTTATGCAAACGTTAAATGGTAGTGTATTGACGTACCTCCCATCGGATTTGGCAAAACACATAATTGTGTTTCGAGTTTAGAAGCCGAAATTATATTTGATGGCGGAGTGAATAGTCGCTTATTTCCTATTTTAATGAGGATTACAGTTGTGGTGCACTTCACGCGGTGAAATTAATTACTAAATCGGGTCTGTCTGCGATTCATTTCAAAGCCTAGTGCTCGTGGAGTTAGACGGGGTGGTGATCTAGGCGGCTCGGGGAGGTTTCGTATGTTGGTGATACTTAGCACTGGTACAGTTTAGAATTATTATAACTATTTATAATCAGATACATTTTCAGGTCTTATTAAGTTTGACTGACTTGCAAATTTTTATAGCAATACACAAACTCGGCAATACTATTTCACACTTAATTTCTACGCAATTACTAAGCTCACGGTGCGCCAAAATATCGTAGATTCAAATGAGTATCCGAATTCACTAATGTCCGCCGTCCACAACTAACATTAGGACAATTTAGACGATAATGCCGCTAAGCCGCGTCCACACTGGCCGAATTATTGGCCGGTAATTAGCGGCCGCAGCCTAACGCTTTTAACTTTTCAAATGCATTCATTAACTGCATCTGTAAAGCTGATTGAGAGATTTCAACGGTGTTAATATAGTTTTAGCCGAGATTTAAGCCGGTTTTGTCGTTTCGTTAGCAAATTGAATGCGAGTGCATTTATTTTACGGATAAGTTTAGATATACCTAGTAAATTTGGTTCGATAAATATTAAATAATTAAAAAAAACCCTGTTTGAAGTTGTTTCTGAGATTTTATCATTTATTTAACGCATTACGGACGCCTTTGGTTTTGTAAATATTGAAGAGCAGCGATTATCACATTGATAACTTTACCATCATGTAGACCGTCGGTATGTTTGTCGTTTAAATTACCTACATCATACATATTGTAGATACTATGTTTGTCCGCTAAAACCCTAATCCAGCACACCGCCGCAAGACGCTTGTTGCACTCCAATCACATCACTAGCTGCACATCCATACATAAAATGTATATGTAAATTGAATAATTTCTCGGTGACATATGTAAAATTGGGAAATAAATGATTTTCCATTTTGTAAGTATATCACTGGATTTATTTTTGTGTTTTATGATGGATAATACAAACAACTGAATTATAAAATCGTCTGAGGAAATGTCTTTATTTTGATTAAGTAATAAATTAATTCTGTGCACCTTTGAGCTACGTTACCGTAGCGCGGCTACGCGCGCGTAGCGGCTTAGATAAATCTATTTTCTTTGTGGCGTTTTCTTGAGACACGGTATCAAACACACAAAGGGTTTTTTTTAGTGGGTTTGTTTTTTATCTATATACTTGTACTAGAGCTTAGTTTTATACTACTACAAAAACAAAAAAAAAACTGAACGTTAATGCTTATTTTAATACAATACGTATGTAGTTTCATGCCAGGATCAATCATATACATAATATTTAAACTGAGCTGGAGGTAATCGAAACAACTTTTCAATATAATATTTTTTGCTGTACAAAAGTCATTAAAATATTCAATAAGAAGTCTTCTTAAATCTTGTACTATTTCATTTCTACCTAAACGACTAAGGGCTGATTTTCCAATGGTCAGATTGAAAACTCAGCCCTTAATCTATTTATTTGTCTAAATCTGAAACGTAAACTAAATTCTAAATAAGCATAGCGGAACATTCTTAAGGCAGCCCGTCGGTGTACCGCCGGTGGATTAAGTAGCACTGGCCATCCCGCAGCAGATTAATTATTTACGGACAGCCCTGGATTCGGCCCAGACGCTCTCCGATTCCTCATGCAAACTACTCGTCTTAACGCAAAATTGGCGAGACTTAAATATTTACACACCCAAACACGAGGTATTAAGGTCGCCTTTGCTGCGCTTGAATAATTGAAAGGTCCTTTGTCTCCGCTGGCCGGTAAATATCTGGGGGTCTGCGATGACCACCTTGTCATGGGCGAGCTTTGCCGTACCTAAATCTACGTTGCATCTTTGCCTCGCGTAATCGCTTAAGCTCGCCCGCCTAGGCGACCGACCCAATAATGAATACCTATAAATAGTTGTTTGTCTTGACCCTGCATCGCTTAATAGGTACATCTATGGACAGTCAAGGCGCTTTATGTCGTCATCGCTTTATAATCTCTGGATGTAAAGATATAAGAAAGAGAAAACTTATTGCTGAGAAATAAAACTGATTGCCAAGTAAAGCGGTCTCGAATTATCCTTTATTGCTCACAACATTCTATTACTTACATTATAGGCTTAAACTCATCAAACGAATTATGTACCCAAAAAAGATTGATTAGTTAAGCATAATCCATTTTAGCGCGTTTTTAATTTGGCTTAAATACAGTCGTTAAATGAAGCTGTGGTGGCCTAGTAGTTCGATCTACCGCCTCTCATGCAGAGGGTCGGGGGTTCGATTCCGGCTCGCACCTCTAAGTTTACTTATGTGCGAAATTCAATTTGAATTTACCACTGTGCTTTTCGGTGAAGGATAACATCGTGAGGAAACCTGCACGCATCTGCGAAGTAATTCAAAGATGTTGTGTGAAGTCCCCAATCCGCACGCGTGATGAGAGGAGGCCTGTAACCAGCAGTGGGACGCAAATAGACTGTTGTAGTAGTAGAGATCTTCTACTATCTAAAGTCCCGCGCCTTCACATTTAAAAACGCTTCAATGTATTTAAAAAGCACCACCAACACTCTCAACAGATGTGTGCGTGCTGAGACAGCCATCAACTATGCGTTGATAGTGTTGGTGGTGCTTTTAAATCATAATGAAAAAATTGAAGCGTTTTGAAATGTGAACGCGCGGGACTTTAGATAGTAGAAGATCTCTAGTAGTAGTAGTAAATACAGTCTACCTCTATATCATCGGATTGATACCTCAATGAAGTCTTACGGCGCCACGAAACAGAATCACATCTGTTTACTCGCTCACTCCATATCGAGTTATGCGTACACGTCGTTTTAATCCTTAGACGTAGCAAAGCACGTAATACGTAGGAACCTTCTTAACCTAACAGGATTATCGTCGGAGGCGTTTCAGGGACGGATCACACATTACCGGCTCGGCTAAGGAAGAGATTTTATTACGCAAATGAGATTAATGTTTAACGCACTCCGCCTTGTTCTGTTGTGTAGGCTTCGCTCACTGTAATGGATATTCGTGACTGGATTGCCACCCTCCACGTAAGACGTGACATATGTTTATTCAATAGTCTTAATGTTCAAGATGTTTTTTCAACTGCATGAATGCTTTAATATTCTCATTTGACCTACTATGTCTTATTTGCGATTTTTTATACCAATCTGCACCAGATTTTATCTCATCTTATCAAACAATTAATAATCAATTGGTACCTACTCATATTGAGTATTTAATCTAATGAATGAACCCCTCAAATACGTAAACATAGACCCAGACCCTAAACTTTCATCAATCTTACGAATATCTACGGTGAATCCCTACCTAAGTCCATCCTCTTTCAAATATCACAGTACTTAATACGAATGTTGAAAAGATCGTCTCAATTTACGTAAGATTTGTACGGCGCTGAAAAGGCGGCTCGAAATAGGTGAGGGGTAGAACAGAATTCACAACATATCCGTCGTCAACGAAACAGATTCGCGGGGCGTGTCAATTATAACCAACACAACCGTTGACTTCAAAAAGGCCATTTGTTAAGAGACAATTGTGGGCGCCACGTCTAAACCGCCTTTCAACTTCTTTGACGCGTCGATAAGCGACGGGGGCGGCACAATACAGTTTTGAAACTCGTAAGTAGGTAAATGTGTTAGGGAGACAGAGGTTTCGTTGTTATTACGGATAAGTTGGTGATTTTAATTAGCTGTTGGAATTTAAAGCGCTGTTCTGAATTGGGGATCGTGAAACGGGGGCTTTCTGAATTAATAAGTAGATATAAGTATATCTAAAAAGAATAGTTTAGCGGTTTGTGATAGAATACTTACAACAATTATATGTCCTCACAAGGTTAACAAACCACCTGGGAAACCATTTACCCGATAAGTATAATTAATTATCAAAACATTCCATCCCACTGGCATTAGGTACTCAGATCTCCTGAAGACGGTTTGAAACGGGATAGAAAAAGTACGTTTTCCTGAGTAAATGACTATATTTACACCAAAACAATGTGATAAGATAACCCATTAATATATAATCCTTACAACAGCACATCTGATGACAATTATTCAAAATCCATTAAAGTCGATCATCACGTGTTCAAAAAACCACATCAAAATATAACGACGTTGCTAATCGCTGCATCCCATGTGCTGTTATATAATAATTAAAACAGCACATGGGATGCATCAAAATCCACTAAAATCGATCATATAAAAAGAGTTCATAAAACCACATCAAATATAGGCCAAGAGTACGACGTCGCTATGTGAGCACGGGGGGAGTTTATTAATTAAAACAGCCAATGGGATGAAAATGATTCAAAATCAACTGAAGTCGATCATAGTGTTCAAAACCACATAAATATAGGCCAAGAGTACCACGTCGTCACTATGTGAGCACGGGGGGAGGTTTATTAATTAAAACGCGACAGCGACACGCCCTTGACAGCTGTAACGTCTTAACAATTATTGCTGGCGTTATCTCGCGTATTGTTGGCGATAAACGGGGATGAGGTGCGTGATTTCTGCAAATGTCGCTTAGTTTAACTATTAAGGGCTGATATTTCAATCTTCAGATAAAATCTATACAAAATTCGAATTTATTTAGGAACGAATTAAAATTTTGTATAGACTATCCAAAGAATAAATTTTATTTGACGATTGAAATTTCAGCCGTAAGGAACGTACAAACAAGATGATTTCATGCAATATTGTTGGAATAAATTTTCCGACCCCATATACTCGCATTGTAAAGGAGATGGTGAGTTTTCACTGGCCAGAGGACCAATAATGATGAATGCGAAGATTTATTTTCAAACAAATAAAAAATAATGTCTCCTGTAATAAAATACACTCAACAGCAATGAAAACGGGTCACTTTGTATAGGATTTTCCATACAATAAAAGAGATGCGACGTGGGGTGATGAGGCTTCCGACCAGTGAGTCAGAAATTATCATCAAAATACACTCAACAGCAATGAAAACGGGTCACTTTGTATAGGATTTTCCAGACATCATAGTCTCATCTCTTTTATTCTCGACGATTACAAAATTGAAAAATCGACCATATAACTATGTCTACATGTTGTCTATCTATAGACATAGATCAATATCATAGATCAGACATAGATCTCAAACTAATACTATTATAGATACCTATAGAAAAATACATAAACAGGCAATTAATATCGCAAAAAAACAGTGTATGTATTCAGATTTTACATGACTCCTTTATAAGATACCTGTATCTAGGTTTCATGTTTTAACCAAAGAATAGCGTTCTTACCACAAACAGTTTTCCGTTATACACCGTTGAAAACTTATAAACTGAAAGTCTGGATTCGTAAAGAATAAAAGGGGGTTTTACGCCTAAGTCCACAGCTAAGACCTAGAGTCAGGTTACCTTCCGAGACGGTCAGTTGATACGGCGCTGGCTTAACCTATTTGTGCAGCTCAGTTGTTAGGTTACGCTGCAGAGATTACCTGCATATGAGCATGCATTGTCGCGTTTGTTTTAAACTGTGTTTTACTTTAGTTACTAAAAAAAATGTGTTGTACGACTGACAATAGAGATAGAAAAAGGGTGATTCTTTCGAAACGTAGAATATATTAAGAAAAAGCAAACTTCTACACGATTAAGGGAATTATAAGGAAATTCTGCCTGCGACTTCGCCCGCGTGGAATTCGGTTATCGCGTTCCCGCGGGAACTACGCGATTTTTCCGGGATGATTTTTCCTACCTTTCCCGGGACTCCAACTATCTGCATACCAAATTTCATCCAAATCGGTTCAGCGGTTGAAGCGTGGAGAAAATATTAATATGGATATAGATATGGATTTAATATGAAATTTTACGCAGAAGTCGCAGCCAATAGCTATAGTAAGTTTTACAAATAATCAGACTCAACACCGAGCATTTTCTAGTAACCAGGTATATCTAGATATCTGTTTACGCGCATCCCAAACTACCCAGTGTCCACGATACCTTATTTAAACGTTAACTCAATATCCCAATTAAGTCGTGGTAAGACTGGGGATGCGTGTCCATTGTTTGGCGGGCATTAGCCCGTCTGCCGGACAGGTGAAACTTTGCTAAAGGGATTAGGACACGGTTAGCCGCCGGGCTGTCTTGTCTAAAGGCTCGGCCACGTTTTTGCTATACATTGCGCGGTTTGACGCTCGCCGCAGATTGGTTAGTTGGTATCATAAGCAATGTACCAGTAAAACGGTCACCACTGTCGCTGGTCGTGCGAAGTCGTTCCCGGGGCGTAATTTCATTCCAATTCTATTACATATGCTAAAGAAACTGTCATATGTGACCAAATCGACATACGACAGTCATTTGTTTTGAAAATGAGGGAATAATCACCACATTTAATCACTTAGAAAGTCTAAGTATAATAATTAGGTACATATCGACTAAGCGATGCAGCTAAGTTTAAAATTTAGTTATTCATTTTTCATTTGTATTGTAAAGTATCAACTCGCTTTACTTGTACCTATTATCCACCCAAGTGTTTAGTATGTCATGCAGTACGAGTAGATCCATCGTTGTTGTCTTCCTTTATAATTATGTAAGTATTATCACCACGGAGATTGTAATAGTACATTATTGCAGAGGCCGCCAAGTAGCGCATTGCCGGACGAGTCAGTTAGAAGGCTGAGCGAAGCGAAGCCTTCTATTAGTACGAGTCCGGCAATTGCAATTGCGGCCGAGGTATATATAATGCTTTTCTCAAACAGCGAGGAAATACGTAAGGTTAGTCGGGGCAATTGCGCCAGGATGGGGTAAGTGCGCCTAACATAAATATATCGAAACCTATAAATATTACTCAACTAGTAGTTGGCTGTTTACAAGGCATAGGGGCGAAATAAATTTAGGCGCACTTACCCCACATCAGTATTTACTACTTCCATGATCGTGGATGATTTGGCCATAGAAGTTGTACTTATTACCTCCATGGATTTGTCAGTTTCGGTTTCGGGGCAAGTGTGCCAGGATGGGGTAAGTGCGCCTAACATAAATATATCAAAACCTATAAATATTACTCAACTAGTAGTTGGCTGTTTACAAGGCATAGGGGCGAAATAAATGTAGGCGCACTTACCCCACATCAGTATTTACTACTTCCATGATCGTGGATGATTTGGCCATGGAAGTTGTACTTATTACCTCCATGGATTTGTCAGTTTCGGGGCAAGTGCGCCAGGATGGGGTAAGTGCGCCTAACATAAATATATCGAAACCTATAAACATTACTCAACTAGTAGTTGGCTGTTTACAAGGCATAGGGGCGAAAGAAATTTAGGCGCAATTACCCCACATCAGTATTTACTACTTCCATGATCGTGGATGATTTGGCCATGGAAGTTGTACTTATTACCTCCATGGATTTGTCAGTTTCTCTACAGAGGTGTCTCAAATAGCAAGCGAATTAAAAAAACACACACACGACAATAATGTTTTTGCTGGCCAAGGCCGGCAATGGACAGCCTCGCGTCTTCTTTTTTTGAAAGTAACACGAACATTTCCGATCATGTTTGAGAAAAGAAATTTTACTATAGTTTATTTTGTAGTATAGTTCCAAAAAACCTCTTGTTTGCCTATGCAACTTTTTTTTCAGCAATGCGCCCTGAAAGTGAAAAGATTCTTGGAACGTTTTCCAAAGGCCTCATTCATTCTATTTGCGTTTAACAAAGCCATGAAAAGCCTTGTCGAACGAAAGGCGTGACGCGTACGCCGTGTAATCGGCTCGCCAGCACAATAGTACGGATTTATTTGCGTGTTCGCTAATCACCTATTCGTGAGCGATGATCTGGTTAAGGTGCGTGACGGATGCTGAAACCTAGCAAATACCGTGACGAAGCTAGGTTAGTTTGTGTTGTCTTTATGATGATGGTTGATGCATTTAGTCGTATGGTTAGGAGTCTCCAAATCTAATCTAGGTATAAGTAGGTAAACATTTTTTAGTAGTAATGTTTTTGTAAAGCCGTGGTAGCCTAGTGGTTTACCGCCTCTCATGCAGAGGGTCGCGGGCTCAAATCCGGCTCGCACCTCTGAAATTATTTATGTGCGAAATTAAATTTGAATTTACCAGTGAGCGTTTCGGTGAAGGAAAACATCGTGAGGAAATTTGCACGCATCATGCGAAGTAATTCAAGGATGTGTGTGAAGTCCCCAATCCGCACTGGGCCCGCGTGGGGACTATAGCCCAACCCTCTCGTGATGAGAGGAGGCCTGTGCCCAGCAGTGGGCCGTAAATAGGCTGTTATAGTAAAGCCTAACCTAAACCTAATTTTTACAGATCTAATTACATAACTAACATGAAACATTTAAGCTTCACCAAAAACTACGTTTTATACATTGCATGATGCTCACTGATAAATTGTATACAAATCTAAGTTTCTCGATAGTTGAAATGTAAAATTTCTTTTGAGAAAATAAAGTTCTTTAACTTAAAATCCCTTATTAATTTGCACACTAACATTGTAAAATAGATGTGCCCTGTGACTTCGTCCGTGTCAAATATAAAACCGTCGATAATTTTCGAAATCGAATCGCCAGTTCTGTAGACATTCATATTTATTAAATGATTCCATGGTCTTACGGGTGTTACATCACGAAATTTATATCATGGACCCTACTAGGGAGAAGCATGATCTTAATGATAAATGATAATTTGAACGCATCGATTTTCTAAAGGTCATTTTCAAGAAATTTGTAGTTATTTATTTTTAAAGTATAATAAAATCGTGCTTTTACGTATTACTATTATAAATTCCACTCATTTTGAATATACGTTTATATTTTCAAAGACTAAATTTTTATTTGCTAAATTCGCACCAAGCTGGGATCTCTTCTGATTTTCTTTGCATAAAGGGAATTTCATCAAAAGCGCCCAATTTAAGCTCATTCTGTCCTTAGGAAGTTAGCTTCGGATGAGACTTTTGGCGAATACTTATGCTAACTCCGCGTTAAGTACCTACACGCGTCTCTCGGTTCATTGTTAATACTCTTGGATCGGTCATAAATATCTAGAACTGTCTGTGCTGTGCCGAAAAGACCAAGTCTATTAATCTATATATACTAATAATAAGTCTATAAAAGAAGTCGTGTCTGTAACTTGAAAAATAAAAGAAACAATCAAGTCGAAGGGACTATACATATAAACGATACTGAACACAAAAAAATATGTATGTATGTATGTATGTATGTCCGGATTTAACTCGAAAACTACTGATCGGACTGCAACCTGATATTTTTCCCGGAAAAACGCATAGTTCCCGCGGGAACGCTATTAGGTACCGAGTTCCACGCGGACGAAGTCGCGGGCAGAAGCTAGTTAATTAAATAAATAAAAACTCTGGGACAATTCACATAAATTGACATAGCCCGAAACTAAGCAAAGCTTTTAGGTACTAGACAATGGAGAAATAGGTACCTAATTGGACTATTTTCCTTCTATTGGATTATTTTTAGCTATTTTCACCCGAGCAAAAAGCTCGGGTGAAAATAGCTAAAAATAAGATTTCCCAGATATGAAACCTAGCTAGATCGATTTGTCGCTCCCAAAACACCCGTTTCTGAGATCGTTTGTATGATTAATGAAATAAAGATTTAACATTTAAAGTATAAGTTTAAATATTTTTGACTACATCTCTATAGGACATATTATGCCAATGCATTGCATTATGTTGGTTTCAATTTACAACGAGCCACTGACCTTTTTAATGAAAAAAAAAACTGTCTCGGAAATCTCGACCCATCTGTGAAGAATTCGATTAGTAATAAAATTAAAGCAATATTTATTTTGCTTTAAGTTAAGTTAGCGATAGCCCACAATTTCCATAATGCAGTGTTTTACGTGGTTTTTACCCTCTAGTGATAAAAGGAAGCCTGCGCCCAGCTGTGTTACGTAATGTACCTACGCTGTTGCGATGATCGAAGGTGGTAACGAATCATGATATCGTAAATGCCTGTGCATCAAGGTATTCAATCGACCGTCAACTACGCTCTAACCATTTCCAGGTAGCTTTTTGCGCCGTGTCCTGGGGAAGCTCGCGAAAGCTCCAACGAAAGGCGCTGATTTGATTCCGTACATATCTGTTTAAGCTCCGACATCTAGTCCGACGGCTGAACTTAAGTTCATACATTACTTCAGCCTTGATTTAGGTGTACCTACTTACGCGTTTCAATTATGTAGGCAATTAGGTAAGTCTTTAAGTAGGCTGTCTTGAAGATTGACGTATTTAGATAATTAAGAGACAAAAATATCGCCGATTATAGCCGAAAATAAAGCCGATTTTATTTATAAAAATTAGGTAAATAATTTAGTATCGATACACACGACACCTATTTATCTTTAGATTATTGTTAAACTTTTAAAGACCCAGAGTGTCTTTTAATTACAACCTATTAGTACAACGTGTCTGTCTATAGGAGTCCCGCTTAGTTCGAGATCGACACTGATTCTCCAATAAATGTTAAAACTAAATAAGAAAGCTCGAGTTTTTAAAGCTGGATTGAAGCAAGAAAATACTTACTGCTCTGACTCAGAAGCTGCAGTGGGTCTTGTTCGCCGTGTTGAGATTGTTTAATGGAATGTTACGTAAAGACTAACTGCTAAAATGTCGGACACATATAGATGTGTCGGGCAATCAGCAGGTATTAAAATTTACTTGTGATGACTTCGGAGCTTTTTATTTTAAGGCTGCGCTACCCAGCTGCCAATCTAGTGCAATTGACCAAGGCATTTTCTTTGCACCCGAACGCTTATTCTTATACAATGATGATTACTGCCAAAGTATCAAGAAATTTAAACGGAGTGTGTATTTCTTGTGTTTATCTGTTTATGGGTATGCATCAAGCTATTTAAACGGTTATAATACACAAATGCAAAATGAGCTTAATTTTCCACCGGATTATCGATAAGATTCCCGCGGCGGTGAAGATTTCCGCACTGCATGCTAGTTAACCGAATTCGTAGTAGGTACAAAGAACAAGCGGTAGTACGTCCGTATGGTACTTTTACCAGCGGTTTTTAGCGGGTAACGAATTCCCAAACACAGTTATTTTTTTTTATAGGTGTTCCCGATTAATTTTTCCCGTTTTCTTTCTTTCTAAACCTTTCCCGAATCACAGGGAACAAAACAAAAAATCCCAGCAGTTCTCGAGCATTAGCCAGACTGACACACGGCAATTCATTTTTATATATAAGAAAGAAGAAGAAGAAGATTGATACTATGGAATTAGAAATTCATGTGGGTTATTTTTTTTTGTATAAGTCCAATTAAATTAAAGTACTTGGCAAAACTTGGCACTAAGACTAAGAATTAATTATTGTATTTATTAATACAATAATTAATTCCTCACAGAGTATAAGAAAATGAATTAAAATTTTGACTTAGTCGGGGGTTGTATTTTCAGCTTGATTTTATATTATATTATATGATTCTTAAATAGCATCGTGTCACTTAGTACTTTTGTCGTAAATGAAAAAAACGCTACCTCTTATATTTTCGTCGTGGTCTATAGGGTAATTTTCATCGCACCACCCCACACATCTTGCGCTCTGTCGCAAAGTAGCTAAGTAGAAGATTTGGTAAACTCTGCAGGACTTGTTTTCGCTCATTGTAATTAAATACCAATTTTCATTTCTGGTTTATCATTTCATCTCGCTCCAGATAATGGTCAACGACATTAAATACAATCGGATCGCATCATTGATGTACAGTAGCATCATGAATAGCTCTATTGAAACGGACACCTATAATTGATTTGCAAGGTTTTACTGACACGAAGGAATTGTGATAGCTTAAATAAAAACACATTGAATACAGGCGTATATCGACCTGAAGCGTATCCACATTTAATAATATGCATTTCTGTTTCCTCCGATCCCAGTTAATTACTTATATTATAAACTAACTTAATAACAGCGAGCTCAGACCACGAGTTTCATTTCCAAGGGGTTTAAGTGACCAAAGGACTGTCCCGAACGGCGGGTGGTCCGCGACTAAACCAACTAATCCAGGCTCCATATTAAACCGTAGGTGCTAACCTGGCCCTCCACCACCCTCACCCACTAAAGAACTTGATAGCGAAAACTATTGAAAGTTACTTTGCGAGATTACCTCTCGGAAATTTCGCTTATTTTAAAGGTAAGCCGACACAACTTTAGTCCGCACTGTAGGTGTTATTAAGAGATTATTGTGATATGAAAATTATAATTTCCCTTTAGGCTGCGCGTTTTGTTGAGCCCGATTCCCGGATGGTATTATGTAAATTCAATAACTGCGCGGGTTTCGGAGGTCGCTTTTGTTTTCTATTGATACCGTTTAGATACGCCCGCCGTAACATCTACCTGTCTGCATTATATACACCAAAACGAGTATTTAGTTGGGATACATCCAAAAGCTTATAGGTTTAGTTGTAAAAAATGTGTATAACAGCGGAAAAGTAAAGTGTTTATTTTTACTGCTAAAATGAAAATATCAGAAACGCAAGGAGCTGAGAGCCTTCAATAAGGCTTCTAGGAGCACTTAAACGGTGCAGTAAAAAAGCGCATCGAGGCGGCAAAAACTATTTAATATCGTGCTAAAGAGGAATCTAGGCTACAAAGAGAGACGGTAAAAGCATCGGCCGGCACAAAGCGATCGGGCGGCCGAGACATGCAAAGGATTAATTATTATTTTAACATTTCCTCTGCTTTTTTGCTTCGTCCGCGAGCAAGTTAAAGGCATCGCTTGAAAGATGCTAAATAATTAAGTCGCCTTCTTAACGACAGCGTTTTGACGTCTACCTAAGTAGCCGATTTTTCAGTGAGAGGGAAGTTTTTCCGCAATATTTTGTGCTCAGCAGACTGTTTTATGCCTGGCGACATTAAGTCGTGTACAGTACAACTTTGATCGAATTCTGTTTAGTAGGTATCGTAGAAAGCTCTATCAAAAGCTACTCATAAATTCATAAAGACTTATAGCAACTACTGGGATAGTCTAGTTGCTATGAGTCTTTATGAGCATTTCTTTGGCATGTATATAACGACGTACAAAATACATAAGTTTTAAGCACATGCCAAAAGATATAAGACATAAATAAGTCAAAAGATAAGTAATGTCGTGAACATACATTTATTCTATAAAATCTGAAAGACGTTATGTAAAATTATACTATAAAACCATTGATTGACTGGTTGATGACAACGCACAGCTGAAATTACTGAACGTAGGAAGCTGTGACATGTTCCTTGGGGATTGTAGGGAAGCACTAAGAGAGGATTTCCTGAAATTCCCTTGGGAACGGGAAAAGACGGGATTTAACATTTTAGTGTTTCTGCGCATACGAAACGGGCAAAAGCTAGTTAAATGATTAAATTAGATATGGGTACTATTAAAAATTGTCCTGCCTTTTAATAAAAGAACGAAAAGAACATTTATTTGTGACGCACAAAAAACAAAAATACAACGCGAGAGAAACAAAAATATACAAATGCTACTAAATACGCCACTCGACTAAAATACTGGCCTAGTTCGGACTAGGCTTTAGAATTTGAATTCATCATCATCATTTCAGTCGAATGACGCCATAGGCCATGGACATAGGCCTACCCCAAGGTTCGCCACTCAGACCGGTTCTGTGCTACTTGCTTCCACGAGTTTCCCGCTCCATCTTGTAGGAGCATTTGAATTTCAACAGCATTTAATTGTTTCCTCTCTTACAGGCAAGACCTTGCCGGTTCACTGCGTGGTGGAAGCCGTCTCGTCGCTGGAGGAGGGCCCTTGGCGCCGACGCTCTGCGGTGGAAACTGACAGCTACGTCATCATCCCTGCCGCCACGTCGTTCCATGAGCTGGTGCCGGCGGCCATGATGCGGCTGGGGTATCCTCATGAGCTGGCCGCTTCTGCTAAAGGTATCGACAAGTACCTATTACCACACCCTGGGGCTCTCTATTCGAAGTGTTACATAGGGGAAGGGAGATTCTCTTTCGCTGCGCTCACGCGTCGCGGCGTTGCAACCGAACTTTAAAATTCAACTTGAGCGCCGTGACGCGTGAGCGCAGCGATATGGAATCTCCCTTTCCCTCTGTAACACTTCGAATAGAGACCCAGGATCCACGAGTTTACACTTATGAGGTTTGCACAACTTAAAAGGCTCGTGGATTAAGCTAAAATAGACTCTGTGTCAACCGCTTAAGTGCTGCACCGCGCGCCTTTTAAGTTGTGTCGTGCGTGCTTCTATCCGGGACTTCCATTCGCGTGGAATTCGGTTGAACGGTCACGCGGGAACTATGCGTTTTTCCGGGATAGAAAGTAGTCCATATATTGACCCGTGTTATGAAGTTCTACCCTGTTGTAATCCGACCAGTTGTCTAGTTAAAACCGGATATACATTAATGCAAAATGGTTGCAAGAAATAAATTCAAGATATTAGATATAGGTTGAAGTCACGCACACAACAACACGACGTCATGTAATTGACGCTGGGATTTTAATTTACTGTTATTTTTAGGGTTCCGTACCCAACGGGTAAAGCGGGAGTGGGACTCCATTACTAAGACTCCGCTGTCCATCCGTCCGTCTGTCATCAGACTGTATCTCGTGAACGTGATAGTTAGAATGTTGAAATTTTCACAGATGATGTACCTATTTCTGTTGCCGCTATAGCAATAAATACTACAAAAAAAACAGAATAAAATAAATATTTCAGGGGGCTCTCATACAACAAACGTGTTTTTTTAATGGTACGGAATCCTTCGTACTTCGGGTCAGACTCGCACTTGATCGGTTTTTTTTGTATCGTAATTTATGTAGCTGTGTGGTGTAATCATTCACCTCAACACACGAAGATACCTAGTGTACCTAGTGCGTGATATCCACCAATGAAATCTATTTGTCATACGTAGATGGGCGAGGTCGAAGGATTCTAATTGGTGGATATCACGCACGTCCTTAGAAACGTCGACTAGAATCATTACCATACAATTCGCTACAGCTTCATATCATTGCAACTTCATTTTCCATGAGGACCTAACCACCCTATAATTCCCCAGGTTCAGTGGTCATCAACAATTGGAAGCCGCTGTCGTTCGAACGGATCTCAGACGGTCCTCTGGCCACCGTAGGCGAAGTCCTGGGCGAGCTGACCACCGTGGCAACTCTTCGCATCCAGCTGCTCAGGGCTCGGCAGACCCCCCTCCAGGACATAAAGGACAAGCTGCTCAGGCTTCTGCTGGTGCAGAGCAGGCCGCTGCTGATGTCCACTGGATGCCCTTTAGATGAGGTATGTATAGTGTCATTTTTAAAACCGAATATCAGGTCTACGTCGTGGCCAATTTGCTGAATAAATGATTGAATTTTGAATTTTGAATTTTAAATTTTTTTGAAACGTCCACTTACTGGAAATTTGTCACTAGTCTAGGACATTTTAACACCAATAGTAATACAGGAACATTAAAAAGACGGGTCAGAAGATTAAATTAGAAGAGTGAAGTTGTGTTATCCACTCACCAATTTTTTCATGTCATCGGTAGGCAAACGAGCACACGGGCCATCTGATGGTAAGCGGTCGCTGCGGCCCATGGATACCGAAATCTTATTACGAAGCGTAGGCCCACACGAAGCTTGAATTTTAAATACTACGTCAGAATAGCTCCATACTCTTCAAGAGCGGAAAATTGAGGTTGAGAGTACGCAAACGGCTTCATAATTATCCTCCTACTACAAACATAGGTAATAATAACACGTGACGGTTTACCTAACCTTAATTGAGACCTCGCGTTTTCATACAGATCAGTCCGCTTTGTGTTCGCCATAAACACCTGTCAAACCAAATTACGTCAAGCGATCCGCATTAAAATCATCCCAAAGTCCCGATCCCGTGACAAAGCGCGCGCGCCCGGCTGGGCTAAACCAACTCCACAATGCCTGTAATGTTCTTTAATACCTGATTGTTGTGCGACCCAGCAGTCTACCCTTCACTCCCTTATTAGCGGCAGATTCATTGTTTTCCATATTGTAAGCCCCTGTGATGTCTGCGCCTGTTGGTTCGGTTACGAGAACTCACCTGATGATTTCGTGAGTTAACAAACTGTCTTAAATTTGATTTTATAATCTAGACTTTTTGAGTTTGCCTATCACGGGACACTATTATCGCAAGATTTGAAGAACAATCATAAGAAAATAAGTATAACTAGCGCATAAAGACTGAAACCACAATATAGCTTATAATACTCGTAAGAACGTACATAAATCGTGTTACTTGTAAAATACCCAATCACAACAAAAATTAAACTCAAAAAGAAGACTACCTACAGAAGACATACACAGCACCTAATAAATAATAGCTTTTATGAATCCCTAGTAGCACAACAATGTGATAATATTTTTGGCAACAAAGCGATTATCATCGTCTTAATTTCCAAGTTTACGTCAAATATAAAAGCTCACGAGCAGAGACAGATTATCAAACTCTCTGTTAAGTAGACGAGCGTACAATTTGGTAGGTCGTTATAATTTGCGAGGTTACGCTTAAGTCCCAGCTAATAAGGATGATCACTGGGGGAAGAATTAAGGAAGCATTTGTTTTGATGTTCGCGGGCATTCCGCTACAAAACGAGAGGTTTATGAGAATTTTGATGCCATGTTAATGAGGTGTTGCTTACTCGAGGATGCCTCTCGACATGTTTTTGTGATCTATTAGTCGGCTTTAGCTTTAGAGGTTTTGTAAGATGAAATGTTAAATGAGAAATGTTTATGTACATGATGTTTTGATTTTAGCTCACTTACCATCAGGCGAGATCGTGGTTAAATGCTTGCTTATAATAAGTAAAAAAAGCTAGACAATTTAGCTACGTTAGCAGTACCGTGTTTTTTTTTTAAAGATGAGGAACGCCTCTGCCAGTAATAATTAGACCCGCTGCTTAGTGTCAGAGCAGCTAGTGATATTTATGAAGCTATATCGTTCAGAAAATCACAATATTTACGATATTTTTGTACATTTTTTCACTTCATCATAACATAAAACTATCAGCTTTCGCCAGATAAATTCATATTACCTAGGTAGTTTCAACGAGGAATAATACCCTCGGGTATTACCGTAAATACATTACCCACTTGTCTGTTTAAGTAAATTTACAGCCTAAATCTGCTCAAAAGATACACCTACAGCAATTTGTCGTCGCGATGAGCACCTGCCTCACACGCGGGATCTCCATACATAATAAATTTAATTGAATCTCAGACTCATCCGCGCCTCGCACAGCTTTATTATATTTTCTAAATATCCGTCGCTCGGGTTAGGGAGGCCGTCTTGCCGACTTGAGCCGGCGGAAGAGGGTTAAAAGGAGTTTTAGATGTACGAACGCTTTTGATCTTATTAATACCATAAAATAATGCTTTATAATCTTATTAAACGCGAGGTTAGCGCTCGAATTGCCCTCCCCGGGCTTAACCGCTCGCGATTTCAATATAGCGCTCCTAGTGACACAGTCAAGTGGCCCATCCGCCGACTGTTTGACTACGGGAATGTTGTTTCAATCAATATTTGAAACGGCGTCTGCTAATTATAAAAGCATTTTAAGTGTCAGTCCATTTAAATTTCGCAATTTATTGAATTCTGACGGTATTCGCGCAAATGACTCAAAGGCTCCAAGTCCCGACCAGCCAGATAATCAACCACCCGCGAAGTTGCTAGCTAAACGCCAGATGAACTCGGCTCTACGATATTATGGTAATTTATAGCACGCCAATTTGTGCCACTTCGATTCGAACTTCGAACGAACTTTTGGACGCTTAAGGAATATTTTACCAAAGGGGTTTTAAAACAGACGGGACTGTAAGGATCAATTTTAACCCATAAATCTTCTTTGAAACTTCTTTTTGAACTAATTTGCGAAACGTCTTTTTCCTAGCAACATCGTTTTGAGTATGAAATTGTGGCCTACGCACCTGCAAATAGCGTATGTACACAGTACGAAAATAATATGCGATAAGGCTAAGCCTATTGTGTTCTAAGTAAAGTTGTCCTTTAGTTCTGAGCACATCAAGAAATGTTCGCAATCACATACCGAATTACGTACTTAGTCGGATTACACGTGACAGAGTTATCGCGCAGGCGCCTGCTCTCGTAAATCTTCCGCAGAGTTGAAGCAGACAATATCTGAAAGCAAATATGGCCTCACTATTTAAAAATATAAAACAAAGAGGCGGATTAACGTATCACTCCGAGCTCCGCGCTAATGCCTCTCGTCTGACATGATTTACAATCTGGACGCGATATGACCTGCGAGTTAATTTAACGTTTGATTTGGCAACCGGCTGACAACTCAGCTGACGTCGTAATCACCATTGTTCTGTGTAATCTAGCGATACGGGCAGATCTCACTTGCATAACTGCCGAGCTGAGTAAACGCGGCATTAATCTGACAAGTTCTTTATGATTGACTACTTGTTGTGCGATTAAAACCTGTCCAAATAACCGCTCGCGTTATCTCCTGAATAAACAGTTGTGAAATGCAAACGTAGATTGGAATTAAATTATTTTCAGGGTGTGCTGAAAGTCGCGGCTGTCGTAATATTCTTCTTAAATATATTACATCATATTCAAACAAGGCAAGGAATTTGAAATCACAATACGCACCTTACGAATTAATCTTATAATAATTAAATTTGCTACATTAGTCAAGTATGATTAAATGTTTTAGGCTTTACAAATGGTATATTGTATATCCTAGCTGAGATAAAAAGTTAACCGGTAGGGCTCCCAGGCTATTTGTTGCCTAAATAGAAGCATTTAGAGGCATTCTCGGTGTGTTGTCTAATCGAGTTACAGTCGAAATGTTTTAGTAGAACCACTTAGTCCGCTGCGTCGGCACCTCGCTGAAGGTGCAGTGGGTGGATACTAATTGCCAAGACGCCCTTCCCTGCTCATTGTTTTAGAGCAGGCCATGATTGAAGTTTCGGCGGCGGCCGCGCGGCTCGGTGATGCCTCTAACCACAGCGCAAACAGCGCGAGCGCCGACCACTTGCGCATGACACACACATTAACAGCCGACCTAATATTTTCATAATCTAATGGCGATGTTCTGTGAAACAATACCCACTGTTTATTCAAACAATTATATGTATCTGCTGCTGTTTAGGCTGACCTCTTTAGGATTGTCTGAAACTGTATGCCGCGCACCGAACTCTGTTTACCATTCTCGAGCAGACTGATTGAATGGTATTTCATTTTGAGTGTTTTTTGTTGCAGGTGACCCTAGCTCAAATATGTCGAGGGCATGATAAGACGCCAGGCCCACATAACTTTCACGAGCCATCAGAAGAAATGCGAAGAAAGTTCGAGTCTTGGTGGAGTGCACAAGTTTCTCCCCGGCCGCCACCGTTCAGCCCTAGACGATACCCTTCTCCGGGACCCAAAAACCGCTCGCCTACACTCACTATGCCTGATCACCTACATCCAGCACTGCAAACAGTACAGAGTCAATATCCTACTCAAAAGACTCGGATGCGAACTAGTTTCGATCCTGAATTGGAGCTGCCAAAATTACAGCGCTGGTTTTCAGAAAATCAACATCCTACAAGGCAGCAAATCCAACAGTATGTGCGAGAGCTGAATAATTTAGAATCTAGACGAGGTAGGAAACCTCTGGACGTTAACAACGTCGTGTATTGGTTCAAAAATGCCCGTGCAGCACAAAAACGCGCTGAATTACGCAATATTGGGGGCATCGGTTGCCATTTAAATGGTTTCAGCAGTAGAAGCCACAGTCCTACCAACGGCTCTCTGATGGCTGGAAGTGACACTTACGGTTCGCAAGATCATAATTCCATGAAGAGTCCAATGCAACTCTCTGGAAGCCCTGGCAGGTACCCTATGTCAGTAATGTCAGAAGATAACTTATCCAATGCAGGGTCTGATTTGGACGACGAAGGCGGTAAGATAAACCCAGACGACCGACCCGATAGTCCAGAAGCACCGCTTTCCCTGATAACTACAAGGAAAAATAATGGAACTGATGATTCTGAAAAGGAGTCGCCAAAACCTCCAGACATAATAAAGGTGAATATTGACAATCTAATTCAAGCTTTCCATTTTAAGACTTACACACCTGGTTTAAGATATTTTAATGGAGGTTGTTTCTTTGTTATAGGTTCATGACATCAAACAGGAGCCAAGAGATTTGAGCAAGCCCGACCAAGAAAACTCACCACATCGGTCTCCAGCAAAGAACAGTGATAGTTCGCACAACAACAACAACGAGGACGAGAACGGCACCGTGGACGACCACGACAACGCTTCGGACGACGACGTCGTACAGGAGCGTCATTA
Source organism: Aethes cnicana (assembly GCA_963971205.1). Taxonomy (NCBI): domain Eukaryota; kingdom Metazoa; phylum Arthropoda; class Insecta; order Lepidoptera; family Tortricidae; genus Aethes; species Aethes cnicana. The sequence goes on along the minus strand of OZ020274.1, from coordinate 11,636,166 downwards.
TCCGCCGTCGTCGCCCCACCTCGACCGTTTACCCTTTCCTATGGTGCCAAATCATCCCATGTTTGGACACGGTATCATGTACATGAGTCAGTACATGACTGGATTCCCCGGAGTGGGCGGTGTGCCTGGTGAAGGCGCCAGCGGACTGAACCTGGCCCTTGCAGGGGCTTCCGATGAGCGGCGAAAGCGCAACCGCACTTTCATCGACCCAGTCTCTGAGGTCCCTGTCCTCGAGCAGTGGTTCTCCATGAACACACATCCCTCGCACAATCTCATACTGAAGTACACGGAAGAGTTGAACAGGATGCCCTATAGACAGAAGTTTCCGCGATTAGAGTCGAAGAACGTGCAGTTCTGGTTCAAGAATCGACGGGCGAAGTGCAAGAGGCTGAAGATGTCGTTGTACGAGCCATCGTCACCGTCGCATTACTCACACCCGGCGCACGCGCATGCACTCGCTGAACGTAAAATGGTGTGAACTACTACACTAGGCACATTTGCGTCTGCAGAGTACCTACGTGCGGTGACTAAAAACATAAAAGATCTTTAAAGGGTGAAATTTTCAAAGTAAATATGCAGTGTTAGCTAATGAACAGAAAAAAATCAATTCCACTGAATTGTCTATGGTGTTGAGTGCCATGTTAGTATTAATTGATGGTGAAGTCACCATTTATTTTTTTCTGAACGATACTTATTAAAGGACTTTGTTACGATACAGAAGTAGACAAGACATAGATTAGGCGTGCATATAAGTACATAGGTTTAAATTATTGATTTAAACATCTTCGTTATTATAGTAGATAAGAGATACTCGTAGCGCGTGTACATAGCTAAAGTTTAATATTCTGTATAAATAAATATCGTGATGATGATGACGATTAGTGATCGAATCTCAAACGTAGAGGTACTTAATATGTGAGTGCCGGAGCAACTGTGAGCCTAAAGGTATGCACAGGTTTTTATAATTATTATCTCACTATTATTTATTTTGTTTTAAAATTAAGTAAAGTATCGAATGGTAGTTATTTAATACTCCTAGCGTAACTCCGCTTAAACCAAACTTTAGGTGTACGTTAGACAAAATTTTAAGAATGGTATCCAATGTTATTCTTATTATGTAAATTGATTGTATATTTAATGAATGTGTCATTTAGATGATAATATAACTTAGGTTTATTTAGAGATACTGCACATAATAAATAGTTGTAATGAAACTATAGTTTCGCTCATTGATGACCTCGCGGGTCGCTGCAGATTCGATGTTCCTAGACATAGTACGGTCATAACAACTTCTTTATCTATATTAGACACATTAACAACAATAGCTTTTACATAATCAGTTTATACAAAATACATTCGTATTTTATTTAGGCTGTTTTCACACCTCCGCCACGTTCAACCCGCTATTTCAGTGCCGCGGCGGTTATGTGAATGGCGTCAAGGATGTGTATAATGGACAAACGATCGCAAATATTCAGCGGTACCGCTGTTTCAAATCCGTGGCGGAGGTGTGAAAACAGCCCTAACGTATAATACTTAAAGTAATATTCACCTAATACGTGACTCTTTATTTCACATTGTGGTGAATGCTATTTATACATGGATCCGTAGTCCAATAGTCCAAAGAATTATTTAGCGTCTCTTTTTTTATGTATTTAAGAAGAAGATACATAGATAATATAGTTGACATCACTATGGATTATAAAACGATGGCAAAAAATCACCGTACGAGTTGTCGATTAAATACTCCACTCTACAGTATTTTGCAACCAGATATAAGACTTATCCCAAATACTAAGTACTATACTATAATAATAGGTATTTCGAAGCGCCAAATAGATTACAGTAAACAATGTTACAGTATTCCCGCATTTATTGATCAATGATGTATTAAGGATTGTTTTTTGGCCTAAATGATTGTTTTTTAGTTTTTAGACCCGTTGGCTTTCGTTGTTGCAATTTGGTCAAGTCTGTGTTGAAAGTGTCACTAAAATGAAGAAGACTGGATGTTCAAAATTTTTTTTTCAGTCTTATACAAAATCAGACTTAAATCTTGTTGATATTGTAAGAAATCTGAGAATTCCCGAATGTCTTCTTATAATGAGAACCGGTTTTGCTTTAAGCATGCAGTGTTTAATTGTGTTATGACACATGCCTCCACTTTCTCGCATTTTGAGCATCTGAACTTTAATTTAGTAAGTAGATATCTAAATGGCAAGCGTAGAGGCGTAGACAGACTGACTGTTTGTTGCAACAAACGAAATATGTATGTGCATAAGTACCTACAATACTATTAAATTAACGAATTGTTTTGTTATCTCCATGTTATAAGCTTGTTTAGTGAAGCTGTGATGAACTCCCAAAAATTGTAAATACTTTATGAATGTTTATAAGGTTGATATTGTAAGCTGTCACTAGGCTTTCGCGAACAATTTAGCATTTATTGTTTAGTTAACGAAGATATTGGCTAAATGTTTATTCCACTCAATTTAAATATACGAAAAATCAATTGATTATAAATATTACAATTATAAAGCTATTCTTTTATTTTCTTCCTCGCAGCTCACATGCACACAGAGTATAGCACGGCACAACTTAGAAGGCGCGCGGCGAAGCACTTAAGCCATTGCCGCTAAGTCTATTATTGCTGAATTCACGCGCCTTCTAAGTTGTGTAAACCTATACTTAAGAGGGTTTACTCCGAAAGTTGGCAACGTCGCAAATAGCTGTCAAATATTAATTTCTGAATATTACTGAATGAAAACATGAATTATCGCTCTATGGTTAAATAACACATTAAGTATGGATTGCAACAGTTATCATAGGAACACGAAGTTATTAGTATTGTGGAAGTAATATCTTTTGAAAACTTTCCATCGCATTTTTCATGCGTCAAATATAAAACGAGACGCGTCATTCAACCATAGAATGATAACTTCTTTTTTAATTCAGTAATATTGAGAAATTAATAAAAACAGCGAGACATTTGACAGCTATATGCGACGTTGCCAGCTTTAGGGATAAACCCTCTTACCTACTAATATCTACGTAACTGAAGTTCGTATGGAAAAGATAGGACACAAGTAAGTACAAGTACACCATAAGCTCACAAAAAGCTGGAAAATATACCATTTTTCCTATATTAACAAAACGCCTCGTTTTGGCTACGGACGGAAAAAAATGGAGTGACGACCTTGTAAAGGTCGCGGGAACGCGGTGAATGCGAGTGGCACAGGACCGGTTTGAGTGGCGCGCCTTGGGGGAGGCCTATGTCCAGCAGTGGACGTCTATCGGCTGAAATGATGAGGTAATGAATTAATGATCATTAGCCAAAATAATAGCCAAGTGGATTTTCCTTACATAATGGACATACCTTGAGGCGGCATACCTACCTACGAGTAGGTATTCATCGAGTCGTTCTTTGTAACTTTTAAAATAAAATACTTTGGAGCTATTGTATTTTTGAACACGAATATGCGAAATAACATCCCACAAAAACATTGTCATGTAAAGTGGGGCCAAGACGTAATTGCTTTACTGTAAAAAGTTTTGAGATCTTATGGAGAGCCAAGCTGTGCCTATACCTACTTGAGAAACAAAACGGCCAAGTCACACTTTTTGAACGACACAGCGTGGCTTTCCATGAGATCTCAGAACTTTTTACAGTAAAGCAGTCTTAGCGTCACTTTACATGACCATACACATTTTTGTGGGATATCATCTCTTTTTGTAAGGGTTAAGGATTTGTGGTAGCCTAGTCGTTCGACCTACCGCCTCTCACGCAGGGGGTCGGGGGTTCGATTCAGGCTCCTCTAAGTTTACTTATGTGCGAAATTCAATTTGAATTAACCACTGAGCTTTTCAGTGAAGGCACGCATCTGCGAAGTAATTCAAAGATGTATTTGAAATCCCCAATCAGGCACTGGGCCCGTGTGGGGACAATAGCAAAAAGCCTCTCGGGATGAGAGGAGGCCTGTGGGACGCGGATAGGCTGTAATAGTAGTAGTAGTAGTAGTACATAAACGTGAATGAAACGTACGCTCGATCTGACTGTTGAAGTGTTGACATACGCCAAGCGAGTGAGTCTCCTTACTCCTAATTGACAAAATATAAACTTAACTTCGTCGGGGCGGGACAAACTCTCGTCAATAGTCAATAGTATCTCCAAAACGGACTGCGGAAGCGGACGCCGGACCCAAATCACCTGTCAACTATATTAAGTCTTCTGTAATCGCCAGATCTGTAGACATCTTTGTCGAGTCTTCGATCTTCAGTCTAGTTCGACGACCGGCTAGTGCCTGTTTTAGATACCTGGCTCCTGTTATGATTGGTTCTAAGACGGTGATAGTAATTAGTAAGAGAGCTCCGTTTTGGTTTTGAACATACTGAAAAGTCGTAAGAGATTGGTTTTAATTCCATGTTTTTTTTATACTATAGGGGGGCAAACGATCAGACGAGCTACTTGATGGGAGGTAGTCATCGTCGCCCATGGACAAGTGCAACACCAGAGGAGTTGCCAATGCGTTGCCGACCTTTAAGAGCTCTATTCGTTCTCGTGTTTTCCTGAAATCCTGAAATATTCCAGAACACAGGCAAATACAGAAGACGGATTATGGTGGATTACGATTATGAATTAATCCGTAGCATAAAAAGTCCAAAATGAGGTAAACGAGGCAAATAAGAAAGTACTTACCCTTATTTAGGTACCTACTTAGGCTGACTTGCACCAACATCGCTAACTCGGGTCAAACTCTCTCGAGTAAAGTAGATTCAACTAAACGTGAGTTAAGAGCCGTGGTGGCCTAGTGGTTCGACCTACCGCCTCTCATGCCGAGGGTCGGGGGTTCGATTCCGGCTCGCACCTCTAAGTTTACTTACGTGCGAAATTCAATTTGAATTAACCATGAGCTTTTCGGTGAAGGAAAACATCGTGAGGAAACCTGCACGCATCTGCGAAGTAATTCAAAGATGTGTGTGAAGTCTCCAATCCGCTCTGGGCCCGCGTGGGGACTATAGCCCAAACCCTCTCATGATGAGGGGAGGCCTGTGCCCAGCAGTGGGACGCAAATAGGCTGAAGTAGTAGAAGTAGTAGAGTTAAGAGGCTAACCCGAAGTTTGGAGCCCGCGTGACTGGGCCTTAGAGACTTATTGCTCAATTTGGGATCCACACTACCTTGATTACCACTACTACTACTACTACAGCCTATTTGCGTCCCACTGCTGGCCACAGGCCTCCTCTCATCACGAGAGGCTTTGGGCTATAGGCCCCACGCGGGCCCAGTACGGGTTGGGGACTTTTTATTGAGCTAAATAAATTATGAATCTTGCCATGTGGATAATACCTATATTGTTAATTTATTCTATCTCTATCTTAGACACGGCTGTAACGATTTGAACGAAATTTTCAATATACGGGATTACGGGTGCGAAAAACGGCCTAACTAGGTATCATATACTTAACTAAATCCTATACCTACTATTAAACGAGCAATATTTGTATGTATATAAATATATACCTATGTATATGTACATATATTTGTAATCGCGTTCTTGAAAACGGCTCTAACGATTACGATGAAATTTGGAATATAGGGCTTACGGGGCTGAGAAATCGATCTAGCTAGGTCTCATGTCTAGGAAAATCGAATAGGTACCATATAAGTACTAGAGGTACCTATACTTCTTTTGTTAGGTACTATTGTGGGATAGGCTAGGCTGTTGTACTAGAGTATGTACTAAACACGAAATATCAAGACAATAAATCTTACTTAAACCCTACCCACGTTAAAAATAAGTTCATTGTACGAGTATAGGTGCCTAAGGAGTGATACAACCTAGGAAGTGAAGTACGGATTAAACCAATTAGAGAGGTTGAAGGTTCTGGTATTGGCAACAATTCTTTGATCGTTACATCGACGTTAATTCTTGTATCCTTGAGATCCGCCTTTAAAAGTAGTGATTTGATTTATTTTTGAATTCTAATAATACATAATAATAAATAAATATCTTACTTACATTTCACACAAATTGACCTAGCCCCAAACTAAGCAAAGCTTGTTCTATGGGTGCTAGACAACGATATAAATACTTATATAGATAAATACATAGATATATAAATAGTAAACATCCATGACTAGAGAACAACCATTTGTGCTCATCACACAAACTTTGCCTCGAGCGGGATTCGAACCCGCGACAGTCGGAACAGTGAGCAGGGTCACTACCAACTGAGCCAAACCTGTCGTCAAATAAAAAATATAATATTAGTATGGCTTGATATACATATTCAATGCATACACATACGATACCTATATGTAATTATGCTTACTGTCTCGAAAACTTGTGTCTATATTTTATTGACATTATGCGATTTTTCCAAAATTGTATCAATGGATGAGTATTTTTATTTATGTTGGTGGAAGTCAAATCCTTGATATTAAGTACGCAAACAAGACCAAATCAAGATAATTACTATGTAAGTTAGGTCCCTTAGAGTAACAAATCATTTAAACTCGTACTTGAATAAATGCTACTTGGAAAATTTTAGGCGTCTGTAATATTACCTATAGGTATTTGATATTAGATACCTACTTTAATATGAATTGGTAAGCTTTTTAATACCTATAAGTAATTCAATTACCAAATAATTTTAGGAAGAATTAATGGAAAACTTTTTTGGATTCTTTTGTTTACTTATGTGAAAAATAGACAGTTTTAATCGTTAAAAATCTACTCGTTTACATAACGCAGACAAAAATTCCCATTACCTACTTACCAGTAGGTAGGTTGTTCCAATATTTTCCATGAATAAAGAAAAAAAACTGAACATGTTCACAATAATAATTTCTTATACTTGCGCTAATATCTCATTTTCCTGTAAAAATAATGTTGTCATGTTAATATCAGTTAGCAAGTTTTAATCTAAACAAAGTGCCGACGGGAGAAGCCGCGCATTTATGTTAGTTAACCGTGGATTATGGCGGCTGTAATAAAGCAATTTATTATGGACTGAGACTGGTCGCCATCTCCGCTGATACGCTGGTTATTGCCGTCGGATGTAATAATCTTTGGGGCACATAGACTCTTAGGAACATCGTATCAGACTATTGAATACATCTATTTGTCGATATTTTAGACACTACATAGGTATACCAATACATATTGACGTTGCTGGGATTTCTATTCGGCATTCAGGAACTGTGATTTAGTACCTACCTTTTTTTACCTATGGTATAGGCAAACGAGCGCACAGCCCACTTGATGCTACCTATACTTCATTCAACTCATTCGTGTCAGTTCTGCTCTACCTATCCTACCTCTATATAGTGTCTTAGCCCCACTTGGACCAAGCCGCTAACCTCGGCTTATCCGCTCGCAGATTTAATTGTATGAATTTGACGTGGGTTAAGAGGCTAACCCGAGGTTAGCGGCTTGGTATAGGTGGGGTTTTGAGTTACAGGTCACAAAGGACCAAAAAGGTCAGGTATCAAAGGCGATAAGGTAGTTTTTACCTAGCACCTACTGTTTGTGACCGCATGGCCTTTCATGGGTTATTGGAAATTCCTTCCTAGATTACTGCATTTAGATTCATGTGTGATACCATTTTAGAATCAGCATAACATACGCATGTTCCTAAAGTCACTTCCTCATTTAGTTTCTAGTACTTTTTTTTCACGGTAGTGTGTCAAAGACGCAATTAATGTTTTTCCGACAGTTAAATTCAGGAATTTTTCGCGTTTTACATTTATTATCGACCAAATAACACTTGTATCATCTTACTGGACTATTCCTGATAAAGTACAAATAAAAAAAACCAAGCACAAGGGCTGTCTGAGCAAATGTTGCCACATAACATGTTAAAAAACGGGAAAATTCTGAAAAAGTTGAAAATTGGCGATATCTCGAAAAACAAGCAACTTTTACTGAGGTCATGTTAGGTTGATTCGGTACCTACCACTTAGGCTGACCGACCTCCGGTGTCACTGTGACGTGTTACTTTTGGGACACCCTGTATATTAGTGAAAACCGCATGAAAATACGTTCAGTAGTTTTTCACTCGTACGTGTAGTGTTCTATTTACTAGAAATTTCAGTATATTTTCATTAGAGATCGAGGCCAGTGCACGTCCGCCGTAAAGGCTGCATCCTCCGACAATAAAACTCTTAAGCCCCATCGCCTTGCGAGCAAGATTTACTATAGAGTAACTTAATACACCGTAATATCGCTGTCTAAGAGGCCTTCACGTCGGCGAATCGCGAACGAACAATGTTACAGTTATAAATAAATATGCGACTTTTGGACCTCAACATTTATGAGTAAAAGTGTATCAGGTGCCTAAGATTCAGATTCATTTATTTCTCCAATATACATTATCATAATTTACAGTTCATGTCAAAGTAACTTGTAAAATCGGGGATCCGAAACTATAAGTATAAAACTGAACACCATGAACTAAACACAGAAAATACAGAAAAAAGTCAAAGTATAAAAGTAAATTGAAAAAAATAAAATACTTACGTTGACGATATAATGACATCAGAAAAGAGCCTTTAGGTTAGCTTACTTATCATATAAAAAAATTGCAGAGCTACGGAGCCATAGACAGATACACAGATAAATAAAACACACACATTCGTCAAACTTGTGACACACCTTTATTCCGGGTTCAAAAAATCTAAATCTCGGGCCACTGAAAATAGGAAAGCATTCGTTTCGTTGTAACAAGGCTCGGCCAAGGCCCTTCTTAGTTATGATACGAGTATACCTAACAAGCAGCCAGCTAAGCCAGGCTTACAGCAGATTTTATTAATTGACGTGATGTTTTTGCCGTTGCAAAGACAAGGGCTAAATTTAGCGATTTTTATTTTATATATATTTTGACCTAAAAGGCTAGATTGTCGTCGCATATTATCGGCCCATCGATCGAGTACGTTGAATTAAATAAATAATATGCATAATAAGTTCGATTCTGGGATTCTCATTATGCATATTTATTTTTTGGCTTACTTACATGCGAAATTCAATTTGAATTTACCATGAGCTTTTCGGTGAAGGAAAACATCGTGAGGAAACCTGCTCGCATCTGCGAATTAATTCAAAGATGTGTGTGAAGTCCCCAATACGCACTGGGCCCGCGTGGGGACTATATCCCAAACCCTCTCATGATGAGGGGAGGCCTGTGCCCAGCGGTGGGAGGCAAATAGGCTGTAGTAGTAGTATGCATAATAAGCAGATTACTATGCCGATGAATATGGATTCTATTCCCTACTACTATTATACCAAATACCAAATTGACCTACGAGTATTTGCAAATCTAACCTAGTTAAGATTCTTAATATTGTTACACTTATTCAAATTATGGGAATATAGTTCAAATCATTGAGTCAGTTTTTTAAAATAATTATTAAAGAGCAATCGAGTATTATCCGATTAAATTTACCTTTCAACCACCAGAAAACTGTTCAAATTAAATCTCCTCGACAAAAATGGCAAATGCAAAGTAAGCACGAGCGCGAACATCGGCCACTTCCTTAATAACTACCCCACCCGCGGTCGTAACTCAAAGTTGATCCTTCATCGACTTAGAAGATGAACCACCCAGGATATGTTGGTTTCATTTTCGCTACGACTCTTCCTAACTTGATAACTGTACGTACATATTTGGCGCCGCAATTTTTCTATCTTCCAAGTACTAATTGATGAATAGCGATTTTTGGAGCGAGACGTTGTTAGGAGGTTATCCAAAACATGTCGTTAGGTACTTACTTAAGAGGTGCGTCATTCCGTTCATTTTCAATTTAAAAAACAACAAGTCTTTAGTAACGTTAGAAAAATTTCTGAACACGCAAAATGCATATCTAAAGATTTTGTTTTGGCATTTTTTTTTCATTTTACTATTTGTCTCCATCAACATTGATTTAGAAGATATAAAATACCGTTTCATTATTACAACTGTTCTTTTTGTAAGAAAGTCACACCAAACGATGCAAGAACAATGTACTTTGGTACTCAAATCCCACACTTGATTTCAGGTATCCATTCAGAAAGAAGTCAGTCACTAATTTTCAGTTAGTTTTCTCTCGCAATAAAGTACCGTAGAGTGTACGTTGTTTGTCGTTTTTTCGGCGCTCCGCGGTCGGTGTAATCTCAAATCTCCCGCCGCCAATTTATTTTCATTAGCGATCATCCTCGGTTAATTTTATTCCCTACTTACCCCGGGAAGGATCGGCCGACTTCCGAGCGGATGAGCGGAGTCGGCTTCTAAGTGTCTGGAACCTTCTTATTGAAAAGTTTAATGATTGTAAATCTAAAGTGAATAATATAAAAGATGTCATGAAATATGCTTAGTTCTAGCGATGGGTATGTATTAATAAGTAAAAGAATACGTCACAAAAAAAAACCCAAGTGGTCACACAAACATAATATTTAGGTAGGTACAATTATACCACAAAGGTTTTCAGGATCAAAAATACATATGGAGGTTCTCCAGTTTTCAGGATGCAGCATCATCTGGCGGGATAATCAAAAGTCCGTTTCCACGCCAACCGGCGGCGGGGTCCTATCCTGAGCCATAGTATCTTAATTCATTTCCACGGGATAATATTATTTTTTTACTCCCTCCGTGTAGAACCGCGGCTTATTTTTTATTCATTGAATCAACCGCCGATTGTCAAGGGTCCAGGCGATCGCTTTTGAGCCACGATCAGAGTTAATCAAGTTGACGTTCGCCGAGGACGGATTAATGAGGTATGAGTGCATATACTCTATTGAGGGGAGGCTTTTATAGTACAAAAGGGTAGGTACAAAGTAATTTTCGTGACGAAAGAAAGTAACCAAACTACAAATGTACATGGTTTTATGCCTAAAGACGACAAACGCTCCTGCGGGTAATCACCGCAGCCCATAGATAGAACCGCTAATTAGTACGTTGCCGATCTCGCAATTCACTCTACACTTGCATATTAACGGAAACCAAATCGTATCTCGCATTAATCCCATTGAAATAAGCCAGCAGGAAAGAAGTATAACTGTATAGCCTACTAAGTATACACTGGAATAACATTATAATACGTAATGTTACGGGAACGCGGTGGATCCGAGTGGCACAGGACCGGTCTGAGTGGCGCGCCTTGGGGGAGGCCTATGTCCAGCAGTGGACGTCTATCGGCTGAAATGATGATGATGATGATGACGTAATGTTTTCAATTTCTCTCAGTATTTAACAACCATACATACACACGGACTAACTTGGATCATTATTATCTACATCTCGATGATTTTTTTCCGTGGTTGATGCTATAAGCCGCCCGCATTCAATAGCAAATGGCTCAATCGACCACTAAGTACTAACTCTTTCCATGCTTCGTTTTCCGATAGTCTATCAGGTCTCTCGGTATTTCACAGCCTCCTATTTCTCGACTAATTCAATAGCATTTCCAAGATACAAATATAACGGTTTTTATATTATTTTAATTTACTTTCAACTTGTCATACTTAATGCACACATTTAGTTTTCGTCTAATCGCAGCCCGACTTAATTTGTCGTGCGAAGTTAACGCATGGGTAGCCGCCCGACATCTCGCTAAACGCCACGTGTAGAGCTGAAAACACTCCATTTAAACCCTCCTAAAATTTGATATCCCTTTTAGGCTAGAGGTATCAAACTGTGACAAAGAAAGCCGTGGTGGCCTGAAAACCGTGGTGGCCTAGTGGTTTGACCTACCGCCTCTCATGTAGAGGGTCGCGGGTTCAAATCCGGCTCGCACCTCTGAAATTATTATGTGCGAAATTCAATTTGAATTTACCACTAAAAACATACCACTGAGCTTTTCGGTGAAGGAAAACATCGTGAGGAAACCTGCACGCATCTGCGAAGTAAATTCAAGGATGTGTGTGAAGTCCCCAATCCGCACTAGGCCCGCGTGGGGACTATAGCCCAACCCTCTCGTGATGAGAGGAGGTCTGTGCCCAGCAGTGGGCCGTAAATAGGCTGTTGTAGTAGTAGTAGTATCAAACTGTTATTTTTAGTTCATTGCCTACTACTTGTTGTATCAGAAGTTGAGAAATTATTTCTGAGGTTCAGACTTTACTTGTTCACAGTTTCTCAGTTTATACACATTTTTTGCTCATATCGGTGAATCGATACAGATTAAAAGTTTAAAAAAGTATATTTGGGGCGAGTCAACAGCCTTACTTCCCACTGCTTGGCACAAGTCTCCTGCCATCACAAGAGTTCTTGGTCAATAGTTCATACACATCCTACTTAGAGGACGCGTGCAGGTTTCCACACGATGTTTTCCCTTACCAAAAAGGTCTCAACTCAGACATGCGAGTCGGATTAAAACCTCTGACCCTCTTGCATACGAGGCTAAGGTCGAACCACTATGCCACCATGACACGCTTCAACCATGTGGCATGAAGATAGTTGGAGTCCAAGGGATGGACATAGGACATAGGTTACTTTTTATCCCGGGAAAAGGCATAGTTCCCCGTATATACTAGACAACTTTTTGAATGAATGAATGAATTCTTTATTGTGCGATAAATTTAGGTAACATAGAGTAGCAGTTACAATTGCTAGTAAATTAAGACCTACCAAATCTTACCTTTACAGGTGTACACACAGAATAAACTACTTAATTTATATAAACTCTCTAATTTACATTGTCATTATATACAATTATTAATATTATAAAGACAAATGATATAATTATAATACAATATTCCATTACATTACCTACTTAAAATTATCTAAGAAATTTCACAAAAATATTCATTGAGAGTATACAAATATTTGTAGTGTTGAGAAAAGAGCGCTTATACAGCGCTTTTGAATTAGGAACAGCTTATCTTTATCCACCGAGTTACCCCAGATTATAATGACATACCGGAGAGCAGATGCCATATTCATCAACGAGTAAAATATCGTAGGTAATATCAGCCCTGAAGGACATACTTTTCCGTCTAGTCGCGGCCTCAGGTGAAAATATCCCACGCTCGCAAACCAAACGTCTGCCTAGCTACTGTCTACCGCTCCTGAAACGTACGAATACAGTATAACGCTACTACATATTTAAAAACAATATGTATTATAATCAACCAAGATGTACAAAAAAAAGTCGAAAGATTTAGAAATTCATTCCACACCATATTCTTCTTTGTTTTGATCTCCAATCGTTGAAACAATTCTCAGCTAAAATACATACTTTTGTTTCATTTATCGCTTACTTAGGTAAGTATAACAAGTGACACCCACAGTGAGCCCGCAGTTCAGCTATCTGAACCTGGTAATAAAGTAAGCTGCAATGTCACAATAAAACAAAAGCACAGGACGCAATAAAGGTTATCTTCCCAAAGCCTGATTAGAGGAAAAAGAAATTAATGAATAACGGTCCATAAAAAATAATTACGTCCTTTAGACCGTCGTTTTGGCTAAGCGGGTCTAATCAACGTTTAAGAGAATCGGTCGTAACTAATGCAGTAATAATGAATCTGGGGACTAAAGACTATTAAATGGTACATGAAATTATAGCCCCCCTAATTTCATGTACCATTTAGTAGTCTTTAGTCATACAAACTGACAAGGAAATTAAGACACCTGTGACAAGTCGTTTAAATGTTCCCTTTCAAGGGTAACGGAGTAGATAGTAAATTAAAGCATTTCTAGATAGAAAAAACTAAAAAGTGTTCCGTGGATGATAAGTTGACAATCTTTAACTTTCATGATTCGATTGCAAAGTTACACATCAAATGTAGGTAGGTATATAACGCAAAATAAAACAAGCTTGCCATAGCAAACTGAAATGCTTTTCAGAATGTTGACAACGAATTTCGAATGAAATCGATTTTTATATATTTAGGTAACATTCTACAATAATGTTGTTGTAATGATGTTGGAAAAAAATAGTCAGAAACTTGCCAAAGATTGGATTTGGTTGCATAAAATTATCATTACTTGACTATACTCGTAGAAGCCACCTTGATAATGTGAGAGCTGAGTTGTTGTGAAAATCATTTTCGACTGTTGTGCAGGTTCTTTATCTCTTTGATACTTTACACCAAAATGCAAAGTTTCCGTCCTTGAATCGGCGTTTTATCTTTTCTAAAATATAAATCAGAAGGGAAGATATTGAGAACAATAGCCCAGATCTCGCAGCGAGCCGTCACGTCACCCCAAGCGACACCGAAGTGTCAACCGTGACACGATTATCGCAATTCACCCGAAAATCTGTTGTCCCAACCCCAATCTCGATTTAATTTGTACACCATAAAGTAAATTGTATTCTTTTCTAATTTTTACAGCGTTTTCTTGATTCTCCTTTTGTTTAAAGCAGCCGAGCGACGTTTCCGTTGCACTCGCGACTTGGTTTTGTTTCCGCGAGAGTACTTAGCCTTTATGCAAGGAGGAAGACGATTTAATCTTTTAAAATTGAATTTAGAATCATTGTTTTGTTATTCAGTGCCAATATTTTTTGTCGGTTTTTTTAAAATACTGTTTTTGTTTTTTAGGGAGAACGAATGAAGATTTGAGTTGCATTTAATATCGCTTCTTATGTTTCTCTTTTCTGTGTATGAAACAATTTAACATGAAAAGTCGTTTTGTGAGACTCGTGGTAATCAGAAACATTATACTTAACCAAATAACCAACTAACATTTATAATGGTTCCGCTTTCATATTTATTCACAAACGCTTCCAAAGATTCCAAAATACATTTTATTCAGTATACACGTATCAAGATCAATAGAATCGCAGATACCCCAACATTACGTTGCCAAGTAAAGCGGAGATGAAAGAAAATAAAACATATTCAGCCATTAGCGGGGCCGCAGCTAACGCGCGGTTTACGGCAGATAAGGAAATGTATTCCGATGGCATCTTTACACCGAAACTGAATCGGATCGTAAACAATGATGACGGCGGTTTTTGTGGTGTTTTAAATAATTAAGTTAGGGCTGAGGGGTTTGGTGTTCTAAACCTCGGGTTTTCTATATCTTTAACTATTTCTATTTTTATTTTCTTTATCTATGTCAGTAAATTAAGATATTGTGGAGACTGGCCGAGTACAATCGGTTAGTTGACACATTCTCTTCCAAAAATAGGTAATTTTAAGCGTAGAATTGTGTAGCTTTTATTATTTAGTTTTTTACTATCCTTTGTAATGTGCGCATCTCTCAAAATATAATATCAATTCAACTTAAAATCTATTATTCCTTAGTTAGACAGTATTAGGGCAGTAAATAGGCCAGTCTTCAAGATTTAGTTATTTTAATAAGCTAGACTTCGTCTTCGTGTCTTCGGATTCCACCGCTGATCTCCGTGCCTGCAGCATCTACCTGAGCTAACATCAACCCCCCGCTACAATATCATGACGCCTAGTGTATTTAATGTTATATTGTAAACTTACTTACTGAATGAATTTTATTTTATTTTATTTATTTATATTAATAATAAGTCAGTAGAAGTCGCGTCTGAAACTTGAAAATTAAAAGAAACTATCAAGTTGTGGGGATTATACAGTGTGTCTGGTCTTCGATGTCGGAGCCGTTAAGGGCGTGTAGTACAATCAATTTCATCGATAAATCACCACGTGTTTTTTTTTCAGTCAACGGTCATAAAATGGCGGCATTTTTAATTTTCAAACACCTGAGCCCGGTATTTTTGCTATTATCGATCAATTATTCGTCCTACGAAGACAAAAAATATCTTATTAGATAGTTAAACATATCAGCAATCGATTAAATCTAACAATCATACGCAAACGTTTTAATAACAGAGCAAAAAAGAATATTAAACGTAAATAATAAGGACAAAAACGCATATGTTTTTCAGATTTCATTTGTTTTTGAAAAATCTAGGTCGTTTACCTACTTTTTTTTTGTTCTGTGTTGTAGTAGAAAACAAGTCATAATATTACCACATATGTAACCCCGGGAGAGGATAAAATAAAACTTGGCAATAAAAAAAAATTCGCTGAAGTGTTCTAAATCTACTGGACGGATTACAACAAAATTTGGCACGTGGTTATAACACTGGTCAACATATAGGCTACTTTTTATCCTGGAATAACGCGGGCAGAAGCTAGTTTAGGAATAAAGGCGTCGCGCGGCCGGCACCTAGGAGCCCGACGGTCGCGACCTGAGGAAGCGGCTCCATATATTCTCTACTACTCATCATCATCATCATCATTTCAGCTAAAAGACGTCCACTGCTGGACATAGGCCTCCCCCAAGGCTCTCAGACCGGTCCTGTGCTACTTACTTCCACCGGTTTCCCGCGACCTTCACGAGGTCGTCGCTTCATCTTGTTGGAGGCCTACCGACAGCTCGTCTCTCGGTTCGCGGATTCTCTACTACTACTACAGTCTATTTGCGTGCCACTGCTGAGTAGGTACAGGCCTCCTCTGATCACCAGTGGGTTTGGGCTATAGTCCTCACGCGGGCCCAGAGCGAATTGGGGACTTTACACACATCTTTGAATTACTTTGCAAATGCGTGCAGGTCTCCTCACGATGTTTTCCTTCACCGAAATGCTCGTGGTAAATTCAAATTGAATTTCGCACATAAGTAAAACTCCCGACCCTCTGCATGAGAGGCGTTAGGTCGAACCACTAGGCCACCACGGCCATTCATTCTCATATATCGAAAACCTTCGCTGCAATCTTAAGCAATCGTTTGGTTACAAACTTTACGTAGACTTATCAAATGTATCTTTTAATAGAGATTATGACTAGGTAAAATGAAATAATCAGCATAAGCGTCGGCGTAACGAAACTTAGTGTGGTGTTAGTGGTTGCAAGTCCTCTTGCCCGGATAGCCGTCGGTGGTTCGAATCCTGGATGAGACCATAAAAATCATGTTTATCTTATGATATTACACCAATTTACATGGTGTGGCCTAGGTATATAACGAACTTTATGATATGTAGGTAATGAAGACTATCAAAAAGAGTGTTATTATATTCATTTCATCTAGACATATTTACGAAAGTAAATAATACCAACACAACAAAGTTGCCATATTTACTCGACATCAAGATTCCTTCAAATTCCCGGAGTGCAAAACTCATATTTTCCCCGTTTATTATCCTTCGCCGACCTCCTTACTTATCTTCGGGTATTGTAAAAAAATGATGACTTAGGAACTGAAAGTCCCATTAGGCGGGCGGGTCTATTCATGTGGTAACTGGCAACACAGGGGGGGGGCGGAGGGGAGTAAATACAAATAAAGAAGTGAGTTGTTTAAAAATGGAACAAGTGGGTATTCCGCGAGATAAGGCTGCGTTTCCGCCGCCTCCCCCGGCGTCACTGGAATTATTTCAGCGGTGCCACGTCGAAACCCGACGGCGTGTCGCTGTCTCATTCAACACTCTATCTTTTAAAAATACTTAGGGATGTCACGAGGCTCCACGATATTGTGACCACTGAGCCACAGACAACGTGAAATTTTGTTTGATTGCCGGGTATTTTAAACGTGAGTCCCAAGGAAGGACATAGTTACTTTCTTACTTACTTTTATAGAAGATCGATATCTACGCTTGTCCCCGAGGGAACCAAGGAAACTCCAGTTCTTCACGAGGACTTTCATGTAACCAAAATACAACTGACATATAAAACAAACACCTCAATCAAACATCAATTTTAAAAATATTTCATGAAAAAACGTATCCATAGGCCAGCATTTCCGACAACGCTAAAACCGCTCTACTGATTTAATTGAAATTTGGTACCTACAATTAAGTATACATACACAAGTATACAATTAAGTAGCAGTAGCTGTAAACTTTGAAGGAGAAGGAAAGGGAGGCCTTTTTCCAGCAGTGGGATGCTTCAATAGGCTAAAAAACCGTTTTTATGAATCTACACACTTAGCCAAAAGAAATGCACTTGTAGGAAAGAGTAAGAACAAAGCATAATTATGAATCCCTTTTCCATGAACACGCAGCAGTGGTCAGGGATCAGCAATAGCTAAAACTTACACAGTTAATGCGTTGGTTGAAAAGTATCGACTATTGTCCAAAGTCGATAAAGAAAAGCTCTTCCCTACGCAGAGATCCGCGAAGCGACCGTGTCAGATGCCCGCCGCTGTTTCTTAATTTCCTCTCGCCGAGATAAGATTGGCTTTTAGCTTTTTATTGAATTTTCTTTTAGATATACTTAGTATTTTACAGCGTACCTACTTGACAAAGAATGGCCAGACTTGTGGCAATTTAACGGGGGTACTAAGCAAACCTTCGTGTAGCAATTTATTGAATTGTTTCTTTGCCACACCTTTGATGTATTTGTAAATTAAATAATTAGGTGAGTAATTCAAATATTGAATTAATGGTAACTTGAGTAGTCCACAAAAATGTGGTATAACGTAGTATCGGGATGGATTTCTTGGTGACAAATCTTCCAAATGCGGAATTTTGACCTTTAAAAAAAACTTGATCGTGTAAACAATTTTCCAAATCGGCAATGCATTGGTGATGTCTCTAGTGTTACAATTGCATATTCGCTGTGTGCAAATTCAGTGGTCGGGGGTACGAAAACGATCGCAGTTCACATGGCCAAATATGAAATTTCTGAATGACACCAGTGAAGTGAGCGAGTAATGACATCCGAGGCTTCTTTTGTCTTTATCATTACAAGCCTTTTACGCCACACAGAGTTAGTTCCACATTAGATGGTCCATAGTCCGTCGACCAAAGAGTGCCTATAATTGCATATCGCGCCTCCGACTTCGCATCCGCTGGGCGCTGTCATCGTACACACTGCCAATAGGCGGCGCTACCTACTTTCCATTAGTTTTGCAGTGTGCTTTTTTTGTTAGTCGGATACAATAAAAATAACAGGTAAGTATAGTTGTTTAAAGCTATCCACGGCAATAATATGGCGTTATCCAATTTCAATAGATAAGGCTTCCCATAAGTCACCTGTATTCTTCTGGGTACAGTTTATCCGCTATCTGGGCCGCAATGCCGTAACAATATCATTACGGGGGCTATTCACCATTTTTATTATTGCGCTACTATTGTCTTATGGCGCGACGGTGGCAGATAACGTGCGTGACACACGGGAGCTTAGTTTATGCGACTTTGGGCGACTGTAATTAGTTCTTTCCAATACCCACTCTGACTTTGAAATGTTATTAAATAAACGTAATGATTCGCTATTGCCACTGCCATAATACACATAATATTCGACGAATTCGCGCGAACAGCGTTTTGAAGTTTTACTAATTGTTTATGATGCCAACTTACCGCCCTGTGCGTCCAACTAATGTTACGAACATGCAATTAACTTGTATACGGATATGATGTCATCAGTATAAGTCAATCAGACAGCCGAAAATACTGATCTACGACCTGAAACGCTGAAATTTGGCTTATTGGGGAATGGTGGCCAGCATTAAGACAGAATTTTCCGAAATTCTCACGGGAATGGGAAAAACGGGACTTAGGTGCACGGGTTGTACCGCGGGACACGGCTAGTTAATACTAAAACCAGTAGTTTTATTATTTTTTCTGTACCACTAGTCGCGGCAAGTCGTGGCCAAGCCGTAGTGGGGGCGGTGTCGTCTACCCTCGCTGCGCGTGAGTCGCCCTCGTAACTCGCCGCAGAGATACGTTGCAGATTTATGTCGGTAATGTTTGTTGTTTCACCTCGCGAATAATGCGCCCTAAGATTTATGAATAAGCCCCGCTGTTTAGGCGTGATTGGTGGTGATAAAGGAGTGGCGAATTTCACCGTCTTAATCTTACCTTCGGTTGTAAACGTAATTGCCAAGTGCGTAAACATGCCTTTAGAAACAGATACCCATATAACAATAATTTTGTTTGACTCGGTAATGCAACAATATTATTCTTTTAAATCCATATATTTAGTAAATAAACAATAATAGATATTCCACAGTTTAGTTATTTGACTTAACTACAGAAGAAAGAGTCAATTGTGAATATTATATTAATTGTTTATACCAAGCAAAACTTTTTTAAAGTTTTAAATCAACGTAGCATCATAAAAGCGAATGCACCGAATCAATAAATACACTATTAACAATATTTATGTTACGAAACTAAATGGATATACTATATGGATAAGAAGACAATTCAAAAGCGAACACAACGTTTTCTTTATGAAAAAATAATTGGAACAGCGCTGTGTAGTGTACTGCGTACCTATCAAGATCATACGCAAGTGATCCGTCATATTCACATAAAATCAATTAGCTTAAAAGAAAAAAGTCCCTACAATTTTCGCGATGCACTCCGTTCTACCCAGGCTCCTACCTCCTTGAAGATACCTAACTATCGCGCCCGTCTTATGCAAATACACGGGGTGCGCGCTGGAGATACCATTAATCATTATATAAATTAATTTCGAACGTTTTACAAAATCTCCTCTTAGTTTCTTAAAGTCACAATAAAGAGGATCGCGGCGGCGGCCATAACTCATCTGACGTAAGATTACTGATCTTTAATCCCCCTGCCTCCCCCAGTTAGATTTACGACCGGTATTACGGTGTATGAAAAAGTTTGCATGCGGCAATAGTTCGGATTAGAGTTATTCTATGATTTATTTTTAAACGAAAAGTGCATGGAATGCGTATTTTTGGGAAAAAATGTTTCATTGCTGTACTTTTTACCGATGTGACTTTTTAAACGTTTTTAATTTAATCTAAATCCTTACATTTTTATCAGTTATGGATTCGATTGCAAAAGGTCTACAGTTGACACAGTTGGTAACAGTTGGGTACTTTGGAAAACGAATCTAAAAAACATAGACTAAAGTTTAAAATAATTACATGCCCTTATCCTGCGAGGTTAAGAAGTGATTTAAGCATAATTTTAGTATTAAATCACAATCCTGACGGGAGATAACCCCATAAATTTATTAATCTTTAATATACAAGTTGGAAAAATGCGCGCTGGCGTTACACAGTTTCAGAGCTGAAGGAATATTTATCGCTGCAACTTATTTAATATCAGCTGGAGCCTTATTCCGCCAACTTTTAAGCTGATGTTGCTTCTAAGCACAAAATAAGCATGACTTTAGGTACCTACCGCTCGTTTTTCTACAGTTTATATACATTTATTTACCTATGTGGTTTTAAGAACTCGTGAACTCTTATATTATTTAATTTAGAAAAAACTTATTGAATCTACAATTTTGATACCTTCAAGTATTTAATAAAATTAATCTTATGTGTTGTGAAGTCTGAATCTCATAATTGCTTTGCGATTTTTATGACGGGATATTCAGTAAACTATATCCTGTATGATCTGATCTGCACTAAATTGAAAAATGAAAGGTGTTGATTCTAATAACTAATGACATATCACTTATAAAAAATGCCTTTAAATATCTGCCTTTTAAATTTTTGCAAGATAACCCTCACCAATAACGCCCCGATTCAAAGATTCCGCCGCCGCTTTATCTCGACCGTAAGTCCCAAAATATCTTCAAACTTCCAACAAAGGTGTAATTGAAAGATCGGAAATTCCCAAGCAAGCACATATTTCAAAAGCGCTCCTTGCCCGGATAATATAAGAAGATAGAGGACAGAGTCGGATATAAAATATGGGGTCCTTTCATGAATCTTATTAAGATATCCTCCGAAAACCGAAAAGGACGCCAATAAATGGAAACACCACACGTGCGAGCAGGACGAACGTTTATTGCTCGGTTTACATATTAAAATAATACAGACCCGGTTAAAGAGGTGTGAGACGAGGATATTTATCGCCGCTATGAATATGATTTTCTTAAAGAGCTGGATATAGTTCCCTTAAGAGGTATTAGTGTCAAATGGCTATTATAGCGGCGAGATACGTTTCACGAAGAAATGGTAAATACACGCGGCGTTCATGTAGCAACTATTTTAAATTGTTTACTGAATTGAACTGAAAAGTTCATTATGAAACTGAAACACCTAACTAAGTATACTTTGTAGTAAGCAGAGATAATCACAGTGGTTGATGAAAACTACTTTTCTAGACATAACCTGCCGCCAAATAGCAGTGCTCGCTGTTGTGAAATTACTGGCACAAAGGCATTCCATCTTAGGCCGCAGGGTATATAGGCAACGCATTCGAGGTCTTATGGTTTCTCAATGGGGGGTCATAGGATTTCGGTGTCCATGGGCCGCTGCGACCACTTACCATCAGGTGGGCTGTGCGCTCGTTTGACTATACCATTGGTATAAAAATAAAAAAATGAGTTTTAACGGTGGCGTGCTGAGTGTAAAGACATTATCTATCTTACTGTACTGTAATTAAGTCATACTTTCTATTACTCTTAATTATTGTCAGGTCAAAATCCACAGCTTCCATATTAGGAATATGATATAATATACCTAGATATACCTACTTGAGAACGGCATTACTTATACAAAGGCGGGACACAGTGCCGCTCATAATTCACGCAACTTTCTTTCAGAAGTGCAACACTCGCTATCGGCTCACATGCAAAATAACTTCGGATACATCGGTTACCGAACCGATAATAAACTTGGACGTGGCGCTCCCGGCGTTCCGCGTTTAAAACGGAGTTTAAAATTTAAATATGGAACGTTTAATCTGTGTTTTTTTAAAATAAATGATGATAGTGGAATTAGTCAGTGACAAAAAGTCTTGGTCGTATGTACATATTGTAATCAAATGTATGTAGTTAACTGTACTGTACTGTAATTAAATGTGGCAATTTGTGTACATTTTTTTTTGTATATTTATGGAACATGAAGTTATTAAAATTTAATAGGTGAGAACCATAAATTCATAAATTATGTACACTTCCACGAAGCAGCTCATCTAGGGTCAACCTCTTAACCCAGGTTTGTTGAACCAACATAACGCACGTGTAACTCGCCCTTGGTGACTAATTATGAAAAAACCAAATCATTTACTTAGTACATACAACTAAAGTACGCAAATATTTAGAAAAACCAGTTTATTTTTTATCTAAATCGTTTGATTTAGGCTAATCACCTGGATTATAAGTAAACTTCAATTATTAGGTAGGTATATCATTTCTCTTAAAACTCGTGAACTTTTTATTTGTACAATCCCGCGGTTGTGCCATCAGCGTTTCATCACACGAGGAAATAAAAGTGCTCTCTCTCATTCTTATCATTCAATTCCTCGATGGCGAGGGGGCGATATGCAAAAATTACCCGTCGCGTTTATCCCCACATAAATAACATTAGCGGGAGATAGCGAGTGTTGTAATTACCGTATAAATAATAATTCAGCGCGCCGTAGATTACGGTTACGGTGATTCACGAGTACAGCCCGTCACACGTACCTGTATGGCATCGGCGTAGCCCTTATGCCCTCGACAATTAAGGCTATCGTTGCTTAATTCACGCGCCATGTGTCTGAATTGCGTCTGAAGGTCCTGATTGAGGGGGAGGCGATTTGATTTTTTCCCGCGATTAGGTAGTGACGTCATATGGAGTCGTACTGAAGACGTCACAACTTAGTTTTCAAAAAAAAAAAGTTTACTTGAAGGCAGACAACTGATAAACTTGCGTACTTACATTGAGAAAGGGAGTATTATTGCTTCATTATTGAGTCTTGCTGTAAGGGCCGGATTGATGGGCCACTGAAATTTGAGGTAGGTACTATTATTCTAAGCTACGATCCACCACTAGGGTACTTAAGGGTTTAATTAGAACTTTGAACAATAACTCCGAAAAATACTGATCTTAGGTACCTACCTAACTTATGAATAAAAATTTGGTAACGACAATTAATAGGCGCTTGCCAAACTCAATTTTAAAGTTTCTTCGCATGGTTTCTTAATACAGTTCCTATCCCGGCAAAGTAAATGTGCAAACAATATAAATATTCATTAAAATTAGAGCGGGCGTGCATAAACCGATCCACCGAAAGACATCGCAAGCAAATTTTCGTACCTGGTCTTTTGAGTATTATGATCTTTACACATTCTGAAGGTTTAAATTTGCTTGCTGGAGCAATAGCGGGTTACGACGTTTTTTATATTAAGGTTTTTAGCGTAACGTAAGCTCAAAGGTGGCATATGAGACGAAATTTCTATTTCTTATCCCCACAATGAGCGTAATCAAAAGAGATAGGTACTTACGGGGAAATATTGCGGGCATTATTCATGCAAGTCTTTGACATTTTCAACTGCCACATTTATAAAAAAACTCTTTAGACATTAAAGGTACAGTCAGCAGCAGAAGTAGATAAGCTGTCCAGGTGTTCAAAATGACCTACACACGCCCTTAACGTCTTAAGAATAAGTTCGTGTGTAGGTCATTTTGGACACCTGGACAGCTTATCTACTTCTGCTGCTATGTGAATAATTTACGTATTAAATTTATATTTGAATGTAGCTATGCCCGTCAACAGTTTCAGATTTAAAACGCACTTAAGTACATTAAAATCGGTTCAGTGATGAAAAAGCACAGTGCGAGCACTTCTTCTAATTTATGCTGTTATGAATATATAGGTAATATGTATACGTATATGTTACAATAATCCAGGTATGTATTTTTTACCTGTCATCAAAAAGTACAAACAAGTTTTATGAAACAAATTGTATTTCCGTTTCCCCTCGTCTCCTCCAAACGCGCAAATCTTACGCGAACAATGCTATCCATTATCAAACGGGCGCATAAATCAGATCTTAATACGGGCAATAATTAAAAATCTCGAAGGTGCTCGCTTCTGCAACACTTAATCGTTACCCCATTTGATGCATGGCCTTACGCCTCATTCCCCACTTACAACTTTATCTTAGCAAACCTACTGAAATTCCCCCTATATCTTAAAGGCTAGAGGAGGTACCGTTCATTGTGCTATGGTTCCAAGACGCTAGTATTAGGAAGCGTTTACACGGGCGGCACGTAGAGTAATAAATAATATAGTAATCAGTGCGATTCCTTACATCCCGCCTTATTAGGCGAGAACCTACGTACACCATTCGGTAATGCCGCGGCTCAGAGCACATATGGGACGAAAGATTCCACGGAATTTATTGTACTCCGGCTTATGAATCATAAATAAGAGGGGCTAATTAGAATTGTCTTGAGAATAGGCGCCAGAACGTGAATGGTGTGTAAATCGATGAGTATGTCGTAGGTACCTACCTATTCCTATTTATATATTGCTTTGATAAAGTAGTCGTGGCTGAACAAGTTAAGTACTTACCTAGTTACATACTGACCTTACTAGACCATTTTATTAGCAACCCCTCAAAGCCTTTGAAAACTAGGTACAAACGCTTTTGTTTGATGAAAGAAATGGGAAAACTGAGTAAGTGACGACAAATAAACAGAAATAATCTGTACTTGCTAATAATAAATCTGCTGTATAAGAAGTCGCGTCTGAAACTTGAAAATTAAAAGAAACTATCAAGTCGAGGGGACTGTATAAACAATACTGAACACAAAATAACGATTTTTAGAAAAATTGTCTGTGTAATCTATGTAGGTATTAACTCGAAAACTACTGGACGGATTGCAACAAAATTTGATATGGGAGTAGTTTTTAACACTGATCAAAATATAGGATACTTTTTATCCCGAAAAAAAATGCATAGTTCCCACGGGAATTCTATTACCGAATTCCAAGCGGACGAAGTCGCGGGCAGAAGCTAGTATAAAATAAATAAGTACTAACTGCATAAGAATTTTATTTGTATCCATTTAGTAGGAAGCTATATTCAATAATCGCTTATAAATTGATATAAAGATAGGTGTTCGTTTTTTTAGGGTTCCGAAGTCCACTAGGAACCCTTATAGTTTCGCCATGTCCGTCCGTCCGTCCGTCCGTCCGTCCGTCCGTCCGTCCGTCTGTCCGCACTATTGCTCGGAGATGCTTAGTTCTAGAAAGCTGTAATTTGGCATGAATATACATATTAGTTACGCTGACAAAGTGGTACAATAAAATTTTGAAATATTTTTTTTTATAGGGTACCTCCCCTACTCGTAAAGTGGGGATGTAATTTTTTTTTCTTGCGTACCCCATGGTGCGGCATATCGTTGAATAGGTCTTGAAAAAATATTGTGGGTTTGTTAAAACCATTTTTTGATTAAGTGATGCGTTTGTGAAATATTAAGCTTTAAAGTGCTATTTTTTGTTAGAGTCACGTGTCCCCCCCCCCCCTGCCAGCTAAATGGTGGTATTTGGATGGCTGAAAAAAATCACGGTTATGGCATATATAACGTAGTTGAAAGGAAAACTATCACAGCTAAGTAGGCTGTACAAACTTACGAGTCATAGTCGACCAACTTATGAAATGATTAAAAAACCAATGATTTTTCTCGAGCGGCAGGCGCGTCGGGCGGGCACGTCATACCACAGGCTAGCTAGATGCTAGTAAGTCTTAGAAAGGTACTGTGGGCATCGTCAACTTCGGAACCCTATAATTTGCGCGTGGCCCAACACGCACTTGGCCGGTTTTATTTTAAATAAAATGTTTTTTTTTCTTTACTGTAACAGCGTTTTGTAAGAAATATTTTATGAAACGATCTCAACTTCTCAACAAGCCTTTACTGTTAACTTTATGTGCTTACTATCCTTAAAGCTGTCAGAAAACTTCTTCTACTTAGAGCTCACAAAATAATCAAATTAATTTATACTTTGCAGTGTTTCATAATTCATTTTAACGCCAAGTCTGCCCACACACGGCGCGAATCGCACGATAACTGATAATTCGGCAAATTATAAAGTTATAACAAGTTGAAGGAATAAATCTTTAGCGCCTCGCATGCACGGTTTGGGGCTCTGGCTAGTGTTGCCAGGCTTTTGCAAAATAACCTAAAATATTTTTTTAAATAAAATTAATTTTACTCTACACGTATTTCTGTACCTAAATAGGTAGGTACTTACCAAAATTCATGAATGGATTTTTTGTTATTTTAACTTCTCATTAGTAGACATTTTAAAGTAAATAGTGTTGAGTCTTCTCTACTTCTTTTTATCTCAAATGCATTACCTACACTCTAAATTTTCCTTACAACTGAAAAAAGCTGAGTATATGAAGTAATGGGTAACTGCCGTCTCCATTCGTATTTTCGTCACCCGTATGTAGGTACCTATTAAAACCGCAGCGCTTCTCTAGCGAATCTGCTGACTCCAGCTGGCAACACCGCGTAAGTGGTAAGGTAAAGAATGGAAAGTAAAGTTGCCGCAATAAATTAATTGCCGACTAAGTTGCCAGTAAGGCGCGGGCGCGCGTGCGGGATCCACCAAGTTTCGACTATTAATTTGGGACTTAGCGTACGGACAAATGCGAGTGTGCGTGCGTTATTGGTATACAAGCCATTTAAGGCCGTAAGGAAATATTAGGCGAGCTTAGCTGGAGATGTTAAATTTCCTACGGTAATTGAGTGGCTTTTTCCGTGAAATGCGTGGGAGTTTTCATTACGGGGTTTTGCGTTGCTCGCCTTTGTTATGTGTGTCAAACAACCAACGAGTTATGCAATTTACTGATTAGGTTTTGGTACCCGTAACTTCGTAAAAACCAGTTACAATCCATAATCAATGTACTGAAAATTAATGAAAACAATCATGAGTGTCAATTTCAAATATTGCGACTGCTGCTGGCTTGATTATTTTCGTAAGAAAATAACGATAAATTAAAACCATTTCATTTTTTTGCTCCTGTTACGGGACACGCCGTACCTATACATATATGCCAACCAAAATGTTTGTTGAGTAGGTATACGGTTTATTTTGTTATCATTAAAAATGAGCCCTTCCACAGTAGTTCCCTGGTGATTACCATAAATAAACAGCGCGTGACATCTAAACATCTATCTGAGCGCCGCGAGCCCCGCGGGCCCAAACTACGCCATTTCCATCTGATTGATTCAACAATAATGACACCTAACCAAAGTTTTCGCGCCAAAACGAGTACTTTGCGAAATTTTACGCGTTAAATTACAGCATCGCGAACCAATAAATTCGACCCGTGATTATTTCGGCTCATACAGTTCTCGCTTTGTTTTACAGTTAGATTAAGCCCTTAAATGATTTGTTTGTAGAATGTTAGTCTAAAGTTTGTATCCCCTTAACATAGAATAATACGTTTACATTGTAACCTGAAACATTATTTTGTAATGACGCCTCTTTAAAAGTAGTCTAGGGTAGACTACTACTTAGTAGTAGTAGTCTACCCTAGACTGTGCCCAGGCACAGGGCTCCTCTCCTAGGGTAAACTAGGCAAAATAAATGACGGGTAGGTAACTCAATGGTCCACTTCGAATGTCAAAAACTATTCTAAAACCATCAAAAGTCCGTTTAAGTAATTAAATAAGTAAATATGTTTTTGATTCCAATGTCCATAGCTTTTATTCTTTTTAAAACCTAAAACCGAAATTCACAAAAGCACTTAAAGCGTCAATTTAGAATGTCGAAAACATTTCTAAAACTAAGCATCTCGAAGAAAAAACCTACTAGATACCTAATTCTTGATTCCATAGCGTCCATACCTTTTAAACCAGAATCCAAAGTTCAAAAAAGCACTGGCAGCTTTTAATATCAAAACCTGTTCTAAAAACAAACCTAGAGAGATCACCGGAGTTTCCCGAGCACGTGGCGAGTGGGCGGATCTGCGCCCGGCTCATCCCCCACCTGTTGCTGATCCGGATATAGCTAGCTGTACGGATCGGCGCGATCCTATATCCGGCGCCACGCCTAGCGGCCGCCCACGTGGCTTAGGTTTGACACATTGGCTTTAACCTATGTATTAGATAGGATTTTATATGACGGGTTTTACCTGCTTTTCTTCTCTAACTGGTATAAACATAACAATAATCGTTGCTAAATAAAGAAAGCTAAGAATAAAAAAAAGTTTTTTTGTTTACAACTTTCACGTGATTAACTACAGAACAGAACCGATCACCCCGAAATTGTGTAGGTAATAGAGGATACAAAAATGCTTTATTTCAGTATAAAAAGATTACAGAGGTAAGAACAGGTTGATGCCTCTTTTGTCACCTGTGATAAGCGACACCGCTCTCTCTTAGAAAGTAAGTTATACAGCACTAATTATTATTGAAAATAACGTGCAAAATCAAATTAATTAAAATAAATTAGATACATTGTTTTCAGTGTGCGTGCATTAATGATAACTACATCAAACTGTACATAATGACGATGCAAAAGTGATTGTAAAATCCTACTTGAATAAATGGTTTTTATCTTTATCTTTATCTTATTCAATGTGCTTATGTGTGCGTGTATGTGTGTGTGTGTGTGTGTGTGTGTGTGTGTGTGTGTGTATGTGTATGTGTGCGTGCGTGTGTATGTGTTCGAAAACCGCGGCCGCATGCCACTCTTTGAAGGGTCAGGTGCGGCACTTCAAGTTCCCCTAAACAAGATCAATTATATTCACTAAATATAACGTAGGTAAGTAACCATTCTGCAGTTTGGCATACAGTGAAAAACCTGTAATAGTAAACTGCGGCTCTATGAGTTTCCGAAAATCGATTACATTCGGCGTTAGGCTCTTTGTCTAAAAAATTTTCCGGCCCCTGCCCACACTAGGTAATCAATACATAACGGTGCATTGCCTGTGTATCATTGGCAGCGATCATACATTTTGTGCAATCGCGCAATATCTTTTCGAAACTCATTTCCGAAAGAGCAGGCCATTCTTAGGATATCAAACAGCATCTACTTCCTCGCTCGCCGCAGTCAAAAGCAGAAGTAATTTTGGAGATTGATCAATTGCACATGAAATTGAACTTTTGAAAGCGTATTGACGTTTTCGAAGAAAAATTCGACGCGTGATTAAGATTGAAGGATGTAATTTTGTCTCATTCGTTTACGTGGGTAATATAATAGAGTACAAATATACAAAGAAAATAGCAAGGTAGCAACGCAACGCAAATATAATAGACACAATAACAGCTCTGTTCAAAAGTTTATAGCATAAACCTACACAGTAAAGGTGAAACAACCAATCCAAAAACTTTTTTATAACTACTACAGCCTATTTGCGTCCCACTGCTGGGCACAGGCCTCCTCTCATCACGAGAGGGTTTGGGCTATAGTCCCCACGCGGGCCCAGTGCGGATTGGGGACTTCACACACATCTTTGAATTACTTCGCAGATGCGTGCAGGTTTCCTCACGATGTTTTCCTTCACCGAAAAGCTCAATGGTAAATTCAAATTGAATTTCGCACATAAGTAAACTTAGAGGTGCGAGCCGGAATCGAACCCCCGACCCTCGGCATGAGAGGCGGTAGGTCGAACCACTAGGCCACCACGACTTCATACTTATAAACTAACTACTTAACTAACTTAACTAGATACTTCTAAAAAATCGTAACACAACGACAAAACAATAACAACAACAAAAACGATTTTTTATAAGTAGATTTATAAAAAATCGTATTCACCAGCTCTTTGTATTTTCCACGTCTCTAAGCAAATTTAAAATTAGCACTACGAATTCTCGCCTCTTAAATCAACCCTTACCAGCCTTATCTTATTAAGACATTCAAAGGGCGGACACACGCGGTTCAAGTTCATCTTCTAAGACAACTAAACTCCTAATTGGCTCGAATCGAATTACACAACGGGGAATCGACCCCCGATCCTGCACTTAGTCCTTTTAACGGTTTAGTGGAAACGGATCCCTCTGACGATATTCGGCAATTACCTCTAAGATATTGGTACGGGCACCTTAATGCAGATGGTGAATGGTGTCGCACTAAAGAGCTTGTGATGAATTGATTGAAATGCTAACCAAATTCAAAATGCTGTCTGACTTCTCGTCTTCCTATCCGATTTTAATGAGCTTTTCCTAGATATCCTGTAACTACAGTGTCTAGTACACTGTCTCAAACTTTCGCGATACACACTATCACCGGGACTTAATCGCGTAAAAACTATTTATATTTTACCTCGACGTTTCGGCCGCAATGCAACGGCCGTGGTCACGAGAAGACGTGGTCTAATAAATAGTTTTTACGCGATTAAGTCCCGGTGAGAGTGTGTTTAATATCAGTGTCTAGTTTTGAGTAATTTTAGTAGGTTGGTTTATTTTTTCTTGATTTTTATTAACACCACAGACTTAAGGGTGTTGTAAGTTAGATTAAATTTGTGTATCTTTCTCTATGTCGTCGTAGCTACGTACCGTATTTTTTATATGAGTAAATCGAGTGTTCTTAGCTAGTTCTGTTTGACGAAAACCAGTTCCGCGCTTTAAGAAAATCTGTCGTTGGTGATATCTCGCGAGTTTCTTTAATTTTTCAATTTATTTACTTTACCCTAGTATCTGCACTTTCTTAATGAACGGTATACATGCAACAACGCCGACGTACATAAAGGATCGTCAGTGAAATTAAGTTCTGGTCGGAGTGGTGGGCCGAAGTTGGTCCGAGATCGGCGATTCCCGGAGTGCGGACAAGACGCTCGGCGGGGCACTTTGCTGGCCGATACTTCGAAATTAGCCCGAGGCCAGTGGAACTGGGGACCTTACAAGATGGGACGATATTTTAACCCTTCAGGTTATGTCATTTCATTGAACAGTAGATTGGACCCTGTATTCATCATCATAATTTCAGCCGAAAGACGTCCACTGCTGGACATAGGCCTCCCCCAAGGCTCGCCACTCAGACCGGTCCTGTGCTACTTGCTTCCACCGGTTTCTCGCGACCTTCACGAGGTCGTCGCTCCATCTTGTTGGAGGCATACCGACAGCTCGTCTATTCGTCTCCCGGTTCGCGGGCGCCACTCGAGAACTTTCCGGCGCCATCGGCCATCAGTCCTGCGAGCAATATAGGTAGGACCCTATATTACCTAACAACCATTTATCCCGCAACTAAATCAGCAAGGGATTTCATATACTAAACTTCCACCTCCCTTTACTTTTGAGTATGCCGTTTTTATGTATTTTGTACGTACGTTTTTTTATTTTGTCTTTTATTGTCTTTCACTATAAATAGTTTACCGAACCAGTGAGTATTAGGTACCTATTCCTTCAATAAATACTACAAGACGACAAGAATTACAATTTATTTTTTTAGACCTACTCAATATGTTTTAAGGCATTCACTGCCACCAACGCAAATATGCGTTTTGCTGACTTTCCCGCAGTGCCTCGAACGCACATGTGCGTTGCAATGTTCCCTTAATGAAAGATGTGGCACCTGGCGAAAGTTCGTAAAAAGAAGTGGCAGTGAATGCGTTAAATGGGATTCGTGTTATGTAAGTGATATATTTTACACGTGATTTAGTATAAACTCTTGATTAAACCACCAATCAAACAGAAGTAACGGGCAGAGGCACCGGGCCGACTCCCTGGTCATCGTGCGGCAACGTCTTTAGAGGCATTACGGGGAAATGCACTAATGCTCCCATACTGAAAACTGTTAAGGGGCTGGTTGGAGGCTTTCTCTGATACTGATATTATTACCTAGTTAAGTACATTGTGCTGGTCTCCATGTAGGTACAAGTCAATTTGATCCCTACCTCGATTGAGTTTTGGAAGGATCTTTGATGCATCATTGTCATGTGATTTTGAATATAGATAGATTAAAGATGATTAATATTCGAAATGAATTAATTGATTACGTATTATGCGTCTTTTGGGGGTTTTCCATCGATATGAAAATGAAAATGAAAATATTTATTCAGCAAATAGGCCACAACTGGGCACTTTTACACTTCACTTTTAAATGAATTTAACAGAAATGAATTTACCAGCGCTTCCTAGACCCATTGCTTGAGAAGAAGCGCCGCAACAAACTCAGCAGGAGGCCTTTTTTCAAAATTTAAACATATAGATTTACATTACATTTACATTAATATGTATATAAAAATACATATATAGGTACTGTAGCGGGGGGTTGATGTTAGCTCAGGTAGATGCTGCAGACACGGAGATCAGCGGTGGAATCCGAAGACACGAAGACGATGCCTAGCTTATTAGAATATCTAAATCTTGAAGACTGGTCTATTACTGCCCTAACACTGTCTAACTAAGGAATAATAGATTTTAAGTTGAATTGATATTATATTTTGAGAGATGCGCACATTACAAAGGATAGTAAAAAACTCAATAATAAAAGCTACACAATATTCTACGCTTAAAATTACCTATTTTTGGAAGAGAATGTGTCAACTAACCGATTGTACTCGGCCAGTCTCCACATTTCCCTCCTCCCCTTTCGAGGAACCGCCTAGCTAACGAAGGCCCTACCCTACGTCGAAATTTTTCTTTTACAAAACTAAGACTGTTCCTGTGTAAGGAATAACCAACCTTTCCATCCATATTCATTATATATAATTAACACTCTTAAAAGAAAATCTGAATCAATAATGAATATTAGAAAAGGTGGATTTCGGACCAAAAACAAATTTCGACGAAAAAAAATATGTCCGCAGACAAGAATAATCGGACTAACCTAACCTGATACAATATTGTTCAAAAAGCTAAATTATGTAAACTTTGAAACCTCTCCTTGCAATAAAAAATTACAGACTTGCGGAAGTCACATAATTTTCCTTTAAAAGGTAAGCTTTAAAGCAAACGAGCGACCGCACAAAAATTATTTTAAAGATTCTCTTCTTGGCGATCCATGGGGTGCAGTCCCTTACATATGAGGGGTCGTCTGCCCGCCCATGGATATACCTCGAAGACACGGTCGTAGAGTAACTTCCACAAATCGCCACGGTGACAGCACATGAAAAAAACAAAGGTGTGAGCATGGTCTTTAAGCAACATATTATAAATCATAGCTAGACAGGTTCTAAAGAGAGAGAAAAAAAATAATTAAAATTAATTAATTTGTTTGAACACAAAGGCAGCTGACAGTTATTTAAAAAAAAAATGAAAAATAATTAAAAAGGGATCTCTATGTTTATTTATTACTGACTATGACAGCGGTATCATAAATATTATTATGAAACCGTTTATTAATAACTAATCATTGCCATTTATTTATTTAAATTCATTAGGCAATATGCTCGATACAATAGCCTATAAAAGAAAAACACTAAGAATAGAATCACTATGTCACTGAAAGAAAAAGTCATTATCCTAATAATTATAAAAGACACATATATACACATTCTACACACAGGTTACGCTTTCTACATCAAGAAATTCTCAATAATTATACACTATACACTATCTACATTATCTATATACATTACATACTTCAACATCTTCGCTACGTATACCTAACTACGTAACTACACTAATTCCTACGTAATATCAAAACCTATGCAAGACGTAATATTTTCGATGTAAAGAAATCATATAAATGCATATTATCAGTTTCGGACTCTGCAACAACATACCCAATCCACTGGTAAGCAACGAAGCCCCCTCAAAAGCCTATGGCATAGATTGAGTTGTGGTTGGTTCTGCCATCGCGAAAATCTTACACCAAACACATTACACAACTACTTATATCTACTTTTATCACAACCAATGATAATCATTGCCACTTCAACTTCAATACTTCTATACTTCAATTCTAAGTACCACCTTTTAATTATTAAGTATAAAACTCCTATCTATTCAAGCACTGCATATTCCATTATCTTTAATTAATACTATAAAAACTTCCTACCTATTCATATTCTTTACGATATCATTTATTTTATAAGTATTTGTTTACATATAAAACCATTTATTATCATTTGACAGATATGTCACAACGTCATGTCAAAGATTCACTCTTCATTCGAAATCTTTTTAAATGACAACTACAAAACTCGCCATAAAGGTTTCTATTCACGAACATCCTATCACAAACTTTATTTATTTATCCATCATTCACAATACAAACTATTTGTTCTATGAATGAAAATATTAACCTACCTAAGCCATAAAAAATATTAATGAGAAATGTTTTGAAATATGACAAAGTCAATCATATATCAAAATAAACATTATTATAAAAGTAATTATATTCAATATAAAATGAGCATTGCGAGTATAGAAAATCTAATCTGCCTATCACGAATAAAGAAATATTGGGGAGAAATACGTAATAATAAGAAGAAAAATTATGATCACCACATAAGAGAACTTTGAAGAAGAAATCTTTCGTTCCTGACGCAGCATGAAGAGTCGCTCCAACGGATTCTTGCTCCAGAAAAGTGATCGAAGTGAATTTATTTAGAATTATAAAAAAAAAAATATTATAATATTAAATTATTCCTCGTGAATCTATCGTTATTATTTGTAATATAGCAAAAGAACAGTAAAATATTGATAAAAATAATTATTGCGATTCTTATGGGCAGCCATTTTCCTTAAATAAATGAACGTGGTGCATATGACAATGGATGAAAATTTTGATTAATACAAATAAAATCGGTACAACCGTGTTTTTCGCCATGCGGTTGTCCATTCCATCACTCCTTAAAAGCGCTTCACCATCATCTTCAAGAGTGCGACATCCATTCCATTGTCAATTGTTTCTCGTTCCGTGCGTGTTCTTCCTTCCATCGAGAACGGTTTCATCAAATGTAGATGTTCTCCTTTCCACCGAGAACAGCTTTCATCAAATGTAGATGTTCTCCTTTCCACCGAGCGCGCATACACCAAATGTAGCGGGGGGTTGATGTTAGCTCAGGTAGATGCTGCAGACACGGAGATCAGCGGTGGAATCCGAAGACACGAAGACGATGCCTAGCTTATTAGAATATCTAAATCTTGAAGACTGGCCTATTACTGCCCTAACACTGTCTAACTAAGGAATAATAGATTTTAAGTTGAATTGATATTATATTTTGAGAGATGCGCACATTACAAAGGATAGTAAAAAACTCAATAATAAAAGCTACACAATATTCTACGCTTAAAATTACCTATTTTTGGAAGAGAATGTGTCAACTAACCGATTGTACTCGGCCAGTCTCCACAGTACATACTAAAATCACATTTAAGACATGTATAGTCCCTAACTTAAACTTAAATCTAAGATCTTAGAGATGGTCTTATATTAGGTACAAATTAATGAAAATATTAATTAATGGCAGTACTTATCTAAATATGTATAACTAAAAATAATAATAAAAATCGCAAATATTATTTATAATTATTTATTTATTTTTTATAAATTAGACTACATGAATATACATATTGATAGGTAGGTATATGAAAGCGTTTGGAAGTCTTGCTCTTGCGTCGTGTTTATTCTCTCCATAAATTCTGTCACATGTCGAACTTAACTTTGATTTGTAAGAATTTTTTTACATTTTGAAGTGAGACAGTTTTTATTTCGGCAAGAATTCAAATTGTCATACAGTATATCAGCTGAAACTTTAACAGACAATATTAGCTCTAGGATGAAAGTAAAAATTTAGGTGTATTTTTTATTAATCCCATTTATTTTTCCTACGTCTGAGAACTAAAACATGTTTAATTTTAAAATTACGCAATATTTTGTTTTGTAAAAGCAACATAGACAGCAAACTCAAAGACGTCCGTTCCATTTACACTTGAAACCAAGTCTCACTGAATTTTCATTTCGCAAACTACCTCGTTGCGTAATCAGCAACATTGCAAGCCATTTGACTCTGGTACAGTACTCGCCGAATAAATATGGATCTTTTAAAGCGCGCCGCGCGCCTAATTGCCTGGCAGATGGAGCGGCGCCAATTACTGCCGTTATTTAGCTGACGGTACTGATAAAGTGCTAGAGGGTGTCACGGGTTTCGTTAGAAGATAAGGACAGTGGTCAATAGAGGCTGACTGGTACTGTTGGTGACCGAACTCTTCTTCACATTGTATTTTTATAGGTACCTTTTTTATTTTACTTGTTTTTGATTGATTGATTGTTCTGTAGTTGCCTAGTTACCTACCTACGGCACGAAGCGAGGTCCCCGTGCTATTGTGTGTTATTTCATATCATAGACATAAATAATACTTCGTATAGACCCGGCCTAACGTAGATACATGTCATGTTTCCCCACTTCATTGGTGTCCAATCCAAAGTTAAACTTATATCGTGACACTAAAGCTGGGTCACATTTTTTCAACAACGAGACGAGTTTTTAGATCCTGAGAAACAGTTTTGAAAAAAGTTTTTTTAAAAACGCTTATTGTCACGCACGCTCGGTGACAGAACTTTGGATTGGACACCGTGGAAGTGGGGACATATTACGTGAACGTTAGACAGAGTCTATATTATTTACGTCTATGTTTCATATATTTTAATTATCTCTATACTTATCTTCATATTCCATAAACCATTAAAATCATACAGTCCACTGCGCTCCGCTACAGGTACTTCTATGTAGATTCGTTTGTAATATACATTATTTAGTCCCCTTGCCTTCATTGTGATAAATAGTACAGAAAAAGTACCTAAGTATTTTCTTCAAAGAAGAAAAATATTATTATTGAGCTTTTTTGTGACCTAACATCAAATCGTTGACGATGACTTGCTGCTAATGTGGCGTACCTATGCATTTTTATTGCATGAAATTGTATTTGGTTGAGTTGTTCGGATATGCCACGTGGGATTTTCTTTATTAAATTAGATTCACTATCATAAGTATGTTGGCTCGTTAAGGTAGCGTGTTAATTCAATGCTACGGTGCTCGGCGGAGGCTGGGGCTCTGAAAATACCAGCCAGTAGGTGTGATACCACATTATATGTATATATGTATAGGTAATATCATCATGTTAAGCCGAAAGACGTCCCTGTTTAGATAATATCTCTGAAAGTAACTCCATAAAATATTTCAGCTAACATTTATGGACTATTTTTTTTCTTGAACCTAGATTTATGAAATATGTATGATATGAAGGCCCGTCGAAGAAAACAGGCTACTCGATTGTTTCAAATATTTTTCGTTTTTTTTTAGGTAGCTACTTTACAAGACGAAATAAACTATTAGAAAAGCAGGTAGAAAGTAAGTTAGGATCGTAGATTAGAACTTTTCAATACATTGCCTGAATAGTTTTGATCCTTCGTTGTTTTAAATGTGAGATAGAAGCAGTGAATTCCATAAGCTACGATCATTCCCCATTAGACTAGAGATAGTGCGGTCTTGATAGTGTTTGTTCATGTCCTATACACACAGACGCTTCGATTGTCCGGTGCTTCATCCATACTAATATTATAACTGCGGTAGTAACTCTGTCTATATGTCTGTCAGTTCTTCAAGCTCCATCCGCTGGACCGATTTAGAAAAGATTTAGTATGGAGATAGTTGGAAGGAGGATAAAGTTTACTTTTTTTCTCGGAAAACGCATAGATCCCGCGGGAACGCTTTTCTGAAGTCGTAAATATTCGATATAACTACAGAGTAAGCTTCAGAGAAAAGAAAACCCAAAACAGGTACAGTATACGCATCTGCGCAGTAATTTAAAAATGTGTGTGACGTCCCCAATCCGCACCAGACCCGCGTGGGGACTATAGCCCAAACCCTCTCGTGATGAAAGGAGACCTGTGCCCAGCAGTCGGACGGAAATAGGCTGTAGTAGTAGTAGTAAAGGTATCCTTAGTAAGAACTCAGTTCAGTTATTTGTATTTGATAACGTGGTAATTTAATCGTTTTAGATTAAATTACACTCCGACAGCGCTATTCTATAAGAAGGTCTCTTCAAAATGTAGAGGATATAATATTTAGGTCAAGGTTCACTTGGGAAAGGGATGAGATCGAGATGAATAAGCAAATGTATACTTAAGTATAACGGACTCTCTTGATTTAATTTCTTGAAAAGAAAAGTAGGTACCTACCTAAATACAAATTTAAGTTAATATGATTGATTGAGGACTTCATTTCGAGACATTTATATCTTAACGCATTCATTACCTCTTGATTTTCGAACTTTCGCCAGATGCCGCATCTTTCATAAGGGATAGTCATATGTGTTTAAAATTGTGAGAAACGCAACAAAACGCATATACTTTCAAGACAGTGAAAGCGTTAATGTCATGCGATTCTTGCGAAAACTGCAGGTGACTCTTTTTAAGAATATGAAAGAATAAGAAGATGAAAGCGTGATTTTTCTGTCGACTTCGCAAGAAGCAGGCCACGGCTATACGTTATTAAATCCTATGATTTCCATACTTCATCAAATTACCTTTTATCTTCTAATGAATCCGAACTGAATCATTGTCAATTTATCATTCAGCTCACTGCACTGCTGATTAATTAAAGACCTCGACGCCGCTCCTCGCGACTGATGCAACCTCATCTACCGCTTCCCAACCAACTTCTAGAGGTCGTCGGATGCTGCCGATGGACCTACTTATCGCTGACTTAATATTGTCTCTCTCTTTATCTCCTGTCGGTGCCTCTTGTTTAATCGGATCGAGGACCGAGGTCTGTAACAGAGTGTAAACGCACCTTAACAACCTGTCATTTTAATATACCCCCCCCCCCCCCCCTCTCACCTGACGTTTCTGAATGAGCACACGAAGGATCTCTTGTAAAATAAGAATATCTGTAAATAAACCACCTGAAGACTTCACACAATTCTTTTATTGAAAACTACTAACTACATGGCGCAGTCGAAGATGCAACTAGATTAATAAAAAAGACAAGATGTCATGGCTGCCGGCCGGCGTGGTAATTAACTAAAATAAACTTTATGAAAAGAAAATAACATTAACTACGACTAAATTACGAAGATGTCGCTCGAAGATGCCAAGCCCGGAGGCGAAATGAAGGGCAGGTGCGAAGTCGACAATATGACATGCGCGGTCGAATACAAGATGCCGCAGAGTCTAAGCCTAGATGACCTAGGGAATTGCTGGCCGCAGTGGCAGCGCTTCAAGCAGTCGTTCAAAATATTTTTGTTGGCTGCCGGATTCTTTGGGTTAGCTTCTAGAGCGGATTATCTGTCTCGACTGGTTTAAACCACTTAAGTGGACGATGTATTGACTCGATCTGTCCACCTAACCCAGACCAAAGACCAAAGTATCAATCGTCATCATCATCATGTCAGCCGAAAGACGTCCAATGTTGGACATAGGCTTCATAAGGGTCGCCACACAGATCGCTGTCGCTCAAGCATCCACCGGCTTCCTGCAATCTTCACTAGGGCGTCGCTCCATCTTGTTGCCTACAGTACCGACCCAACGCAAAATACCAATCATTGAGTTAGATTTTGACATGTCGAATAGTTTGCCAAGCCGTGTGTACGGTGCAGCAGGCAGCGGTAATGTGCGCGGTAGTTTATGTGGCGCGCGATACCGCGGCAGAGGTTATTCGTTGCGCTAATGTACCCGCGGCTGCATCGTTTGCATGATACAGGCTTCTGAAGCATTTCGAATGTGACGCTAGGGAATAGCTGGCATTTGTCAAGCAGCCTTTTAGTTGGGAATGCCCAAAGAAACTTAAGCGACACGACCATTCGTTTTTTTTTTTAAAGCAAACAAACAGTTTAATTTGTCTGCTAACAAAGGTAGATTCTGTAAAATAACTTTACAATAAACTATTATATTAATTAAAAAGGGCACGTCTAAAATAGGACAAGGATTCGCGTCAATGAACAGAGTTCCATGGGTACAGAACTGAGTCGGATGTATCCACAAAGAGAAGGCGTGGGCGGCGCCGACAGCGCTAACAATCCCCACTCCGCGTTGCCACATTTATTTTTGCTGAAATTCCAACATAGCTTTACAAAAATGTCAACTTTATTCCGCCTCAGCCGTCGTTTCACTCGCCTTCTTCATTTTCTGGAATGTTCCACAGTTTTGAGACGGGCTTTTGAGAAACTATAACTTTATGAAAACTTACCGAAGCTCCAAAGTAAGACGTGGCTTCGAGCGAACATTTACCAAAGTGTATTTAATTTTAGTTATGACTTCTTTCTTAGCTCCGCAAGGCACTCGCTCGGCGTAATTACACTTACCTCGCTTTGTTTATCTTTCTGAGATGATATTTCGCAAAAGGTATTGCGTTCAAATTATCTATATAACTTAGTACCTACATAACCCCCCTGCATCCTCTAAATCACGTCATCGCTATGCAGATGCCGTAGCTGGTCGGTCTGTCGCAGCCAACCGGAGTGTCGCGCCCTCAATAGCGCGTGAAGTTCGGGTTCCTCCAAAGGAGCCCCCTAACACCAATGTGGACAAGGAGGGTTTCACTACGGTGTCGAGGAAGCGCAAGCCGCGCAAGAGCCAAGGTGGTACTGCAGAACCGGTTGGTTCTGGTCTGCACGTTGCCACACCGAGCAAGGCGCTATATGTTTCGCGCCTGCATTACTCCGCCACGGCTGATGATTTGGCGGAGTATGTTCGCCAGAAGACCGGCTTCTCCCTGAGGGTGTTCCCGCTGCGTTCGCGCCACTACGTGCACTTCAGCTCTTTTGTGGTGCGCGTGCCGCGGCCGCTGCTGGAGAACATCGAGAGTGCTGATTTCTGGCCGAAGGGTGTCGTGTTTCGACGGTTCCGGGGCAACCTACCGAATCCTACACCGGAGATGACGATGCAGCGGAGCCACGCCGTTTCGTCGCCAAAATAGTTTTATTTGGTTTCATGACGCATTGGTGTTAACTGTAAGGTCATGTAAACTTTTATGAATAAATAAATAAATAAATAAATAAATAACAACCACATAGCGTCTGCTGTTTCAATAGACAATACCCTTAAAACCAACAGAACGAAAACTACCTTTGTTCTTCAAAATCTCCAGACAAACTTACATGAACATCAAAAATTCAACGTCGGTTCATCGCAAACACTCAATCGGATCATTTGTCAAATACGTTCCCCGCCAAAGCCGCGTTTTATAACCCGTCTTCGTATTGGAAGTCGATCGTGTAAGGCCGGGGGCACACTGTAAAAGGCTGAGCTCCCGAGAGAGGCCACGACTCCGATAGCACTCATTGGAGGAATAAGCCTGTTTCCCGACGACGGGGTTTAGATGCGCGACTCAATGCTGTTTTATTCTGCTACCATCAATACTTAAAATGCTTGTGAACGGTTTAGTGATGGGGGTAGAGTCGATTTGACCTATTCGACACTTTCATATTGAATGAGGTGATCAGTCAGACCGATTTATTATACATACATTTTATTCATGGTCAAAGTACACCATAGCTTAGACAATTTCAAGTGTTATTGGTGTGGTAGGCATGGCAGTGCATGGCAACTTTAATTGGCTTGGCGTTCTGGTTAAATAGTATCGATAGAATGTGCTGAAAAGCCTTCTTCAATTGCAGGAATTTAGATTTCACTCTTACACTTAACGTTTAAAGTAAATAAGTACGAGTAAATAATATGTTAATAGCTGTGTTTTATGGCATATTACTATGGAGGGATATATTTTTTACAAATGTAGGTAATCATAATTTATTTTGTTTGGTTTATTTAGTTACTAAGTGTGTATCGCGCCCGCGGTATGAACTATTTACTCTACCTACTTACACTATGTCGATTTAGTATGAGGTATTCATAGCTAAAGTGAGATATGAACAGAATAGGGTATTACACCATTTTTTGAAATGTGATTTAAAATGATCCTTATGTCGGATCGAATCACAAGTTTTGTTATTTTGATTTTCTGAAAAAGTACTTTTGAATTTTCATTTTCAGTTTTCGCGCTAAAAAGCTAGCCGCCATGTTAGCTTGGTCTGTGACGTCACTAGGATTGTAAATAAGTACATAGTAACCAAACAAGTCAAGTCAAAACGGTACTTGTAACGCTTTGTTTACAATAGGACTGACGTCACAGCAGCTACCAACATGGCGCCTACCGTTTTGGGACACATTAAAAAATAACATTTTATAAATGTTATTATAAAATTATTTACGCATTAGTATGATTAAAAATCGATGTTTTGGGTAGCATTTTTATATAATCTATCAAAAATTGATACTTCCCGATTTTTCCTTGAATTATTCTATCGATAACGCTGTCGCTATTTCCCCATGCCTAATATAAAAGGATTTGACATTTGAGGCCGAGAGGGCGAAGTAGCGGATTCAGTCAGAGACAAAGTCGCTACCGAATACTTCTTTGATAATGGCAAATATTGAACAGATATTCAAATATAGAGACAAGTCCATTTCCTCTGAGCACGTTTCTAGAGCATTGTTGAAACTGTTGGAAGGGATCCGTCTGTGATATTGAGTGCATGATTAAGTACATCTTTGTTTTATAAATTGAGTTAAGTATCACTTCGGTAACAAGGTGATACCTAATTAATGTTGCGTTAGTTATTATGTTCTTTAAGTTCCTGATTGGAAAATGACTAAAGTAATGCTA
The DNA here is from genome assembly GCA_963971205.1 of Aethes cnicana. Classification (NCBI taxonomy): domain Eukaryota; kingdom Metazoa; phylum Arthropoda; class Insecta; order Lepidoptera; family Tortricidae; genus Aethes; species Aethes cnicana. The sequence continues at coordinate 11,593,011 of OZ020274.1, read as the reverse complement.
ACGACTGAAGTAAAGTGTTAGACGCTTGGAGATAAGATAGACGACCCGATAGGCTGCATTTGATAGAGATTAAGATTTGAAAACATTGGTGAGACCCTATGTAACGATGATCCGTTAAAAGTAAAAAGATGACAAGAATAATTTATGTCCTATATTAATATCTTACTTGAAAGCGAAGTCACCATTCATAGTAATATTAGGTATAAATGCGAAAGTAAAACTCTATATCTGTTACCTCTTGACGCTTAAACCGCTGCACCAATTTAGATAGGCTATTTTTTATCACAGAAAAAGGCATGCTCGTTCCCGCAGGTACGCGATAACCGAATTCCACGCGGGCAAAGTCGCGGGCAGAAGCCAGTAAAGTAGGTAATAAGTCTAATCATTGTCATCGCGAAAACAATAGCCCAATAATCCAACAAGCGATTGATAGAAGTCTCTATAGTAGCGATCAGAAACAAAGTCACGGCAAATTGGCATTTTCCAAGGGTCAAACAGCTTAACTTATCAACAATTACGTACGACGGCAAATCCTAAGTGAGCACAAATAATACGGTCCTCCTTACGTATCATATTTTCTTGATCCTCGGGTATTAAGAGTCGGAAGCAAGCCGGAAGGGTCAGCGGGGTCGTAATTCTTCTGTTCCGTGACGTATTGATATGACACGAGTAAGAGGTTTTATTGGGCCGTCATATTTGAAATAGATACTTACGGCTAAAATTGGAAAAACAATAATATAAGCCTTAAAACAACATCATTCTATTTCTGCTTAAAGCAGATAGTAAAAGTTTGAAATTTTGCCTCCATTCATGCATAGTGAACCCTCACCCATAAAGTACTGACCAACGTTTGTATTTGAGAACTTGACGGTTGATATTTTAAAGTTACACGTGTGGTAGACTATTATAAATCCGTAGAAGGTATAAACTTGCAAACCTCAAAAGTTATCACCGAAAATTACCGGATCTTGTTGCGAAATATATATCAAAATGGACGTTAGAATCCCAAATCTTTAACAAAGTAGCTCCCGACGTTCTCTAAGTCTAAGTAAGTGGTGTTCGGCGGGCGGAGATTTGCCGGACCGTCTCTAATGGGCCTTATCCTTATTTATAGACCTCGCCGAAATAGGTGCGATACACATTTTAAAGTTTCCTTACAAAGATTCAATAGCTATCGAATGATTTCGATTGAATGTTGAGGAAAAATGGTTTCTATATAATATTGGCTTTAAGCCAACAGCGCAGCGCAGTATTAGCTTAAACCAGATCAAATCAGTTTTCTGATATTCACTAAATAAATGACTTAATTGGTAGATAAAACCTATGTTTTTTTTATAATACAGTCCTTTTCTGCCTACAACCTACGTCTAGGATGTACATAAGACAAAATTATGCCTAGGTAGGGTAGGTATTGTCCTTTAGTTGAAGTTATCATTATTTCCTTTGATATTGATACGTAGTATCAAATGAGTATCAAGCAAAAATATGTATTTAACTACATGAAATAATAATAAAATTAACTACTGCGACGCGGCTATAAGTATTTATACTCGTACCTGATTAAAATTCAGATGCATTGACCTGTCTTGTTTTTTTTTTTACATTTTCTACTTTTAACTTTGCTGCTTTAAGAAGTCTTCATAAAGACGCAGAACTTGTAGCCAATCAATAGCATCTTAACGTAACCCTACTCGATTTTAATCGTAGAGGCTTATCAAGTAAAATCCAGCTTTAGAACTTTGATTTCAAGGGGTGCTAGGGCGTCCTTACCGCAAACGAGTTCAGACAGCCGTGAACAGCGAACGCGACGTTTTTGCGAGAGCGACACCTGGCGGCCTAATCTTGAGGCACTTAGGATTTGGCAGTCACGACAGAACGGGTAGGAACACACGATTGGATTCCGAAAACTGACGAAGTGTGGATTGAACGCGACTTGACAATGAAATGAAAATGAAGATGACTTCACAGGAGGGTCAGAAGGGCTTTTTCGGAAAAACGTGTTCTTTCTCAAAGTTATCTGAAACAGTTGCTTACATTTTAGGTACCTATTTCGTAATGGTGGATTCATGGTAGAATGTCAAAGTAAATTTGAGCTCAGCAACAAGAGCATGGTATAGCGCCCTATACCTAATTTAGCGGTGCACGGTTCCCGTAAAAAATATTGTAGCCGTGAACAAGCGAACGCGACGCATTTGTTTTTGAAACTGCATTTTAAGTAATGAACAAGTTGTTACTGTCTTTTTTCTTGAAGAACGCATGATATTCACGATATTAGAGAAGTACCTCAAATGAATGAATTAAATTGAATGATTTGATGGTAGGCAAGTCAAAGAGCATTTATCAGTTTACAGGACCCACACGTACTGAAAGAAACAAAATGAAATTGATTATTTAATACTATATGTTAGTACCTGTTGCTTGGCGATACAAAGAGCATGATTCACCTACTTTTGAGTTGAGAAGGTTTAAAACAGTTCCAAACATTTTCTTTAGAATGGGCGATAAGTTGATACCTAATCAGTGATAAGGATATGCCGATAACGGTGTATTTGTCATATATAGGATGTTGTTTTTAAAGGTAAAAAAAAACCCTCCGTATAATAACCCCACTAATTATTTGTGTTGGATTTTTTAAATAAATGTACTGACATGAATGAAAAATACCTCGTGTGCCGCTCGAAGAATATAAGTAGACTATCGAATACAGAATTTAAAGCATGGGATGTAATAGGTAGTTCAACCAGAACATATTCTCTCAGGAAAATTTACTTACCCTGAAGATGTGCTGCCAATACCTCAAATAAAAAAATAATTCGCCCCAGTGTGTCCGACACTACCAACTGACATATTAGTTACTTACATAATTATCACACGAATACATGTGTATACAGGCTGGATGAAAATAAAAATATAGGATATGTTTCGTGATATGGAATTCCTGTCACAAAAATAGCATCATAAGTTAAAATAATATTGACTATATTGACTAATCCCACACATCCGAGGCTGAGTTTATCATGAAATTGATAACTTGATAAGTGAAACAATAACTCTCAGTGGATATTAAGCCAGCTCAATAATCAGGCGATTTACGACGATTGGTGAAATAGGAAAATTGGGAAATGGAAATAAAAAAGTGAAGCTGACAGTGAGACTGATAGAAATGCTTTGTATAAATAGATACATGCTGTATATCGATATGATGAAGATTACCCAGTGAAGAACGCACCTACAAACCGTGACCGTTTCATAGTAGATATACATATTCGCCGTGGAGAGTCTATGTGGGCACGTTTCATCAAAGAATTGTTATTGATTTTATTATTGAATGTGTTTGTAGATGCGTGCAGTTGAGTGATATTTGCGACAATGTGATTAGGAGACAACCCTGATGGCATTGGGTAAGTAAATACCGTCGATCGCGCCAACTTTGCCCATTTTTTTTATAATATCACAATTAACACTCTTCTCAGGGTTAACATTGCCAAATGGCAGAAAACGGAACCCTTATTGGTCATGTCTGTTTGTTCGTCTGTCCGTCCATCCGTATGTCATAGCCATTTTTCTCGAAGACTAATGGAAACTAGGTATGTGGTTGAAATTGAAGAGGTAGGTGTGAGCTACGAACCTCCACGAAATATTTATTTTGTACCGGTTCGTACTAGGCAGTACTTCTAGTACGATTTTGAGAAAAAAAAATGTTGTAACTGTAAGTAACATGTAGGTAGCTGAGGGATGAAAAAATATATTTCAGAAAGCATAACCGTGTGGGGTATCATTCATTGGATAGGTCTTTGCAAATTATAACGGCGGGGGCACTACCGTGCCCCCAGATGAAGATTCTAAAAGATTTTTTGTGAGATATTCCCTTATAAAGTAGTAAAAAATTTGGCTCTTTAATTTATGAAGTATGTAGACGTAGAGAAAAAAATATAGTAACTTATTCAACAAAAACTCCAAACGAAAATTATTTGTAACAAAATCGGCCGTGTAGTTATGGAGAATTTTGGAAAATGTTCGCTAGCTACGGTATATTTATATAAGCAAATCCGTCTCGCTCTTTTCTATGGCAGTCAAAGCTGCGGGCATAGGTCTTAAGAAATACATAAACCAGATCACACAAAACTGAAAGTCATTTTCTAACTACCTACACTCACATGTATTTTCCTTCCAGATGTGTATGTGGTAGCGCTGGTATGGCTGCTACTGCCGGTGTGGGCCGGGCCTCTGCGAGACTCAGGGATCAATCCCTGCAGAAGTTACACTTTCAATGACCTCCTGCACCTGGACTGCTCCGATCTGGAACTCACAGAGCTACCGGATGACTTAGATTATAATGTAAGCAAGTTTTCTTGATTGGTGGAAATTAATAATCTACTTACTACTCTTATGTCACTCAATGAGAGATACAACGTCGATAAAACTATCAGGAAATGTACTTACTTGAAATACTAAAGGGACTTGTGTTAAATAATATGTAATTAATACTATCGAAATGAAAATGATAATCCTTTGGCTGAAAGCTTCGAGATAAAACATGTTTTTTTAATGAAAATACATTCTTGTTTAGAGGAATAAGATAGAAGTGAGAAGATATCTATTTACAGATATTTAACTAAGAGATAGAGATCTGTGTTTGGTTACAATCTCATACTTATCAGACATCTATTAGGTATGTTGTATATGAACCGTAAAAGGTTTAGCAGCAACCAGAACTAGAAAGTTAAAAGAACTAAAACTTAAAAGGTTCTAAAGTAGGTAGTTATAAACAATTTAGGGGCGAATTTTCAATGTTAGATATGCCTATATTAAAATATATACCTACTTATACATGCATTTTTGTAGGTTATAAGTTCAAGAGCCCAATGAAGCAGCAAATACTAAAATGTTTTCTAATTCTCATTTCAGGCTCAGATATTGGACTTTTCAAATAACAACTTTGAAACATTCCCAGATCAACTTGAACACTTTACTCAAACAATGAAATTGGACATGTCAGGGAACCGGCTCAGCCGCCCCCTGCCTCTCTACGTAATAAACTGGCCTCATCTCCACACCCTCAACATGTCAGATAACAATTACGACACCTGGACAAGCGATGGACTGTACGAAAGTCTTGAAAATTTGGATCTATCCAAAAACAAGATATACAAGATACACGACAACTCGTTCATTGGGATGCCAAAGTTGAACTTTCTTGATTTATCAGAAAACAGAATTAATGACCTACAAACAACCCTATTCGCGAAATCCGACCGCTTGCTTTATCTCATTTTATCTCGGAATTCATTCAAAACCATTCCCGCATTCCACTCAAATTCACTGAGAAGTCTCGATTTAAGCAATTGCGAAATAGAAAACATGCGTGTTGACTCGTTAAACGGCATGCGAACGCTGCTGGAAATTAACCTCGCTATCAACCAGATTGAAAGCGTGCCGGACAATTTTCAGTCTAACACTTTGCAGGAATTAGATTTGAGCTATAACGTAATTAACTCGCTTACTGACCGCACCTTCTCGTCACTACCGAACCTAGCGGTACTGAATCTGAGAGGTAACGAGTTCAGGGACGTGTGGGCCTCCTCATACTTCGCTTCAAACCCGTATTTGAGGGAGGTGCATGTGAGAGGAAACCGCTGGAGCTGCGAGGGATTCAGCGTGAACCTGCTGCTCACGTACGAGTTCTTGACAAGAGAGCCCGCTAAAGTAGTGGACCCGGCTTCGTTGATATGTTACTCGCCCTCCAATGTGACTCAATTGACGTGGCAACGCGCTTACATCGAAACTTGGCACCCTGAAGAAACTACTGCAGAAACTTATGTCTTCGTAGCCGTCATGGTAGGGGTAATCATTGGGGTGCTAATAACGTCTATAATATGCCGGGGGTTGATGTCTCTCAACAAGCCTGACCCGCCCAGGCCTGCTACGGAGACCGCCGCCCTGAATCTCAACGGCACGACACCGCAGGCTCGTGTCGAGTCCGTGACAATGAGGGTGCCCCTACACGATGAAGATCTACCGCCCTCCTACGACGAGGCCCTGCTCATGCCCCGATTGAACGCTTCTTTCCATTCACTCCCCGATTTCGTGGACGAAGAGGATGAAGAAAACACACGGCGATATCGAAGATCCAGGTCCATTGGAGACTTGATGGAAGCCCGACCGAGAGTCAACGATAGGCGTTCCGTGAGACGTACAGTGGAAATACGTATTCATTGATTAAGTACAAAATATATGTTACTCTTAATTAATTTTTCACTTTAAGTGTTCTATTTATGTGCATTATCAGTAGAATATTTTATTAGCTTGTGGATAAGATAGCTTTTAATTAGTTACATTAATTATTTAATTGCAATTGTGAAAGGAGAAAAGACGTGTGGTTTTATTGATACATATTTGCAACAATTGCAACCACTAGCGACATCTGTTCAAAAAAGTACAAGTGGTATGCGTAGCGGTGAATGAGGTCGGTGATAATAAACGAACCGTTTACGTTTCGTGCCGTTAAGGCGCTTGTGTTTTGATTCAGACTCATAATTCTAGATGGCGCTTATATAAGAGAGTTCAATTTAGTGATACTCGTGATCATGAATATCATGATAGGTAATATTTATTTACATCCCATTTGTTGTAAAATTTGTTGATGTTTTAATAAAGATGTACAAAACGTTCTAGCTTCGGGAAAAAAGTGTTGCCTACTAAAAGTGAGGATGGATGATATTATTGATGTTAAAAAGTTTTTGTAATAGGTTCTTAATGCAGTTTCATTTAATTAAGTGTATCTTCTTGGAAACCTATTCAACCTTACAATTACGTTCAGATTAGGCCCACTCGCGATTCGTTATCTTTTTATCAATGATAACGTGTCATGAATTTGGCTCATACAATGCAATCGCCTCCTCTGAGACACACGTGTGACACGTGTGATGGGCAAAGTAATAATTAAGTAAAAATAGTGAATCACCTTAAAAACCCTCTTTGTCTGTCAGTACCCGTGCAGCATAGCACACCTAAGTTACAAGTTATCTTATCAACTTAGTGAAAGTGTTGAAGTGCTCAGTGACTAATATTTGATAGGAAGGTGTGTTAAAAGTGCAAAAATAGTTCGAAATACACTATAGAAAATATAATTGCTAGCAGGAAGCATGATAATTAGGGTAAGTACCTAAAAATCCCTGTGGAAATGGAAGCGGAAGTCAATATGTGTCAAGTAACTTAGTATTCATTTAACTGAATTACCAAAGCTAACTCATTTGATTTCTTACTTTTTTATTTGGATTATACCTAAGATTCAAATATCACATAAAACAATCCAACACAGGATTTTTTCTAATAAGTGACACTTAGTTTGTCATCAATTAGTCATTAAAGTTAGTACAGTCAAGTTCGCCAATATATACACACTTTTGCACCTTACCACGTTGTAATAAGGTCCTAAAGTGTACACATATTAATGAACTCGACTGTACTTGGGCGACCGAGCTTTGCTCGGGTGAAAATAGCTAAAACCCAGTTTTCTCAGATATGAGACCTCTAGATCGATTTGTCGCCCCCATAAACCACTATATTCCAAATTTCGTTCAAATCGTTAGAGTCGTTTCTGAGATAGCTTGTATAAATAAATAAAGATAGAAAGAAACAGAGAATTAGCGCATTTAAAGTATAATATATTCAATCCGCACTGGGCCCGCGTGGGAACTTTAGCCCAAACCCTCTCTTGACGAGACGAGGCCTGTGCCCATCAGTAGGACGCAAATAGGCTGCAGTAGTAGTAGTAGTATATTCACTACAGTTATATTCTACGTACCTATATTTTACAGAAAACGGTGACAGATTAAGCCGTGAGATGAGTTCAAGTCTTTCCTAACTATGCAATCATATGCCCCAGAGTTAGTTCACGGTTCTGATAACAGGTATGTAGATATAAAACGACCCAAATTTACCAAGTATGTAACAAACTCGCTTATATCAATAACTGATAACGAAGATAATATTGTTTTGTGTACCTGCGATTATATGCGGTTGATTTTTAAACTGTTTTAGGGGATAATCAACAATAATTGAACCAAAATAGAATCAGGCAGGTGAGGTACTTCAGTTTAGTCACCCATACGTGGTAACTATTTATTAATCTGTGGCTATACGTGACAGGAAATATCAATCGAAATAAAAACAAACCAAACAGGTGTTCAGTTCAATACGTACTAGTACCTATGTACGAATAAACACTGTGCTTTGTAATCAAGTGTGTGATTAATTGATAAAAATCTTTTGCTAATTTTCAGGTAGGAATGACTTAAAACGATGATTTATCTACAAGGGGCAGTCAGCCTTCTGGCTTTGGTGTCGCTATGTACATCTGATGTCCTGGACTTTGATGGGAGAAATTCAGACGAATTGTGTTACATGTGCACCTGCAGCGATGACAGAACCATCGTAGACTGCTCGAGAAGAGGGCTCACAGATATACCTGAAGGAATTGGTGATAAGGTATAAGTCGATAAAGTTCCTGTATTATTCTTAAACAAACCTGCGTAATGCATCACTACAATTTTTCGTTACTGTTTGCAGGTGAAGAAGTTGAATATTTCCAACAACGAACTTTCGGTGTTCCCCAAAAACTTAAGGAGGTTTCATAGCTTGGTCGCACTAGACGTCAGTTCAAATCAACTGCGAGAGTTGCCGGAGAATGCATTTCACAATCTTACCAACCTAGAACTTCTGAATTTATCAAGAAATGAGTTTGAAGAATGGTTCAATTTGAACCCAAATTATATTTTTCAACAAACAATGAATTTGAAAACTTTAGATTTGTCACATAATAAATTTAAAACACTGGGGAATTTGGCAAACAAAGAACTACTGAGTAGTCCCTCGTTAGAAACATTAAATCTCAATGACTGTCAAATAGATTCCATCCATGGAAGATCTCCACTAAGCGATCTCACCAACATAAAAGTTTTGAAGTTGAATAACAATCCATTACTAAGAATACAAGGTTTAGTGTCGCCAACTTTAAAGAGTCTTTATCTTAGTAACTGTCTCTTGACTGCAATCGGCCATAATGATCTTATGTACTTACCATCTCTAGCTTATTTAAAACTGTCACATAACTACAGATTAGACTTGTCTTCAGCTAGTTATAACTTGTTTTCTGGTTCTGTAAGATATCTTGATGTTTCGTTTTGTAACATAATGCAACCCAACCTGCAAGGGTTCCCTAGCTTAAGAAAAGCAGTAATAAATCACAATATGATACGATATTTGAGAAGCAATGAGTTCATAAATAACACTAAGCTAGAACATTTAGATTTGTCATACAACAATATTGGATCTTTTAGAACTGACTCCTTCAAAGGACTCGGTATACTCAAATATTTAGATTTGTCTTGGAATGAAATTGCCAATGTACCAGAAGACAGCTTATTGGACATGCCACTACTGACATCCATTAATTTGTCTCGAAATTATCTGACCAGGGTGGGTCATTTAAGATCTCTATCGTTGACTACAGTAGATATGAGTCAATGTGAAATCAATACTATTGGAAAAGATTCGTTCGAAGGGCTACAGTCGTTAGTGGACATAAATCTTTCCCGGAACCTTTTGTCACATATTCCAGACAGCATATCGTCGAACACGCTTCAGTATTTAAATTTGAACTATAACCGCATCAGTACGATAAACAACTTCACTTTTTTCATGTTGCCACGACTGACTGGCCTAGGAGTCGTAGGGAACCGATTCACTGTCATTTGGAACCGAGCATACTTCCAATCAAATCCTTACTTGGAGCGTTTGGATCTTAGCGACAACATGTGGCGATGTGACTGCCTGGACGAAAATATGTTTGATTTCTTCGAATATGTGACACTAGAACCCAACAAAAAGGAGGAATCGTTTAATTTGATATGTAACAGTCCTCTCCATGTATTTGGTGAAACTTGGTTAGAAGCATGTTATTTTACATGGAATCCTACCCAGAAGGCAAATAACCCAGATAGCGTAATCTGGTTTATTGTTGTTATGATTATTGGTTTAGCTTTATGCCTCGTCTTAGTAAACGCTATTAAACGATCTATGAATCGCCGAATGGCGGCAATTCAATCAGAGCGCGAGAGACAAGTTGAAGAAGCGAGAGACAGATTGAGGCAGCTAAGAATGCGGGCAGAGCAGGAGGCGCTCTGCAATGCACCGGACCCTCGCGACCTGGTCGCCCCACCATCTTATGATGAAGCTCTCTCAATGCCCAAACTAAACGCATCGTGTCATTCCCTATGCGAAGTTGGTACAGGGAAGACCAGAAGGAAGAAAGGACGAAGAAAAACAAAATCCAGTGGAGATCTACTTGAAGAGACAGAGAGAAATGGTGATGTGCATATGCTAACAGAATTAGAGCGAAGTGAAACTCCTGATAGTGGTCGCAGGCAGAGGCGACGACGAAGAGCGGCAAGATACGGCAGCCATGAAATCACTGAACTTGAAAATTCGCCAGGTGCGCGACGCCGGCGCATGTCCGAGTATGTAGCAGATACGGAAGATAGCATAACTGTCGAGGTAGAAGCAGAGCTGGAAAGGCCACTTCGTCCCAGACATCGCAGTCACTCTATTGATGACAATGAACCTAGAGAGAGTGACTTTTAGTAATAATCTACTAAGTAGGTACGTGTATTCTTACTAAGTAAGTAGGTATTTTAGTTGTAAAATAATTAGCTTGATGTCTGATATTCTGGTTTGTTTCATCCTTAATAAAATGAGATTAACTTAAGGAAGGTTTCAAAGTGTAAGGCTGTTTTTCCCTTTTTATATTACAAGTCCTACCGATGCGATAATACAAAAATACATTTTTAAACACCTAACATTGTTATTTTTATTGAAATAGTGGCGTAGCAAGGCGATACTGACGCGGGGCCTGTGGCCTCAGGAATGGTGATTCTGACCAGTTCCGACTGAACCACCGAGCTCTGAACGAGCGCCATTTTCTTTTGCACTGCAAATCATATACCTAAACTTATCTTTCTTATTAAAATAGGTACTAGCTTCTGCCCGCGACTTCGTTCCGTCTTTCGAACATTCCCCCGCTGGAACACTATGCGTTTTTCCGAAATAAAAAGTAGCCTATATAATCTGTCCGTATTATTACATTTTATGGCATTCCAACCAGTGCCAACCAACCACTCTCAACGCATGTGTTGGTGGTGCCTTTTAAATACTTTCCAGCGCTAGCGTTTTGAAATGTGGAGGGGCGGGACTTCCTATAGTATAGTTCATAGTTCTTTATTTGTATTAAACATACACTGTCATTACATTATTGAACAATTATGTACAAGCGGTAATAATAAAGTATATTATTATTTACTTATAATAATATGGCATTAATAATATGCATTTATGATTTAAACAATAATATTGTCAAATTAATCCATTTAACTAGGTCAATAAATAAATGAATATTAAAATGAATAAAAAATAAAACTAATGGTAAGTAAGTACTTAATAATCAGTAGCGCCTACACCGTGGAGGTATAAAAATCACTCATCGAAGAACTCTTTAATTGAATAAGTAGTAGGCCTTTTGGATGATGGTAGATTATCGTATTCGGATTTATTCCCGAACATATTATACATACATGATATACATACTATTACATACATACAATGGTATACGTACAGTTTTTTGTTCTAAAAATCTGTCTGTTCGGTATTGATTATAGTCTCCTCAACTTTATTTTTCTTAACTTTACAGACGCGACTTTTCTGCAGAGATGTATTAGAATATAATAGATTTGCCATATGCACTGCACGACGGTAGCGCCACCTATCAGACGGACATTTCGCTGAACAATAGAAAGACGAGAAATTGTCAGCCTATATCCACCCACTGCTGCGTAAAGGTCTCTTTATTCTTATTCGCATGAATCCGTTTAAATTAAAAAGAACGAATAGAATTATTTAAATGAGTGATTTAAATCGGTTTTGAAAAACAAAATAGGTACAAGTCGTAAAAATTACTTCACATATTCAAAACCAAGATTTGCATTACAGCGCCATCTATGATAGGTAGGTAAGATTAATTAATACAGTTCGGTCAAATTCTCGCAACACGTTTATAGACTAGAAAAACAGATGTCACCGTCCACGGGTTTTATAGTAAAGTTTAGGCGAAACGTGACGAAACTTGCATTCGTGTTTTGGTTTATAATGGGGACTATCGTTTCTTTGCTCACCAGTTGGCGCCACTGTTGACTAAGGTCCAGAGGTACAGCTGTCAAAGGCGACTTTATAAGATCAAATGTTTTCAATCTTGAATCTCATTAGTTTATTAATTATAAATAAATAACTATCATCATATCGAGTAGCTATGCCGCAATGTTGTGCAGTTTAGTTTTGTTTGTTTTTTTTTTCATAGCGTTTACATTTGCTCTTGTAGTGGATACTACTTACTAACTGTGATTATTCGCTTGCTTCAATGGAAACTTGTTGGTTCGGTAGGTAGAGATAATCTACTTCAGGACGTCCCATGCCTCCACAATTCAAAACGCTTCAATATATTTGGAAAGTATTTAAAAAGCATCACCAACACTCTCAACGCATTTGTGGGTGCAGAGACAGCCGTCAAACATGTGTTGAGAGTGTTGGTGGTGCTTTTTTAATACTTTGACGCGTTTTGAATTGTGGAGGCGCGGGACGTCCTAAAGTAGATTATCTCTACCTACCGAACCAACAAGTTTCCATTGAAGCAAGCGAAATATCACAGTAAGTAGTATCCACTACAAGAGCATAAGCTTATAAAATTGTCTTACCAAGCCTCATGGACGGTTTTTTATAAAATTAATGCTCAGTAGATACGAGTGAATTATTTTGAGACGGTCCCATGTTGAGCAAATACATGCAGGACAGATCTTAGAAGGCGCGCGGCGAAGCACTTAAGCCGTTGATGCAACGCCCATTATTGATTAATCCGCGCGCCTTCTAAGTAGTGTCGTATAACCCATTTTATTTTAACTATAAATAATTAGTACAAGGATAGCACAGGTAAAAGGAAAAAAAGTGAAGCAACGTTTTATAATGTTTTGTATTGATTACTTTAAAATAATTACATTAATTTTAAAATCTGCTTAATGAACTAAAATTGTTCTGATTTGTTCTTTAATTTACAGAAAAAAAGATGGAAAAAAATAGCAATCGAACCGATTGCAAAATAATACAATGACCAAGTAAGTAACTTATACAATGGGGATAATAAAATGATTTCACTTAACTGGACAAATATACAGAAAGTATCAAATTTAAATTTAAATAGGCGCATACATAAAAAGTAGTATGAATTACTAAAATTAATTGGTATCACATTCTTAAACCTAAACTCAATAGCAATATAACTTAAAGGAACTTACGTTTAGCCAGACCGTTAAAGAAGGAATCTCTAATACAGAAGACAAGATAGCCAGTTCAACTTCAGTTGCGATAAGTTCAGCATAAAATAAGTACACAACCATTGAAATTACAATTCAAGAATTGTACTCAAATTAAACAGAAATGCTTGGAAAATCTAAGCGATGCAACTATACGTTAGATCTAACCATTTTATATTATTTCGAAACAGATTTTTCTTCGAGACCATACTAAAAAGATACTAAAACATAATATTTATAGCTATCGTGAACATGGCAACATTTTAACACGTACAAAAATATTTTACTTATTGCTCAATATACTCTCATAAATATATTTATACCACTTACAAAATATTATAAAAGTAAAGGCACTGTCGACTACAAACACACTTTGGCAGCAAAGTTTCTAGACTTATCACACTCACGCACCGACCTTTCAAATACCCGGCCGCGACAATCCCTTCGAAGGTCCACACAATAGAATCACAGAATTTTGCCATTAGTATAGTGTTTGCTCATTGACACTGAATCACAATTTCAACAACTAAATCTGAATTTCAAGTGGTTGACTTGCGCGAGTTTTCGTCTACTGAAGGCGTGATGATAATGTCGCCTGCGTTGGACCGACTCCTCGTGACGAGCACCGGCGTCTTCGGCTTCGGCGTCTCCGTCATCTTGATGCGCACGCGACCCATGTCAGGCGAGTACACTGGGACGTATTCACGAGGCGGTGACAAGAAGTCAGAGTCTGTGTTCTGATCACCGTTCAGCATCAACTGAGACAAATCTGTATCAGCAGTACCATTCAAACGAGGAGTATCATCATCATTTATGGGTACAAAAATATCCTCACTTGACAAAGAATGTGTATCTTTCCTTGAATCGGGAGAGGCTGGAGCTGATTCGAAAGATGTATCTTGATGTGGTTCAACTGTTAAGTTGTTGTCTTTAGAAGAGTTTTTGTTCTGATTTGTGTCTCGTGGGCTATCGGTTCTTTTACCATTATCTCCTTGTTTAATGCCGTTAGCGATGTCACCGTTTTCACCCTTCTTTTGATGACTTTCGTGTGTAGGTACAAGTTCGTATTTTCCATTAACTTTTCTTTCAATGGTGGGTTCTAATGGTGCAGGTTTTCCTAATAAGGATTTATTCATGTCAACCATTTCCTTCGATGCTTTCTCAACGTCTCGCTTTTGCTGCCTAAGTAGCCTTCGGTCTCGGCGTTTCCTCATTTGTCCTTTAACTATAGCAAATCCAATTAGGCCCACTAATAATACGACAATTATAGCAATGCATATATATGTTCCAGTTTTGTGAGGTGTAGGCCCGTTAGCAGATTTTTGGTCCAGAACTTCCGATGCCTGAGTAATTCTTATTTGTTCGGAAACAGTTGTATCCCTAGTTATCGGTGTGTTTTCTGCTTTTTCTGTGGCTGGTGTGTCATTCTTCAAATGCCAATCAGGTCCTCCTTCATATACGTTAGGTGGTTTGGGCAATGGAAATTCAGTTGCTGTGTCATTTGAATCATCTTCAATAAAGGGACGTGCTGGTTCTGGCTTAAAATCTTCGTATACCGGTGTAGTTGTTGAGGTTGTTGTATCAGAATGGTCTTCATAGTCATCTATGGCACCAAAACCAGATGCTTCACCGGATCCTTCAATGGGACCTTCTGTAGAGTGTATACCCACGGGTAGTATTTCATCGTTTTCCAAAAGTCTTGAATTTAAGTTAGCGGCATGTCTTGGTTCGATAATTTCAGCGACAGTTGTACTTTCTACTTCACCTGAACCTTCCATAACATCTAATGATGACGGCGACGAAATACGCCCTACTTTCATAAATTGTGAACTATCATCATCTTCGGGTGTAGTATGTTCATGGATCACTGTACCATCATCTAAGTCGCTGGAAGCTACTAGAGACATAGATTTAAGAGCAGTAGTTTCTACTCCAATTCGTACCGCATCATCATCTACTGGTTGGTCACCCATCATCATGTTTAGGTAGTCGGTGTTAGTATTCGGAACTTTGCAAATATCTTTCTTTTTCAGTTCTAGCCAAGAGCGGTTTTTAACTTTTTCGGGTGAGGCACATTTTGCGGCGTCGACAAACACATTTGCCTTAATAAGACGATCGCGTGCTATGATATTGTCACACGAGCAATCAAGCGGGTTGCCCTCTAACTCCAAATGCTCCAAGCCGGCTAAGTATCCGATATTATCAGGCACATCTCTTAATAGATTGTTAGTTAAATCCAATGAACTAATACTAGTAGGAAGATGCGTTAGCGAAAGCTTCTCTATTCTATTATTGGCTAGATTAAGGTGCACCAATTTCTTTGCATTGTATAAGAACTTGTTAAGTTCTGTAATGCCATTGGTTGAAAGGTCTAGCGTCACGATTTCGGTGAGACGATCGAGTTCGTGGGAGAGTTTGGTGATGTTGTTGTGGGATAGTACTAGGATGTTTATGTTATGATGTTTTTGGCTGCGGGTGAACTTGTGAAGGAGGGCGAGGTCGCTGCAGGTGGCGCGGTGGAGGCCGTCGCGGGTGGTGCCGCAGACGCAGCCCTCGGGGCACACGGCGGCGAGCGCCGGCGTAAGCAGCGCGCAAGCCACCAGCAAACAAGCAGCGAACACTCTCATCTTGGACTAGGACTCTGCACCTGAAATGAAAAAATAACAACTATTAACTACCGCATACTTTGGGTAACTTAATTCAAACCGTCCGTTTACATATCGGCGGCCAGATTTAACGATGACGAGTCCGTCAGCTGGGGTTTAATCAACCCAGTCTGAACATATCTGACGTTACCGTGACGTTCGGTAATTCCCGTCCACATGCATTTAGCGCTAATCTGTTCGCGGTTGAGGATATTAAGTTTCAGCCGCATACACATTTCATAACCGCCCACTTATGTAAACACGATTATACAGAGTAGTTTGATAGAATAAATCGCAACATCCGAGCTGACATTTGTCATCTGAACATGCACCTAATGACACTCTTGGTGGCGCTGTCGTGCATCTGCAGTTCAACCGGCAATTTGAATCTAGGCGTCTCCTCATTGAGCATAGCACCGTTTTGAATTGAATGTCTACAAGTTATTTTTAGCTTGATTGCATCTAAAATGCAGTATGTGAGTTTTAAAAGTACTATCGAATATTGGAAGCAACTTTCAGTGCAAGGACGCACGAAGGGCACAAAGAGTTACAAAGTGCAACACGATTGAAATTTTACGTCTTCAACGAGGGTATTTTCTAATCGATTGCGAAACAACCAAACAAAACCTTGACAATCCATTGCTCAGCCATAAACTATTGGCGGGTGTTTTCGTTGAAAGCGTTCTATTTCTAGCGGTAAACGCTGCACTTGGCCGCAAGAAGTGGTTCAATGTTAGCCGGCAGGATGGCGGCAGTTAAGCGTTTGTGCGAATGTGCCGCTGCCCACGCCGGCGCGGAACTGCGCCTGCGCCGCAGGGGGCAGATGATCTATGACAAACATGACGCATGACACGGCTCCCCCAGCTATGAGGCTAATGGAGAATGCAAAAAGTGATTTTTTGTCATCCTCGACTTGGTAATTAGTGAAACTGCACTCGCACACTAATTAGAGGTGGATCTAACTAAGAAAACGATCATTTTGGTTTGGTTGGTAGCGGTTAGCAGTTATTTTTATTGTTTTTTTGTTAGAGTAGATAACATTAAAAAGCCGTTGTGGCCTAGTGGTTCGACCTACCGCCTCTCATGCCGAGGGTCGGGGGTTCGATTCCGGCTCGCACCTGAAGTTTACTTACGTGAGAAATTCAATTTTAATTTACCATGAGCTTTTCGGTGAAGGAACACATCGTGAGAAAACCTGCACGCATCTGCAAAGTAATTCTAAGATGTGTGTGAAGTCCCCTATCCGCACTGAGCCCGCGTGGGGACTATAGCCCAAATCCTCTCATGTTGAGGGGAGGTAGTAGTAGATAACATTATTAACTCCATTGCATTTAAAATACTTACATCAGAACATTAAATCAAACGAATCAAAGATTTAATGCTTATGAGAGAATGAGAGGACATAAAAAAGGCAATTTGCGTCAAAATTATCACTTTTATGAAAATGGCACTATTGCCATTGCTCACTACTGACATCATATTTCTGAGCAACGTCGCAAATTATGAGTCAGTGTGATATCGCAAACAAGTTGCACTATCAACTTTCGACGCCCACAAGTGATACCGATAGAAAAATGAGATTTTTGTGGGCGCCAATTAGTTACAGCATTTACCTATTTAAAGATGCAAATTAGGCAATCGATGACTCATGCTGAAAGGTAGTTGAATGATAATCACAGCTATGGAGCAATGTCGGGAAAGGATGACTTTACTGGTAATACCGGATGATAACGCAACACTCGAACCGGTATCCAATAACGTTAAATCAGTGTGTTTATTTTGCATACTAAATAAGTTTATTCTTAGCTGTCAAATTGCTTCATTATGAATTTACGAACGAAGAATCTTATTTATACGAGCTTTATTTCTTTAAAAGCTTATATAAATAATATCTTGAATATTTATTCCAACTATCCCTCTATCGATTTGGACGATATTTGGAATATGGAATTAAAATCCCATATTACAAGTAAACGTGTTTGAAAAATTTATCTAGCGAGAAAATATCTAAAAATGAGTTTTCCCATATACAGAAAAACAAAAGAAAGAAAGAAAAACATTTATTCGTGACAATAACACACAACATGAGAGCAAATAACATGAAATGAACGGGTATATGGTTGGTCACGAGATATATGAGACTCGGTAAGTCTCATTTTTAGGGTTCCGAACCTCAAGAGGTAAAAACGGAACCCTTGTAGGATCACTCGTTTGAAGTCGTGTGTCTGTCCGTCCGTCTGTCACAGTCGATTTTCTACGAAACTACTGGACCGATTAAGTTGAAATTTGGTCCGTATATGAAAGTTTGTGACCCAAAAACGGACGTGTAACGAAAATAAATGAATTTTAAACATAGACCCTATTTAAAGTGGCTAAATTTGAAAAATATTAATGAAGTTTTTCCAACTATATCGTGTGACATATCAAATGAAAGTACTTCTTATGAGGATTTCAAATCTATCTCCGAAACTACTGGACCTAAGTTTTTGGAAAAAGGAAGGATAGTTATTGACCTATAGATTACAGGAAAATAATTAACAAGTCCATGGTATTTGAAATCTATCATAAGTATAAAAGAGCTTATCCTCTAAAACGGTATGAAAATGACGTCATTAAAAATAATCAAGGGTCGGAACCCTCTCCACGCGAGTTTAACTCACTTCTTGGCCGGTTTTTAGATATTTTCTCAATCGGTCGCCTAGGTAGGTTAACTAACTTTGCTTCTTTAAATACTAGTTAAACTTTGCTTCTTTAACTACTAGTTAAACTTTTGCTTCTTTAACTACTAGTTAAACTTTGCTTCTTTAACTACTAGTTAAATATTGCTTCTTTAACTACTAGTTAAAGAAGCAACGTTAATTACTAGTTAAAGAAGCAAAAATAAAGAGCTAAAGTACAAGTTGAATGACATAAAATCGTAATTAAACTGTGTGAAAATTTCGACGTTTTTCCCACAGTAGAAGAAGACCAAAACACGAGCCTGACCTTCAAGCGGCTTAGCCAGATGACCCGAGTCGTTCAGGTTTTCCTGTGCCGAGTGCCCCCCCAACACGCGCGTACAAATTGCAATACAAACGCAAATAAGAAGATTGGTGGTTATTTTTAACATCAGTTATTGTGGACCTTGAATGAACTTGACTGCGAGGAATTTGTTTAAACGGAGTCTTCGTTAGTTTACGTAACCACGTTTGATAATAAACAAGCAAGAATACTTCAGTGTCTATTATTTATTATGTACCCATCATGTTCAACAGTATATATATATACATTGCAAAACAGAACGCATTTTAGTTTTTATCATTAAAAACCCGAAATGCTTCAATGCAGCAGGAAGTGGTAAAAGCAAGCGGTTGATATGTCACTCAAATAGTTAAGAGATACGATGTTATATAGATGTCTTTTTTCCATGTTGAACATGCTAATTGGGTGCGATATGAAGTAATGTTGTATGAAAAAGAAAGGAAACATCATGATGAAACTGTGAGTCACCAAGGTCGGTGGGACACGCTAACCGGCCATGATCGAGTATGGGGATTGAACGTGTTTTCGGAAACCTTCGTTGTTTACTTGTTTATTTTGCTTATTTTTTCGGCCCTTTCCGCATTTGTAAACAGTAAACAACCGTGTCAACATTGAAAGAATTCAGTAGGTAAAGACATTGGTTGGTAAAAAGGGGCATGAAAGACATATGTTATCAAGGTAGTATAAAATTGAACAGATGGTAGGAATGAATGACAGATACTTTAAACGAGCTAATTTTCTATATTCACTTATTTGTTTTTAAAATTATTATACTTTAAATTAATGCTGTTTATCTATCCATATTAATATTATAAATGCGAAAGTAACTCTGTCTGTCTGTCTGTCTGTCTGTTACCTCTTCACGCTTCAACCGCTGGACCGATTTGGATGAAATTTGGCATGCAGATAGTTGGGGTCCCGGGAAAGGATATAGGCTATTTTTTATCCCGGAAAAGCGCATAATTCCCACGGGAGCGCGATAACCGAATTCCACTCGGGCGAAGTCGCGGGCAGAAGCTATTATTAATAATATTATAAATTGGAAAGTAACTCTGTCTGTCTGTCTGTCTGTTGCCTCTTCACGCTTCAACCGGTGGAGCGATTGAGCTGAAATTTGAAAAGTCGGGGTCCCGGGAAAGCACATAGGCTACTTATCCCGGAAATACGCATAGTTCCTGCGGGAACGCGATAACCGAATTCCACGCGGGCAGAAGCTAGTATCTAATATTTTAAATGCGAAAGTAACTCTGTCTATCTGGCTATTACCTCTTCACGCTTCAACCGCTGGACCGATTTGGATGAACTTTAGCATGGAGATAGTTGGAGTCCCGTGAAAGGACATTAGCTACTTTTTATCCCGGAATAACACGTTTATTCCCGCGGGGACGAGATAATCAAATTCCAAGCAGACGAAGACGCGGTTAGAAACTAGTCTTGTGTATTTATACAAACGACCTATCAATATGGAGGAATTTACGGGGGTAAATTCGAAACGATCTAGCTAGGTCTCGTTTCTGAGAAAACTAATTTTAGCTATATTCCTCAGCAAAAGCTCGGTTGCCCACTATCTGGTAAATTAAACATAATATTACTTACAAGGAAGTGTAAGTCTCACGAAACAATCTAAGCAAAGCTCCTAATGCATATTCAACAGCCTTCTTACTATCAATAAACTTTGGTCGCAGCATTAGAGATCGCATCACCACTCAATAGACCTGGACCTGGAGAGCACACTGAACGTTCGTAATCTTTATCTAGGGCATAGATTTAACGCTCCTCCACTATGCTGATGCGATAAACCTTACCGTAAGCAATAATCGTATCTAATAAATGTGATAATTGCCATGTATTTCGAAGACTTTCTACCTTATCACGTTAGCAGAATATTTAAGGGAAATCTTGCTGATTTTTCAATAATATGTCATGTGTGAACGATTTGCACGATTAGTAACAGATATATCATTATCTTAATACAAGAATATGAATTTCTTAAAAAGATGTACCCACACATGTAATCCTCCTAGAATTAAGCTAAAGAAATAAAGCATGTTTCATTTTCATTAATTTCTACTTAATGCGCTAAGATAATCAGCGAAATCTAGAAAATCGAAAAATCCGAATAAAACAACTCACGGATCTCACGATTTCCTTCAACTCTAACAACCATCTAACAAAACATATAAACAGTTAGCAGACGATTACATAACTTCGCCAACAAAATCGTGGTCGAAGTCTTCGCATTAATATTTATGTGCACTTGAACTCGGAAATGTATTTATTTTCGTTACCAGTGCAATTTTCTAGCGTAGGCAGACGATAAATCTGGAGATAAATCCGGGGATAAGCATGCACGGGATAGTGCGCTAACGATACCGTCTAACTAATGGCTGTATTAGTCACTTTCATATCGAATGATAGCAAATTTATTGTGATAAGAAATTTTAAAAGAGAAGCGAACAACGCGATTATACGCTGATGAAGAAGAAGAAGAGAAGATTGCTAAAATTCCATACGAATCGTAACTTTAGCTATTTAAGTTTATCGTTTTCTTTTTCGTATAATGATTTGCGGCATTTTGTGTAAAAAATGCTTTTTTTGGCAATAATAACGATGACATTATAATCCCATACATCTTTAAAGCAGTATTGTATAAATAAACACTTTCATATCTAACCTAACGGCTAAAACTATGGATATTTTTAATTAATATAACAACAATTATTACCAGTTACTTCTTAGCAGAATAAAACATTAATTGTTATTACATTAAAAATGTGTATCATAATCATTTGTGTTCCTGGAATTGTTAATGTAGGTACCTACTTTCTATTTTTAAAACTGTCAACATTAGTGAAACATTTGATGTAACTACTTGTACACTTTTGATTCGTAATTGATAATGATGAAATTTACCTACTTACTTAGCACATTCGTTCTGGAGCTATGGAATAATAGTTACCTACTTGCTTAATTGTTGATTAACATTCAATAACAAATTATTGTAGCAAAAGGTCTCGCGAAGGTCGCGGGAAACCGGTGGAAGCAAGTAGCACAGGACCGGTCTGAGTGGCGTGCCTTGGGGGAGGCCTATGTCCAGCAGTGGACGTCCTTCGGCTGAAATGATGCTGGTGATGGTGATTGTAGCAAAAAAATATAATAACTTGAAACGTTAAAAACTTCTTTTGCGGTAACGAAAGAAGTCATAAGTTATATTATATACAACGATTTAAAAGGGTTTATCCCGAAAGTTGGCAACGTCGCATATAGCTGTCAAACGTTTCGCTGTTTTTATTAATTTCTCAATATTGCTGAATTAAAACGAAAGATATCATTCTATGGTTGAATGACGCGTCTGGTTTTATATTTGTTGGTTAGGCATTCAAATGATAAGATTACATTAAAATGCATGGAAACTGCGATGGAAAGTTTTCAAAAGATTTGACTTCCATAGTAATAAAAACTTCGTGTTCCTATGATAACTGTAGCAATCCATACTTAATGTTTTATTCAACCATAGAGCGATAATTCATGTTTTCATTCTGTAATATTCAGAAATTAATGAAAACAGCAAAATATTTGACAGCTATTTGCGACGTTGCCAACTTTCGGAGTAAACCCTCTCAACGACGACGCAAGTATTTGGAAATCATTGCCATGTTTAAATTGCCTACAACGAAACTTGAAAATCTACCCAGAACTATTGATTTACGTCAGAAATTTTAAAATATTTAAATTGGAGCTCGTTTTGACTAAGTAAATGCTTATATCAAGAGCTGAGCTGTCAACTCGATGGAGATTAAGCATGCAAGTCTTCGAAACCAGGCCATCGGCAGTTTTCGCGAACAATAGCAGTAACGGGTCTCATTCAGGCATATATTGACTTTTCCTTGATCTGACGGTTTGTAAATAGCATGTCTTTGAAACAATGACAACTATTCTTCGCCGAAGTGAAACTCGCATTCTACAGCTGTAATCTGTTTTCAGAATATACAGGTTTTTACCGAGCTATTTCAGTAGTTTTGTTATCTAACGTACTTTGTTGCAAATAATTAATAAGAAGCGAATTTGACACAAAATATTAGACTTCCGCAAAATACGTTAAAGTAACTACATTAACGCTGTCACAGCTCAATTGTGAGGAACATAATTAATATTGTAAATGGTGTTTGAATAAATGAAACGAAATTAAATATACTTCCCTGCAAACATCGACAGACTATTAAACATCGATTCATTATGGCCAACAACTACTTACTACAATCTCGAAAAGAGAAAAGTAAGTATTTTCACGCATTTTCTTGTACCTAGTTGATTTACTACTGTTTCCTGTTCAGTAAGTATTAGTTTATTTCAACGCGATAATTCCAGTGCTTGGGCGAAGCGATAAACGGCCAATTACTTGGTCTCCCACTTTCGAGCGTTAATGTCTCCGCGGTGACACAGTTTTTTTATGGGTTAGCACTGAACTGATTTTGACAATATTTGGTAAGTATGGAGATAATGTGTTGAGAACCGAATAGACTGAAGTGGCTGCTTTTCTTGATTATTTCACAAACACTAAATAGGTTGCTTTAAACAATTAAAATATTTCACAGTCCCTATCATGTTCCGTAAGTGAATAAAATAAAATATAAATAGTTGTAGATTACGATGTAGATACCCTATAAATTTCATTGAAACACTTGGAGACGTAGAAAATATCAAAAATTAGTGCCAACCCTTGACAACAATGTTAAATCACGAAAACTCCATAAATTTCTAATTTGAATTCATTTAGCATATTGTTTACGCCGTCCGGAGTTGTATTATGAATACTGAATGAAACGAACCGTTAAGTTGTAAGTAACATGTGTAAGTAGAAGAAAATACCTATAAGTATATGACCTTAGTTTAAGTGGGCCGGAAAAAGAAATTTTAAAATATGTACAACAGGCGGTATGATAACATATTTATCGGTTTCGAAGGGCGGAGCTGATTGCTTACCAACAAGCGAAGTACCTGCTCTTTAGCCCACCTAAGTATATATAAAAAACTAGGTAGGGACTACATATACCTACTGCTGGATATACGATATATCGGAAGTTCAACTCGATACGAATTAATTAATTAAGGACTGATTAATCACTCAATAGAAAATGACACCCGTCAATGCTGCGACAGCCAATCGCACGTTAACCTTTCAGTTGGTGTCAAATTTACGCAAAACAGCTAAATACGGAAGGTATCGCATTCCTAACCTGCAAACTTCGCTGGTAATTAATGTACATAGGTAAGTAAAACGGGGCACGTGGCGTAATGAACGGCCGGTTCGGTCATTAACGCTTCGATGCGTCTTATTGATTTAAATAGCTGAGACTGAGACCCGCGACTTTGTTGACATGCTTTAAATTGAAATTCTATCTCATGGGATTTTTTTTTTCAGACAAAAGGTACCCTATATTTTAAGCCGTGGTAAGATCTATTCCCGCGGGGACGGTCTAACCAAATTCTACGCGGAGGAAGTCGCGGGTAAAAGTGGTAAATTATACCATGTAATACATAAATAGGTCGGTACCTAATCATAAGAAAAGGATGGCCATCCTTTCTGAGAATGTATAAAGATTTATTAAACCACACATGATTGCCGTTTTCACGATTGTTCCGACGGTCACGGGTTCGAATCCCGCTTCTGCAAACTTTGTGTGATGAGCACGAATGTTTGTTTGTACCCGAGTCATGGATGTTTAGTATTTATATAGATATGCATGTATTTCTAAGTATGTATTGATGTCGTTGTCTAGCACCCATAGTACAGCTTTGCTTTAGTTTGGGGCTAGGTCAATTTGTGTGAAATGTCCCAAGATATTTATTTATTTTATTTTATTTATTTGTGATTATGGGACAATTGCGACCTAAAAACCATCTAAATGAAAGCTAATACGAAAGACTGTTCACTAAAACCACATTAAACACGACCACATAGGTACATCTATTTTTATTTTTTATTTAATTCATGCTTGGATCATACATTAGAATTATAAAAAAAGCGTCTTGCTTATGTGTGAAATAGTATTTGGCTGCCAAACAACTGACACGTTGAAAACTGCATTTCATTGTCTTCATACAACACAACATTGCGGGAAAAAAATTGTAAACGACCGTTTCTTACCTACACAAGTTACGATGTGAAAGATAAACATAGTTTAGGTACTTTTGAAAGAGAAAGTTAGTATTTCTCGTAAATATGGAAACGTCGATTAAAATCCAGATTACAATTTCGATCAAGTTTCTAACCATCGATCATATTTTCAATCCGCCTAAGGCTCCTTTTATAGTTGTATTAATTTTATTGAGTTTTTCATTACCTAAGTAAAACGTGTTGATTCACGTTATCCACACTAATATTATAAATGAGAAAGTAACTCTGCCTGTTATTTTGATACCTCTTCACGCTTAAACCGCTGGACCGATCGAGATGAAATTTGGCATGGAGGTAGTTGGAGTCCCGACGAGATAGGCTACTTTTTATCCCGGAAAAAAGCATAGTTCGCGCGGGATCGCGATAACCGAATTCTAGGCGGGTGAAGTCGCGGGCATAAGCAAAAAATAAAAATGAAAGTCAAGATAGCCCCAAAGATTAAAATTATTCAGGCATCTTGTCCACACCTGACTGGGCAAGCAAGTCAAGTATTCATGTAACTCACCCACTAAACGAATCATAAAACAAAGACAATATGCACATAACACTTTACAAACACACTGTTTAAACAAAACTCAGTTATATCAAACAATCGTTCATATTTCAGTCATGTGCGCGAAACGCGGAGTTTCACCGAACACTGCATTGCAAGAAATGCCACATTTTATTTGTGACACTCAAGGTGACCATTGTCTCTGGACGCGGTCCAACTGATACAATTTTGGGAATAAGGCGATTATCTTGTACCGACTAACCACATGTCGCGATGAGAAATGCAATTGTGTCACTTAGACCTCTTTCAGGGATCGGCGACGAGACACGCGTTGATCGACGTAAATTAGGAGGACATGCTAGTGGTAATTTTTCCATACAAACGTTCTAGACATTTTCAGAAGAGTCAACACTCAATATCCAGGGAGGAAAATCAATCATTTTTTTTAAATAAGATCAATATCGTCAGTATGTGTGTCGGTACGTATTGCTTTCAGTGATATTTTTGTTTTTAAAAGAACTAGGTGACTACAAATAGTGCTGAAAACGGCCCAAAGAAATGCCCGGTATACAAATACTACTACTTCAGCCTATTTGCGTCCCGCTGCTGGGCACAGGCCACCTCTCATCACGAGAGGGTTGGTCTAATAGTCCCCACGCGGACCCAGTGAGGATTGGGGACTTCACACACATCTTTGAATTACTTCGCAGATGAGTGCAGGTTTCCTCACGATGATTTCCTTCACCGAAAAGCTCAGTGGTAAATTCAAATAGAATTTCGCATATAAGTAAACTTAGAGGTGCGAGCCGGAATCGAACCCCCGACCCTCAGCTGCATGACAGGCGGTAGGTCGAACCAATAGACCACCACGGCTTATACAAATACCACAACAATAAACGCAAAATTCAAAACGGTCAGACAAAGATAATTTTCTTCTCGTCGAATACCAAAAATTTCATTATTACTCTAATTTTGAAGGAGGACAATGTGGAGAACAGAACCTCGCTCGATTTCTAAGTTTTGAACGCAATACTCAGGGATATTTGTAAACAGTGAAATGTACCGTTATATTTACCCAAATTAATCCATTAAGACAATCAAAACACGAACTCAGATTACCCTGTTAGCCCTCACCAATTACAGTGAAGAATCATTAATACGAAACATCTGTTGTCTCGTAAATAGAGCTCGATCCACTTTTAGATGCAGTCTGATAAAAATAAATATTTATGTAGTGTGACATTATCTGAAACTGTAGCTCCCACACACATTCGTTATTTATTCATTCATAATCATAAAACTAGCTTTTTGTACTCGTCAATTGAAATATGTGTATTAAGATTTCATAGAGAATACTGCAATGTCACTCTTTTCATCGTTAAATAGTCATACTTCCGAAACAACCGAAATAAGTTATTTCGATTCGCTCTAGACGATCGAAATACTTTTTCACGTTTCGGCATGGCCATCTAGATGCACGTCGTGACCAACTAGATTACAGGCCCTACCACGAAGAGCAAAATTCAAACGACATTTATTTTTCTTATATACTCGTACTAATGAGTTAAATTATTAATTTTAATGGACTCGTACAAAAAGTATTGTTCACAATAGTGCCATAATCAAGCTTTTCAATCTCGTACCTTACTTAGGCCACTCAGCAAGCTTCGTGGCCTAAACACGGTACTCGACTGAAAAGCTCTCTATTATGTCACGATTGCGAAATAGTAGATTGTTTATCAAGGGACTAAAACAAGCCATTATGACACGAGATGTTTAGCCACCCGAGCGGAGCGAGGGTGGCTATAGTTCGAGTGTCATTATGGTTGTTTAGTCACGCGTTAAACACTCTGCTTTTCACTTCGAATGCGAGGAAAAAAAACGAAGTTCCATACAAAATTACGATATTTATTATAACAAAGTAGATAACCGGCTACTTCCCGATGACCTAGAATCATGAAATTTGGCCAGAAGCAAGGTCTTACAGGACACGTACAGGAAAAAATCTGATAACCATAAATATTATATATTTTGGTGCAAAAACAGCCAATTTACTAATACAAACTTATCATTTGCGGTTGGCGCAGTAGCCGTGTCTACTTCAGCAACCGCAAATAATAAGTTTGTACTGTTAAATTTGCATCATCAAGTTTGTAGGTACGGAACCGTCGGTGCGCGAGTCCAATTCGCACTTGACCTGATTTTTATCATTATCACGTGACGTTTTGAATGATATTTAGCCAACAGATTCAAACTTGAAAACTACTAATATATTTTAAAACTAATTGGGTCATGCATTATTAAATGAATTCACTTTAAATAAAACAAGATTCATAGGTATCCGTAATCATTAAATCGTGTTTCACGAAATTAAATCGTTTTTTCACGCCCTAGAAATTGTCTAGGTTCACTGGAAATGGGGATAATCCTCCTTTCACAAACTCTGTGGTTGGCTGTTTAGGCGGGTTTCCAATGTCAATTAAAAAAAATTTACTTTAGTCCCTAGAGACTAAAAAAGAGCTTTAGTCCCGATGTGCAGAGACTAAAGTAACATTTTAAGAGCATGAGAAGTGAAAAATACTATTGTCGTCAGAACATGCGTCACGTCGCCTTTTTCGCAAACTAAAGCCCACTTTATATTAGCGATGCTTGTTTGAGGTACTTTGTTTCCGCGGCCTGTTGCAAGCGTTGCAACTCGATTTTTATAGAACCAGAGGCAAGTTTAAAAACAGGTTGAATAGCACCTGGCCTTTTGTTTATGGTCATACATCGCGCATCTCGCATAAGCTACGTCTCGTATAAGAAAAACTCCGAATAAGTAAAGTAGCAAACTTCATTAGATACGTCGTCATCATCATCATCATCATCATTTCAGCCAAAACACGTCCACTGCTGGACATAGGCCTCCCCCAAGGCTCGCCAATCAGACCGGTCCTGTGCTACTTGCTTCCACCGGTTTCCCGCGACCTTCACGAGGTCGTCGCTCCATCTTGTTGGAGGCCTACCGACAGCTCGTCTCCCGGTTCGCGGGCGCCACTCGAGAACTTTCCGGCCCCATCGGCCATCAGTCCCGCGAGCAATGTGCCCCGCCCACTGCCACTTAAGGCTCGCAATTCTTCGGGCTAGATACGTCGTGTAATGAACTAAATCCATATGTAACTACTAAAGTAACGTATCAAATTTAATGGTACATAAAACTTGATATTTGCACTCGCAACAAACGAAAATGGTAATCATTTACACGAAGGTATTATTGGACTTCTAACAAAATAATAACACGATATTTTTTTCTATAAGCAATCTTCTAAAGGTCTTATAAGAAAATAACATATACGTAATTATACGATACCGTCGTGCAAAATATTACAGCCTATTATTTTTAAACAACCAAATTGTATTTGCAGCCCAGTATGACTGTGGTGTTGTAGTAACAATATGGTACAAAAACACAGATTGAACAAGGTAATAAGCCGGTGCAATTGGATGTCAAATTATTTCTTGTAGCAAGACATAAATTGTAGGTATTTATGTCAATTTAGGTTGCGCATTTCATAGTGGCATCATATTATTTTGCTATTGCCTTCATCAACGTGATCAGTTGATCGTGCTAATAAAGATGAACAAAAACTTTGTATTTTATAGTAGTCAGACAAACTACCTACCTTCTTACTGGACCTAACCACATTTGTAGATTATCCGGAGTAGCAAATCGCGGGTTGAATAAGTGTTGGATTACAACAATTCACACATTGGGAAGCGTGCCAAACCCTGTGAGAGACTGTGTGACGCCCAAAACACCTGTTTACTAGTTTTTTTGTGATCTGTACTTACATAACTTAATAAAATCTAAATATATACTCAAAGGTGACTGACTGACTGACTAACTGATATAGTGATCTATCAACGCACAGCCCAAACCACTGGACGAATCGGGCTGAAATTTGGCATTCAGGTAGATGTTATGGCGTAGGCTAAGAAGGGATTTTGCAAAATTCCCACGGGAGCGGGAAAAATCGTGATTTTACTTTTTAATATTTCTGCGCATACGAAGTTGCGGGGAAAAGCTAGTTTAATATAATATTATATAAGCTATAGGGATACGCTCGCCTTTGTAAAATAGGGCATTTTTTCGGGATAAAAAGTAGCATGTATCCTATCCCGAGACTCCAGCTATCTCCGTACCAAATTTCATTCAAATCGGTTAAGCGGTTGAAGCGTGAAGAGGTAACAGACAGACAGACAGACAGAGTTACTTTCACATTTATAATATTAATATGGATTAAAGAGTTTTACATACATACATAGATAAATATATGTTATCAACTTTCATAAGTCTATGTCAATTGATTTCATTCCTTCCAGTGTCTTACTTAAATCTTCGTTTTCCTTTTGTACTTCGATTAACCAAAGTACGTTTATCAACTATAAGTAAAACCATTAGCAACTCGTCGTGCCCATCACTCTGACGACGTTTTTTGCCACGCATTTTCCTAAATCACTACGTACTTACAATGTTAAAACCTTGACCTGCCTGAGCGCGAATTGTCGCATCATACTGAAATCGTGAACATCGAAACTTGTCTTGCTATTATACCTAAACTCTATAAAATTAAACTTCTGTTTCATCAGTAAAAAGTACGACCTTTGTTTTAATCCCTTATCTGTTGCATTGTATTTTAATATCAGTTAATCCGGGTCATATCTTCATTACGTCATCTGATCCATTCATTGCCGACGTCAGCGAACTAAATAGGGCAGTTGGTTCGACTTTCTTTAAAATGTTAAGGCCGTTTCTATACCCAGCTCAGCCGTCACTGTCACTCGTGCAACAAGTGAAACAGAAAGAGCTACGCACAGAACGCTCGATTTAGTTAGTATTTAACACGTTTTAATTTCTATAAAAATACCGTCTAATAACATGGCATTTACAAAGCTTTAAGCTAGTATGCATATAATATAGATGATTTTTCTATTATATTTAGTTTGACACTGTTTGATATAATAAACTGGAGTAAAGTTGGATTAAAGGTCCGAGTTAAAGGTTGCTTTGGAATTAAATTGTACCGAGCTAAGTTTCGTGAAACGTGTAACGAAAACTGTCAATGTAAGGATGACATAATCAAATATAACATATGTTTTTTTCATATTTTTAACATTTAACATTTCTTAGAAAAGTTTGATCTTATATGAGCAATTTGACGATGCTGGGTCAGGGAACGGCCTTAAAGTAAAGAAATGAACCACAGTTGAACTTTGGAATTTAAAGTTCAAGTACAATAATAAGTAATCCTGCAACTCCTTTTTCGCAGTAGATAAGTATGTAAGTACATTGACATTATTAACATACATTGTTCGTCGACCTCATTATTGCGTAAACTTTATACTCGTATGTATATAAATAATACGTGAAAAATTTTATTGATTGTTTTTTTTTTATTCGCGATACCAGTTCACTACAATTATCATGCACATTTCCAGAAATTATTATTTAGACCATTTCTAAATCGTGGCGGCTTATTCGACAGTAATAATGCCGTAAGTAAAGTACTTACTTATAATTATTTCAGTGATATACAGCGGAAGCTGAGGTCAAGAGGTCCGCGACTGAACGTGGTTAGCAGACTAAGCCATATAATATAAACCTTTTATGTTTACCGCCTGTTTATTACTGTACTATTATACGGCCCGGAAAATTTAGTGCTCGGAGAATAATTAAGAACGGGTTTGAAAACAGTAATTCCAACATTGCAGTAGTAGATAAATATGATATCTACCCCGGGATTTCTTTACCAGATCTTATACGAAGTCTGTACGAATAAACGAAACTAATTTAATTGATAATTTATCTAAAGTACCTAGCCGCATAGTGACAAACGTAATGTCGTTGACAATTGACCTGTAATGATAAATTATGAATAGCAAATACGTACTATACCTACCTACTATATGTTATCAACTTCTCAGAATCAACCCGCAAATTTTGGACACGATATGTTTCAGTTTTCCTCGTGTTCTATGTGCTTACAAGTTCTTAACATAGGCCAAATCCAATTTAAATAAATAAAGAATTAAAAAGTTGAAAACGTCGCCCTACGGTATTCAGTCAGCTCAATCCAATCAATGTGCTATTGCTACCACAATTTCACATTCTAAAGACTAACGTTTCAAACATAATCAAAAATTACAAAATCTAAATTATTTTCCTCGTTTCCCCAGATATATATACATTATACATACCCACTTATAGATACGTGCGTCAAACTAAAAACGCATCATTGTCTCCTACGGAGGTTATAAAACTAGACAAGTTCCCAACCAAAATCCTTTTCAAGAATACGTGTTCATAAGCAAAGCATAACGAAAAAAGATGTACCACTTACGGCAGATTCTAGAACGTCGAAACTTATTAGTCAAATCTCGTCATTTCGGCAACTTCAACACAAGTATGACACAAGGTATGAAACTGATCACTTGACTCCACTCTACAGGGTTGCTCGAATGGTCGCCATTGGAATCGCTAGCTCGTTATCTATAGAGATAAGATTTGTTAATCTGCATGACGCCATTGCCATGCTAACTTTGTGTTTGAATATCCATATGGTTATTTGTACACTCAACAGCATTGAAAACGGGTCACTTTGTATGGAAAATCCTATATAAAGTGACCCGTTTTCTTTGCTGTTGAGTGTAGTTGGGTATTAGGTTAGGATTTACCAAGTACAATGGTTTTACATTTGAATCTTCATGAAATTATGATCAACATGTCCTTCGAACGATTATCTTAATATCTTTGCAAAACCCAAGACAGATTAATTTATATGAAGCAAAGAAAATGAAACCGCCTCATTCACTTCAATAAGTACCTAACAATTGGAGACCGATAATTGTGGCATGGTTCAATTAAAATCAATTGCCTTGTCCTTTTAGTCTTGTTGCGAACTTTGAAATACATTTGTTGGCTAAACTCATGCTGCTTTAGTACATCTGTGTCCATTTTGGTTTGGATAGTGCTGTTGTTTTTTAAATTGTTCAAGGTACAAGTAGCCAACTACACAGTCGGCAAGCAGCAGGCGACGTGACGACGCCACTATACTGAATGTAAAGGTTCTTCGTGGACTTCGGAACCCTAAGCATCATCTATGAATTACCTTCTCTCTAGCCGCAGAAGGTAACAATTATCGACATATCGTCTACAAACGGCAAATGACAGGTCACCTCCTGCAGATTTTAAACATGTATCTTTAGTGTGTGCTGATTTTTATAACTGTAGTAGGTTGACAGTGCATGGTTGTAGTTAGATGTGAGCGAGTAGTTTGTTGACGGATGCGTGTGATAATGCGGTGTAACCTTTGACAATAACCTACCTTTGGACTGACTAGTGAGTAATAGACAGCAGAAACCAACACGTGATTTAAGAGTATTAGGCACCATTATTAGTCTCTAAAACGCAGACTGGTTAAATTGGTCGTATTTTTAAACAAGGTGGCAGAAATAAAAATAATAGTGATCAAACCAGTTTGTAAAGAGGTCAATGCACTTTGCATTACCGTCGAAATCCTGACTAATTGCTCCTGAATGTAGGTAATACAGACAGTTAATACGTGAGGCAGGAAAGATTAACATCAAAAAAGAATTACCACTTTTCCGATTTCAATGTGTGAAATTTAATCACATTGATTCAATAAAAAGTCCGTCACATTTAGGTCATTTTGACTTTCTCAATCAATTAATACTCGCAGTTTAATAAATGAAAGCAAAAATATCTCACCTTTAATGTACGGATATCAATGTAGAATCATCCCACTCCAATGCACTTCTGTAACAAGGAAAAATATTAAATTAAAATTAATTGAAAATAAATGAATATCGCAAATAGGTAAATAAAACTAATGTCGAGAAATATTGGTAATGAATAGTTTTCAAATCTAAAGAAACAACTTCCAATACGACCATTTATATCAACAGCTGCATAAATTCATCGACCTCAGAAAAGAATGAAATTTTTGCATCAGCGATCTCAGGGCGAATAAAAATGTACAATAGCCGACCGAACAGCTGTTAGCCCGCGGTATTATTACACAACATAAAAATATCGTACGATCCATCCGATTGGAGGGGTTAACGAAACGAACCTGTACGGCTCAGACAAGGACACGATCCGAGACGATTTTATAGCGACTTTTTATCACAAGGAGCTTTTGTACAGCACAAAGAATCGGTTATAATAAATATGAATCCCAGTAACACAGTCATAGTTCAAGACTATCGTAATACTAATAAATTTACAATCGCAGTTCGACATTCAGGCCTCAATATCGGAGCGTAGGTTATCGGACAGATTGCACCAACTTTATAGCGCGCTCGCAGCCATACGCGGTGCCAAGAGGAGCATGTCTCGAGTAAATTAATAGTCATGTTCCAAGGAATGGGAATAATATGGCTATTGTCCGTCGGACTAACGATCAAGTGTCCCTATTTCCTCTAAGATAAAAACCGCTGTCGGCTTGATACCAAAAGCGATAATGACTGAGCAAAACTTTTGGAATAATAATTATAACTTGAGTGTGGTGGTCTTACCTTGTCAGTGAAGGATTGTTTATCGTCACAGCAACCATTTAAATATTACCTACTATAAAATGTTAATGTCGATGTCGCCGTATTTTACTTGATAATGGATGGTCTTCAACGAAGTACTGCCTTCATTTCATTACCATTTATAGAAATCAGATAGCGATATGTGATTCACAACGACGAAAGAATATGTCAAGGTGGTTGAGGTTGATATGAATTTCTGGTACGCCTTCATACTCTCCATTTTTAATATAGAAATCGTATTTACTCACGATAAGACGGTCAACTCCGAAACCTAAGTAAACGCGCGTCATATTCATAAATTGAAACGACAAGGTTACAAAGTATGCGGTAACTGATAAGCAGAGATTGACATTGATTTGACTCCGCTTTACAAAAAACATTTAAAGATGTTCATGCAGATAAGATAAATTGTTGAACACATTTTAGGTGAGTATTAAAATAATGCAGTCCCTCCTCTTAGTGTAGGTACTATCATTATTTTACATCTTTCCTATTTAAAAGGAATAAGAATTTGAATTGATGAATCGGTGGTTGAGAGGGAAACCACAATTTTTTTTCATATTATATTTTGTACAATCTAATATAATTTTACTATACACTGAACAGCAATGAAAAATTAGCTGACATAAAACTCAATGAGAGTAGATATACTCGTATGTTAATACTAAGTATACGACACCCAATCAGTGTCACCATCTCATAATAGATTCAAAGAAACCGGGTAAACTACTGAATACGAATCAACGGTTATCCTCAAATTGGTAGAGCGCTGAGTTCACATGCGTCAGACTTGTTTGTTGCGCTGACGCCGCATCACACCATCAAGATGATGACGATAGGCATACGATTACACAACATCCACTCTGACGCTGACGACATTATATACTCGTTTTTTAGAAGAGGATTAACATACAAAACACATAGATACGAACGATTTAAGGCAAAATTATTTTTTTATAATGATAGCAGTAACGAAGACATTTACAGTGAAAATATAATTATTGAGATCGTGACGTGAATTGACCCGAAAATAGGTACAAAGCATGAGTAGTCTTGAACAGAACAAACATCTGTGCTCTCGTTACCTATATGAAAATTATTGTACAATGCGTTGTCATTTACTCGTAAATACTCTAGGTATATCGACATCGCTTTGACATGTTATGCGTGTTTACTCTCCCCGAAACCTTCGCCGTCCCCGCTGTCGTGGTCTCGTCCCCCAACGTCTGTCGCATTTCAGGGACGGTCAGCCACGAAGTTGACGCCCTTATAGAGACTTGGTATATAGAGATTGTCACAATTTCAGGTTTTAATAAAAATAATAATAACGGCGTAGGGATGTGACGACCCCATCGCCCACCTGGTGTTCTACCACCGGTGCAGTCAGTCAGCGCAGGGCGGCCTGTGGCGGGCCGATGGTGAGCGGCGACACCTCGCACCCGAGTCCTCCTGGGGGCACACACACACATGCACCGTACACACAGATACACACATCCCCCGCCTCTGGATTGCCTTAGTTGGCCGCCCAGAGTGGAGCGCAGGAGATATATGCTTGAAAGGGTGGAAGTGCTCAATCTGCGTAATAACGGTAAAACTCGCTCCGGGTTGCGCACGAGGCGCTCTTGGTTAGTGCGTAAGCGGCGAGTCACCGTCTGCCTTACTTTCAATTTGTGAGATATTGATCCACATAGCCCACTCCAAGTCTCTTCTTTCCTCGGCAATAGTTTGGCAACTGGGGAGGGCTGTCCGCCAGTACAGCCTCGTGTTGTATTGGAAGGACAGATCTCCACAGTTGCGGCCATCTCACATTTCTAGTAAAAGGTACCAAAAGCCTCTTCATGTTGGCTTCGGCCCCATGAATGCGAATGACCGGGTCCCCATGGGCCCGTGACATGAAAATGTACCAACGAATAATAATAATAGTAAGTTTTCATACCCAAAAAAAATCTAGGGCGGGGTTAGCTAGTTAGTATCCATACTAATATTATAAATGCGATAGTAACTCTGTTTGTCTGTCTGTTACCTCTTCACGCTAAAACGGCTTGACCGATTGACATGAATTTTGGTATAGAGATAGTTCGAGGCCCGAGGAAGGACATAGGATAAGTCTTTATCCCGGATTTCTATTTCTACCCTTAACTTGTAGGAACCTTTGCGCTGCTTTGTAACTATACCGTTAAAACGAGCGTGTACTTTTTATAATGAAAAACTTAAATTGAAAGATCGGAAGGTAAGTATAAGTGCAATGAAAATGACACGACGTGCACTACGTTACTTTTAGCAACCCCAGACTTTGAGCGATGTCTAATTCGCTTGCAATAAATGTACGAAGTGTGTCGTTCAAAATTCAAAAAAATTCAATCATTTATTCAGAAAATTGGCCACATAGGGGCACTTTTACATGTCAGAAAAGAATTTACTAGCGCTTCCTAGACCCATTGCTTGAGAAGAAGCGCCGCAACATACTCAAGCAGAAGGCCTTTTTTCAAAATTTACACATAGTTATAACATTTACATTACATGTATAAAATATACATATAGGTACGTACTACAATTACATTGAAGGGATGTATAGTCCCTAACTTAAACTTAAATCTAAGATCTTAGAGATCTTTAGAGATAACGTCTATCTACGATTCTAATGGTGTACTGAAATATTTAAGGATGGAACAAATAGATCTGTAATAGGGATCTAACAAATGGATCTATTATGGTGAGAATGTGGCAACCGGTGGGTTCTAATCATTTTAATTTTCAGAGACTCGTGTAATGTATGCTGTTCGATACAATACATACTTAATTGGTTTTGTTAGATTGTTTTGTGTAGATTTTTAATACCTACCTAGACTAGAAGTTCACTGCTTTGAATTCAATTTTTTTAGCTTATTCCTACCACATACTTACACCAAAGTGCATACAAACAGAAGGAGACACGGCATATGTTTTTTTTTAAATCTTATCTTCTGTTTTTACTATCTATACCTATAATAAACCAGCTTCTGCCCGCGACTTCACCCGCGTGGAATTCACACATTCCCGCGGGAGCGGGACGTACCGTTTATCTTTTTGGTATAAAAAGTAGTAAAGATGAATTAATGCACTTTGTAAAGTACTTACAAAGTGCAGACAGCGTTACAGCACCGCAATATCAAGGCCAGCAGATATCTCGTCTATATAAGCGTCTGGCGCGGTTAAGTCATACTTCCAATCGGCGCTGGTCATTGACAGGTCTTAAGCGAAACACGAGGTGAAAGTGCTCGAAGCAAAT
Source organism: Aethes cnicana (assembly GCA_963971205.1). NCBI lineage: Eukaryota > Metazoa > Arthropoda > Insecta > Lepidoptera > Tortricidae > Aethes > Aethes cnicana. The sequence goes on along the minus strand of OZ020274.1, from coordinate 11,555,396 downwards.
AATAAGAGCGTGGGTGGTATAATTGCAAGTGAGAATGCCATACAGACTAATCTTCAACAATTGTACCTACTACCACATTTCACAATGATGGCCGCCAGATAAATAAGCTTTTTCAAAAATTAAATTTTTGGAACTCGCTTTCATTGCTGACTGTTCTTTTCTTTAAGAACCGTGGTGGTCTAGTGGTTTGACCTACCGCCTCTCATGCAGAGGGTCGAGCGTTCGATTCCGGCTCGCACCTCTAAGTTTACTTATGTGCGAAATTCAATTTGAATTTACCACTTGTAAATCCTTCATCTACTCTTCAAGACGAATCAAACGAGCCCAAATTCGATGGGTTTATGTAGTTTTATTACGGAGTTCCTATGGCCACCTTCCAGCTCCATCATCAGATCAGCTCCACGTCATCATAATATTGCATTGTCACGCGATTTACATATTCGTATTCATATAATATACAATGGAACATAGACTTAATGACAACAATATGTATGCACGTTCGCTATTTTCGGTGGATAGACAATCAGCAATGCATACAAATATGCAAATTATTATGACCAAGTTAACTGAACATTAACACATTCATATGCATGACTTGAAAACTAAATCGGTTGCAAGTCATTAAATTCAGGTTACCAAACAATGTTACCGAAGTGATCCTGTTAATGTAAATCCACATAAGAGGAATCTATCAAACTTACAAGGTTAATTTTACGACCCTAGAATAATAAATTAACCTTTCACTCTGAACTTTTTGCTTTTAACGCCCCGTCCAAACAGGTAAATGTTGATTAAGATTTATAGAGACCTCATAAGGAGTAGAAGAAAAAAGCCGGTATCTCCATTACTGCGGAAACATTCCAACGGATAAGTTTTTACATTAACTGTAAAGAAGCGAAGCTAAATGGAATCCACATGGTCGCTAATTTGAGCAGACAGTTTAGCAAAAACTAGTTTGTTATTGTTAAAGAAACGTGTAATCATGTTGCATATTTATTGCTTATTTATCTTAGGCGTGTGAGTTGTGGAAAATTGGTTGTATCTGCGGTTCTCTGTAGTTACGCATTAGTGCGTAAATTGCACGCCAGTACATGTAATGTATCTGGCTAACGCCCATTAGCTCGCACGCAACTCGTCGGTCCATCGTGGGAAACCTGAAATGCACTATTTCTAGCATCGTCTCATCTCCCTACGCGATCGGGAGGGACGGATCGGTTCAATTCTTCGAACGTAGAGAAACCATTAGCTTTTTTGCCTCAACAGGATCAAATTTAATGTCATCGTGGTGGTCTTTATTTAGATCAAAACGAGGGATTGTCTCGCACCCGTGTAATTTGAATAACGTTGATATAAGTAATAATATAATTCCATTTGAAACTGACAAATAATTTAACTATCATTTATATTCGGATGTTTGTGTTCCTAACCGACTTCGATTCTGAATAAAACCGGTTTATTGTTGAAAGGTTATTCTTATACTTTATATTTCTTTCTATATTTATTTATACAGGCGATCTCGGAAACGGCTCTATCGATTTGGACGTGGAATATAAGGGTTTTTGCTTTTATAGGTATCATATCTAGGAAAACTCGGTTTTAGCTATTTTCACCAGAGGAAATCTCAATCGCCCAGGTACTTATTGTTTATCAGAACAACATAAACAATGAAATAACATAATGCATGGAAAGCAATGGAAGGAATATGGATATAATGGAATAAAACTTAGGATTATGATAGTCTGAAAAATTTACTTAAACTCATTTTCGCTGAGTAAGTACCTAAATAAAGAATTTAAATCAGCTGCCATCGCAAAGCTTGCTAACGCTATTTACGGGCAAAAAAACGCTTGATCGAGTTCCGTTGAAGGGAGAGACGGGGCACAAAAGGGACCTTAGACGCCATGTCGAAGGTCCTGTAAACAGAATGCAGGGGAAGCGGTTTTTTGTCGGAGCCGGGCGTCGGCGTGACGGGCGCAGGTAGGAATCCTCTTCGATATTATCTCGGTTACTTACGACAAACTCCACTATCAAGTCAACTGTTTGCATAAACAAGGATGACCTTCCCTTGCATACGTGACTGCGATACGTTGTATTTTTTGTGTACTTTCACATGCTGACAAAAAAGCGAACCATACTCAAGTGATTACGAATTCTAGCACTTTAATGGTAGCTGTTTGCATTGTTCTTGAGGGCGTCCTTTCGTTCTGTCGACACAGCATGTTTTTCGTTTTTCAACCCTAACAAGCCAGTCGGTCCCTCGGTCCCTCCTCTTACAATATTTATGCCTCGGCACTGTAAAACAGACCTTGAATAGCATTAGGAGTCGGGTCAACTGAATCCACCTGGGCTTTAATATTTATCGCGCTCAACAGACCAACACGATTTGCTTCTATTTATACTTTTCGAGTTTCTCGATTTTTTTTGTTTTGAGATATTAATGTAATTTCGAATGATTTATAAGTCCTATCTAAGTATAATTTATTTCGTATAATGAATCTAGGTATAAGGCACGTGGATTATTTTGATAACGTAGATCTAGTAATGATTCTTAAGTAACGAAAGTGTTCAAGTACCTAACGCATAGATCAAGACACTGTTGTTTTAAAAAACATAAAAGAAGAATTTATGCATAGCACGTATGAAATCTAAACTTCAATAAAAACACTATTACGCTTTATCCGCTAATTACTTATTCATGTGATGTCTGTTTTTACATAATATGTATTTACACGAATGCAATGACACTATTCATTAATGCCATCTTGATATAAAGCAGAACCGACATACAATGGAAATACCTTCCACTTTTTAAAGCCTACAAACAGAAACGAAGCAAAAAATCTACTAAACTATTATGAAAGCCTTGGAAAGCAGGCTTTGGAGATAAACACACACGTCCTACACTAGTAATCAAAGTGTTGTTGCCGTCTAACGTCTAATAAATGTTCCAAGTCTCCAGGGCCGACAAATAGTCTAGGTTAAGTTAATGGGAATTTTACAACCTAAGAAGCGGTGCGAGTCCATAATGAGCCGCGGCATGGCGGCAGGTACGGCCTCATCAATCGGCGTCGCCGCGTTCTTGAATGTAATTAGTAAGTAAACGCCCATGTCACCACCGTTTTCGGTGACACACCAAATACGAAGAAAAATGCGAGGAATGACAGAGTAATGATTCCACCAGCTCACCCCATTATAACTGTTGCAGTGAAAGATCCTGCCACCTCTATCCGCCGTAATGTTTTAAACGTTCCATAATTTTTAAGCGTGAACGGCTACAAAAAATAAACTATTCATGCGCATCACTGGATGACTGAATCAAATAAAACTAGAAAGTCAGCCATTTTATTGCATAGGCCGTAATTTCGGCAAAGAATAAGCTTAATTACACTTGATTATCTATAGAGCCATTCATTGGATCAACTTAGAGCAATCAATCCTCGCTACCAATTATAAATCAAGGACAAATTGTATTTAAAGCCGTAGTTTCACAGCGAGCTTTCTACTGAAAGCTAATTTCCTTCTGTTCCGATAAACCGCCATAAACGTCCACGTAAAATACTTACGAGTAAGTGTCGCGATGTAATCGAATGGCCATTTCGAATCGGATTTGATTCCTTGCATTGGAAAGTAGGAATAAGCGAACGGAGAGCGGCGTGGGCGCATTGTCAGAAAGACGAAGATCTAAGCACCTCCTAAGGCCGTGGCCATTTGCGAAGTGTCCGAACGGCGAATCAATAACCGGCTTTTGCGGTAATTGACGTTCCTAGAACGAGTCTGTACTCAACATAGTAATTCTAGAAAGCAGAATTGTTAACAATGCCGGCAGGTAGGTAATCAAAGTGGACTTTTATGACCCGACTAACTTGCGAATTTTACCTCGACCTTGTGTTTCTCATCCCTTCGACTAACAGTTAGTAAACGTAAGTACAGGTTTACACAAATTAGAAGGCGCGTGGATTAAGCAAAAATAGACTCTGCGTCAAGGGCTTAAGTGCTTCACCGCGCGCCTTCTAAGTTGTGTCGTGCTATAAACGTAGTTATATAATAGTTATAGTTCGTAAGATACAAATTGTGCATGCGGTGTTTGCCTATAATTAGTTTTAATTAGCCTTAAGTAGGTGCAATGTAACAACTGTTGGCAGACCTAAATAGATAACAGATTTTAAAAGTCTATACATTATGTCTTTATGCATACATAGTTATTGAGTATACAACTAGCCATTGTATGTGGAAAAAGGAGACTATTCACCCGCTCCGCAGTCGAAGGGCTATGATATTTACCTAATTTCGAGATTTATAACGATTATTGTGACTAATTTCAGGATAGGAAAAGAAATATTTGTGACATCATATTACTCCAGACCCGTAAGTATGGTTAAGGGAGTGGTGGCTGAAACCAGTTGTGTCCTAGGTCCACTTCGCCCACTGCTAGTAGGCGGTGTCATTGCCTTCAAGCATTCTTGTACGCAGTGATGCGAGATCCCTCATTTTGATGAAGAGGGTAACCAACGTCACGCTGCAATATGTGTTGAAGTTTATAGAAATACTAGCTGACCCCGCGGACTTCGTACCGCCTTAGAATTTTTTTTGGGTATGAAAAATAGCTTACGTCCTATTCTCAGACCTACTGAACAAACACACCAAATTTCATAAGAATCGGTCGAGCCGTTTCGGAGGAGTTTGGTTACAAACACAAACACTGTGACACGAGAATTTTATATATTAGATATTTAAAAGAGTTTTGTTATTACAATGAATCATCGAAGAATTTATAGAATTTACGTACTTACATACTAAATGCAAACAAGAGATTGCTTATGAAAAGATCGAGTGAAGTTTGCGATGATACCTACTAATAATGTGTTATTGAAAGAACAATTTTTTCCACGATATGATACCCAGGTCCATGGAATCATGGAAGTGTTATGAAACAGAGCATCGTGTTTGGTAAATGATCCGCCTACTTGGAATTATTTCTATAAACTACAACTGTTTACTTATACAAAAGCGCACGCGCAGAGCCCGCACATAAACAATCCTTGAGATAACCGGGAGTAAAATAGAAACAACATAACAAACTTGAAATTACATTGTACTTTTTACATGTAAAATAATCCAGACACGCGTTTATCATACAACAACCAAATTCAAGTAGGTAAATTATACTCAAAAGTTAGCCAATATTTAATGATCGAGAATTCACGACACGAAGAAGAAGACGCTCGATTATGTAGGCAGGACTTTATAGTGACCTGCCTCTTTATCTTTAATTTACATTCAATTCATTATTTTTATCCCAAGAACCAGACATCTTTCTCAAACCCCTCATCACACCCTGACGGGTAACAGCTAGTAAATAATTAACAGGCACATTACTACAACCTCGAGAGTGATGCTACGCTATCAATTACTGCATATTTCGCGTTACAGAAACTTGAGGTTTTTGTCAAGGGTCGGTTGCTCCCGCGCAGCTACGTTAGTACGTTACTGAATCTTGATCAATACGGAAGACGCCATGCGGCCTTATATAGCCGAGACAGGGTCTGCATGCCGGGTATTCTAGATGGATAAAAGTAGTGCTTACTAACAAGCAAATACTAGGTACATTGTGGACAAAACAGTCCATTTAAAGTAGAGATTTGACGAAATGAAAAATTGTAAATGATACGAAAGGAGGTCCTAAGTAAATCAGACATCCAACTCCCACCATTTACTCATAACAAATAACTAGCAATACTAGCATACACTTGCGGACTCACAATAATATTTCCTATCGAACAACGACGTAGGTACAAAAACTATTTACATGATTAAGCGGTTCTACCCTTAATTGAAAAGTAGCTTAGCGATTATCATTTTAACCATCGCTAATAATTTTTACCCATATTTTTATGATTTACCGAGAACGAAAACAACACGGTGCCTTAGAAACAATTTTACCTTTTTTCAACCATGTCCCTAATATCAAAACTTTTCTTAAAGTTGGTATAAAGCTCATCTTTACCCCACCATGTAATGTATTTTCATGCAGATGCAGCAAAGTTGTGCATTTCACTTGTCATTGTTGGTTTCTGGGTGCATTGAACTGTCAAAAGTCGTGGTCACAGCACTGTCAAACGCCTCATTGTCCGCTAGCATGGGAGTATGCTCATTGATTGCTCAATCCAATCCTGCTGTTTATAGTATTTAACTGCGGTATCATGAAACTGAGTGTAATTTTCATTTAAAAAAAAAACTTTTTCATCAAATCATAGGTAAGGTACCTAATGTGGTTATTTCTATGAAAGCATTTAATAATGAAAAAGAAAATACATCCCTAACTGGTTTCATAAAATCTACATTTCATAGCAAATACTTATTAGTTATTATTTGTTATTAGTTAGACTAGTCGTAGAGAGGTAACTGCATAGACATATATAATACTTCGTATGGACCGGGTCTACGCACATGACATATAACCCCACTTTGTTGGTGCCCAAAATTGCCCAATCCAAGTTTGGTCACCAATCGTGACACAGTGCTCAGCGAGACACCGGCGAGTGCGGATGTCAAACAACATATACGCCACCCTTAAAAAATGCCGACTTGCGTGATAAAAGGCGGCAGAAATCACGTAGGCAAAGTGAAAAGTGTCATGAAATATCGTTTCATCGGTGATTAACATTACCTTGTGTTTATTCCATCAACCGAAATATTTTTGTAAACAATAAATTTATGACACGAAGTCGCCATATTGACGGCATATTACGGAGTTGCCATAGTTACGGAGACTGCTTGTTAAAGTAACCTTGTAAGGACGTCATTTTTATACATGAAGAATTTCACGTGAGATGTTTAATTTGGACTTCCAAGAAAATATAAATAAATAATAATTATTATTTACATAATAAACAAAAGTTGATTTTTGAATCATGTTTTATTAGAAAAAAGGATATTACACATTCACGTCGCTTGTACTGAATAAAATAAAAAGCCAGCAACACCTCTCTTTACGTCACTACGAGGTTAAAGCGCGCAAAACATTCTCGTAGTTCATGCGGTTGACCACCAGACGGCGCAGTATTTTGTTGTATGAAGAAAATGGCGACTGAATGTTCGAATAGGCCTATCCCTAAGTATAAAAATCATTGGGTAACTGTTATATTGCATTATGCTGTCAGTCAAGTAAAAACATGTTTTTTTTTTCATGGCAAGAGAATGTATAAAATTCCTTCGGATTTACAGTAAGCAGCAGAGAAAAAGAACCATCCTGCGCTTATGACGAGTCAGTACTTGAACGTTGTACGATAGGGAGTCCTTTTTCTCTGTAGCTTACTGTACGTATATCATTATTATCATCATTTTATGTAAGGTTACATAAAAATAAGAAAAAAAGCAACCATCTTTCGTCCCCATTGCACAAATTGTAAACATATTTCCGGATGCGCTGATATCTTATCATAAACATAAACGTCAACATGTTTATGTTCACATTCGTCAAATGTGAGAATGTTCTCAGGCTAATTAGTTATCGCTAAATTAGCGCTCGCTGTGAACAGACAAGGGTGCTAAACTGCCAAGTGCCGATGTCATTAAGTACCTATGGTTGCTCGGATAGACAGATTTGTAGCAATTTCTTAATTTTAGGTTAAAAGTTTTAACCTAAAAATTTAATTGATAAAGTGCTTAAGGTTTTAACTTAAAACCGTTAAAACTTTTCAAAAACGAATCATGTAATGACATTGCATCGTAAACAATAGGTATAGGTACATTATTAAGGATTTATAAGCATATGTTTATATAATATACTCAATATAATATACAATATACTCATTATGTTTCTATTTAAGTTCGTTAAAAATAGTTCAAGTTACTAAAAAACGTATTAACTTTTCTTCGACATAGCATAGAGTGCTTGTCACAGTGAGTGGTGACATTTCGGCTCTACACATCCTCGACACACGTCAGCCCGCATTAGTATGCAGCAACGAAACTACCAAATCATAGTTGCATTCCAATTTCTATGCACTATTAACAAACAATGGCCACTCTTTGTTTTTCTAAGGAGAGATGCGCCCGGTGCATCGGCGGACTCATTAAATATGGTAATATCGTATATTGTCACACACAATGGGCAGGGACGCAATAGCTTCTGGCCCTGTTTAGTAGACACACCTTACTACTGACTATGCCCTATTTACGCACGTGAATAACTTTATTTCGAGTCAGTCACGCATTACGCCGAAGTATGCCACAAGTGACATACGAGTAGAACAGAACAGTTATTCAATTGTTTCGAATTGATTTTCTTTTTTCAATTCCAACAGAAAATATTATTGGTTATTGTTATTACTATTTATTCGATACTAACAACTTCAGCAATATTTAAAGTAGGTGACATGATAACTGTATTTTTCGTCGATGTAGCGAAATAAAAAAATGTCAGACTCCTTAGTTAAATAGGCATTACGCAAAAGATAAATGTCTATGTATTTACATTTCGAAACCGCTAGATTGCATAGAACAACTTGCAGATTAAATAGCCGGCATTATTCACCGGGGAAGACCTAATGACACCATTTTTTTTTGCGCGGCGCAAGCGCGATTTTTGATACAGATTCGCGGCGGGGGTGAAAGTAGGTGTACTTTCACTGTAGTAAGTATAAATGGCAAAAATGCAACGTCGGGCTTATTTCGCTTAATCTTGGCATAAAATTTTGCAATTTGATAATAAGTGGTTATAATTCATTTGAGATTTCCCGTCCTCCGCTTCATTTTGCTTGTATAGTCATTTCGTCAATAACATGAAAGTATTAGTTATTGTTACTGTAAATAAGTACATATGTAGTGCCTTTTTTTATTCGTGTTATACTTATAGTTGATAAATTAATATACGCTAGGTATCTCGAAAATATTCCTCCTTTTTAGGGTTCCGAAGTCCACAAGGAACCCTTATAGTTTCGCCATGTCCGTCCGTCTGTCCGCACTATTGCTCAGAGATGCTTTGTTCTATAAAGCTATAATTTGGCATGAATATACATATTAGTTACGCTGACAAAGTGGTACAATAAATATTTTTTTTTATAGGGTACCTCCCCTACTCGTAAAGTGGGGATATATATTTTTTTCTTGCGTACCCCATCGTGCAGCATATCGTTGAATAGGTCTTAAAAAAAAATTGTGGGTTTGTTAAAACTATTTTTTGATTAAGTGATGCGTTTGTGACATACGCCCCCCCCCCCCCCCCCTGCCAGGTAAATGGTGGTATTTGGATGGCTGAAAAAAATCACGGTTGTGGCATATATAACGTGGTTGGAAGGAAAACTATCACAGCTAAGTAGGCTGTACAAACTTACGAGTAATAGTCGACCAACTTATGAAATGATTAAAATACCTACCAATGATTTTTCTCGAGCGGCAGGGGCGTCGGGCGGGCACGTCATACCACACTACCGTGCTAAGCCAAAAAGGCCTAGGCCTTTTTGGCTGACATAGGCCTTTTTGGCTTAGCACGGCAGCACAGGCTAGCTAGATGCTAATAAGTCTTAGAAAGGTACTGTGGGCATCGTCAACTTCGGAACCCTATACTTTGCGCGTGGGCCGACACGCACTTGGCCGGTTTTTTGTTCATAAACAAATACGTAGTAGATACAACCAAAGCATCTCCAACTGAACAATTTATAAGAATTAATCGTTAAGAAGGAAGTGACGTCCAACCCCATACAACGATGATAAGAGCCGGGAGGTATTTTTTCAAACCGTTTCCTAAGAAGGATGTGACTTTTGGAAATGTAAATAATTCGTCACGCATCTGCGGCGTCATCGATCAAGCTAAGCTAAAATCGTGTATTTGTTGAGGCCGACTATCGAATGCAAATATGTGGAGATAAGTTCGGAGTACTCAGCAATTAGTTTGCATGTTACAGGAGAATTATCATCGGTTCATCGACATTTTAACGTTAGAATTAGCATGTACAAATATTGGGTAGGTAGGTATGTGAAACTATCCAAGCCGGGGATTTGCTTTGAAGATTATTATTTCTAAAAAAAATACAAATCGGTCAAGCAGGTTTTCTAGTTCGAGACTAACAATTGATTTTCATATACAGGACCAAGCAAAACGCGGTCAATAAACTAAAAAAAGCTCCAAATTACCGAAAATGAAATTAATTTCCGACAAGATAATAGCAAAAGCACCTATATTTTAATGAGTTAAATAGGTAAATTAAATAGATAACATAGATGTCTTGCTCTTGGTCGACTCCATATTTCTTTTTTTACGGACGCCGTGACAGTTTTTACATCTATTTAGGTAGTGATGTTATCGCTGTAGCACGAGGTAGGTACCTAGATAGGTAGTCGGTAGTTAACGAAATTTCTTAAAACTATCGTCACTGGCGTACCGACTAATTGGTAAATTAATTAGGTATGTTTTCCATAATTCCCTATTAATTGTTTCTTTGGAATTCTGTTCTACATTCAGATGATCGAAGAAAGTTAATTAATGACGGTGAATAATACTTGTTTACTTATTAAAATTAATATTTTTTATGAGCGACTCTAAAAGGGTACTAACTTCATTTCAAGAATAGTAAGACGGGTTTGTAAAGAACTATGCTACAAAAAATGCTGCTATGAAATATTTCCGGGATAAATAGTAGCCTATATCTTCATCAGTGTTATAAACTACACCCATACTATATTTTGTTAGGTATAATCCGTCCAGTAGTTTTAGAGTTAAATCCGGACATACATACATACATCAGACCATTTTTCTTAAAATCGTTATTTAGTGTTCAGTATCGTTTATCCCCTCTACTTGATGGTTTCTTTTAATTTGAAACTTTTAGACGCGACTTCTTCTAAGATTTATTATTAGTATAAATTAATCTACCTTACAAAAACGGTTTTATATTTGATAGAAACCGGAGGACAACGCAATATCTGTTGTACAAATACCTAGGTACCTAACTTGTTTAAATTTGAAATTCCATAAACTGTTTGAGCAAAGAGGGTCCAGTTGAATTCAGTGCCAACGCCAATGTCTCCATTATCCCAATTCACGTGGAAATTTCAAGAAATTCTCTCTTAGAGCAACATGACAAATTTCGGCTCTCTACGACAAGTAGTTTCGGTTGTGCATTGTCATCAGTCAGTCAGTCAGTCAGAGTTTTATACATACACTAGCTTTTCCCCGCAACTTCGTATGCGCAGAAATATTAAAAAGTAAAATAATAAAAATCCCGATTTTTCCCGTTCCCGTGGGAATTTTGCAAAATCCTTTCTTAGCGGATGCCTACGTCATAACATCTACCTGCATGCCAAATATCAGCCCGATCCGTCGAGTGGTTTGGGCTGTGCGTTGATAGATCACTATGTCAGTCAGTCAGTCACCTTTGAGTTTTATATATTTAGATATATTGATGATGAGTCTCCGAATTACATATCGATTTCGCTCTCATGGCGCTGTATAGCTATGAACACTTCGGTACTGCAAATTGTATAAAATCTGACAAGCATTTAGCCATTTACCTACCAGGAAATTGCGGACACTTCACCGGTGGCCGCCTAATCGAAACCTCCGTTAATCGCTTCTATTAAGTTAATGGCACCGCCAGCTGCGCAGGAGTATGCAGTGTGGTAAACCTACTTTTTTCAACTGAATCACTATGCATCCATGATTCAAGTTTGTGACAATAAGGTGACATACCTACCTATATGAACAGTTTCTTGGTCTGTCAGCAATGCTGACCATAGGATAGGAATTTTATAAAATGTTTTTTAAAATTGATGTTTGATAGAGATGTTTGTTTTATATGTCAGTTGTATTTTGGTTGTATTAAAGTCCTCGTGAAGAACTGGAGTTTCCTTGGTTCCCTCGGGGACAGTTTATATTAAAATTATAAAAGAGAACATTTGGCATAGTTTATTGCTTTCAAACTTTGTTGCTCTTTTATGCACTATTTTAGCAACGATTTCGTTTTCATGAAATACTAGCCTAGATAGTCTTCGTCCCACGTAGACTTACAATTTGCGTACCCGATAATACTGTACATATAGACACTCATAGTTAAAGAAGTATTGAAAAATTGGTTTGACCCGTGGAAATATCGGGATAAAAAGTACTATATCCATACCAAATTTCATCCAAATTGGTCCAGTCGTTGAGACGTGAAGGAAGGACCAACAAACAAACAAACTTTCACATTTATAATATTAGTAAGGATGGATATAAAAGCTATACGTGGTATATATTCCCACTTGAAGAGATTTCCGCGGACAAAACTGTCACATGAATATGGCACCTCACCTACTATAGTGCACACATCCTATATTTACAACATAGTTATCGAATAACTCCATATGTAGCTATTGTATTCATAATCACATTTATCAAAAACAACCTCAAGTGTTGATTTCAAAATAGCTCGAGATATCAGATAAACTATTTCTCAGATAACAATTCACTATGGTTTATTCCATCGTACAGTTAATAATAAAACCATAAATAATGCCGAAGCCATTAACCCCAGCAGCAATTAAAAAAACTATTATGTTATAGACGTTCCCTGGTAATAATTTTGGTCAAAGCGATCATTTCGTTAATTGTTTTGTTATTGAATATTAGTATAGTCGTAGTATAATTAGCGATACGGAATCGAAGGCGGCGCCAGGGTAGATACGAAAGTATTACATAGATTAAATATAAGTCATTAGATCCGGGTTAAATCTTACGAATACTATTAAAAAAGTTCATTTGTATGCTTATTACTCAATCACACGAGTAAACAGCAACATAGAAATAAATTATAGATACCAAGTGTGGGATAACACCTCCATCTTTTTTTTGTACCAATGGTACAGGCATACGGGCGCACAGCCCACCTGATGGTAAGGGTCACTGCGGCCCATGGACACCGAAATCCTATGATCCCCCATTAAGAAAACCTAAGATCTCGAATGCGTTGCCTACCCTGAGGCCTAAGATCGAATGCCTCTGTGCCAGAAAGTTCACCGGCTGCCTTAACCCCCTACCGGAACACAACAGTGCGAGCACTGCTATTTGGCGGCAAGTTAGTGGGGAAAGACGGTGGTACCACCCCGGACGGACCTAGCATCAGACTCACCACTATCAAAACATCATCTTCTGAATCGTTACACTCTTGGCAGAGAGGTCGTGGTCATCTCTTGAGGGTTAGTGGCGCGCTTTACTATCCGTCGAAATTATTCACGAACCGCTATTCTGGTGCACTCGTGAAGAGGTCCATCAAGCAAGCAGCCTTCACCACCTGGTCGGTCCATCGCATTGGTGACCTGCCGCGTGGTCTTGTGCCTTCGACTTTCCCCTGAACCACATGGCGTGAACACCGATATAGCAGGGGGTTATTAAAATTTTAATTTAGCTATATAGATAAATTATAGGTATGTCATTTATCAGGTATTTTCGACATTTTTTACCAGACGGCAGCAACATGCTCTTTCACAGTTCCAATAATTAGTGTAATATGTATAAGTTGGTATTTAAATACAAACCTGGCTAGATTAATTTTCAGAAAATGATTAAGGCTTTAAGCAATCTATACGCCCAATTTCATCATAATCGGTTCACTAATTTAGCCGTGAAAAGTGGTGAAAAAGTAGGTATGTGAGTTAAAGTAAGAATTTTAAGTGCGAATTTTAATTTACGATTCTTATAGGTACGCGAGTTGAAAAATTTAAATTTAGTTCTAACGGAAGTTGATTAGGAAACTCGAATTGCCAGTAAGCCTAACTGTATTTTTAATAAAACAATAGGGAACCTACTTTGAACCCTGTAATTTATTTAAGGAAATTAAGATAGGAGTTCTTGAAAAAAAAATGCGATAACTTTTATAAATTAGGGAGCATTGCGTTGGTGAAATTCAGGTGACTCACTGCAGAAAAGAACACCTGACATGAAACCGGATAATATTCATATCATTTAATAATTTTAATAACGCTTCTTATCATCAATTGCCATTGACCCCGATACTCTTTGATGATATCATATCAGTAAGCATGAGGTTAGCATGTCAAGACGGAGTGTAGCCGCATATTTATCGTTAGAACAGTACCTACCAAGTTTACTCAACTATACCTGGCAAGTTCAGAAATACCTACCCGCAAGGTTACGTAAACCTTGAAAATACCTATGTTTGTGACTCCAAAACCGGCTTTCATGGAAGAGCTACATAAGTCTAAATCCACAATTATTCAGCGAATATGTTTTTCTCGAATAAAACCACGAAACGCGACAGTGCGAATTAACCTTCGCCCATTTGAGGCCAAAATGCCGGTTGGTCGTTGGTTGGATCTACATACCTAGTTACTTAACTTTAGTATAAAATAGCTAGTGGATATTATTGAAAAATATGACAATTATGAAATTTTCCAAGTACCTCCTTTAAAATTAAAATGCATCCAAAGATCGATGTAAATATCGAAGTGACTTACCGTGTTGTATTGTGCAACCGATTATAAAAAAGAAATCGAGTCGTTTCTGCGGTCGTTGTCGAACTTTGAGATCGTCCTGCCAAAAATTCACTTTCAGCTCACAGCACTGTCACTTTTTGGGACTGAGCACGGCTTGTCACGCCACTGCCCGTGTGCGGGCTTCGGCGGCGTGTCGACGGGTCGGCGGGCTGGTACGGACTGGCGTCACTAGCGAGCGATGCTCGTGCATGCGGTTACGTCGAATGCAGCCAAACTCGACAACCTAGACGCAGCCTTGTCGCCTCCGCCATTCAGGAGTAACCACTCAGTATCGTTACACCCTTACCCTCATTAACAAATAAAACTCAAGCATCCACTAGGTATTTGCTGAAGGTACTTAGCATAATAATAACGTGAAAGTCTTCGAAAGACGCGCTCGAAATTTACTTTCTTGAAATATCGCACAGTATTTTCGCAAGGAATCTCTTTAGTGGTACAATGAAACAGCGAAATCGTAAATCATGTCACACGTGCCGGCGAAAACGTTGGAAAAGTTTCAGCACAAGGATTAACTGGAAATTGTTTCCTAAGCAGAACCGAGATGTACCGAGAAGTTTTGCCTACGAAATAGCACTGTGCGTGTAGTTGGAAATCAGAAAGCGCACAGAGATCGTACGATCGGACCACCTCGGCAAACCGTAATAAATTTGCCAACGGTTTACTTTTTTATGAGTGATTCGCAGAGAAGTGGTCTGATTACGTGTTGCGTGATTGTTATCATTGCATTTATAAGCAGGTTGTCATTAAGACCATTATGACTGTGTGGTAACTTGGCATGCCTAAATGTTTTGAGACGTCGTGTTGATGTTGCACATTGGTAAGTAAGTAGTTAAGTAGGTACCCACCAAGTGGTTTTTTACACAATTACTCTGTAGAGTTCATGTCATGTAGTTTGACTTACTGTCTCGCAAGGCCAGGAGTTCAAATTTAAGATCTGAGTATTACGTGCTTAATAGCCCAAACGTGAGTGGTTGTCTAGTCATATACTCGTATAGGTAGGTATGTCAATTTTAGTTTTTATACAGCTTTTATTTATAACCAAAAGACAATAACACGCTTTAGCTGTGAGTTGATTAATTGATCAAATTTTGCGTGATTCCTTGACATGGGGTGTGCACAAAGTCCAACCCACATCGCCCTTGGACGCGCCCTGTCATCGTCAACTACCTATATTTAATGATAATTGCTATCAACCTAATGACCTAATTATTTTTTATGTGGATAAATTCTGTATATTTTCCAATAAATAAATTCTACTGAGGCAGGAGGGTCCACATCAACCTATTTACGTCCCACTGCTGGGCCCATCCTCTCATCACGAGAGCGTTTGAGCTATTATTGGTACCCACGCGAGCAAAATGCGGTTTGGGGCCTTCACAGACATCCTTGAATTACTTCGCAGATGCGTGCAGGTTTCCTCGCGATGTTTTCTTTCGCCGAAAAGCTCAGAGGTACATTCAAATTGAATTTCGCACGTAAATAATTTCAAAGCTGCGAGCCGGATTCGAACCCCCGACTTTCTGCATGAGTGGCGGTAGGTCAAACCCCTAGGCTATCACGGCTTCCCATGGCGGCCTGTGCCCAGCAGTGGGACGCAAATAGGCTGAAGTAGTAGTCAACACAACATTACAACTTTACCTTTATCAATATTAATGACATTTTATAAAAATGATTTTATATTTTTCCACCAGCGTTCAGGTCAAGGTTAACTTAAGAATATCCCTCAATGGAACGTAGGTATGCCTTTGTTTTGGTGCAATAAATTACACGCATATTATGCACATACATAAGTAAACATTTTATTACTCAGGATTAACGAACTTCAAGGTCTTGCCTACTTTATTCAAACTTGACACGAGTAAAACCCTGCAACATCAGTTTTTACCTTTCTTACTATTCAAAACCTCGTAGGTATTATACTTAAGTAACTATTCATTAAAATGAGAACTCTATTTAGTTAACCACTAAGCAAATTTTCGTTTAGGTAATATACGAACTGGTAAGGTCTGCTACGTTTTGCCTAAATGAAACCAGTAGGTACTAGGCTCCGTACTGTCTTGTGTGCAGAAATGTATTTCGCAAGGTGTTTCCAATTTCGTCAGCGTCATGTTTATTTAATTATAAATGAGCATTTTTAAGTACTTTAAACAAGCAGCAGTAAATTGTGATTCTGACGTTATATTATTTAATTATTTTAATTTATCTATGTCAGAGTTACATGTAGATATTCTGGCCATGAATATGTACAGACAGGCCAAAAATCTCTCACAGGAAAATAAAGTAAAAATTATATTTCATCAATTATATTTATTTAAGTACCTATTTTAAAAGCTGAGGGTACGAGAGTAGACCTTCAACAATAGGATGGAGCAGAGTCCTGTTGAAGATCACAGGAATGTGGTGGATGCGGGTGGCACAAGACCGGTCTGAGTGGCGAGCTTTGTGCTATGTCCAGCTGAGTAATTCTTGCAATTTTTAAAAGTTATTTCTAACTTAACCCAAACTAACAGCCAGTTGAAAAACTCTTCATCTTCGACTATCCGTTTCCCGCGACTTCGTCCCGCGTAGACCAGTAGTTGTAATTATAGAAGTATTGAAAAACTGGTCTGACCCGTGGAAAACTCGTTTCCGTGGAAATATTGGGATATAAAGTATCCTATGTTATTCCCGGGGTCTCAAACTATCTCCGTACTTACCAAATTTCATTCAAATCGGTCCAGTCGTTGCGACGTGAAGGAAGGACAAACAAACATACTTTCACATTTATAATATAAGTATAAGTAATAAGTATATAATAAGTATGGATGTCACTCTGTTACAAAATCGAAATCAACCCGATTTCCCGTTACTAATCAAGAAAACGTATCTTAATAACCTTAACAGTAACGAGTGTGCTTTTAGAAACCCATTAACTGGCTTATCAAAACAGCTGAAAAGTGGTAAAAACACTTATTACGACACACTAACGAGTGGGCGTAAAGGATAATGATCATTCACTAAGTATATCAATAATGCTCTTAAAAAACACGTGAGAAAGGTACTTTCTCTTGAAAAGCAAACATGAGTAACGAAACAGATGTATTTTAATGTAATATGTACAATTAATAATAATTATTATTATTATTATAGCCTATGAAGTGTGCCACTGCTGGGCAAAGGCCTCCCCTCTTTTTCGCCACTCTCCTCTATTTTGTGCAAGCTCCCGCCAATCTGGGTCAAATGCGTCCAAGTTGTCCCGCCATCTCCTTTTGGGTCTGCCTCTTCTCCGGCAGCCATCTCGTGGAACTCACTCTGTGGCTTTTTTGGGCCCACCGTTCCGGATGCATCCGCCAGACGTGGCCAGCCCAGTCCCATTTGAGCTTGGCAGTTTTAACACCCACATCAGCAATTCCCGTTTTGGAGCGCAGCTCGGTGTTTCTGATGCGATCAGTTCTACGAACACCGAGAATGCTGCGCTCCGTTGCTCGTTGGCAAACCTTGAGTCGTGACTTTTGAACTTCAGTTAATGACCAAGTTTGGGCGCTATAGGTTAGAATGGGCAGAATACAAGTGTCGACGAGTTTACGCTTTAGACACAGAGGAAGTTTGCCCTTCATTAGCGTTTTCATGGACCAGAAGCTCTTCCAGGCGTTTTCGATCCGGCGATCGATTTCCTTGAACTGCCTGTTTTCGAAGGATACTATCTGGCCCAAGTAGATGTATTCGTCGACCTATTGTAGTTCTTGCCCATCCACCACTACCCTTCGTTTCGTGACATTGGTCAATGTCACAATTAATTAATAGGCTTGAAAATCTAAACTAGTAAATAGATACCTAAGTCCAGACCAGAGTGCATTTAAATAAGTATGGACAAGTTTTATATATCTAATACAGCACAATTGGGGGAATTACAATACTTATGTAAAACATTGTTAATTAATCGAAACAGGAAAATATCAGCACCTGAAATATTTCTTCCATTCGAATAATATTAAAGGTGATGTAAATTTCGTATGAACTTGACTGCAGAAAGCGATTGCCTAACCATAACCACAGTCGACAGGGAATCCTAAATCATTCGTTTTCCTTGAGCTATTTATAAGATCCACTGCGGGGAACGTTTTCCCGGCAAAGGCTCTTCTTTAACCTTCCAACTTCCGTTTTCATTTCGATACCAATTGACTTTAGTCAAAAAATAAAAAAAAATAGTCCTAATAGTCTGACTCAAAAGCCGTGGTGGCCTAGTGGTTCGACCTACCGCCTCTCATGCAGAGGGTCGCGGGTTCGACCCCGGCTCGCACCTCTAAGTTTACTTATGTGCGAAATTCAATTTGAATTTACCACTGATCTTTTCGGTGAAGGAAAACATCGTGAGGAAACCTGCACGCATTTGCGAAGTAATTCAAAGATGGGTGTGAAGTCCCCAATCCGCACTGGGCCCGCGTGGGGACTATAGCCCAAACCCTCTAATAATGAGAGGAGGCTTTTACCCAGCAGTGGGACGCAAATAAGCTGTAGTAGTAGCCTGACTCCCGAAACTTTCGCCTCTTAAATTTTCCACCCTACTTAGTCTAGCGGTAAATCCGCTACTGCTGTCTACTCACCGTGATATGTCACCTTTGCATCACGCCAATTTCATTCGCAATGTACCTAGGTAAGAGTATATTTTTGGCACGCAAAAATCTCTAAGACACTATGAGATCATTTAAGCATACATTCCTTATTTTCGGCCTGCGTGTGGCATTGGACGGTGACATAATGAGTCAACATACTTGTAATTTTATGAGTCATACATTACTGCAACAAAAAAGTCGGACAAAGCAAACTTTTTACACAGGATAACGAATCTGTTTTGGGGATGCATTTTAAACTACTGACTATTGGAAATGATAAAACGATTTCCTGTCTCCTGACTACCAATTTTACTACACAGTTGTCATATTTGTATGGGTATCTCGTATACACGAAGTCATCACATACTTAGTGCTTGTGTAGATTTTAATTTATTAAAAGTACATCCCAATTATTTTTCGAAAGATCATTGGGATTATTGGTCATTGGGACCAGAACGATTTCATACTGGGCAAGCGGATAAAAATAACACCTATGACAAAATAGAAGGCGAAGGAAACTCTTTATTGAACACCGTTAATACAACAGTGTTCTAACTGTTCATATAATTGATATTGAGTACTATACAATAGTTAAACGAGGTGTCGTTGAACGATAAGCGGCAATTGTGGCATTAGCGAGATAATGGACGTGGCGGAGTAAAGTGAAGAAAATTGCTTGCCCCACTTTATTACGCCCCCAGTATAATTAAATTTTGTTTCAAACTTAAAATACTACTAGAAATACTACCTATTTCGACGTGTAATAATGAACGTTCAAATATTTTTTTGAACTTGCCATATTCAATCAAAACTATGTCTAATAATGATTTCTACTAAAACAACTCTTAGATGGCGAGTTTGAAGAACTTCAAATAAAACAACGTTTGACTTCAAAGTACCGCGGGAAACGAGAGCTCCATCTCCAACACAAAGCACAGAAGCCGAAAGTGCATCGAGGGGGATACTTGCCACTAGTCTGAGTGTCCAGGGAAATGTGGTAAAAACTGAACGGTATGCCTTTGGAGATAAGGCTGATACTTGGTAGTAGAGACAGGCTGTAGATACCTGTGCCTCTAAGGTCATTGAAAGATGTATTTTCTATTAGCGAGCGGCGCGACTAATAAACTGAACAAACGCACAGAGTGTGCTCGTGCATTGCGTCATACTTCACATAATCTACTTATTGTGTGAAATAGGATAGCGCCAAACGAGTGCCACACGAGCGCGGTGCAAGGAAACTCATAATCACCATTTAGTACACTAAAACAGTCACTTATACACTAAAACAGTTATCAGACAAATTACTTTTAATATAATTTGGTAAAATAGTCTGGAAGCTGAGCAGAAAGAAGAGGAAGGAAGTGAAAAAGCTCGTAGTGACTCCTCGCCTTATGCGGAATGATGAATTTATAATCCGCCTGCCAGGCGTACTGACGAATTTATCAAATTCGTAGAAATTGGTAGAAAGCAGAACTCTATGAATCGCGTGCTGTATAAAGGTTCTGCTTCTGCGTAGACTTACTATGATTAAGGATTTAATAATGAATCAGACTATTAATAACAAATGTAAATAGCATGGTAAAAATAAATAGTTGTTCACACATCCCCATATGGCTCCCCCTCAAAATCTTCCTACCCTTAACTAATTCAACTAATTGCATTAGCATCGAAGTGTAAACCATAAATGTATGTCAAAGTCGTAATTCCCCTTCTATTGTATCAATTTGATTCCCTCCCTCCCTAGTGAGTAAATTTCAAATTATTGGATGACTCTGCGCTCGGCAGTAAATCTTCATTATCCACGTGCATTAGACCGTGTAAACTGTCTATTAGCTAATTAATTGTAACGCACACTTTAATAAACTATAAATGCAAAATACAAAACCCTCAAAACTGCTAGTGATAAAATCAGCCAGTTATTTAATGTTGTTAGGTACTATTAAAAATACATATAGTCAAGAAAATAATTATATCTTTATTTTCCTAGTAATTATTATGTTGTTGACTATCTCGTTTTTCATTTTATCGTAATTGTGTTCTTCTTTAATGGCTCAATAACTTTTGATTATCCTTTGCAGTGATGCCAGAAAGAATAAACATAAACGTACATCCTACTACTATTACAATAGCCTATTTGCTGGGCCCACTGCTGGGCACAGGCCTCCTCTCATCACAAGAGGGTTTGGGCTATAGTCCCCACGCGGACCCAGTGCGGATTGGGGACTTCACACACATTTACTTTGCAGATGTGTGCAGGTTTCCTCACAATGTTTTCCTTCTTCGAAAAGCTCAGTGGTAAATTCAAATTTAATTTCGCACATAAATCATTTAAGAGGTGCGAGCCGTATTTGAACCCGCGACCCTCTGCATGAGAGGCGGTAGGTCAAACCACTAGGGCACCACCATATAAACGTACATAAATGATGCGATTAGCTAAGATATGTATTGGAGGCACATTTTTTTCATTGACGTTCCGAAGAGATCTTGAAGAGAATTTCCTTAGGCCCGGTTCCTATATCCACGAAACGCCTCGTTTTGCCTACGGACGGTTGATTTTTGACATTTGTTCCATAGAGAATCTGTCAAATTTTAACCGTCCGTAGGCAAAACGAGGCGTTTCGTGGATATAGGAACCGGGCCCTATTGATACAGTATCAGCTACATGGGAGATAATTCCAGTAGTATCGTGAAAGCGACAGTCCCGATTCGCCAGCCGCCAATTAACTCATTAAACCGTCCAGTGGGGTCGGAGAAAGTAAACACTTAATTGATACTGCACCTAACGCTTTACTGTTATTGTTGCCGCTGTGTTTATTTTTATGGTCAAAAATAATCACTAGATAAAATTATTTTGATTGCAATCTTGATTTCTCGTACTTTTTTTTCTTAGGCATTTCATTGTCAGATATTGTGATATTGAATTTCAATGACAATATGTAAATATGTATGATAAATTTCTCTGTTGTTGGAGATACTATAGACTTCGTTTTATTATATGTTACTTAACTGAAAGATCTATAACTCCCAATATTCTTTGTTGTTACTTGGGACTTTAATGAAGATGCCCTTAATAAAAAAAAAAAATTAAAAAAAAACAAATAATACTAACGGTTTCCCCACATCTATCGAATCGGAATCTTTTACGCTCTTATTGCGTGGTAGCGCATTGGTAGCTGTGGGGAGACCCTTAGGCGATAACGTCCAATGTGGAGGGGTTCACATTGAAAGGTTGAACTAAAATATATAACTAGCCTACTTAATCGAGTAAACGTCACACTGTTCTTGTTAACTCTTCAGGAGGTATCGAAACCGGCATTACGCACGACGTAATCACGCATTCACGGCGCGCCTCAAAAGGGAAACCGTCTAGGATACGACCAACGTAAATCAGCGGATGTCGGCGACAACAAACTGCAGTCGTAAACTTGCCGTGGGCGCAGGACGTCGAGAGCTGAGCCATCATAACCTAACTGTGCTCGCTACTATTGAGAATGAACAGATATCGCCCACGATATCGATATCAAGGAATTAGCACAAGGCAAGCAAATTTGGTGCTTGTTGGCAGTTTGATAGCCTCCATTGAGGGACTTGGATTAAAATCTTACATGAAACTTACCTAATTTAAAACTTTCCACTTGAAGAAAATCATCATCCCTGTGGAGGAAACCACAATGAGAAAACTACATTCAAAAAAATTCAAAATTCAATCATTTATTCAGCAAATTGGCCACATAGGGGCACTTTTACACGTCGGAAAAGAATTTACTACGCACAGGATTCTCGCCGGAACTTGTCTACGTTCCCGCAGGGCACTATAGACTGCAGTGGTTGATTGAAATCTCGAAAATACTTAATTTGGCACATACATAACACTAATGGCTCAATAACCTATTTATTTAGTTGTTTGCCAAAACGCTCAAAAAAATCAAGATTATCACGGGTACTTTATGAAAATTTACTCTTAAACGATCATCAGACTTAAGCCATGCATCTCCACGAGACAGAAGTGGGATAACATTAATATGGAGAATAAACGAATTTGAATTGTATCGAATTCAAAGACGTAAATAATATAGACCCGGTCTATCGTACACGTAATATGTGCCCACTTCCACGGTGTCCAATCCAAAGTTCTGTCACCGAGCGCGCGTGACAATAAGCGTTTTTAAAAAAACTTTTTTCGAAACTGTTTCTCAGTATCTAAAAACTCGTCTCGTTGTTGAAAAAACCGGCCAAGTGCGTGTCGGGCCACGCGCAAAGTATAGGGTTCCGAAGTTGCCGATGCCCCAGTACCTTTCTAAGACTTATTAGCATCTAGCTAGCCTGTGGTATGAATGACGTGCCCGCCCGACGCCCCTGCCACTCGAGAAAAATCATCATCATAAGTTGGTCGACTATTACTCGAAAGTTTGTACAGCCTACTTAGCTGTGATAGTTTTCCTTTCAACTACGTTATATATGCCACAACCGTGATTTTTTTAGCCTTCCAAATACCACCATTTAGCTGGCAGGGGGGGGGGGACACGTGACCCTAACAAAAAATAGCACTTTAAAGCTTAATATTTCACAAACGCATCACTTAATCAAAAAATGGTTTTAACAAACCCACAATATTTTTTCAAGACCTATTCAACGATATGCCACTATGGGGTACGCAAGAAAAAAAATTACATCCCCACTTTACGAGTAGGGGAGGTACCCTATAAAAAAAAATATTTCAACATTTTATTGTACCACTTTGTCAGCGTAACTAATATGCATATTCATACCAAATTACAGCTTTCTAGAACTAAGCATCTCCGAGCAATAGTGCGGACAGACGGACGGACGGACATGGCGAAACTATAAGGGTTCCTTGTGGACTTCGGAACCCTAAAAATGTGACCCAGCTTTAGTGTCACGATATAAGTTTAACTTTGGATTGGACACCAATGAAGTGGGGAAACATGACATGTATCTACGTTAGGCCGGGTCCATACGAAGTATTATTTATGTCTATGATCGAATTGAATTGAATAACATGGTCCCTTAATATCATAGGTATAAGTCCCTTATAGCTTAGCTTACATAAATCGTACCGTGGGCGAACCGGCACTGAGTAGGATTCGGCGATAGATACATTATTTACCCCAGGCCTTGATCGTGCTTGAATTGGGTTTAACTGCCTGTTTAGTTTACACCTACGGACTGACGTGGTTGCCAGAAGTTTAAGCTAACTCGGGTCCAGAGATAACGAGCACTTTCTTCGACATTAGTTAGTCAGATGTACTTATACCATTCCAGATAACGTTTTATAGAGTTGAAAAGGTCAATTTCGGTGTAAATTGAATGTATACATACTGCCCAGTTGATAATTTACTGACTGTAATACCTGGAAAGATTACATTATCCTATGCGACTGCAGAAAACAATAGAAAGTGACAAATGTTGTTTGTTCGCGATAAATGAGAGTCTGCCGCATTCTCAGATTGCCATACTTATATTAGATCTGACCTCCTAGATATACTTTAGTAGAATCGAGAGACATATAGATTTTTTTCTTAACTTATGCGCCTGTGTAACATTTGCTAGAAATCATTATGTGAGTAAGTATATTGACAATGACATATTCTTTTAATATGATTTTCAACGAGAAAAGGAACATGTCGGCATTAAGGAAATGTGATGTTTTCTTAAAAGTGCCTCCAAAAAATCAAATTGTCTAAATGGCGTGCGACGTAGCATATTAAATAGCATACCGTTAATCTACCTATATATATTGATGTGTCTAAATAATGTTAAATAGCTCATAATACCCATTCTACCAATTCACAATATGACATTCATACATTCATACGCTGTTCTGAGAAATCGCACCCACGTTGTGCGACAGACCCAGAACAAATGTTAATTGGAACTCGCGGCGATAGATCTCGCCGTTGGACACAAACTTGAACGATTTACACCACCACAGAAAGCTCACCGTGTACTGTACCCTTGTTTAATTTCTACTTTCTAAAAACGTAAACGACGTAAATATGGCTAACGTTTAATTGCATTGCATTAACCCACTATCGAGCCATAAATTTACACATCTGACGACGTCCCTGCGTATTGTGTGTGGCAGCTTTATGGCTATCTGAGGCGATCTTGAGGTCAGCTATTGCAATTTCCTCGATTAAATTGAAAGTTAGTGAACAATATTTCTCTTAATAGCTGGGGTTATTTTTCTGGATGAATTGAGATCACTTACTCTCGATCTAACCTAGTGTTAAATACTTAAACGAAAATAATCATTCACATCGACATCATTATTTCATATGAAAGAAAACCATGCACTGCTCAAACATAAGACCGGGTTCGTTCATCACTAATTAATGATCACATGAAATAACGCTTTTTAACTAACTTAGTGTCTTACATAAGTTACATAAGTTACTTTACTATACAAACACATGAACATACCTTCTTATCTACACCAAACCTCAAAATCATCATTGCATTTTTCACTCGTGTAGAAAGTAATAATGCTATACTATCTTTTATTTTAACGCTTATAGTAGCAGCTGGGCGAAACAATAAAAAATTACATTTTATTAAAGTTCCACGTTACTTGCATTATAATTCCCCAGTGTTGGTTAATGGTAGGATGTTGACTTGTTGTAAAGTTGCCACCACACTGGGTTGTATTACTCAAATATTATGGTTTCTCTCATGGCGCCTATCCTGAGGATCATGCTATCCTGACCGTCTAAAAACTCTTCGAATTCCTTCTCCGCTTTTAGTGAAATATTCCGAGATCGTTTGTAACAAGACCATGCAATACAAGTTGTCATCATGAGGTTGGTTCCTCACAATTTTGACAAGGTTGTCTCGCTTCCTTGTGTGTTAGTGAGATCTTTAGGATGCTACATCTTCCAGGACGAGAGAATATCTCACAAATTCCACACAGATTGCTAGTGGTAGGACCTGGTGCTAGGTCCATCCGGGGTGGTATCACCGTTTTTCCCCGCTAACCTGCCGCCAAATAGCAGTGCTCGCACTGTTGTATTCTAGTTGGGGGTTAAGGCAGCCGGTAAAATTTCTGACACAGAGGCATTCCATCTTAGGCCTCAGGGTAGGCAAGGCATTCGAGATCTTATTTTTTCTTAATTTTTCGCCGCTTAATGGAGGGGGGATCATAGGATTTCGGTCTCCATGGGCCGCAGTGACCACTTACCATCAGGTGGGCTGTGCGAAGAGGGGTTCCAAACCGTACTAAGACAAGACAAGCAGGTAAAGACAAAGAAGAAAGGTCTTTCTTTTCTTTAATTCAATTGTAAGATACCTGGACTTATGTTTCCAAAAATCAGGTGACTAAAGTGACATTGTTAACATACTCGTACCAAGTACTGAAAAAACTACCTTTAGGTCTGTACGTCACTACAACTACTACTACAGCCTATTTGCGTCCCACTGCTGGGCACAGGCCTCCTCTCACCACGTGAGGGTTCGGGCTAGTCCCCACGCGGGCCCGGCGGCGGCGCGGGCACGGGGATGCGGGTGGGATCTGCAGATCAGGTAAATGGCAAAGTAAGTTTATCCAATTAGCCAGTGTAATTCAAGCATAACGAATGCCCGCCACAGACGTCTGATCGTTTACTGACCAGGATAGGACGTCCTGGGAGGTGTTAGACTCATTTTGTCGTCAGATCTTAATGTCATCAAAACAATCCTGGGGAGATCAATCTTCATACAAATACCGAAATTGAGTCAAGTCTCACTCTAGTACTAACTGCATATTAGATACAACTGCGTTCCTTGCTTGACAAGTGTATCTATACTATTCTGTTCGTACCTATGAGAATGTGTATTTATTTTATGAAGGCAGGTGAGGAAACCTGCACGCATCTGCGAAGCAATTCAAATATGTGCGTGAAGTCCTCAATCCGCACTGAGCCCGCGTGGGGACTATAGCTCAAACCCTCTTGTGATGAGAGGAGGCCTGTGCCCAGCAGTGGGACGCAAATAGGCTGAAGTAGTAGTAGTAAGTAAGGTACATACATAAAAAAACTACTGAAGCAACTTTAATCCGTGCTACAAGGTCTGGTCAATTATGTATTATTTTGGAGAATCAACGCTGCCTGATAAAATGTATGAGACCTCAACGAAAGTGCGTAAAATTATAAATAACACAGGCAAAACCTCTCATTCTCAGTGAGATCATCTGCATAAGATGCCAATTCAATTTACTTTGACATTACTAGAACGACTGAAATCTTATACGTGACCCAGATAAGTGACATCTCACTCTATGGTCTTGTATAGGAAGTTTCAGTGAGTAATAAAATGTATAAAACCTCAATTTTCTAGGTAGTTCTGCTGTCGCTCCATCCGAACAATCTTCATTGCCACGACCTTGCGCCAGGACTCAATTAGAACTGTTCCGCCAGCGCAGGAAGACACGTGTCTTGAGGAGGATGTCGGAATATAACCTCACCTCCGGACTCATCTCCCGCAGTTACGATATGCGTACGGTACTTGATTTTTTAAGCCTTGCCTAGTTTGAACTACCGCCTGTCATGAAGAGAGACGGTGTTTCAAATCTAAACAACTTCTGAGTACCCACGACTTTAGTGAAATCTAATTTAAATACGAATAAACCAGACGCGTGGAATTCGGTTATTGCGTTCAAGCGGGAACTATGCGGTTTTCCGGGATAAAAAGTGGCCTTTGTCCTTCGCCGGAACTCCAACTATAATACCAAAATTCATCTAAATCGGTCCATTGATTTAAGCGTGAAGCGGTAACAGACATACATACATAGTTACTTTACCATTTATAATATTAGTACTTATGGATAATAATATATCGACGGCATTATCGTAGCGCAGGAGTATTTACTGAGGGTCGAACATTGTTTGTGTGAACAGGTAGCCTAAGTATAAATTACGCAATATTAACTGTTGGTAATTATGTACGTACCTACATACTATTGTGCTGTGAATGAGGATAAATAAAATCTCACACCTTCAGTAAATACGTGATTGATTACGCTTCTGCAACGAGAAATAAGCAACAACATATTTGTGGCCCTACACGTAGGTATAATAATTATGTTTATTTGTATATGTAGCGTACATAACAGTGCAAACATGTTAAGAGCGTTTATCCCGAAAGTTGGCAACGTCGCATATTGCTGTCAAATGTTTCGCTGTTTTTATTAATTTCTCAATATTACTGAATTAAAAAAGAAGTTATCATTCTATGGTTGAATGATGCGTCACGTTTTATATTTGTTAGTTAGGCATTCAAATGATAAGATTACATTAAAATGCATGGAAAATGCGATGGAAAGTTTCCAAAAGATAGTACTTCCATAATCCTAAAAATTTCATGTTCTTAGGATGATTGATGCAATCCATACTTAATGTTTTATTCAACCATAGAGCGACAATTCATATTTTCATTCAGTAATATTCATAAATTAATGAAAACAACGAAATATTTGACAGCTATTTGCGACGTTGCCAGCTTTGGGAGTAAACCCTCTTAAGTAATAAAGTAGGTAACTTGAAAAAACTTATATGGAACTCGAAAGTTCTGATGGCAGTCAACAATTAAATATAAATACATACGACACTTTAAATGTACATGTTAACACGTTTCTGCATAATTATTTCAAGTAATTACTATATTTTTGGGATTTAATGTGTTGATATTTTTATCACTCTTTATCAGACCTCGACTCCTAAGAGTCTTTTTATTCGACCTGATTCCTTAATCGCATCCTGCCATTTAAGTAACAGGTTTAAATTAGCAAGTACAGTACAGATGACCTAGTGCCCGCAGAAAAATTTTACCAGTAGGTCGACGGACTAGCTAACTAGTTATATTGCCCTCGTGAAAACTGTATTTGACCGTAATTGATAATTGGCAGGCGGCTCGAGTCTATTTTATCTTTGGAGGAGGCTATCTAGTAGGTAGGTCTTCGGGTTAAACGATGTGGGCAAACGGATTCATATTAATACTGTTTTAAAACTACTCCACTACCACCACAACAGCCTATTTACGTTCAACTGCTGGGCACAGGCCTATCATCACGAGAGGGTTTGGGATATAGTCCCAAACCACTAGGCAACCAGGGCATCTATTATTGTTAAATAAATGGACACGATCCAGGTATGGTATGCCAATGGAACTGGTAGTCACAAGACTATACATTTTCAAGGTAACATTCAGTATCTTTAAACTCAAGAGGAGAGTTTTTATTACAATAAGAACAAATTTTTTGATTGGCTTGTGGGAAAACATGACTTAGCGTGGAATTTCAACTCAATTTCGACCATTTTTTTCAGAATCGCAATGTTTTTTTTACAGCAAACTAGCCGTCGCCCTCGTCTTCGTCCTACGTAGACTTGTACATAGAATTTGCGTACCCGATGAAACTATACATAATTATAGATAGTTATAGCTATAGAAGTTTTGAAAACTGATTTGACCCGCGGAAAACTCGTTCCCGTGGAAATATCGGGATAATAAGTATCCTATGTTATTCCTAAGGTCTCCAAATAGATTAGGATATTTTAAGTAATTATGTGTAACTTTCTATATCGGTAAACCACAGATTGGGAATTCTCGGTTTCAGTCCTGGAAATACATAAGTTTTAAAATCCCCTATTTACCTCAATGAATGACTAATTTGCTAATTTACCTACTTTGGAAGCTTTTGAATACACATTCATAACATTTCTAAGTGTTTTTTCCAATATCACGACAAACACAGAATGATATACAACACGTGACAAACATGCGTATACGAGTATGTATGACATACATTCTTACATTCATATCGTTGCGCTGCTAAAGAGCGAAGTTGTATGTAATAACTATCTTCTTACGCCCTTCTGGTTTGCACGGTAGTGTAAGGGCTGGCCGGGAAAACAACATCAGTTTTATGTGTTCGCACCGAGCAAGGCCGTTCCTTCGAACAAGAAGTTACCTTGTACCTGTGATATGAAGGGAAAAATACTTTCATCATATCCACATAATATACGCACTTTGATTGGTATGCGTGTCACTCCTAAACAATTATTTGTGCCCCTTGGTCTTGATCCGTAGTAATGACTATGCAGATCTCAAGCAAGATTTATACTCCAAGTTGACATTTTGTACTACTGAGTTGGTACCAAATGTGAACCCAGGACGGAGGTCATGCTCAAGATCGGCTACCAGGTCTATTGCTACGGATGATAATACGCTTGCCGTATCAGACTGTAAATTCCAAACTGGAATTGTCTGGCTGGGGGGGTGCCTATGTTCATGTTCATGTATTGCAAAATGTAATATTTATCTATAGGCAATCTTTTTTGCCCCTCCAGATGGCGCACATTTTTGTTATACACTACAGCGTATTTGCGCCCCAACTGCTGGATATAGCCTCTTCCCATCATAAGAAGGTTTGGGCTATAGTCCTCAAATAGGCCCAGTACGAATTGGGGGCTACACACACACACTTTGAATTAGGTACCTACTTTGCAGATGCTTGCATGTTTCCTCACGAGTTTTCCTTTACCGAATAGCTCAGTGCGATAAATGCAAATTCAAATTGTGTTATACAGGAACAACTATATTTTGGTAAACCAATGAGGATAATTTTAAATTCTATATGGTTATCTAAATCCCAAAGAGGAGGAGAAAAATCCGAACAACAAATTAGTTAGGTACTGTAAAAACCACACTTCCCTTTACAATATAGGTAGGTAGGATCATGATATTCATGAACAAATCAAAATAGTTACCTGTAAGTATTTATAAAGATAACTAAAACCGTAAATGCAGACCGACCTACATACGGTTTAAAATACAACACAAAACAAGACGAACAAAACAAAATCTCATCAAACATTATAATAAGAGAGGAACCGAAAATGGAACAAAGTTGGTATAACACTATAATCTAACTGAATGCAATAACTTACAGCGTTCGGCACGATTCGGTACAATCACTTTGTTATTGCTACGAAGAAAAAAAAACATGATTCGTCTGAGAAAGTCGGCCTGCCTGCCGTTGACTTCGCGACGGCTAGACCACCGCTAGACGGTGCGGCAGGGACGAGAAACAACCAACCACCATATTATCTAAATGACACGCGTCCATTACTCCTTTAAACTATAATGTCTAAGACACTGAGAGTTACAAACGCGTCAATGGATTGCGCAACAGCAATCTTACCGCACAGGCAGGTAGGCGTCGTTTTGTTTCCCACAAAAAGTTAACTAAATTACAACGATACGGTTATTACTTATATAATCGACAACTATGAATTAAGTTTGTCGGTTGAGCGATAGAAAATTATACCTACCTAGTGCATATTAATGTCTAATCATTCTAACGGCATGCAGAAATAGTCTCGTAAAAATTCAGACTTAAAAATATCGTTTTTAATATTTTTTCCTTCCATTACCTCATTTTGATATTACACTATTTCATACCTAACAAGCTTCTAACCGCGACTTGGCGTGGAATTCGGTTCAGCATTCTCAAGGGAACCGTTTTTCCGGTATTAAAAAGTAGCCTGTGGTGTCCTTCGTCGGAACTCGTACTATCATCTCCATACCAAATTTCATCTAAATCGATCCAGCAGTTTAAACGGAAGGCGGTAACAGACAGACAGCCTTCATTACAACATTACAACTACAACCATCTGCCCGCGACTTCGCTTTCGTGGAAATCGGTCATCTCGTTCCCGCGGGAACTATGCGTTACCGGGATAAAATGTTCCTTCCCGGGGCTCCAAATATCTCCATACCAAATCTAATCTTTATATTAAATACATACCTAAGATACCTTGAAATAGTTAAGTGTGTAATTTTATTTGAGTGAAACTTTGATAAAATACGGGTGAAATTTAATGGCATTATCTTTTATCTTTATCTGTTATCTTTATCTGTTATCTTTATCTTTTATCTTTATCTTTTATCTTAAGGGTGACTATTCGATATATCTAATGTGGTAAAGCATTGATCGGTCAGCATTGACGCCCGTTTAAGTCATTTACACTCGAACATACGAAATGGGGTACATTTGGCGACGTCGACTCTGATGAAATGATTGAACGTCCGAATTTACTGGACTTGAGCTTCGATGCGGGCGTGGGGCAATCTGAAGATAACACGGTCTCTTTTAGCAGTGAAAGCGTAGGAACGAAAAGATTTGGGTTCAGATCAGGTTAAAGAATATCATCATATTTGTGTCTAAATGTCAAAAGGAATGTTTTAAAGCCATTAAACATGTGCTACCTATTTAAAAGCAAGAGTGCCGATTTTTCAATCGTCACATAAAATTTATCCGTCGAATAGTGCATGCAAAATTTGAATTTGTTCCAGAATTTTGTGTGATATACGTTTTTTTTTCTTCTGACGATTGAAAAATCAGCCCTTAGAGACATTTTAAATTGTTCTAAAAATGAATCTTGAATACTCATACCAACTGGCAAAAACTAGCAAAAAAAACTGAAGGCATATATTGTGTTCCAGAACATACCTACTTACTAAATGTATAAATCCAAATACTTAGTCCCCGATTGGGCTTCTTTCTAATTAATTTTCAGAAAACCTTCATGGCCACAAATCCACGAGAGGCATATAACGTGTTATTTTATGACAGGGCTTTCTTGCGTTTATGTGTATTTTAAATGTTTCTCGTTGATGTTAGAAATCGCACATTTTCCCGGTGATAAAAGTTATGGCGAGTGCTTGATCATGGTTATAGGTCCGGTAGCATGATCCATTGATTATTGCCGCCGACAAACCCATTCTGAACACTACTACTACTACATCCTATTTGCGTCCAACTGCTAGGCACAGGCCTCCTCTCATCGCGAGAGGGTTTGGGCTATAGCCCAAACCCCGCGGCAAACTTTAGTCCCCACGCGGGCCCAGTGCGGATTGGGGACTTCACACACGTCTTTAAATTACTTCGCAGATGCGTGCAGGTTCCTTCACCGAAAAGATCAGTGGTTAATTTAAATTGAATTTCGCACATAAGTAAACTTAGAGGTGCGAGCCGGAATCGAAACCCTGACCCCTCTGCATGAGATGCGGTAGGTCGAACCACTAGGCCACCACGGCTTCTGAACACTATCACACACATACTGCCATTTATAGAATTTTTATTACATTGAGAATACCAACGTCTGAGATCATGTTCTGTACTCGTATACTCAACCTCTTAGGTGTATATAAAAATGACTAGTTGTTAATTATGATGTCGAGTTATGTTTACATCTCGTCATTTAATAGTAAACAAAATATCATCGAAATCATAAATAAATCCAGAGGAATAAATTCATAAGTCGTGTTAAAGAAAGCGAGCAAAAAACGAAGTAGTTATTAATGGATTATGGCTTAAACTAATCCTATTACGCTCCTTACATTCATTAAATGGATTAGAAATAAACCTACTTCAAACAAACTTTCTCTTTTCAGTCCAATCACCATATCTAAGTAGCTCTGATATCATCAATCACCCGCACCGCCTTCGGTAATATTCGCCATGTGTTGCCGTTTAGAACTAACAATTAATTATAGTATAAACATCGCAGATTGATTGTATAGTCCCACCAGCATAATTAGATACCTTCGACCTCTAGAAGCGCCTACAATTTGTTAGATCGTCCTCCACTAGTTTCCGGGTATTAAAGTCTAGACATAATGGTTGCAAAGTTGCAAATGGTGTTAGAATTCGACAGGCCGGCTGTCCACCATTTAAAATCGATTTGGAGATTACTTTCACGCTTAATTAGCTTCTAGATCTATAGGTAGGTACCGACTTCCATTGATCGTACTTACGTATTCCGCTTCCTAGTTTAGTTTTTCTATTGGGTTTTACTTGGTTGCGTTATTGAACTACCGAACAAATCAGTCTTAGCGTTAAACCGTAGACTATGTAAAAGTCTACGTATTTTCCTGAGTCAATAGTTTTCACTTTTACTTCATACATACCAGTAATGCCTGTCTAACGTAATGTTAATGTGTGGTGGATAATTCAAACAACAACTTTACGATCCATTGAAAATACCACTTAAAGCATAACGATGTCAACAAGACGCGATTCAAATTCCTTCTATTGAATTTTACCTCTCGATTTCTAATTTAAGTTTCAATATGTTACAAGCATCTTCTATTAGACAAAATTGTTCTTCACCTGGCGGTCCCCGCTTTCCCGAACTCACCTCCAATGCCGGTGGTTTAAAGCCTTGATTTCCTTAATCAAACTGCCGTAGAGGGAATATTAAATTAGTTCTGTCTTCAGGTGACAAATGACTCCGTCTCTCCCTTCGCGGGTGGTCTTGATTGCCCGCGACGTGAACATATTTATCACAAATTTCACTTTACGATAGAACCTAAGGAGATGTAGACCATCTTTTCTAGTTCGTGACTACACCGATTTGCGCGGTACTAAAAGCCACAGGTCCCCGGCTTTTATTAACCTTTCTCCATGCTTCCTCGAATAACGTCTCCCTTAAACAGCTGGTTTAATAGAGAGTTGAGTGTTTTCACGATCAGAAATCGCCATGTAGATAGAACCTCATTATGAACGTGCACTAATTAATTATACCGCACATTTACCAGCTGTCTTCTACAAGGACTAGTATCATAATAAGCTACTAATGTGCCTGCACGGTAATGTAGGGTAACTTATAATTAGAACCCATTAGCTGTAATGAAATCACCATTTCAGATGAATTCTCGATCTAATTAGGCCATTGCAATTGGTGAAAAGAGTCGTAAATAACTAGGTGAAAAAGATTTTAGGTAATGGGTTCAGCGTGTATAAAATAACCAGGCAGAGCCACTATATTTATTTAATAGTTTTAGGACAAACACGCAGACGGCCCATCTGATGGAAAGTGTTTTATTACTTATTAAAAGTTCATTAAATATGCTTCCTCATCATCATCATTTCTGCCGAAAGACGTCCACTGCTGGACACAGGCCTCCCCCTCGGCTCTCCACTCAGGCCGGTCCTGTGCTATTTGCTTCCACCGATTTCCCGCGACCTGGCGTCTAATTAAAAGTAAATATCCGATAACCATGGAAAAATAAGTCTAATAACCAATTTACCGCATTAACAATTTTATTGTCAGTTATAGACCACGGATTAACGAGGGAAATAGTGCTGGCGCACCGCCAACATGATCTTGCGCTGGCGCCACACAACATTTACCGTTTACCCTGGCTCTCATAACTCTTATTGTAAGCAAGGAAGGTTCGTTTTATTGACTGAGATTTATTTGGGCAGTGTAGTGTGAAGTGGGTGATGGTTGTAACTCGATGACAGCGATCGGCAACCGTATCGGGTGTCGATATGCTCCGGCGCCCGCCTTCGTCTAGTGACTAGACCCTAGTCTAAGACCTGGGGCCCCATTCGAGTTTGATGATGTTAATGTTTTTTTTATATATATATTGATACATTATCTCCCTGTTTAAAGAAGATCCGATTCGAATATCATTCCAATAGTCCTTCAACTAGGGATTAGAGAGATTAATTTTACCGTATAGCTTTTTAAATTATATAATATCTTGTTAAATAGGGAGACAGTAAATCGTTATGAGAAATCCCATATCTCTATTTTAACTCGAATAAGGCCCCTGGGTGTAAACGGAACTGTCCCGGTTACGCACTTGCATATCTTTAGTCCTACCTTCTTTGGGTCGAAGTAGAAATTGCGTAGAATTGGTTTTAAGACAAGTTTTGTGCGATACGTATTTGTTTATTGGCACCACGCCTACTAATTAAGTATAAGAGAGGCAATTTCCTATCACAGAATTTACGAGAAAGGTAGAGTTTTAATGGCTCAATTTAAAGACTTTTAGTTGAATGACAGTTTATTTTTAAATACTGCTTGCAAAAACACAAGAGCCGGAGTTTTTATTTTCTATGAAAAAACACTTGAGACGAATTCATCGTTTTGGTTAAGTAATTAACTGTTGTGGTCCAATGACGTTATGTAAAATTAACTAATTTACTTGTCTAGTTTTTTTTTATATAAGTAGTGTCTAATCTTTTTTTAACATTATTTGTAGAGCCGTAGTAGGATTAAAAGTTGTATTCGAATTTTGAGAATGAAGAAAATGCGCAACGTGCTAATATCAAACTTACATTTAATTGACTCTTATAATAACCCATTCAACTTTAACATACTTATTTATGTTCACTACTTTCACTGCGATCGTAAAGATATTTATACATACAACTATAATATCCATAAATAGCGTCAAAACTTGTGCCAGCGCAATTTGAAATCTTGATTTTGTTACGGTTTACGGTTTCTTCGATGTCAACTGTTGGTTCAAGTAGGTAAGCTTGGAGGTCGCAAAGATAGACATTAAGGGCCGGTTCCTATATCCACGTAACGCCTCGTTTTGCCTACGGACGGTTAAAATTTGACAGATTCTCTATGGAACAAATGTCAAAAATCAACCGTCCGTAGGCAAAACGAGGCGTTTCGTGGATATAGGAACCGGGCCTTAATCGCAATCATTATGATTATGACCTTGTTACTTTATAACCGTATAATACCTACTACATCGTATGTGTGAAACGACCTAGATAATTTGAAATTATGTCTCTCGCGTACTAAGTAAAGTAAAAAAGTAAAAAAGCTTTATTGCCCAAAAAGAAAAAACAATCATTATTACACAGCAGCAGTTTACAACTACTACTTAAGTAGGTGCCTTGTTGTAACCCCATTTGGAAGTAAATAGATGTGGCAGATGACTTTTGCACAACGTAACCATTTTTTCTCGACATTTATGAAATTAATAATGTATCCAAATGTTATAAGTGCAACTATTTACTTATTATAAATGATTTTTGCTGGATTAGACGAGTATTCTTTGACGTCTTTGACTTACCTATTACGTTACTATTTCTTTTAATTCTGTTTTTCATCAAAGAATAGATGTAGAAGCTGCTCATATACACTTCAAATATAAGTAGGTAGTTTTCGAATGACAACCACAAAAAGTGTTTTTATGATAACATTTGTTTGTTTACCACTTTATTTTTATAGGACGCTTCTATTGATAGCACATGTCTTGGCGTGGGGATGAAAGGGTTCCAAGTGCCAATTTTGAATTATTTATATTGCGACCTTACACAGTTTGTACATAAAAGGTGTCAAACATAATGGACCGTTTTATTTTCGGGTCTGATGTAGGAATGAGTGGACAAAAATGGGGACGAATTGTAAGGCCTTGGGGCGCAAGCGCATGTGCAATTGCAGGACACGTGCGTGACACATTTACAGACCCAATGTGGGTGTGTGTGTGTGCGTGTGCTCCTGATGCATGTGCACGTTTCTATTACGAGATTTATTACGCACTTCAAATGGAGTTTGGCCAATTGTGTTGTACACTTAAGTCGCCTAAACCTGGGGATCGCGACCTTCTTATTTATTAGATTCAATGTAGTAATAATTTCATATTAAGAATAATCAAAAATAAGCATGTTTTATCTGCGTTCTTTAATGTACCTAAGTAGTTGTAGGTAGTTACGGAATCTACGACTTACTCATATTATAATTATTATGTTTATTTTTGAAACTTCTTTACGGGTCCACCCTTGATTGATTGACTTGATTTTAAGACGGAACTTGATAAAAAAAATATTTTTATTTTTAGTCATTTTTTTATGTACATATTTTTCTCCGATCCAGCAAAAAAGTAAGACTTTACATAGTTGATTTCCAAGTTAATTAACATCTCGAAAAGTCCATTAGCGTTTGGCGCCAACTAATTGCACAAAGAGGTACACACACAAGAATTCGTCATTACGATGAGAAGTAAACACCAAAATAGAACCAACGAGTCCAAATTTAAACCAAATGGGGTAACTGCTTCGTAATTGACCGGTTAGCATTCCCGGTCGATCCTTATCTAACTAATAGGGTGTCATGTCACAATACCACCACTTTAACTAAGCTGATGGCTGAACTGGGAAGTAAAATTTATTATGAAAACTGTTTTTAAAAGCGTTGACAGTGGCGCCACGGCTAACCGAAAATGCAAGTTTGTAACACGCGAGCATACGTTTACTTTGTCACGTCAACTTTTAAATGGCGTTACGTTCATGCATTCCAATTGATTAACAGTGTTCCTTCAATCTCGGCATACACTCGCGATCGGCTGACCTGACCTGAGTGGGGGGCTGAGTGACACAGTTTTTTTCCGGGGTATTTCGTAAGGACAGCTCCAAATCCAGTGGGAGGGAGCAGCTGCCATTTCTACCATACAGTAGGTACCCATAAGTAGTCTCTTCGTAAAATGAGTGTGACATACGAACGGCCAGACATGGAGACGGACATGACGAAATTATAAGGGCTAGATTTTTGCCATTTGGCTACGGAACCTTAATAATCGCATGAAAAATTGAAAAGATACGATGCCACAGACAGACACACATATACCCTTGTCAAATATCTTTTTACCCATTACGACGAGGGTTAAGAATAGGGCTGAAGACCATTTTAATTTTTTTGTAAAATTAGTTTGACGTTTCATTCATATTTACAACTCTTTATCCGTAAGTTAAGGAACTTAGATCGTACTTACATAATAAACTAATTTATACCTAAGGTAATTGATAGCTAATCTATCTAGAGGTAGTAGCAAGATCTGGGGAATCAAGAATTGGCAATAAATAAATAAATAAAAATATATATGGCCACTTGAACCAAGCCGGGTTAGTACAGACAAACGTTAAACGACTGTCGTTCTTGAGCATGAATATATTATAAGTAAGGATTCACAGTCAGCCGAAGAAAAATGACCCGTCAAAACGGTTGCCCGAACAACTGGGGCAACCGTTTGGCGCTCAGTAAATTTGACACTTAAGTCTTAGTGTAAGGTTT
The DNA here is from genome assembly GCA_963971205.1 of Aethes cnicana. Taxonomy (NCBI): domain Eukaryota; kingdom Metazoa; phylum Arthropoda; class Insecta; order Lepidoptera; family Tortricidae; genus Aethes; species Aethes cnicana. Next base: position 11,516,437 of record OZ020274.1, on the reverse strand, counting down.
ACTTTTGTATAAAATATTTATCTTGACACATATTATAAAGAGGCGTTATTAGCATATTGGAACGTATTTTCTAACGTCAGTTTGCTCCATATATTTTGACATATTCTGTTCGCCCATATGTTATTATAGGTCAATGTTCTTGAGATATTTGGGGAGATATGGAGGAGAGGTGACAGCACTTTTTACTTTATTGACGTCACGCTCAGATGTGTCAAAAGCAGTGACTTATCTGGAACTATCTTGTACTTTAAACGCGCTAACCTTGTATTTATTTATCCAAGCGATCTAAAAACGGCTCTAACGATTTGGAATATAGGGGTTTACAGGGGCGACAAATCGATCTAGCTAGCTGGTCTCATGTCTGACAAAACTCGCTTTTAGCTATTTTCACCCGAGCACAACTCGGTCGCCCAGGTCCTTGATTATTATGTGGCCTTATGGCCTAAGTAAGCTTCCGTGTAGGTGGTCGCTGCGAGTGAGCACGCCTGTAGCGCGAATCGTATGCCTTACAAAGCCAAACACTTTCCACCTTTCTCCTCGTGCCCAACGGCGTTGCATCACATCAATCAACTTATGAAAAAGCTGTCAAGCCCAGGCAGTATAGCGCTTTCGTTCGTTTCTATACAATCATGGCTAATCATACCGCCGCACCTAGCTTCATAATTAATACAGCATTAAATGTAATGAAGTCCCGCCGACTTGCCTCGATATTTTCACCCATAAGCCAAATCAAATTATACAGATTTTATGTTTGCGCTTCAGTTGATTACCTCCATAACTCGTTACGCTTTTAAACTTATAATATACCTAAACGTGTAATAAATAGTGATCATCATAAATTGTGAATGACCCCCATCAACACCTCTCATTTCTCTCAGTCCTACAAAATCCCGTAAATATCGTAAAATGCACAATTAAGCAATAACCTGTACACTGCTCGTTGGTTTGTTAAAATAAAAAATATGAATATTAGAAACTGCGTTAAAATGGCGAAGGAACGCGTAGAAACAACAAACGAAAGCTGTAAAATTGTGCTTAATGAGTGTTTGTCTCGTAGAGCTTTCGACAGCTGCGTGCTTAACGGCAATACGTAGGAGAAACAAAACTTGACTACTGAGAAATATTTTTACTTGAATAACAAATACAAGTCTTAGGTATTTTGTGAGTGTACGCTTTTTCGTTTATGTTTAATTTTATTGTAAAATAAATATGGCAATAAGTAAATATAACAACAAACATTAACCATTTAACTATTTCTTAATGGATACCCAGTTAATTAAAATGGTCGAAATAAGGAAACAATTTTAAAGTTTAATTTTAATATACTGTCGCATGCTGTGATTTAATTTCGAAAGACTGGAAGACTGCTTTCGAAAGGCTGTAATTATAATTCGAATTTTAAAATCGTTTCGGATTAACTCATACTATCCGTGACTCAGTTGAATAACCTTAATAATAAAAAAATAAAAATAAAATCGTTTATTGCAGGCTAAAAGCATACCATATGTGGTTAGTAACAATAAAAAACCTTAGGAACTAAGTTAGTACACATCAATACACAAAAATTACGATACGAGTGGTCGAACCTGCTCCCTGCCAGGGACAAGTAGAGCTCACCTCGATTCCTGTGACCACCTCGACCCTGGTACTTGGTTGGTTAATACTGGTACTATACATATAACAATAAGATAACGTAAGTATAGTGTATTTAGGTAAGGGAGCGCTATAAGGGGTGATTTCCCTCAACTGAAACGGGTAAAATGGGCCCTACGCGGTCAGACAGTAAGTAAATGTGCGTAAAATCAATTGGTTTTTTAATGCCTAAAAATGTCCAAATAATTTTACACTTGACAGAGCAGCCTCCAGCACCAAACCAAAACACGACCATAAAATGAAAGTGAATACAACAAAAACTACAAATAAACTCGTAATTTCGAAGAAATAAATCTTAATGCAATACTATAAATTGTATCGGGAACGGATTACCGGTAACAGGTTCACGTCAAAAGTTTTTTGTTACTAAATCACCGTTGCCTATAAGTACTCTAATCCGATACAAAAAGACCTGGACTCGGGAATGTTAATGGTATCTGCGTTTATCACTGCCTTAATATGTTTTACTATTGGGAATCAGGGTTGTCTGTCTTCTTTAATTTATAGGTAGGTAACATGATGATTGATCAATTTTATTCAATTCAATAATGCAACCTAAAAGTAGCAAATAAAAGTGTTTATTTATTTTAGGCTTTATTTTTCGTGTAAGGTAAGTGAGAGTACTGATCAATGAAATGTTAAAAAAATCACAGATCTTCACAGTATTTAACTTCACAGTTTATATGAGGATCTTAAATATCAAAGAACAGATGTAAAGGGTACCTATCCATAAAAAATACGTTTCCGTCAAAATTATTCGATTGGTTTTCGGGACATTTAAAATAAATCTTATTGTAAATAAAAACCAACGTAAATAACTTTACAAAAAATATGTAATACTAAGTGTATAAATTCAATGTAGCTAATTTCAGTTTCACAAACAATGTTATTTTAAATATTTGTAATTATAATCTGGCAACCCTACTAAACAAGTCGGTATTAACATTTTAATGTTAGAAATTAGTTGTAATTTATGAATTTATTATGTATCGCCTTAGTAACCGTGACAAATTCGAGTACTGCGCTATATTCCGACTTTCTATTGTGATTTACGATTCCCCAGTACGGAGCTACAAAACGATATACACACTTTTGAACCTTATTACTATAAAATAAGGTTTAAGTGTAGGTATATATCTGTTTATACTCTACTGTAGTAAAGAGCGACGTAATTGAAATATCTTATTTTATGTTCCCTGTCAAAATATATACGGAGAGACAATTATCGACAATTACTTGATATATGATTAATGTGTCGAAACTCCATTACACATTGATTAATTCTTTAGAGTTAAAAGTAAAAGTTTGTTTACTAGAATAAATAAGTAATAATCTACTTAGATACAACTAGTTTTTACTCCCCTGATTGAGTACTTAGCCTTAATTTAATGAAAATACAAAACATCACATTTTTTACATCGATACCTTCAATTATTTAGTTACGGTCCTAGAATCGGTTAAACTGGTATACATGCTGATTATCGCATACCACTACTAAAATATACACAGAAATATCACAAAGGTAAATTATTCCGATCTGGCAGCGCATTTCTAGTAGGTAGGTATAATATGAACTCTTCACTATACGTTTTCTATTAAGAAGATAGCTCCTATCTATCGATACGCTATAGAAGCGTCTATCACTAATCACAATGGCTCTAGAAGGCTAATAGCGCCAATCAACTCGTTAAAGGGATCCAGTGACGAGCCACACGACCACATGTTATGTCTGGTGAGCGAGTAACGATTAGAAGCCATTGAGGCTTCCACAATCGTGTAGAATGCTGTCCAAGTTATAAAAAGTGGCGTTTCTGGCGTCAGGAATCGACAACATTTCAACATTTTAGTAGGGCGTAATTTGAAAACCATTTCGGTGAAATTTGAAAACCAAACCTAGAGGAGTCAATAAAAAAAAGATATTTTTCATTCATAGCTTTTAGAGAAAATTGTTATTTGGTGGTAACTGGTGCGTGACGACATCTCACTAAATTCACTCACTCTCGCTAAAGAGCGGGCGCTCACGCAGAATTATATCTATGCGCAGAAGTAGTACGACGTCATTTTGACTTACGCCCTTTTAGAATGAGGCGCTTTTTAATTTTAATTTCATGAATGAAATTGACGACTTATACTTAAGAAAATACGTGTCCTTTTTTTTCCTACTGTCTAACTAGCTAATAAAATAGCCGTGTTCAAAAAATGAAATGTTGTAAATTTTACGAAGTTTTCGTCGATGGAATCAACCAATTCCCACTTTAACGTTAATTGACTCATAAAGTTCTTGCTAAACTTGAAACTGTTAGGAGCAGTCATCTTAAAAGTCGTATAACTTATACGGGGTCAAGTAAAACGTTGTGACAATACATATTTTACCCACAGAATTATCGTCACAACGCTTTTCTTGACCCTAATTACATATTTAAGTTGTACAGATAATGAACATGGTTAGTCATTAAGCGCTAACTTGAGAACTGGAGATTTTTATTTTCTTCCATCAGAAATACATACTTCTGGTATATCAGTAACATGTTAATATACCTAATACATATAGTATTGACGTACTGAAATTCTAAGTCGTGTTTCGATTTCGATAATAAACTATTGACTTTGTTATAGGTAGTCTAATGTTAACTTTAAATATTAATAAAAAAAAAGTCATTTTTCATTTGCATGTGTAAATCCATACATTTGTATGAATAAAAATGTTTGCCTGTAACTTAGTTAGTTTTTGTAAATCTTTATTTATCACCAATACAAAGTTACATTGGCTGTAACTTGTACCACACGCTACATCGTGGAAGTTTAGTGCAGTGGCCGGCATCGCACTTCAACAAATTAACGGCCGTTGATATAAAATAAATCACGCTACCGGGACTTGGAACGAATTTATACGCCTTTTGATTCGAAGCATCCCTCTAACAGTGTTTTATGGAAACCAAATTATGAGGAGAGATAACAGAAAACTATAAATCAGGACGCTTTGCCTAAATTCCACGCACCACCACTACATTATAGGTAGACACTTTTAAAACGTACATATTGTACATTACAAATTCTTTTCTCTATAATTTTTTCCGTCGAATATTTTGTCTTATACACTTTTACGACCATTATTTTATACGTAGGTATAACCGCTTTTAGTGTTTTTGTAAATCAGTGTATCAATACGACCATACACCACTTAGCAACAACCTGCACCAGACGCCAGGTTGCACGCTAAGCGCTAAGCAGAAATAATGGTGAAAATGTGTAATTTACGCTTTTTGTAACGTTGGCAACGCCAATCGTTTTACATTTACACGATTACGGCATATTACCAACACGCCAGGCAATTTAATAACGCCTAAACCACAAAATATAGGTACACGATTTTTAGTGTAAGGAGGCAACCCTGATTTCGTTTTTCTATGTCAATGGTATAGACAAACGAGCGCACAGCCCATCTGATAGTAAGTGGTCACTTCATCATCATCGTCATCATCATCATCATTTCAGCCAAAAGACGTCCACTGCTGGACATAGGCCTCCCCCAAGGCTCGCCACTCAGACCGGTCCTGTGCTACTTGCTTCCACCGGTTTCCCGCGACCTTCACGAGGTCGTCGCTCCATCTTGTTGGAGGCCTACCGACAGCTCGTCTCCCGGTTCGCGGGCGCCACTCGAGAACTTTCCGGCCCCATCGGCCATCAGTCCTGCGAGCAATGTGCCCCGCCCACTGCCACTTAAGGCTCGCAATTCTTCGGGCTATTCGGTGACCCCAGTTCTACTACGGATATCCTCATTTCTGATTCCATCACGCAGAGAAACCCCGAGCATAGCCCTCTCCATTGCCCTCTGAGTGATTTTGAGCCTTCTTATGAGTGGTCACTTAGTCATTTCTATTTCGTTATTAGAACCCAGGGTCGCAGAAAGAAGACCGGGGGTTTTATATAGAAAAGGGAAAAACTGCACAATTAAGATTAGGTATTACCATCATCACAATATATGTTGCCCAAAATCCTGAATGAGATCCCGAACTCACTAAGAGAGATCTATTTAGAAAACAATAAGAGCAATAGAAGTAAGATTAAGGGACACCTCATAAATGTATCCTAGAAAATAATTATAATAATTTTAGAATTTAAGACTATAACGTTTCCGACTTCGACCTCGCCTTCACACATAAACCCGTAAGGGTTTCAGTGAAGTGATATATTATGTAAATTTTGTGAATTACATCACTTCAGCCGAAAGACGTCCAATGCTGGACATAGGCCTACCCAAGGCGCGCCACTCGAACCGATCTTAGGCCACTTGCATCCACCGCATTCACGCGACCTATACATTATTATTATTATATAGGGGAGTCTCTTAGTTGAGTTTGAGTTCAAGCTATGACCGTGACAGTCATATATAAAAATAGAAATAACACTGAACTAATTGAAATAAATTTAATAGGTACAGGAAAATTCTGTTTCCTTTAATTATGTTTCCCTATAGATTAAGATTCGCTCGGTATTTTTATATTGGGAATACCGTTCATATAGGTACGTGTCCTTATAACTCAACCATCCTCAAATCCTGGCCTAGACCAAGTAGTAATCCCTCCTACGTATTTATTACCTTTGAAATACAATGCTAAGAGAGCTTAATTAAGTAAGTTTCCTCATTTAACACACGCCGTTTCATTAATACTACAACCAAATAACGAATATAAAATCAAACAAGGGTAAATTAAATGTATTAATACATTGTTTAGCATGACATGAGTTCATTATTTCATGACAACGACACAATTGTCAGGCGGCTATACAAATATACCTACATACATCACGGCTATTTGAACGTATTGCATGCGTGTATTGCACTGCATTGCACTTTATGAGGTCATTGACCTCGTTATGGAATTAGTAAAACGTCTAATGTCAGGCCGTGCTTAGGTTACTCTGTTTCGTATATTTGCAATCAAGTAATACGTCATAATTGTACGAGTTTCACCACCAATAAAACAGCCAGTTACGTCCCAACGCTGGACGTAAAAGCCTACTCTCATCGCGAAAGGACTTGGCCAATAAGCACAGAATATTTAATATGTAGTCTACATACTCGTACAGAATGGCAACGGAATCAACCGCCTGAATCTAGCCAACTTGCCCTTACCGTCATTTGTTTTATCCGGAGATGGAGAGTGAATCATTGGCCCGCGTAAGAAAGAAAGAAAGAAAGAAAGAAAGAAAAAATCATTTATTTATAACGACATGCACAATAAAAGAAGACATACTCATACAATGCAAAACATACAGTCGCGTAGTAGTACACACACATTTACAAGTGTACAGACATCCTCGGACGCACACAGACGTACTCGCACGCAAACACTGACACTTCATTCGAATTGTGTTCGAAATCGTGCTTTTATACGCCGTGTCCGCCCTGTGCTATAAATCCACCACCGGCCTTGCGCCTTAGCGCATAGGGAACCTAACACAGCCAAAAGTATTATTTAACTAGCCGATGCTCGCGAACTTCGTCCCGCGTAGACTTAGAATATATAGAAAGGATTTCTTCGCAGATGCATGCAGAATTTGAACCTCCGACCCTCTGCACGAGAGGCGTTCCGCTGGAAAAAAAAACAGTAAACCAAATTGAATTAGCAATGATCGGGGTTTAAAAATAAAAGGACCCGCATGTCAGTCCTTCCTTTACAAGGGGTATTAGTATGATGGTACGGTAGAGTTGCATTCCTCAGAAAGCAAATAGCAATAGGTACAAAGCTACGGCATTCCAGTCTCAATGCATTGCCTAAATTGGAAAGCTCCAATATAGCTCTATAATCAATTAAAAGCAGACGATTGCGTGCAAGCATACAAAAATAGACCGTAAATATGTGAGAGGGAACGTGAAGACAGAATCAGATGTAATTGTAATATAAAGTAAACGTTTTGATTTGTTAAAATTTCTATTATAATAGGTAGTAAAGTCATTCATTAATGAAGAGGCCCGTTGAAGGAGGTTATTTATATTATTATTATTTACGTATCGGTCCTTATTTTAACAACCGATGGTGCGATTTTGATGAAATTTATATTGTTTCCCGAAATTGAATTCAATGTAAGCAAAAAAAAGAATAAACAATATTTTGTATATTTCCTTGGAAACCCCAAACGGTTATGTGAAAATATTGCCGTTCCTATAATATTACATACGTACATACGTATTGAATTGTTAACCTCCTTTTTTTTTGAAACCGATACACATAAACGCCATATGAATATGAACTCAGAAAACCAACGAAATTTTCTTCAAACTTAGCAAAAATGGTTCATCCGTTTCGCATATTGATCTACTTGTACGTACCTAATTTTAATATCTTTTGTCAGCTTATTTAATGCATTCCTTTAACATCAACTAATAGCGATGCTTAGAATCATCATCATTATCATCATTTTAGCCGATAGACGTCCACTGCTGGACCTAGGCTTCCCCCAAGGCGCGCCACTCAGACCGGTCCTGTGCCACTCGCATCCACCGCGTTCCCGCGACCTTTACAAGGTCGTCTCGTCTACCGGTTCGTGGACGTCACTCCAGGACTTTCTGGCCCCATCGGCCATCAGTCCTGCGAGCAATGTGCCCCGCCCACTGCCACTTAAGGCTCGCAATTCTTCGGGCTATGTCGGTGACTCTAGTTCTACTGCGGATATCCTCATTTCTGATTCTATCACACAGAGAAACCCCGATGAGTTTCCACGATTAATTCCGCTGGACAGAATAGGCTATTTAAATAATAACTGTTCTTTTTAACAATAAAATTATCCACCAACCCTGACATAAATATCTTTCCTTTTAAGCGGAGTACCTATTTTTTCCTCATATGTATCGGTTTTTGCGAAATGTATGTAAGTAGCTTTTAAAAGACCACTTCCCGGTAAATGTGACAGGCAAATTAAAAATAGGTGGATATGTTTGAATACTTAGTATGTATTAACGTCTGTCTTGAACGTCTTGGTAATTATATGTATATTTTAGATGCCGTCTAAAATGTCATCATATTTGAAACATGGCATTTATTTAAACGCAAAAAGGTAAAAATCTAATAGTGACTGTGTTTTATGTAATTACGAAATAAGTAAATTAATGGTTAAATTCATCATTTATTTCTCCAAATTTATGAAAACGCCAGAATCACAAAGATGGAATCTGTGTAACAAACTATGTAAATTGACTAAGCACTTCGAAATCGTGTGTAAAATATGTATTTACAGTTTAACATGCAGACAGATCTTGAGAGAATATACATAAGTAAGATATGTGTAACAGTACATCACCAATACATGTACATTTTCTGATATTTTTTTCAGGGAGGAGAAAGTATTTTGTCCAAGCTCGCTCGGTTAAAAATATGATGATGTAACTTAAAGATTACTAACTTTGTCAACTCTTGACGTCCAAATGACAATTGACCACCCTGGAATTTTAAAGGCCACTGACGCACGAAGCAACAATAATGCATACATTAAAAAACCTTATCCTGTATCTCTATCGTAATTGTAATATTTATGCGATCGCAGTCGCAGGCGCAGCTTGCTTTGTAGAACAGTGTTGCCAAGAAAATGCAAAATTTGTAAAAGTTACGATTTCTTGTCATGCCTTAATTTAGTAGGTACACTTTTTCAATTTATAGTCATCAGTCATTAATAATAATAATAAATAATGTTTTTTTTATGAATACAGATAATTTGTTCGGAATTCACTACTTAATTTGTAATCATCTATACATACATATATTTCTAACTCAGGATAATAACAGCAATGAGTTCCCTACTATTCCCTAGTGAAATAAATAATCAAGCAATTACATTTAACGAAAAGCCCATGATCTACGTAGGATGTGGTAAGTACTGAAAGTTATATTTTGTATGTATAAAATTAATATGCACACTAAGTAAATGAAATTACAAAAGAAGTTTATATATTTATAAAAAAACCGGCCAAGTGCGAGTCGGACTCGCGCACCGAGGGTTCCGTACAAACCTGTAAGGTTTACAAAGTTCGTTCTTTACGACAATCGAGTCATAACTATGGTATTTTTATTGCAAAATGAAATTCATAACATTACAATGGGGAAAGATGGAGTAGCATAAATTTAAGACAAAGATCTTAAAAAATATATATTTTGTAATGTAACTAAAAATTTAAGGTTTTCGGAATTTTTCCTTTATGTGTGCTATAAAACGTTGCTTCATGCCAAATTTCAAGATTCTAGGTCGACTGGAAGTACCCTTTAGGTTTTGATTCCCTTGCGAGTACTTGCGAGTTTCAAAATATGCAGCTTAAATTGCTGTTTCTTTTGATTGCGTTGACATAGAAGTTTGATTTTGTTACAGCTTAAAGGTATTATAGACCTGAGTATTTGGTATGAATTTCAATTTAATACCTCTACGCGTTTATGAGGAAATGGGTAGTAAGGTTAAAATTATTAAAAAAAATATATTATGTGATGTAACTAAAAAATTATGGTTTTCGTAATTTTTCCTTTATCTATGCTATAAGACGTTGCTTCGTACCAAATTTCAAGATTCTGAGTTCACGGGAAGCACCCTGTAGGTTTTGATTCCCTTGCAAGTGTCGAAAATTTGCGGCATAAACGGCTGTATCTTTTGATTGCGTTGGCTCAGAAGTTTGATTTTTTCACAGCTTCAAGGGACAGTAGACCTGAGTAATTGATATAAATTTCAGCTTCATACCTCCACGCGTTCCTGAGAAAAAGGGTCTTGACAGACGGACAGACGGACAACAAAGTGATCCTATAAGGGTTCCGTTTTTTCCTTTTGAGGTACGGAACCCTAAAAACCGGCCAAGTGCGTGTCGGGCCACGCGCAAATTATAGGGTTCCGAAGTTGACGATGCCCACAGTACCTTTCTAAGACTTACTAGCATCTAGCTAGCCTGTGGTATGACGTGCCCGCCCGACGCGCCTGCCGCTCGAGAAAAATCATTGGTTTTTTAATCATTTCATAAGTTGGTCGACTATGACTCGTAAGTTTGTACAGCCTACTTAGCTGTGATAGTTTTCCTTTCAACTACGTTATATATGCCATAACCGTGATTTTTTTCAGCCATCCAAATACCACCATTTAGCTGGCAGGGGGGGGGACACGTGACTCTAACAAAAAATAGCACTTTAAAGCTTAATATTTCACAAACGCATCACTTAATCAAAAAATGATTTTAACAAACCCACAATATTTTTTTAAGACCTATTCAACGATATGCCGCACCATGGGGTACGCAAGAAAAAAAATTACATCCCCACTTTACGAGTAGGGGAGGTACCCTATAAAAAAATATATTTCAAAATTTTATTGTACCACTTTGTCAGCGTAACTAATATGTATATTCATGCCAAATTACAGCTTTCTAGAACTAAGCATCTCCGAGCAATAGTGCGGACAGACGGACGGACGGACGGACGGACGGACGGACGGACATGGCGAAACTATAAGGGTTCCTAGTGGACTTTATGACCCTAAAAAGGATCATAGTACTTACATTATTAAGTATCTTAGCGTCTAGAGGCATAAAACTGAATTCACATGTGTTTTTTTATAATTTTTAACACTTAATGTTTATCCAAGATAAGATGTCAAAAATGCACTTAGCGGTTTCAAGTGCATTTTTCGTCATTTTGGATGACCATCTTGGATGACCATTAACTAGACTACAAATTCCTTTGATCTGGTAACACTCTATGAATGAGTCAACATTTAAAGTTCAAAGTGAACAACGAACTTCTATCCGCACAGCGGAAATTACTCACAATAAAATTTAGATAACCTTATCGTGACTTTCCCGAACTCCACTTTTTATTCACAGTTAAGTAGTTTTTGCCGCTATGTTCACATACGAAGATATTTTTTGCAGAAGTAATCGCAATCTTGAACACAGTGAGACGTAGGGCTTATATGAGGGGCGATATTTTTAGTCAACTTCGAAAATCGGAGGTTTGTTCGGGGGGCTTAGCCCAGCTGACCGATGGTTAGTAGGTATAAAGTTAAAGATTGGTCACGAGTACGCTTATTAGATGATTTTGGGGGGCTTGAGTCACACGGCGGACACAACCTACAAAAGCACAATTTCCAGAGGCGTATTTACCCTAGGGCCAAGGGGGCCATGGCCCGGGGCGGCAGGCTCTGAGGGGCGGCGCTAGCCGCCCCTCAAAGCCAGCCTCGGTCGAATTTTCAAAAAATCAAACAAAACTACGAGTATATTCTACATTAAAATATTACTGAACTTTTTAACATTAAAATGTGTTCGCTCGTTCTACACTTGTATCAGTAGCGTATCTCCGTCGCGTAGCACCGACGCGTATCATGATCGTCAGTGTGGACGCAAAAAGATCGCGATCATGCTACGCGCCGTATCTGATCGCTTGCGATCCATGTTGATACGCGTTTATTAAAGTCCCCACACAGTCGCGATCTGGTGACCGTCAAGATAGCGTACACCGTAATGTTATCCAGGATCTGATTATACCAATAAATAGTACCCAAATAGTACCTACGGAATATCTAGGTTAAAAAATAGTACCCTTGAATTGGATCACTGAAACGGCTTTGGTTCTCAGGAATGATTTATAGCTCAAAAAATAGTACCTAAATAGTACCTTACGCCCGTCATTCATTATTTCAAACATACACACAAATAAACACTTGTTGCTGTAACAACTTTGGACGCCAATGTTCACACCACACCACACTGATCGGATCGGTGCCCAGATCGGGTACACGTACACTTGTCAACAGCGTGTCCGTATACCCTTTGATGATCAGGGAAAAACCGACTCGAGGTGGATCGCGACGTTTTCACACCTCCGCCGCGGAAGCAGCAGCGCTGAATCGCTACACTAATGCCGCGGCGGACTGCTTCCACACACGCCGCGGATCGAGTAGCGGACGCGGTGCGTGCTTGTAGCGGCCAGTTGTTGCAATCGAAGCAAAATGTCGTCTCTGTCGGAGTCCGAGGAGGGCAAAAAATATTGTGTTCTTTAGCATTTAAAAACACCCTCGAATTTGGGTGCACGACATAAGTTAAAAGATGAAAAACCTAGGCGAAAACAAATTAATACAAAAAGCTAGTCTCATGAAGATTTTATGCAGTTTTTTGGCAAAAATAATGAAAGTATAATCAATTTGCTTATTTAAAACGTAGTTTTAATACAACCAAAAAATAAATAATCCCAGGGTGTGATTTTTAAAATGGAAATATACCAATATACGTAAAATTTAAGTTATTTTATTGGCTACCCATTTTGATCTTAAATAAGCAAACTGACCTTATTTTAGTCTTATTTTTGTATTTTTTATTTTATAATTTACGTAGACGGGTTTTTGTTTCTTATTTTTTTTGTATTATTGTGGTCTGGATGACTATCTAAATATATAATCGGCCTATTCCTGACCTCTTTAATAAGTTTTCTGTAAATTCAATGCCCATTTTTTACTAAAATTAACTATTCCGCTAAGAAAAAGCTGTCGACAGCCACAGATCGTCCATCGTGGTACTGCGGTACAGTGGCGGACTGGCGGATCCTACGCGGAGATGTGCACGGCGTCTAGAAAGAGCGGCGGCACCGCGGCGGTATTCCGTGCGGGAGAGATAGAACTATAGTCGACTCAACGCGTTAGTGCAGGCCATGAACAGGCATTTCCGCGAATGATTCGTACGTCGTACAACGGACAAACGATTGCGGATGTTCAGCGTTACCGCTATTTCCAATTCGCGGCGGAGGTGTGAAAACAGCCTCAAATCGTAACTGCGTATCATGAAAACAAGTCCATACTTAACGATGTTGATACGCGTATCCGATCGCGAGTGTGTGGGGACTTTAATAAACGCGTATCAACATGCGATCCAGCAAGCGATCAGATACGGCGCGTAGCATGATCGCGATCTTTTTGCGTCCACAGTCACTAACGATCATGATACGCGTCGGTGCTACGCGACGGAGATACGATACGCTGAAATGATACAAGTGTGGACCGAGCTTTACACGCAGTGACCGCCAATTTTGCGGTTTAGGCAAATTAGCGACAATGGCTGAAACAGAAAGCCATAAACTTGCGAAGCATTTACCCAATAGATCTTGCAGATGATCTGCAAGATGAATGCGTTCTTTAAAAAAAATCCTTTTATGTAAGTATATTTTCTAAATAAATTATTTGTACCTATTGTTTTTCACTTTTATTTTAGAAAAAAAAAAAAATTGCCGCCTTGTAAGGGGCGGCAAAACCCAGTGGCCCAGGGCGCATTTTTTTTTAATACGCCTCTGACAATTTCGAACACAATTCGACTGAAGTGTTGCCTGCGAGGACGTCTGTACACTTGTAAATGTGTGTGTACCAACTATGCGGGCCAGTGATCCACTCTCCATCTTCGGATGAAACAAATGACGGTAAGGGTGAAGTGGGCGCGGCTATTCTGTGCTTGAGTCCCCCCCCCCCCCTCTGAATCCACCACTGTCAGATCGTGACCGTTTTCAACAAAAACTTTTCCTTATATGATAGGTATACATTTTGGTTCGTTCAGCGACATTTATATATATATGTCAACGCGTAAACCGTAGGCATCCGAAGGTGTGGCGGTCCTTCGAAATCTACGTCAGTCATCCGAAAAGACACGTCTAGTCGTTTCGCAAGTTTCGATGCGCAGGCGCGTGTGGCTGCATTGTTTATTGAAGTGTAAACACGGCGATCCTTGACCCCGTAGATCAGGACATGACGCAAGTTTACTTTGCTAATATTGTGGATGTTTTTAAACATTTATAATAGGTACGTATGAGTAGAGATGGGCATGTTCCAAAATGTAAATTTCTTTTAAAATTCACTTAAGTTTCCAGAAGTTTTTGTCGCCGCCATTTTGCCTACTATATTACTCCCCTTCCGCCGAAAATGCGAAACGACGCAACCTGCAGTCATTCGTATCCCTATAAATATTCGTAACATGTCGTCTAATTACTGTGTGTAAATATTAATTAAGGTATTTTATTCATTTGGTTAACGCCGAATATATGTATCCAAATCGAATATGCCATAATTTGACAAAACCTCTGCCATGAAGGGGTGAAGACTGTGGGTGAAGAAAACAGCGCGCACCGCACTGCATTGCTGGCCGTTTTCCGCCCTAAAGTATTAAAAAAAACTTGAAATTAAAAAGTTGGTCTTCCATTGGAACCCCTACTGATACGTCACGTTGTGCTATCGTAGAACCGCAGTTTAATTGTTTTGTGTGAAATAATCATTCCCCGGGGTTTTTATAGTGATTTTCTGATTTGACTATTCGTCGTACAGTCAGCAGCAGAAGTAGATAAGCTGTCCAGGTGTTCAAAATGACCTACACACGACCTTATTCTTAAGACGTTAAGGGCGTGTGTAGGTCATTTTGAACACCTGGACAGCTTATCTACTTCTGCTGCTGACTGTACCTACTTTGTGTAAAGTGCAGAACTTGAATAGAATATACCGTTTTCAAGCCGTCGCATCGCCGCGCTTACAGCCGCCCTTTGTTGGAGCCGCCACGGCGTCGGTATTTGAATTTAGAAGACCACGGAGAGAGTGAAATCGCTGTAAATCCAAGAAAGTCCCGTCAATTTGGTACGTTTCGTCCGATTGGCAATTTTATGGCAATGATTATGCACGTCCCCGTCCATATACCCATATCTTCGAGAGTTAGGAATTAATTACTTCTCAATTACATTTTTATATGAGCCAAGAAAGGCAGTACGTTTACGAGTCACTGGCTCAGACAATATATGTATACCAGTTTAGTCGCTAGAGAGTATTCTCTAGTGACTAAACTGACCTATTTACATCAACACACGGCAAAATCGATGAGTGCAATTTATCATTCTCTCAACTATTAGCCACTAATAGTAACAAGTCAAAACACGTTTTCGCACACTTTCATCTTCTTGTTTAGATTCTTTTAAGTGCAAAATTCGCGGCTGGTTGCAATCAATTCTCGAAGAGTGTTAGTAATTGAGACACAGAGTTAATAAATACTAATGAAGCGGTCGGTTATTGCCTACTACGAGCACTAAATACTCATCATAATCATCATCATTTCAGCTGAAAGACGTCCACTGCTGGACATAGGCCTCCCCCAAGGCGCGCCACTCAGGCCAGACATTCATTACTATAATTTATAACAAATCAATTAAGATTTTAATACAAATCATATCTTATCATATGTCACGGAAGTAAAAGTCGATCAATAGATGAACCAAAAATGTGTGATAAAATAGCATTACAAAGGAAATTCTACAATGTTTGGATGATTTCTCTACAGAGATCATCCAAACAATGTTGGCATTATAGAACTCACTTGAATGATCGTTGAAAGTTTGCAAAATTAAGTAAGTACCTAGGTAATATAGATTTGGTCACTACCTACCTGACCTGCTGGTCAGATTATCCCGCAGAATAATTCGAGCTCTTTTGCAGCGTAATTAGGTAGCTTGTTGATAGAACGTTTAGGCGCCCTTCATCATGATCTATTCAGTCGAAAGACGTCCACTGCTGTTCATAGGCAGCTCTCAATGATCGCTTCTTCGGTCTTCCTTCACTAAGCTAACCAGACTCTCCATTTTGAGTAAGTTTGAAACTAACTTGAACATTTTCATGTCCGCGTTTTCATCTGTAAAAGGTGTTCGAGACGTTCCTTTACATCATAGTTACACCAGGTCATTTAAGGACTATAGTTCTTGCAAACCGAACTGTCCCTGGCGTCTAGTTATGTTAGACGTGTACAGGATGTATGTATGTATGACTGTGCGTTGGTCTACATACACTCGCGATCAAAAAAATCGACTCGAGCAACATTTTTTACTTTTGGTCGTTTTTCCAGAAATCGGGAAATATGTTAGTAAAACTTTGAATGCAATTTTATTACGAATTTATTGAAAGCTTACACTGTTAGCTCTAAAATGGTACAGTTGCTTTTTTGATCACATGATTGGTTCCGGAGATATTAAACAATGAAATTACAAATTAGTTTGAGTCGATTTTTTTGATCGCGAGTGTAATACATGTTAATAAATACGTATGTTACACAACCAAGCGCCAGGGACAGTAGTGGTTTGCAAGAACTATATCTGACTCCATCGTCCGTTTAGTAATGTGCACTTCCATTGGTTAACTATCTTCGAGTGGCCTGTATTGACAGTTTCCATGTCAGTTCAGTGTGCTATCCGCTATCCGCTCGAATCGCACCCGCCAGTCATTTTCGCCGCCAATTGGCGTCTAATCAGCGCAGGCGCATGAATAATGAAGTTAGCGGTGCTGCCGCTCTTTATGTAATTTGATTATTTATAAGTATCAGTAATTCAGTAATGAAAGTTGTACCGAGGAATAAAGTTTCTCGTTTTATTAAGTGCTATGCTAATTTTAACATTTGATATTCTCACTCTTATCTAGGTAAAATGCCACAAGAATCATCGAACGAACTTTTAAGAATGTGCAAGTATTTTAATTAATTTATTTATTTGTTTAAATTTTATTGCACAGTAAGAAAAGTACAATTGGCGGACTTAATACGAAAGACATTATTAAAATTAATTAATTTAACCATGTTTATAAAGAAACTTGTTTTAAACCCTATCTTGATTGACTTATAAACGGTAACACAATACAAGTTAGATTCGAAGTTTTCAACTTCAACTAATACCTTAATATGAAATAATCTGACAATCTTACATTATACCCGCAACTTAATGCTACCAATAACTAATACAATGAATATCGTAGTGATGACTTATGTGCCAACCTCTAAAAAGCGGAATAACTTTGTCGTTAATCTGATAATATTGGATTATAAAAAGTTATGAGCTGTCTTGCACAACATAATAGGAGACCACCCGTGTCGATTGGTAAAAGTATTGAAACATTTTTTTTAATCTCTTTGGGTAAAAAGGTCTTGAATTTTCTTAGAAACGGAATGAGCAATGAATTTAAATTGTTTCTATGTCCATTTAATTATTGAGTGTAGGTACCTAATTAGATATAAAACGTAAACATTAAGGGAATGTCGTTTCTGGACTTCAACACATAGAAAAAAAATTGAAACATTATGTCGATCGGACATTTATTGGGTAAGTAGAGAATTTTGCCATCAGTGTAGGCTTCAGTGCTGGTAGGTACTTAATTTTAACAAGCCAATAAAGCGCTAGCTAATAATGCGCCCGTTTAATTCTAATGTATGAGAGCAGGATTGCATGTGGTGATGCAACTGGTCTATATGACAATCATCTCTTATCCATACTTTTGTTACGTGGAAAAATCCTTAAAAATCTAAAAAAAACATTTTATCACCTTGTTATGACTGACAGTACACCGTCACCGTAACCGCTTCACCGTATCCCATTGTCAGTGGCGAGGATCGTATTTAAGCGGCGTATTCCGCGATTTTCGCACCGATATATGCCGATGAATCGAATGTCTTTGGGGAATCGTTGCGTCAGTCCGCGATGCGCTGCATCGGGACGCCTTCTCGAATCACGTTTCGCGGGAAACTCTCCGCTCGGGTTACTCGCAGCGAGCAGACATCGCGACTCTTTGTTCTTTAGACTGTGAATAAACGCATTTTCTTCTAATATCCTGTACTATAAAAAGAGCAATATTTGTATATAGGGTCAAGCAAAACGTTGTGACGATATTTTACCCACTGAATCAGCTATTGAAACTAAGCATGTTTTTTAGGTTTTTAATTTTTATGGAGTCAGTAAAAAAAGTTAAAAGGTTAAAGTTAGTAAGCTGCCGGAGAAAAGGCAGACCCAAAAGGAGATGGCGGGACAACTTGGACGCATTTGACCAAGATTGACGGGAGCTTGCACAAAATAGAGGAGAGTGGCGAAAAAGAGTAATATATAAATAGTAATAGAATAATAGTAATTTATATAATAATAATAATAGTCAACAAAATTACCCAGTATGGGATTGATAGTGTGAACGATACCTGAATCGACTTTTTTTTTTACTATCTCGAAAAAAATTTAAAACCTAAAAAACATGCTTTGTATCAATAGCTGATTCAGTGGGTAAAATATCGTCATAAAGTTATACTTGACCCCATATAATATACATATATGTAATCGCGTTCTAGAAAACGGCTCTAACGATTTCGATGAAATTTGGTAAATATATATAGTTTGTCGAAGGTGACAAATCGATTCAGCTACCTATGTCTGATATCTGAGAACATTTTTATCTATTTTCACACGAGCAAACCCCAAAAAACTTCACTTAACTAACGGTAATTGATCGAAAACTTTCTCGTGTGTGTGTACATAACGGCAGATAATTTAGCACTATGTTAATGTAAATATAGACAAATTGAAGGCTCCATAGAGCCTGATGATTGATAAACACACAGTAGGTCGGGGCTAATCGATCGCGGATAGCAACGGTCGATAATAACGCAAGATTATTGTCCGAATATTACCTAGAACATGAAGGTTTAGACTAATAACACCTAGATGAAAGTAAGCACACCCATATAATTTGTAGTCTGACGATGAAACATAGCCTTTATTTGTCATCTTGAATCTTCTAAAACCTTAGCCAAGTTTTACATTATCTAAGATTAAAATTTTAATGAAATGTTCACAATTCACATCATTTCGGGTTCGTATAGAACTGTCAAGTTAATTGCATGTTTAACAATCAATAACGAAAAAATTGCATGCTCAAAGTAATTTTTAGTGCATGGACTCGGTTTCATTGAGTTATTATTCTAAGCTCGTAGGCGAACCTGTTGACGAATATGCTATTAAATTAAACTTAAATAAAGCTTTACGAGAAAAGATGATTTATATGATTAGCTTGATAATTACGATTATTCTATTACTCGATTAATTTCGGTTATCATATCGAAGTCATCAGAAACTGGGTTTTTAATAGAGTTTTGATAAACTAACTTCCTACTAAGATCATAGTCGTAATTCTTAGGAATAACAGCATAAATGCATTTTTTTTTAAAAACATGAGAAACAATATACCAAAAAATACGAGCTTACAAGTTAGACGTGCGATGCGCTATATATTGCGTAAATTAAAATGAATGTATTAAATTTATTTATCACTACATAGAAAAAAACAAAGTCGCTTCGTGCTGTTTGTCCCTATGTATGCTTAGATCTTTAAAACTACGCAACGGATTTTGAAGCGGTTTTTTTTTTAAGATAGAGTGATTTAAGAGGAAGGTTTAAGTAATTTATTATAGTTTAACACTCAATTCCCGCGGGAGCGCTATAACCGAATTCCACGCGGACGAAGTTAGTTTCTGATAAACTTAAAATATTCCACTTGATGTTACCGATTTTTTACAGATGTTTTTAGTGATCCTTATTTTAGTGAAAACATGTATGTTAAATTCCCCAATCCGCTCTAGGCCCACGTGGTGGGCCTGGAGCAGTCCAAACCCTCTGGTGATGGGAGGAGGCCTGTTTTGGTGTTAGTGGGGTGTATGTAAATTCATACATGCTAAAAGTGCGCCGTGGAGTTACTCATGTAAATCGTGGTGGAGCAGAAAACATGTTTTCAACATAAAATAATGGCCGAATAAAAAAATGGTACATATACCTACCGGTTTTTCAGCAAACCAAACTGGTAGTAGCAGTTTCGGCAAAAGACAGTCAACAAGGATACGAGGTGCTATAAATAATTGTACGTAGAAGGAGAAATTAACATTCGAAAGCGGTTTTGGGCATATTATGCCCATGTACCGTAAGTACTATGTGCTAAAAAACGAATTTACCTTCCATATACTTATTTATACTTTGAGTGCGGTGTTGTTGACAAAATGTTATGAGCTAGTCAGAATGTATAGCGCAACAATATACCTAAATAAAGAGGTGTCACTAATTGGATAAAACAGACGGAAGCCAATTTCCTTATCCACGAAGGTTCTGACTTTATTTTGCTATACTTTATACTTACGTAAACAGCAGTAACCCATCGTTATTTAATTATTAATATACAGTATGTCCCGGGATAAAGTGCACAAACGAATGGAGATAAATGAATTAATTGATGAATTTTGTTCCAATAATCCCTGTCCTACAAAAAAATAGGCACCTACTTGCAACAAGTGTGTGTTTTGAATAGCCAAAGTTAACTGCGGACCAATTAAATTTACTGTATAAACTGTAGGTAAATAGGCTTACTTGACCTGACTCGAGTTTTTCTTGAAACTCATTTGTCATCTTTGAAATTATGTATTTTCACCTTGAACCTGATTATTTACGACTTTATCACACCTTTTAGGTAAAATTACAATTAAAAAAAAGTAAGTAAATAGTAAATCGTAGAGACGAATTCATCTAATCTAGTCTTTATAAAAGAATTCAACGCGCAAACATGCTTCTCTAGAAAGGGAAATTGTTCAGTTTTTTGAAATGCAGTCATGCAATATTTTGCAATACCTGTAAAAAGTTTGACTACTCATTTTCATTGTAATGTTTTCGTTAGGTAAGTACAAAAAATATTCCCACCGACGCAACGTCCGCCATCTAGTAGCCATTTGCTACACTAACAACCTACACTTTTTCGTCGTAACATTAGCTAGCTATCAGCTCTACCACTGTAGATACTAAAGTACAAAACTCTGCAGTTTTCCGGCAGATGGCAGTAACACAGCGCCATCTGTTGACGTGATTTTACAACAAACTTATAGTTAATTTATAATTAAATAGGATTAATTAACGATTTAATTGTGGATATTGTCTAAATGTATTTTCGATATATTATTGAAGGACGATAATCTATTAAGACCTTACCAGCTATAAGATTACATAGGTAAGTATATTTTTGGCTGTAAAGTTGTTAATGTTAACTTTTCAAACTTCTTGTAACTTAAGTAAGTTACTTAACTGCATTCGTAGTACAATGCTGTACGATGTGTATAGTTTGTTGTGTTTATTCTATATTCTTATAAAAAGTGGAGGTCTAATAATAACGTCACAAAATTTTTAAGAAAAGTGTAGTTTTCCTTTGTATTTCAGTCTAGATCTTTATTCTTCATAAAATGAGTCATAATACTTTGGCAAGGTGATTAGTCGTTATTTCGTTTTAGATAGATTTCTCTAATTTTGTCGAGATGATATTTGCAGCATTTTGGAGAACATCAAACACGAGACTTTGTTTGAGGCACCGGTGATGTAGGTTGCTGCGGTACACAGGTAAACGGCGGGGTCGGGGGAAATGCGTCTGTCTCACGTCGCTCGTTACCGTCGCTCTTGGGTTAGACAAGGATAGAGATGTCGGGCTCGCGTCACCGAGCAAACAAGGCTTTAGCCTTCCGAGTCTGTGAGTAGCATTCGACGAGTCGGAACGAACCGGCGCCATTGCTCCTGACGAACCCACGAACGTGACTGTGTCGACTTATCGCTTGTTGTGCCTTCATCGATCGTGCTAATACATCATTACTGCGCAGTGTGAGGTAAGGAAGTACTCTAATTTGTAAAATAGTGTGTTTTAAGTTGGGATAAGTGTGTGCGAAACGTTCTGTGGAAAGCTTTCACGTATATTTATGCAAAGAATTTACTGAGGGCGGTGTGCATATAGGCACGGAGTTTCGAAGGCGACGCAACGCGGCGCTGCCTGCGCCGCCTGCGCACCTACACGGACGACATACATTCTATACATTATATATCGAATGTGACTTTTTTTGGTAAATAACGATTGTGTGAAGTGTATCTGTGACTTTGTGCTCTTTGTTTGTGACGCTCAGTGTTTGTTATCGTCTTTGTGTTCCGAGTCTTTATTCTTCTAAGAAGAACCTAATCTTGGAAGCGCCTTTATCTCTGTCGAAAGTAATATTTGTCAATCACTTACTTGCTTCATGTTAGCATAATCGTTAGTCACGTATTTTTGTGCAATACTCTTACTGCCTTAAAACTACACGATGAATGAATCATACAGCCTATAGGTACCTTTATTCATTTACCTATCAATATCCAAGAAAAACAAAAACTATTCATTCTCATTTTCCTTAATCAAAGGAGTTGAATAAAAACTGATTAAGTGTTGAAGTACCAAAAAAGTATCAATCCAAAAAACACCGTTATCGAGCTATATTGCTTACTGAGTCATACATAATATTAAAACGTCTATAACTATCTACCTATACCGACACATAGGTACCTAATACATAGCAAATAAGCTGATGTTGTTTGACAGGTATATCTAATAGGTAGGTATTCTATGTTTATTCAAATTGTGACAAACCATGAACAAAGTCATTTACATGTGCGTCTATTATTGCGCAACATAAAGGAAATGCAGGCTCCATCCGGTTATATCTTTGTGCATTTTCAAACGCCGGCACATCACGTGAAACTAACGTCCCATTTTCAATTTACAAAGATTTTGCCGATGTAACTCAAGAACCTTAACCTACACAAAAATGTATACATTCCCGAGCGAAATTCAAGCGGTCTTATGAAAGCTTCTCGGATATCTGTGGTCGAGCAGATACCGCTCAAAATTGTGATTTCCTATGTCTCACTTCGAACTGTATGTCGAAGATGTAGAGTCGTTTATTACATGATTGCGTGACAGCGTTGCGACCTTCGGAAGAAGATGCCGATGTGAATGACGGTGGGTTGTCAAGGTTCGTCGCCGTCTACACCTCGTTGACCATTTTCAAAGCCTTAATTGATGATTGATGGAGCAGTGCTTCCTCAAAAGATCACTTTCCGTCGACATTCTATAGAGGTGACCAAATTCGGGACCCTATCAACAAGTAACATCGTAAATACTAAATAACTTGGAATGGAACCTTTCCTCGCAAATCGCAATACAATTCAAAAGTTTATTACTCGGTAGGTAGTTTCTTTATTCAGAGAATTGGTCATTGTTCTTGTTTAAAGTGCGGTCATAAATCAGCCTAAATATCCCTCTGTCTTTACTATAGTCTGTTGTAAAGTGAGAGACAATTGTAAATCTAAAACGCAAACAATCGTGTACCTAACCTTTTTTTTATAACCTTTTTTGGGTGGTTTTGCCCGCTGAGCACGTAGAAACACAAAACAGTTTGCATCTTAGTTACACCACCCACTCGTTTATTTATAAACGTCTACAACCTAGCCTAGCCTCAATACGAACCGTAGATAAATCATACTTTGTTCCTCTATTGAATTGATTCCATTGGGTCCTCCGTCTCTTTCTAGCATTAGTCCGTGCTATTCCATAGCTTCCCGTTCCGTTAAACCATTCCCGTTTGCCGTTTGCCAACATGTGGCCGGTCCGAGGACTTGATTCACATCTGGCGATAAAACTCCCTCGATAATAACAAGTACTCGAACTGCAATCAATGCAGACATCTTATCCATTTTAATGCTCTTTGCGCTAATCCACAAATTTTTGAGGATTATAGTCTCAGGTAAAATTTCGTGAACAAAGGGATTTATGGATTTGCCTTTACGTTTAACTTGCAACATGATTTCCTCTAAATTCATCTAGAATGAAACAGTTCAATATGTGACTTGAAACTTTATTCTTTGAGAATGATTATTTAGATGTTCGTTCATTTTCTATGAGCAATGATCATATTTCCGAATGGATGATTTTACCAGAGCGTTTCAACCTCAGTCTCCAGGCCGCGTCGTTGTCCGATTTTAGTTGATTAAAATGTCATTTTTTGCTATGTAGTAAGTGTAGTATAAGTGGTATCATGCTACTACTACTACAGCCTATTTGCCCACTGCTGGGCACAGGCCTCCACTCATCATGAGAGGGTTTGGGCTATAGTCCCCACGCGGGCCCAGTGCAGATTGGGGACTTCACGCACATCTCTGAATTACTTCGCAGGTGCAGGTTTGCTCACGATGTTTTACTTCACCGAAAAGCTCATGGTAAATGAAGAAGTGGCATCATGACTATTTGCAAATTCAAAATTACATCTGTAGTGTACCTACCTACTGGAAAATGGACCAAATTGCGACTAAAATGTTGATAGCGATTGAAACGATACCACCTATATAGAACAACCCAGATACAGTTTAAAGATCAGCTTCGATTGACCTGATTGATCAAGTCGACATTGCGGTCGCTACCACATTACGTCAGAGTCATCAGGCTCAAGTTCGTTGATGGATCACAAGACACAATCAATCCGCGCAATTATGGCAGCAGTTGCTAGCCTGCAAAAACAACGGATACTCTCGAACGCAAAATGAAGCGACGCAAAAAAACAGCAGACGTTGCGGTGAGCAGCTCGATAAGAAGAGTTCATTTAGTAAATTGTGTGTAGTCCTTCCTTACACAGCTTTTAGAAATGGAAATGAAATAATAGAAGAACTATAAAGGTCACGTTTTTCCTCGAGGATGCATAATATACCTACCTGAGTTGAATTGAAACTCGATCAATGCAATTACTCCACTACTAATTCCGGATTCTCATTAAATCGGGCAATCGCTTGTGATCGCATCAAATCAGAAGTCAATGAAATAGATGGAAAAACGTAGGTACCTACTATACTTGAATGACAATGGGAGTAGATGCTTTTGAACAAGTGCGCTACTAATTTATATCTATAATCTACCTAAACTAAGATTAATTAATTAATGATAATGTGTTAGAACAGAAATAGCACTGAAACATAAAATCTCGTATAAGGAACAGGTTGGTGCAAAATGTAGCTCCTAAGGGCAGGAACGAGCGGGCATTATTCTAAGAACCGCAAGGAACATTTCTGACATTCTGCAGCGCAGGCGCAAGCCGGCAAACCTTTTAAGCGCCGCGCCGCGAACTCTTGCTCGCTTTGGAATCATTTGTAAGATAATAGCGGCGAACGTTTTGCATTCAGAACACGAGAAATTGAGAAACGGGTTTGGAATATCACGCGTAAAGTGAGTTTTAAATTAAAGTATCTACCCAAGTTTTTAATAAACACCCCTAGCGTTTTAAATTATCATTGAAATCAGATATCGGTTTTTAATTGATTTCATTAACATTTAACTCTACAGTATTGAGTCAAGACTAAGGCCTCTTTCAGGGAACGGCGACGCGACGCGCGGGGCGTTGAGCGGTGCGTCAAGCGATAGAAGTCTCTTGTGCGAGGCAACGCTATTTCATAAACACTATCATATACTTATCGATACATGTTTCATTTTGTCGCTTTACGTGTCGCGGGGCCCTGAGAGAGACCTAAAGGTGATTATGCGACGATCCCGCCCGAAGACACGGTATAGCACGACACAAGTTAGAAAGCGCGTGGCGAAGCACTTAAGCCGTGGACGCAGAGGCCATTATTGCTTAATTCGCGCGCCTTCTAAATTGTGTATGTGTACGTGCGCGTAGCCACTTGGTAAACAGCAGCGTAGGTCATCTACCAAACATTACGTAAGCACTAAATAAAACTTCCTTGCGTTCTTAAATACATTTGTGTCTGTCGATACGGTTATTCTGCAGAGTGGGGGTCAGGTTAACCTTCAATCTGAGCTAGACTAATGCGGGTATAAATATAACTAGCCTGGATTATTATTAATTTTCATCTTCACTTTCCCCATAATAACACGAGAAGTGTCTATAATTCAGTAAGTATTAAACCCGTGTGGTTTATCGTAAAGCCAGGTCATAAATTCTTTCTCTTCGAGGATATATTCACTGTGTTTCTTCTATACTAGTAAGTAAGTAGAATACAATCAGACCTACAGTTCAATCACGGATGCTCTATAAACAAATAATTTCGACGAATAAACCAACCCGTTCTCTAACGGGATTTGCCCTTACTCGATAGAAACCCAAACAATTTCCGTTCTATGGAAATTGCTATGGCAAGACTGGAAAAAATAAAACAGAAAACTCCCCAGTCCCGCCTTTGATTCCATTTCCTAATCAGATCCGGAAAAATCAAAGCAAGAAAACGAAATTGCGTTATGTATTATTTTTAATCTGCGATAAAAAAGCAAGAAACAGTTAGGTACGCTTGTTTGTATAGAACTTTTTAAATAGGCGCTGAATTCAGATCACTTTCAAGATAACTTCATTCTTCGATCTTCACAGAACATGTAAGTTTTGTTTAATTACAATCATTCTTTTATTTTGTTAAGGCTACCGAAGCATGTGCGTGCCACAGTCACATTAGACTATCAGAATTATTTGTACAAAAGTAGGTTTCGTTCTTATAAATTACAGGTAGGCTAAACTGAAAGGGTTTTTTTCTTCATAAGTATCTTTCCTCAATAGACATACTTCATAAACATAATCCACAGAATTAGTTCGGTATTAGGCTTAATTTCTTGGTATAAACTTCGACAGCTTTGTAAGTTGACCTAGTTACGATTCATTCATGATTTCCCATGAAATTTATGGTTTTCCTCGTTAAACAACAGGGCAAGTATGTATGTTGTTCACTATCTTTAGGATCTATGGGATTTTTGTAAGCAGTCAGATGGAGGTACGATCTTTGTCAAAACAAGGCAAAGTAATGACTGTCTAAAATGGTGAATGCGTCAATTGAACAGGTCATATGAACCAAATCCCAATGGCAATGGTATTCCCAATGCCAATTAAAGTCGCTGTGGTAAAAGGATATTGCATGGATGATTCAGCCATTTTGCAACCGCAGGTTCGAGAGCCTGTTAAATGTATTTAATAGCCGAAGCAAATGCCATTTCACTCGCAATTTGTTTTCCATAAAAAATGTACCTACTGTCTCACTCAATTTCTTGCGGAGTTACAAATGGTTTATAAAGGTAGATAAGTAGATGTTAAATTTGGCAAATTACACGGTCTGTAGGTATAATTTTTTAGTGTAGACTACACATGGTCCACGTCCACATATGGTCGACTTTTGAGTTGTTATTATCTCGAATGCTAAAATGCACGGTTCTCATAACAAAATTATTGTAGTAAATCAGAATGAAGTCTTTAATTACTTTCCAATAGGAATTCAAATTTGTAAATTAGCAAAAATATCAAGAATCGTATATTTTATACTTTAAGCTGAAACTTTGCGTGTTATAACAGTGTTGCGTAGATTATAACATCAACATTTTATCCCGAAAATCAGCCCTTTAGGGAGTCAAAAAGGGGGTGTACGTTTAGTATGAAATCCCTTGCTGACGAAGTCTAGAATAAAACTGATTAATTTAGAAATAAAAAAAATTGCGGTCAAGGATTTAAAATGGTTAAAAAACTTTCCGGATCCGATATCGGCTTGTGAATGGATAAAATGCAACTATGCGGTTCCTGAAAGAAAAAATGACTCACTTCCGTCATTCACAATGGAATCTGCGGATTTCTTTTTGCCTCGCGATATACTCGTCTTTGCTCTCTTCCCTCAGCTTTGTCCAATACGAATCATCTCTATATTCATTATGCGTCTTATTCTTATTGTGTTAATTATTCACTTGAACCACACGCGTTAAAGGTATTCCCAGTCTTTGTGTTATTTACCTGGTACGTTTTGCATTCTCGAGTTTTTCCGATAGCCTCAATTATCGAGATAAAGCTACCTAGAATGTCAACACGGCACTAACCTCAGCGTTGTACGTCTATACTAAGTATGTGTCATAAAAAAAACGGCTATAGTGTGTCATGTACAGGCTGATTTCGAATTGATAATATATAAAACAGTTGAATCTGGCTCAATTAAAGATAAAGATAAAAAATGTACTTAGAGCATTAAGTTTCTTGTTAAAATTAGTTACTTAAATTGTGATTAATTTAAATTCTAAATCATCTACATGCATTGGGATAGTTTGAAACTTTGGGATATAAAGATGCTTACTTTTTAACACGCTCCTATTAGGTCAACCTGTATGTAGGTAACTATGTAATGGAATCTTGCAAGTAAAATTTGACCCACTTTCCGATTTCCGATTGAACTGAAATTTTGCACGAATATGTAAATCGCGTGACAATGCAATATTATGATGACGTTGCTGATCTGATGATGGAGCTGGAAGGTGGCCATAGGAACTCCGTAATAAAACTACATAAACCCATCTAATTTGGGCTCGTTTGAATCGTCGTGAAGGGTAGATGAAGGATTTACAAAGAAAAGTATAGTCAGTAATACAAGCGTGTCCCACAATTAAATTTTTGAAAAAACTTGTTATTTATTAAATTGGCAGTACCAGACTAAGTAGAGGGGTTTAGTTTAGGGAAGATGTGTGTTCTACATTGATTTTGTACTATTAATTTGAAGTCACCTATCGTATTTACCTATCAATAGCCCTAAACTTTATTGTGAGTTTATGTAAGCAAGCATTTAACCACGATCTCACCTGTTGGTAAGTGACTGTGTGGTTGAGGTGATACCTACATGCTGAATCACTAGGTAAAAAGTGCTTTACCCTTTGGATTAGCGTTTCTGTCCCTAAATAATTACGTAACCTACGTAATGTGGATTGGTATCAGTGACCAAATGAGAATAAAATCATAAGGGGACCAGAAACCAAAATCAGTATTCCTAATATTGATATTTAATTACTAGGTACATACATACTAACCAAACGCGGTCCCGTTTATCAGATTAAAACATACCGCGCTACTTTATCGCCAAGAATGTATGGTGCAAACAATGAAACACTGTAAAAACAAGATATTTTGATCCCGTTTCGGACAAATAAGATAAGATTTGCTTCTTTCGTGCACCGAGTCGGAACAACGTACCTTAAACGGTGTTGAGTAGACGATATTTTTCTGATCGCAATTAGCGAGTTTGAGCTAGTAATAACGATGTTGCACAGCACAAAAAGCATTATATTATTACTTTCGTGTGGATTCATTCACAACTAGTTTACTATTAATGTAACTATTGGCAAAGATCGCACTAATTTTGGCATTTATAAAACTTCCACAAGCTTAATAATAAAATAAAGGTGAGCGGTGATGCGTCATGTTGTTATTGAGCTACTACAGCCTATTTGAATTACTTCACAGATGCGTGCAGGTTTCCTCACGATGTTATCCTTCACCGAAAAGCTCAGTGGTAGATTCAAATTGAATTTCACACATAAGTAAACTTAGAGGTGCGAGCCGGAATCGAACCCCCGACCCTCTGCATGAGAGGCGGTAGGTCGAACCACGGCTTAATAATTGTTAAGTACGGGAAAAGATTAACAATAGAATAGACCGCGTGGCAGTTAATTTCACAATAGCCTTTTCCTGGTATCTTTCAGATCCGCTTTTTCGCTGCTCTACCGCGACCTCTACGTCACATTCGAGAGGAAGTGACCGCGTGAGATTAAACCGAGCTATATGGCTTTGAATGGCTCGAGACCACTTCCGACTAAACTTGAATCGGGTGTCGCAGTTGCATAACTCGACACTCGATCAGGTTCGAGGAACCCTCACAATGGCGTGGTCATGCTCAACAGACACGATGACAATTGAAAAGTTACCACAATTGAGAATACATTACTTGTCTTAAGACTACCGCTAAATGGAAGGAAACACTATCGATAAAATCGACAACGCTACTTTTAAAGGTGACTAATGGATAGTTCAAAAATAGCTCATAGTCAAATCATATTAGAACAGCTTTTATCATTGAAACATTCAGTTCAAACATAGGAAATGATACCTTGACCGTTTATGGTTGTTGAACTCGTCTATGGCAGCGGATATGCGTCTACACTCTAAATAGTGCAAACAAAGGGAAGACGTCATCGCGGTTCACACCGGCCGTTAGCTTGAATTACACGAGTTTAGTACTTACAACAATGTTTACTTGGTGCTTATAAAAAGCTTTAAAATACAGATTACGTCACATTGTATTAAATTCCCCGTTCCTTCATCAACGAATTTTACGAAGAACTATTACGTATATTGAGGCCTTTGTTAAGACCGTCCCATTTAATAAGGAAGAGCGGGCTGCGGGCACAATAACATTCACGGGTGAAGTCTGCGGCTGGCTGCTGTAGCTGCATTTATTCCACGGCCGTTTAAAAGAGAACTTTCAAAGCTCTACCTCCCATTGATAACCCGGCTCTTTCAACGTAGCAGTGTTATTTTGTGGGCGTATGTTTTTATTTCTGTACGCGTCGGTGGCAATAAGTAATAAGGTAAACATTAGGCAAGCAGAGGCCACGTCTAGTTGACTCGATATACTGAAGCTACGGTAATGAATTACATTGATTTTTGTATAGATTTATATTTTCACGTGGGACGTCAACGCATTTGCGTTAATCGAAATGCATTTTAAAAGTGTAGTCGACGCTTGTTTAACGTATTTGTAGTGATTGTATAGTTAGAAACCGTAGGTTTTTTGGCTGATGACTGATGATATATGCCATATATATACCCGATTTCTTAAAACAATTACCAACGGAAAGCATGTTTGTTTACATAGGTAGGTATATGATCAATATCTCTTGATTAAATGTTTGTTGTTTACTTTTCCACGGCCTAAACTAAATAGGTAATTCGATATCGATGTCAGTTAGCTTCAAGTACCGACAGACAACACTTGGCCAGAGATAACCAAGTAACGGTATGTTATAAACATTCCCATGGACCCTTCAACTAATCGGTTGAGCACTCAACGGTAATTTCGTTGTTTTTTTTACTAGTTACAAATTGAATTGATAAAATTATACTTCATGCATATAAACGAAGAAGTAACAGGGTTTTGCAATAAGATTATTCTCTACTAGTGATGTCGATGTTGGTCAAAAAAAGGAAGGTGACTTTTGTAAAAAACTAATTAACTATGTCATTTTTTTCTTGTCCTATCACCACACCTAGTGACATAATCGATTTTTATTAGATGCGTCTAAGAAAACTATCACGATATCTAGCTAACGAAGTGAGAACGAAGAAACGAACGTACCTACATACCTACATAAAATCACGCCTTTTTCCCATAGGGGTAGGCAAATACCACTTTCTTTGAAGTCATTTAGACATAGTAACTTATTTACTTGCTATAAGATATTACAAGTTTTGTGATTACGTAGATGATTGAAAATGTGTAAAATCTTCTCTTTGACACCAAAGACATGCAATTTAAAACTGAAAATCATCTGGACCTTAAAAGTAACCGGATTATTAAAATAAATGGCATAAAATTCCTTAGAAATATGCGTTTAAAAATCCTATTGTAAACGGTCGTTAAACTTCTGTGAAATTGGTTCCAAACGTGGGCCGTTGTTATTTATTAACGCACTGTGTAATACAATGGCTATAGGTATCTGTTTATTCGTCGTTTGACCAATTTAACCAGCCGACCTCTATCTTTATTGGCATAAATTGCAGTGTTTATTTTAATTTCAGCAACACTATGTTATTGTTAAGTATGACTCAAATCCAACTAAAAAGAACAGAAACTGTACACACGATACGTACAATGTTGAGTAAATGTCCGGTAAATACATAGTAGGTACTGTTTGCCCTCAACAGCTTAGTCACTCGTACATTTTTAGTTATGTACCCATAAGATAATCCCAGCGTTATTTTTCTCGAGCTGAAGGAGCATATAATAAAATCTGATAACGATAATACTCAATAATCAATCACCTAATCATTCTCATATCTTGATTACAGATTTTTTTCTAATAAATCAGACAGAAAAGGTTATCGTAGGGCAAAATAAGTAGGTAAATTCTTTTCGCACTACATTTGATTTACAACTCCAAAATTGACAACGTCACGAAAGTAACTTTAGGGTTGCGTAGCCAAATGGCAAAACTCGGACCCTTATAACTTCGTTATGTTCGTCTGTCTGTCCGTACGGAGGTACGATTTTACATAAAAAATATTTTACTGACGGCCATTGTGGAGTTGATATCATTGGATAGATCTTTACAAATGATTGCGGTTCCTACATACCATTTGTAGATACTTATGCCAAAATGTTGTGCTATATTCGCTTCTGAAGTGGAAAAAGTGCCTCTGATGTTTAAACAAAACCTTAACGAGAATTAGTTTCTTTTAATCATTGTGTAGATAAACGTTACCTATAATTTTATAAAATCAGAAACGTCTTTTTGTTTAAAAAACCGGTCTAATGAAGGTTGAACTCGCTTAATACCTGAAGGACCTGTGCGACCGAGCTTTTTTCGGGTGAAGATACCTAAAACCGAGTTTTCTCAGGTATGTGACCAAGCTAGATCGATTTGTCGCCCCCGTAAACCGATATTCCTCGTCCAAATCGTTAGAGCCGTTTCTGAAATCGCTTGGATAAATAAATAAATAAATATGTAAACAGAGACATAAACAAGCTTAGCGCGTTTAAAGTATAAGATTAAAAATCATTTAAATTAGTATGAAATAATTTAGTTTCCTAGTTCGACGACTCGTTCAAAAATTCAAGTTCACATCGTCACTGCTCAAAATAAATCAACGACGGCTTGGCATTGATCACAAATCACAATGCGCGAACATGTACAGCATGTGAACTGGCAAACATTTATGTTACTAGCAATGTCCACATACGAATAGGACCATTAATTTGTCATCGGAACGGAACCGATTAAATTAATTACTTATTAAAATTTTATACGATGTGTCACGACAATCGACAAGGTAGGTAATAAATAAATGAATGGTGCTAATAACAATGACACAAAACATCGCAGTAAGGTGATATAAAGTCAGTCGGGGCAAGTGCGCCTGTGGGGTAAGTGCGCCTAAATTGCTTTTTGACCCAACGCCTTGTGGACAGAGCAAACCGCTAATTACAGTGGGATTTTGTTGTTTTTGTTACATGTATGGAAAATATGTATAATTAGTAGAGTATTATTTGTAACTTTCGTTATATTTATGGTAGGTACACTTACCACCCTGGCGCACTTGCCCCGACTAACCTTATATCTACTTGTATACATACGCATGATGATAGGAGGCCTGCACCCAGCAGTGGGGCGTAAATAAGGCTGTTGGGAGTACGTGTAATTTGTACCTACATCGTTCCACAGTTTAAAAAACCTAACCAAAATGTAAATTAGGAGTAGAATTATAGCACCCTTTCAAGTTTTATTAGAAAATGCTAACAACTAAAGTATAAACGGTCCGAAATATCTTTTTTTAACTGGTCCTCAGCCAAAGTTACACATTGTCTGTAATATTCGTCAGACATGCTAATTAGAAGCTGTGATACTTCTATTTTGTACGTATTATTGATCCATCAACATGTAATTACTATTCAACTCATGACGATTTAGGCAAAAGATTTATGTCTTGTCGCATAGAACGATTTGCGCAATTTTAAAAGTCTTGTTTGACCAAATAATTATTCAAGCGCCAGGCCTGTCAGGCTTTTTGTTAGCGCTCGTTGTGGGGAGGAGGAAATACATATGTGTGGCCAATTAAAGAGTAAAGTATTGATGGCCGGCTTTTACGAGTCAGGCTTTTTGGTTTTAGGAGATGGAAACTCTATGTACGGCATACGTTGAATTCTAATATAAGAGAATCCATTCAAGGACATGACAGGTCATTGATACAAGCTTAAATCCAAAATTTTATATTACAAATACCTATCCAGAGCAGTATAGATCGATTTCAAAGTCAATCTACTCTAGCCAGGAAAGTTAGGTATACCTACGTGGTCATTGGTCGTTTTGTTTTGAAAGACTGACAATAGGTATGTTCCTACTCTGCCTGTTTTGACTTTCATGTCCGCCTGACAGGAGAGAAGTCGTTAAAACGTCCAGCACTTTTATTTATGCGTATGCGCTCACGTAAACATCAATTTACTGTTTACATAGAATTTTATTTTAGTATGAATGCTTTCGAATGTTTGCGTAAAAACAAGCAATTCTGAAAAAAAAAACAGTAGATCACTGAGATACAAGCGTCTCAATCCTACGATGTAGGAAAAAAATAGTAATTGGTAGAAAATGCTTGCAGCATTAAGTCCGCCTTTTGTACACTGCATTTTTTTTTGTTTGTGCAATACAGAGTTTGAATTTAGTCATTATTCGATATGAAGGAAAAATAAAATTACTAAATTAACATATGAGGGTAAAAAATATGCAAATAATTACTTTGTGTTATTTAAAAGTAATAGTACTAATGCAATTAAATTGAACATTTAAATTATTCTACTTATAATTTTCGTAAGGTATGTGGATTGTGGCCTTACAACCAAATCGATCGTTTGATATAATATTTTATTCCTAGTTCATTTTTAGTACTTAAATTTTCATCACGTAGGGTTTGAAACCATTAATAACGAAAATTGATAGATTGAAAGTCAACCATCGTGAGTTTTCCTTCTACCTTTCATTTCTTACGTTTCAGCACAAAAAGGCGGGCTCAAGGTCTTCAAACGTTGTGCCGTTACAAAAGAGGCGGAAAATAGAATTGTATCGCTGAAACATAATAACATTATCAAATCAAGGTTATGCTGCCTGACCGTAAATGTACAGTCAAGTTCATTAAAGGTCAAAAAGGTTCACAAATTTTACCTACTTAGGTATGAAGTTTTTTCATATTAGCTATATGGAAGATTATTATTAAATCAAAAAAGCCCCTTTTTAAGAGACCTGTCAATACCTACAAAAGTATTTAATATATTCGTTTATGCAAGAAGTTTTTAATAAGTATAACTACATGTTTGATGTTAAATAAAGATGTTTTATGTCTATGTCAAAATACATCTTAAATATATAAAACTCAAAGGTGACTGACTGACTGACTGACTGACTGACTGATATAGTGATGTATCAACGCACAGCCCAAACCACTGGACGGATCGGGCTGAAATTTGGCATGCAGGTAGATGTTATGACGTAGGCATCCGCTAAGAAAGGATTTTGCAAAATTCCCACGGGAACGGGAAAAAAAGGGATTTTTACATTTTATGTTTAGGCGCGTACGAAGTCGCGGGAAACATCGTAGAGATCTGAAATTTGGCATGCAGGTTCCTTGGGGAGCGTAGGGGAGCACTAAGAAACGACTTCCCAAAATTCCCACAGGAACGGGAAAAAATGGTTTTTTTACATTTTAAGGCGCGTACGTAGTCGCGGGGATCATCGTAGAGAGCTGAAATTTAGCATGCAGATTCCTTGGGGAGCGTAGGGGAGCAATAAGAAAGGACTTCCCGAAATTCCCACGGGAACGGGAAAAAATGGGTTTATTACATTTTAAAACCCGTACGTAGTCGCGGGGATCATCGTAGAGAGATGAAATTTGGCATGCAGATTCCTTGGGGAGCGCAGGGGAGCACTATGAAAGGATTTGCCGATATTCCCACGGGAACGGGAAAAACGGGATTTTTACATTTTAATGTTTAGGCGCGTACGAAGTCACGGGAAACAGCTATCTATCTATCTAAATATATAAAACTCAAAGGTGACTGACTGACTGAGTGACTGACTGACTGACTGATATAGTGATCTATCAACGCACAGCCCAAACCACTGGACGGATCGGGCTGAAATTTGGCAATTTGGATGTTATGACGTAGGCATCCGCTAAGAAAGGATTTTGCAAAATTCCCACGGGAACGGGAAAAAAAGGGATTTTTACATTTTAATGTTTAAGCGCGTACGAAGTCGCGGGAAACATCGTAGAGATCTGAAATTTGGCATGCAGGTTCCTTAAGGAGCGTAGGAGAGCACTAAGAAAGGACTTCCCGAAATTCCCACGGGAACGGGAAAAAATGTTTTTTTTTACATTTTAAGGCGCGTACGTAGTCGCGGGGATCATCGTAGAGAGCTGAAATTTGGCATGCAGGTTCCTTGGGGAGCGTAGGGGAGTACTAAGAAAGGACTTCCCGAAATTCCTACGGGAACGGGAAAAAATGGGTTTATAACATTTTAAGGCGCGTACGTAGTCGCGGGGATCATCGTAGAGAGATGAAATTTGGCATGCAGGTTCCTTGGGGAGCGTAGGGGAGCACTAAGAAAGGATTTCCCGGTGTAAAAAGGAAATGATTGATGAGTTCACTAAAACATTCTTTAAACCAGTCTGCTATTACCTAAATAATAAATTTTGGCACTAAACTATTTATTCATAAGAGATTAATGAAATGAAAAAAAAGGAAAAATCTATACATATAATAAATAATAATTCTGTAGAAGAAGTCGCCGCTGAAAATTGAAAATTAAAAGAAACTATCAAATCAAAGGGACTATATGAACGATACTGAACACAAAATAACGATTTTTAGAAAAAAATACTGTATGTATGTATGTCCGGATTTAACTCGAAAACTACTGGACGGATTGAAACAAAATTTGGTATGGGGATAGTTTATAACACTGGTCAACATATAGGCCTCTTTTTATCCCGAGAAAATGCATGGTTCTCGCGGGAAGGCTATTAACAAATTCCACGCGGACGAAGTCGCGGGCAGAAGCTATTAATATTATAAATGCGAAAGTAAGTCTGTCTGTCTGTTATCTATTCACGCTTCAATCGCTGTACTGATTGAGATGAAATTCGGCATAAAGATAGTTGGGGACCCTGGAAAGGACATACTTTTCATCCCGGAAAACGCATAGTTCCCGCGGGAACGCGATAACAGAATTCCACGCGGACGAAGTCGCGGGCAGAAGCTAGTTTTATATATGTATACAGTGAGATCATATACCTAACGTATTTATTAGTAATAAATAATACGTACCACCAACACCATACTTGATCTCTGTCACGTCAAATAACCAAGAAGTTTATTCAGATTGCAATTGATACGTAGTTTTCAGGCTAACTGTTCGATAAACGGCACAATAAGTATTTTTATAACATCTCTATAATTACTTCCATTGTCTTAACAGAATTGACCTACTCGTACGTCAATTGCCATAGAAACGCTACACCATCGGTCTCATTTCCCTATAGATTAACGTCTTCCTACAAGACCATATCAGTGTATTGAAGTCTAGAATCAACAGACATCTTCTGCGTAGGCGTGTTCCACCTTAGTTTCACCTATCATTCACTATCATTACTTTCCATCAGGTGTGATTAGTATCAAACGCAAGCCCATTAGCCGTGCTAGCCTGCCTACCTCATGTAGAGGGTCGTGGGTTTGAATCCGGCTCGCACCTCTGCAATTATATATGTGCGAAATTCAATTTGAATTTACCACTGAGCTTTTCGGTGAAGGAAAACATCGTGAGGAAACCTCCACGCATCTGCGAAGTAATTAAGGATATGTGTGAAGTCTCCAATCCAAACTGGGCCCGCGTGGGGACTATTGCCCAAAACCTCTCGTGATGAGAGGAGGCGTGTGTCCAGCAGTGGGCCGTAAGGTTAAGATGTTGTGGTGGTAGTGGTGCCCATTTGCAATAAAAAAATAAAAGACGAGAGATAACATTTTTATGTTGTACTTACATATTATCATCAGTACACATAGTATAAAATAAAGCCGCTTTGCTGTCTGTCTGTCCCTATGTATGTTTAGATCTTTAAAACGACGCAACGAACTTTGATGCGGTTTTTTTTAATAGATAGAGTTGTTCTTCAGGAAGGTTTAACTTTATAATTTGTTATAGTTTTCTATAAATTTGATGTAATATGACGATGATAATTCAAGAAGGCGGAGAATATTCAAGTCAGTAGTAGTCAGACGAACATTGCTGGTTTCGAGAAAGTCTACCACTGACTAAATCGAAATTTATCCCGGAAAAACGCTTAGTTAAAGATTACAGTAATCATTTTCACCATTGGAAAAATCTTGATTCAACTCGGGCTAAGAGTCATAACTATACACCTAGATGCTGTTCACGATTAAGTATAATATAACAGCGTTTCTTTTTTTCTCAAAATTGTACCTACCATCTTTTCCCGTCAAACTTTCTACCTTGCAACTGCCGTTCCTGTATAAGAGTACAACCATTTTACAGACATTTCTTTTTTATACACATATTTCTAAAGAAAACTAGTGTTTCAAAACGTCACCTTTTCCCGTATCAACCTCTCGCAGTAAAGACTGGAAAACAGCGCATTTTATGGCGGTGTTAACGCCGTCTGACCTAAATACGCTACATCATTATTTTACTATATCAATTAGCGGGCGATGCTCTGATGTGGAACTATCGTTTGACTGACAGACAACGCACAACCAAAACTAATGGTCGCAGAAAGCTGAACATTGGTTCCTTGGTGAGCACTAGGAGTGGATTTCCCAGAATTCCTACGGGAACGGGAAAAACTTGCTCCTCGTCACAGTTTTCACTATGCCTTAATCATCTACCAATTCTACCGTATCATTTATTTCGTTTCGGTGCCTATATGTGAAAAACACAAAAGATTCAATAACAATGTAAACAATACACGAGTCCGGTCCAGATGACTTGATACTCGTGCGGTTACGTACTACACATCCATTCATACAACATAGGTAGGTACTTATATTATATGCCATTCAAACAATGCAATGTTCGCCATGCTTTAGCTTAAATTTAAAATTTTATTAACATTCATTGCATATACCGAACCATACCTACTCGTAATACTAACGGAATGATGAGGTAAGTATTACTCGCACTTACATCATCCCAACCAACCAACCACAGCAGACTATTTGCGTCCCACTGCTGGGCACAGACACCTCTCATCACCAGAGGGTTTGGGCTATAGTCCCCACGCGAGCCATTGGGGACTTCACAAACATCCATGGATACCATCATAGCCATGGTCGATCATATATGAAATTAATGTGGCTCTTCTAGCATTTTATTTACTTGAAATAGGTAAATACGTTTAGTACTAATAAGTACCAACCATATTGTCTCGTTTCCTCCATAATATAAAACACCCCATGGGGATCTAGAAGAGCCGAGAGGGTCGCAAAGCAATCAGTATGGCTAATGGATAGTATTCTCGGCACAAAATCATTCATACTACAATCGCCAAACACTTACGATAAGTAGGTACTGCAAAAGCCCCACACACACACAAGAAGACACATAAACCATAGTTCCGTTAGACGATGTTGTATCTTAATTTGTTACATCGTGTCTTTGCTTAACCTAATTGCATGACAACGCCGCACACTAACATGTCCTCGGTCTGATGCTAACTTGTCTGCCCCCCTCGCCAGCATCTAACTCAGGTCAATCCAGCGAATTAGGTCAATATCCCCAGTTTGTATAACCATGGTACATTTTACACCCCACGGCTCACGGTGAAATGGGTACGAGGCTCTGATTTATTGTCATGGCATTTGGACACAATACCGTGCACCTAAATAACCTTTTTGATGGTATAAAGTAATGAAGGTGCTTTCACCGTCGTCGCTATAATCGAGCTATCGTTTTTAGGTGTTTGGGCTAAAGATGATGCCGCATGCCGTGTATATTATTAAT
The DNA here is from genome assembly GCA_963971205.1 of Aethes cnicana. Lineage (NCBI taxonomy): Eukaryota > Metazoa > Arthropoda > Insecta > Lepidoptera > Tortricidae > Aethes > Aethes cnicana. The sequence continues at coordinate 11,476,546 of OZ020274.1, read as the reverse complement.
AACCCAGCAGGTGTCATAAAAGTGGTTAGTAGTTGTGGAATAGAACTAATGTAATTAAAATAATGCTATTACTGGATTTCAAGTACATTGAAAAATACGTAAAACTTATTTATTTATCTACAGTGTAGGGAAAAAAATACCGTTCACAAAGTCGAAGCAAGTGGCGAAAACATCGAAATTGAAAAGAAATATTTTTCATGGAGTGATCGCCATTAGCTAAACTCCGACAGTTTAAAACTTAATTATTATTTTGGAATACCTACATAGGTACGCTTTCCTCTTAAATACATCACGTTGCAGAACATTAACTCTATTTTAGGATGTCCTTTGTTACTAAACTAACAGCCCGTCAAAATACTCTTCTAAAATGTTCACTGCCCACGTCTCAGCTGAGTCAAAGAAAGTAGCATGTCAACCAGTTATGTGTCGGTACACATAGCAGGACTTTCCCGTAGATGGCGTCATATCGCGTCTGTAACTCTAAAACGGAATTTAATAACTACCTCGTTTTACGTATAAAGTTGTGTAAAGACATGATCATTCGACTAATATTTGCTATCCTTACGGTTTGACCAACGGCCAGGGTAGAGTCCGGCCTTTACAGTTTAGGAAATGGAAAACCTACTTTAAGACCGATTCTAATTTTCACCGCCCACATTTTACACCCCACCTGATGGTAAGTGGTCACTGCCACCCATGGACACCGAAATCCTATGATCCCCTATTAAAAAACCATAAGATCTCGGATGCGTTGCCTACCCTGAGGTCTAAAATGGAATGCCTCTGTGCCAGAAATGTCACCGGCTGTCTTGATATTGATGATGATGACCGGAACACAGCAGTGCGAGCACGCTATTTGGCGGCAGGTTAGCGGGGAAAGACGGTGGTACCATCCCGGATGGACCTCGCACCAGGCCCTCCCACCCTTCATAACGTTATTTCAAAGTACTTAATGGTTAGGAATTTGACCCGTCTCGATTACAAAAGGGAAATCATAAAGCCGATTGTGTAGCTACGGCCTCGATCTATAAATGACTTGCAGTACCTACTGGTTAAACATTATTCCTTGTTGCATAGGCAGTTATTTTAGCTTGCCCAGAACACTCAGGCTATGTGTGGATGGATTAGAATCCTAATTACCGAAACGATTTGCACATTTGCTCCAGCGCAGGTTCGGTGACAATTTTTTTTTTAGAAAGATGAAATTAACCCGAATACCTACCCGAATCGTTTTTTTTCAATAGAATTTTTTTTTTCATCATCTTTTCAGCCGAAGGACGTCCATTGCTGGACATAGGCCTCCCCCAACGCTCGCCACTTAGACCGGTCCTGTGCTACTTGCTTCCACCGGTTACCCGCGACCTTCACGACATTTTTAAAACTCTCTTCGGTTAAATTTGCAAGCCCCTTTTCACTTTTAGCGGGTATCTACGTTGTACCATGCACCAAGAATACTCGTAAAGAGTTACAACGTTCTTTATATTATTCTGACGATTCAACAACGCAGTTTTTATAATACCAATTAATAAACGTTACTGAAATATTCCCAGTTCAGTTTAATTGAGCTCGACATACGCTATATTCGGTAAATTGGCGGAGCGAAGGCGTGCCGTGCCGAATCCAAACTAAGACCTAGCGCACCCAACCCAAACGTGCACCGAGAAATGAATGAGCCATGTCAAGCTCATATTCGCGCTCCACGTACCAATTATTGATCAAATAAACGTGCACTATTTCGACCTAGTTTTCAGCGCACATATTTGACCCAATGCGGTAATTTCGAACAACTTTTAAACTCTTTGAAGTCTAGACAGTCTGTTGCCCTGGTGCCGTTCGCTTTTTATACACACTTTTAGCATAATTTCATGTAACTACTATTAACTCATAATAAACATGTCGCATAAAAATAAAATGCATAATTTTGTTTGTCATAATAATTAAATAACATAATGCTGTGTATAATCATGAAAACATTCATAACAATCATAAGGAATAATTTTACTTGTCATAACATACATTCAGCATAATTATAAAAATTTGGTTATCGTTACTTCATTAGGTACGACTACGAGCGAAGCGAGCTAGAACTGTGATCCTAGCCAGAATCGAGTTTTAATCGTATTCTTTGAAGACTTATATAAAGAAAAACCTGAAATATCAAGAAAAAAAAACGTTTGTTATACAAAGTGAACATTATGCTGATTGTCAGTTATGCAAATACATTACTATGCAAGTTAACTATTATTACTTTCGAAATTATGCAATTGGTTTTTATGCATTTTGTTTTTATGCTAAATGATCATTTCTGCAGTTCAAAATTATGCAATTCGTTTTATGCAAAATGAAAATTCGCAAATAGTTGTTATTCAAAGCATTACGCACCCGCTGTGCCCACCAGGGTCCACATTGATCCTTAAGAGGGTTTACTCCAAGAGTTGGCAACGTCGCAAATAGCTGTCAAATATTTTGCTGTTTTCATTAATTTCTGTATATTACTGAATGAAAACATGAATTATCGCTCTATGGTTGAATAAAATATTAAGTATGGATTGCAACGATTATCATAGGAACATGAAATATTTAGGATTATGGAAGTACTATCTTTTGAAAACTTTCCATCGCATTTTCCATGCGTTTTAATGTAATCTTATCATTTGAATGCCTAACCAACAAATATAAAGCGAGACGCGTCATTCAACCATAGAATGATAACTTCTTTTTTAATTCAGTAATATTGAGAAATTAATAAAAACAGCGAAATATTTGACAGCTATATGCGACGCTGCCAACTTTAGGGATAAACCCTCTTAAACTGTAACACATGTGGTAGGTATGTAATAAACGATTGAGAATTAAATACTGAAATTGCGTATAGGTAAATAGTCATATAGAGGTGTCATATTCAGATTACAAGTATCTATACCTACTACGTACTTACTATTTATTTTTACAATGAATATTTACATATATTTTTTTGTGTCGTTTAACTACCTATTTCGATAACGCGAAAAACTCACAAATACTCGACGATAAAGTCTACATAAATGCCACTGGTGAAACCTGTATGCACGTTGACCGAATGCCATGGTGGTGGTGTTGAATATTCCATTCACGGCCCTTTTATCCCCATAGACAATATGAAATGCAGACTGACCAACATAATGAGTTCTCATTAGAGACAAACAAAACCTGAGTAGCGTGTGCCGCAGACGGAACTGGTTTACCAACTACATATTATGTACATAACTTTTGTGCCTACTGTCTGCCGTCACCTGCAAGCCACCTGCCGGGCCCATACCTTACACACATGTGTTTTTATAACCATGAAAGAAATTAGGTACAAGGACTTCTCATTTGGGTCGTTACACTCATTGTTATCTTAAAAATGTAAAGAAACGTTCAGAGATAACGCGAACCTGCAGCTGCCAGCGAATCCTTTGTCAGATCAGAATATGCAACAGACGCTTGGTATGCCAAGTCCACGAGACGAAAGGTTTCCGTACTTCCTCATTGTTTAATTCTGAATGTAGATTGAACAATCGGTAAATTTTGTTTGCATACACGTGACACAGTGGAAAAAGGAAACTTGCTTGATTTTTCGAGACGCTGGCTGCTGACTCCAAACGAAACCGACGAGACATAATAAATTATCATAATTTACGTGGAGTGGAACATAATATGAAGCAGCCAGGTGGTCGTCGGCTGTAATTTGATAATGCCGAAAAACTGCATACGCGCTTGGGTGTCCTTTGGCAAAAACAAACTCTAAAAATGATTCACATAGCTCCCATGAGATTAGAAACTTATTAAATACACCGAACACATGTACGGAAATAATGTACTTAACATCATATATCTGTAACAGATAAGAAGCGAGAATAATTCATAGACATGGGCACAAAAAACAGCTTTAATCCACTGGAAATTTAGACAATGAACGGTTAATTATATGTATGATTGCTTGCGTCAGAGATGTTCTAACCTATATATAAGTTTTGTACCGGCTATTTTATATATCTACCCGCAGATCGCTTGGTATATGGGCAACTTAAACCCACGACATTCTATTGCTGAATTGTCATAAAATCTATCTACTTAGTTACCTAGTTATATGTCGCTCTGCACCGGACCGGGCTAAATGTTACATAGACTATCAACGGGCCACTTCGAAGTCACTTCTAAAGTTTCAATGTTAGATGAATTTTACAACGATAAGAAGAAGTAGTAGTGTTGTTGATTACAAACTAAACGACGATTTAAATTATTGTATTGGAGCTTCAATGAAAATATCTCGGGTATACGTTCAATCACGATTAGATAAACGGCGCTTTCCATATCAAGTACAATGATAAGGGCAAATAATATTGTATAATAATAGAGAAAGCGGAAAATTCTGAGCATTTAAAATGATTGTAGAGTACCTAATTGGAACACAAGGCGCATTACAACTGCTTTGCCACTTCAAAAACGATTTACATCGACCTTACTGTTTAGTTTTTGCGACTTACATAAACACAAAAGTTATAAAATCACATATGCAAACCGGCGAGGTGCTGCGAATTCAGTGGCGGTTATTATATACCGTTGCGTCAGTCTGTGGCCGGTGGTGGTCTTGGTCTTGCATTACCAGTCGGCGCGCCAGCATTTAACGACCTTATCAACATTCAAGGCGAACCTAGCTTTAAACTAAGCGAGGCGCTAGCCTGATTTGAATCGCGAACACCTTCAACCGATTTATTGTCGTCCTAAAAGAGAAGTTTAAATTGAGCCAGTCGGACAGTAGCATAAATCTCGGGGAGGTTAAGTATAAGATATAATCCGCCGTGACTGGATGACGTCAGGGCCTAGAACAATAAGCAATGATGATCATGAGCGAAGCTAATAGGACAGTATTTTTATAATTACGGTCAAAAGGTCGAAGTCTAAATCAACTGACTGTAAACGTTAGAATGAAACAATATTACCTTTGTGCTATGTTCATTGATGCCGTCAAGTTTTTCGCAACAGTTAAAAACTCTTGTTAATTTGACTATTCTTTGAATGTCTAAATACAAATTTAAGGGCGAAGTTTCGTACGTATCGTATTGAATTTTTGGTCATAAATTTAATAATTAATGGATTTCTAAACTGTCGCTCGGAAACGGCAATCGACCGCAGCGCAGGGGCAAACTAGATCCTCTACTTCCTCTTAACCGCAGACTTCCGACTGGCCCAACTACGGAACAACCTATTCTTATATCAAATCGTTGTATCATTTTTTGACGTGATAACGTCTTATAAATTGATGAACGCCGACTGCGCTCACGAAAAAACATGACGCAATGTATGTCCATGGCGATGTATGTCCTACGTAACGGGACATATTCATTAATGTTTTCTTATGACCTTATCACATAAAATTATCGTCCATGAACCGACTTTATAGACAACCGATTTTTAAGGGTAAACTTTAACTAGCTACCTTTTTCAACTAGCCCCAGAGCCAAAGCGGAAGAGCTTTAAAATAGGTAAATGTAGGTCGTTATCTAATAATAATGCATGTCTATCATCTTTCAGTCCGTATAGGTACTTAGCTAAAACGGCTTCCTACTTAAACGATTAAGTGTTATTAGTCATTCGTTTATCTAATATTTTAGAAATACTTTTAATATTTAAACATACATAACTCTGCCGTTACTAACTAACTAACAACGTAAAGCTGAAACTACTGGTCGTAGGAAGCTCAAATTTAGCATTTAGGTGGGCACCTTAGCATGTGTAGGGGGTACAAAGAGAATATTTCCCAAAATTACCACGGGAACGGGAAAAAACGGTATTTTACATGTTTGTATTTCTGCGCACACGATCCTTAATAATATTACGTTCAGAAGTTTCCGATAATTGTATAAATGCAATAAAATATGCTGAATAACAACTCTTCCTACTTACGACACGGCGCCTATAGCGCGGCGAGTCGAGAACCAGTATTAGTACTTGCACAAGTTGCCAGCCACGCCTATCCCGCCGCGAATCGCTCTATCGATGGAAGCGTACTCATTTTATCGATACGTATATTATTCGAATGCAGAATCGACATAGCAATTGGATCGGAACGAGAACTCATCATGACTTCATGAGGCCAGTGACCTGACATCTGTTTCGATACTCCAACAATGCATAATTGCGTGCCATACCACAAATTGCCGTCGAAATTATTTACGGCATGTTATTAACAACTGGTTTTGTTGTTGCAGGTTGCAATAAAGAAGTTACTGCGCGGCTGAACAAGGTCAAAGGTGTGTGTCTACCTCTAATATTTTATTATTATTTAATTAAATGTAAGTGCATAACACGCAGCAGCCCTGGTGGCCTAGCGGTTCAACCTCCGCTTCGAATGCAGAGGGTCGGGAGTTCGAATCCGGCTCACCTCTGAGTTTACTTACGTGCGAAATGAATTTGAATTTTCCACTCAGCTTTTCGGTGAGGGAAAACATCGTGAGGAAATGAACGCATCTGCGAAGTGACTCAAGGATGTGTGTGGTGTGAGTGAAGTCCCCAATCCGCACTAGGCCCGCGTGGGGACTATAGCCCAAACCCTCTTGTGATGAGAATAGGCCTGCGCCCAGCAGTGGGACGTAGGTAAGTAGGCTGTTCTGGTGCATCACAGCCACCAGATACATCTCAAAACGAAGTGACAATGAGTAGGTAAATTTACAAATCTCAAAGCAGTGGCTGATGAGCCAATTATTTATAATTACTTAGGTACAGAAAAAATAATGACTAGAAATAGGTATAAATGGACTCTAGAAATAGGAAAATCAAATCGGAAATGCTACTAAATAAACAAAGTGTATTAGTGTACATTCATAGGAACCCAAAGGTATAACTCGTTACATATTTATTTCAACTTCAACAATTAGGTAATATTTTGTTAGTGGTAGAACCAGGTGCTGGGTCCGTCCGGGGTGGTACCACCGTCTTTCCCCGCTATCCTGCCGCCAAATAGCAGTGTTCGCACTGTTATGTTCCGGTAGGGGGTTAAGGCAGCCGGTGAAATTTCTAACACAGAGGCATTCCATCTTAGGCCTCAAGGTAGGCAACGCATTCGAGATCTTATGGTTTCTTAATGGGGGATCATAGGATTTCGGTGTCCATGGGCCGCAGTGACCATTTACCATCAGGTGGGCTGTGCGCTCGTTTGCCTATACCATAGATATAAAAAAGTTTAAAGTCTAAGTAAGTACGTATTTTAATCGGAAATGTGAGCATATCAAATCAAATAGTCACGGCATCTACTCGTTATGGCGATAGCGATAGTTAAACTTATCGATGCATCTGGTTCAACAGACTTTCATTGAAGAAAATAAATCGAAGCTTGCGTCACCTCACCACGGCCAATTTGGGCCAGGGATTAATAAAAATGATTCACATCAAAAACCGTCCCGATTAAATGCATTCATATGATTTGCATTTTTGCACGCGCCACGACGTACCTACCTAGGCACTTCCAATTCCAATTGTATGCAAAGTAAATCATATATAACAGCCAGTATTTAATATGCAAGCGGGTATAGTAATGTTAGGTTTATGTGTCGTCTATACTATATATCTATCTATCTATACATATAATAAAGCCAAAGAGGGTCGAAAGTCTGTACATGGGAGATTTTCGAAAAAAGTTGATTGGGGATAGGTACTTTGATTCGCTAACAGAACACATTCCAACAGTTTTTAGAATTTTTTGTCTGTTTTTCTGTTTATTTGACCGCGCATCACGTGAAAACTACTGGACCGATTTTGATAAAATTTGGTATGAAGATAGCTGGAGTCCCGAGAAAGGACATAGGCTATCTACTTTTTATCCCGGAAAAACGCATAGTTCCCTCGCGAACGCAATAACCGAATTCCACGCGGGCGAAGTCGCGGCCAGAAGCTAGTAAATAAATAAAATAAAGATATGTCAAATGCGCTCCTATGAATATTTCGCAGTTTCGCAGCTAGATAAAATCAATCTTGTATCTAACATCATCTACCACGCCCACCATGTCACGCTTCTACATATATTTTCATGCAAATCTATGTCACTTCTATTTACAGATAGTTACGTTAAAATGTAAATACACTGAAAATCAAATACCTACGCAGCAGTAAAGTTATCTTCGCATTGTTATAAAATCTTTTGTCTGTATCGGATGTTCTTGAACTTTCTGTATCGAATTATCGACTCTTTGATGATGATGACATAAGTAATGTAATATCTTAATTTGTTGGAAGAGTAGGTACTCCGTTTTTCCAACTTGTACAGTAGTTGTTAAGGAGCCACGATGCATCGTAGTATTCGTAGTTAAATATTATTTTTGTTTTTATCTCGATTCCTGAACGATGTTATGTTCCACCTTTATAAAAGATTTGAGCGACTGCATTTTTACCCCACCGCTCAATGTTTACTCTTGATTTAGACTTGGTACTCTCACCATTACACCTTTACAATAATACCTACCTATTCATGGTATACCTGCCTATGTTAGCACAAGGTGGGTGGAGCGGCGCCCGAGGCTCTATCTAATCTTTCTTATCTGTCCTCCGAAGCGGCATCGCCTCGATGTCAGTGATGATCAGTGATCACACATACTTCACGCAAAACAACTCTAAACTTCATAAGGACAACCAGTAATTTTTACTTTAGTTTACTGTCCTATTCACGCCGGTATTTTTGTTTCTATTAGTGACGTGTCGTGTCATTATAAGGTATGTAATTGGAATTTACTAGATAACATATTTTCTGATTCGTTAGTGACTCAGTATAGAAAACCCAGTTTTGTTTAGACTGTAACAATCATAATATATATATAAGTACTCAGTGAACACTAAAAGTTTCTCTTTTGAAGTACTTGCATATAGGTAAGCTTCAATTGCGTTGTGCTTCACAAATAGTTACGATTCACTTTGTGTGCCGTAGGTAATAATGCGACTAGATATCGAACGCCCATCATTTCGAGACATTCATTCTAACACAACAACCATTCGATCTTCGCCGGTTTATCAGAGCCCTATTCCAGATATGACCAACTTTCTAATAGGTAACTCACCGTTCGAAATTGAAAAAAGTTAGTCACTGCGCTTTAACAACTAGGTATGATGAGTTTTCCCAAGTTTTCCACGGTTAAATACTACTACCTAATTTAGACACAAAGTTGTATGACTGGTGGCACTGTTGACAGTAACAATTAGGTATAACGCAAATAAAGATGGTGCGATATCTGACGAAAATCTCATCAGCAGGAAAATAAAAATCTATTGCCATAATGTTAAGGTCAACCGGTAGGTAACTACAGTTGAATACTACTTTATAAAAGCAATTTATGTCGCTTGTATAAAAAATAGCCCATGTTATTTTCGAAAAAGAAAATACCTACATATACAAAATTGCGTATAAGAAATAGGATATTTTAAGCATGACTTTGTAGGCTTTTTTCTATATTGTTCTTTTTTTGTCAATCGTCTTTAAGTGGTAGTTAACAAGAGACTCCACCGCTAAGCGTCACACACACACGTGTCTCGTCTCGCCTAACGATAGACCGACAGATGGACCTGCACAGATAAGATTTCACTAGAACAATGCCGGACAGAACCATCTGTTTTGTAACACTACGCAACACACTCGCGTATCCTTCATGTAATACTATCTACATACCTATAATTAGGTGTAGGTAGGAGGTACCTACATGTTTTGTTTTCTGATCTGGTTCTTTCTCCACTCCACTAGTGCCATTTGATTTAATGGTTAGGTACTTCGCTACCCTACGAACACGAATAAAACATTATAAATATTTTTATCTAACACTGTCCCCCATCTGCCGCCATCGTTTTAATGCTTTATGTTCTCCTCTCGTTAAACAAAAGGACATTTATTCATTCATGTTTTCAATTTTACTCTACAACACAACATATTAAAGCCATTGTGTGGTCGAATAACGTGTACAGTTGCAAAAAAGTATGATAAGAAAGCCCCATTGTTGTGAACTGTTATTTGTTTGTAACGTGAACGACCGCGTGTTTTCGGTAAAATTTCATAATTGACATAATTGTTCCGTTTAGTTCTGCCAGTTCACATGGGACTTTGTGTTTTTCAGAGTTCGCTACGAGATGGGGACGAGATACCGGGAGTTGTTTCTGCTCCTGGCGGCGTGCGCGCTGGCACTCGGCGAGCCCCGGCTCAACAAGACCGCCGCCGACAAGGACGCGGAGAACTACCTGTACGAAGACTACGACGCCGCCGACGACCAAAAAGTGCTCTTCAGCGAGGACAAGCCCTGCCCCAGAGATTGCATATGCACTGTATCCCAAGGATACAGAATAGCAAAGTGCAATCGACTCGAAATCGGCACGCAGAAGTTCGGCGATGACATCACTGATCTCGTGATCGAAAACGCCGACCCGGCGTACCCCATCAATCTGGACGATTTCATATTCAAGAAACTCGGCCTCCACCAGATTGCAACTGTCAAAATTGTGAACAGCACGATCGGATCTGTCGGCCCTAACGCTTTCCATGGCCTGCAGGACCTCTACGCAGTCAATCTGTCGAACAACAAACTGAAGAGCCTTCATCCTGAAACTTTCGCGAATAACAAGAAGCTGTTGCTGCTGACTCTCTCAAACAACCCGCTCAAGTTCCCCGCAGCCAATTCCCAGGACTATTTCCTCAACGCTTCCTCGGTGCAGGAGCTGGATGTGTCTTACTGTAATATGCAATACATAACAGCCAACACTTTCAAAAATTTACTCGGTGTGATGTACTTGAACGTTGCGGGCAATAACTTGTCCGATATGGACCCAGATACGTTTAAGAAACTGTTGGACTTGGAAGAACTTGATTTGAGCGATAATAACATCCAGTCTCTGCCCAACGACATATTCTCGGAAAATACCGAGCTTGCCACGCTCCACATTCAAAGGAATCCGATCGATACTGTTTATGGCTTACAAGTCTCTGACTTACTGACGTTAAATGCTGGACAAACGAAAATCAAGTTCGTCGGTCCATCTATGTTCAACGGGATGACGTACATGGCTAATCTCAATCTGAGTGGAAACAGTATTGAAAAGATACACAACCAGGCATTCCACAAGCTTATAGAACTGAACTATTTAGACTTGTCGTACAATAACTTGGACTTCATTTCAAACATTCTGATCAAAGAAAACATTGAACTCGATATTTTCAAAATCTCAAACAATCCCCGGCTGAGACAGTTGCCCGAAGACGGATTCAACTGCTCCGCCGATCAGTTTAACATCTACTTGTTTGACGCTTCTAACTGTGGTCTCGAAGGTATCTCTGACAATTCGCTGAGAACGTTCACCGCTCTATCTCAAATTAATCTCTCGAACAACAACATCAAATCGATAAGCAACAAGGTATTTTCACGGTGCCCTAAGTTGGTGGACATTAATTTGGCTAACAACATGTTGAATACACTAGACCCCAAGGTCTTTGAAAAGAACACTGAACTTGGCAGATTAAATCTGCAAGGCAACCCTATTAAAGTGTTCTCTGCCGACGTCTTCCTCCACACACCCATGTTGACTTGGTTAGATATGAGCCATTGCGAATTGATTTCCTTATGGAAGGTAGAGAAGAACCACCCCAAGACGCTTCTCAGCAATTTGAGCTACCTGAACGTTTCACACAACCGTATCTCTGAGATTAAACAAACTGAAGTGGACAATCTGAACAAGCTCCGCACTCTAGATATCAGCAACAACCCATTGGTTTGCAGTCGCGAGTTCGAAAATCTCATGTCGTGGCTTAACAAGCATAAGGTCTCCCCTAACTCGGACTCCGCTAGCATCGCGAACCTGGCCCGTGATGGCAAAGATGACGAGACTACTTACAGCTGGGAGTTCCTCACGAAGAAAACTTGCGGTTCTGCAATCATTCATCCGGTTGAGCCTCTACCGCCGGTGTCCGATGAAGAAATATGGGAGAGAATCGACAAGGACGACGTAGGCAACTTTGATCTTAAGGGCACGCTTGATGATGGTATAATTCCTGACGACGCCAAGGAAGTTTACGAGGGTGACGACGACAAGGCGGAGGAGGACGAGGGCGATGAGGCGGACGACGGCGACGACGCGGACGACGAGGACGATGAGGACGAGGAGGACGACTCCGGCGAGGACGAGGAAAGCGACGACATGGTCATCAGCGTCAAGCTCAACGACAAGCCCGCCCTCAGCAAGCAAGCCAAACCCACAGCCACCACCCCCCGCGACGACGGCAAAGTAGAGATCGAAGTCAAACTTATGGAAAACATGGACAAAGAAGACGCTTTGGAAGACGACGTCGACTTCTACCCTTACATCAAGGAGTCCATGGTCAAGGACGAACGCGGCCACTACGAGTATCTCTGGCCGATTCTGATCGCTATCCTGGGAGCTCTCTTGTTGTTGCTCATTATCGCTAAGGTTGTGATGGTGATGTGCAGTAGGAGGGACAGGCAGGTGAGATACAACAGTGCCATAATCGCCGCCATGAGCCAGCAGGGCCGCACGAAGAAGGACTGTGGGCTGGTCTACCAGCAGCTGTCGGAGGACCTCACGGGGCCGACCACGCCCAAGCTGGCCCGCTACGCGCCGCTGCACAGCGTCTCCGTCAAAGCCTCCAACATGTACGAGAGCAGTCCGTTCCACCACAGCAACATCGTACCAGAGGCCGTCTGAGCGGCCCTCATGGCAGCAACAACAACTCGAAAGAACAGCTGCGGTAACTTTAAGCAGTAAGTGATGTAGTTGTAAGCGCTAGTCCTAGAACACGACTAACGAGCATTTCATAATAAGACAAGACAACCTACATTCTCGAACACCGGGACCATTCGCTAGCGCTCCACTTGTTTTTAATTGAAAGTATCAAATGAGAAGTCAAATTTTTACAACAAATTAATTTAAGGTATACATATTATATATAATACAAATTAGTTCGTAGGTTTATTTTATGTACTTAAAATTATTAAAAATAAACTAGGTACTAACATCGTGGTTTTTCTTAACTTGTTCCGTCCCACCCCTTAAAAAGTATAATTATTGTGTAATTCAAACAATCTGTTATATTTAAATATTTATTACAAACTTAATGAAAACATAGCACCAAGTAACATAAAGATTTATGATTTATATCACATTATTCTTATCAATAGTTTGTTAACGAGTCTTCTAATATTTTCGATAAATCTTCTTCTGACTGTGGCACTGGAGCTATTTTCAGCAGTCTTTCCTGTAAGAAATAAAGAACATTAATAGTACATTACTACTTACAGAGGCCGGGAAAGAGGATGTTGCAGGCCGAGTATTATATACGACCGAACGAAGTGAGGCCGGATGGATAGTCACGAGGCCGACAACTTCCGTTCCCCGCCGATGTATGTATAGTGATTTTCACAAACATGCAATGAAATAAATAAATAAAATAATATTTTATGTAAGTATAATATATTTTGTCTTTTTTACATTAAAAAACTGCGATACCTAGGTAGCAAATATGGTTCATGTTTTTTTAATAGCTGTATTGGCAGAATGTCATAGCGAACCATAGAGTAAATATTGCTTGTAGCTTTTTTTAATGGCGGAATGCCAAGATGCTGTGTCACAAATATATCAAATGGAAATTAAAAAAAAGCAAGTTGCCGGCCTAGGCCCGCAACGTTTGTATGAAACTTCATTATAGACCAATTATCTAGCCGCGCCTGAAACGTGATACTTCCCAGGCTAATAAGAAGATCATAATATCAGTATTTCATTGCATGTTTGAGAAACAACTATTTATTTCCATCACTCGTTAGAGAAAGCACCTTTATATTCATAAGTCGACCAAAAATTAGATATCGAAGCGGTCAGCATACCGAAGCTGTTGCCAATTCTCAAATACAATAAAATGAAAATCCATGAGCGTCTCACCTGTGGTAAAGCTCCCTTAACCAAAGCCGGTATGTCCCCACTGTCATACCCAAGACCCTTAAGTCCGTTCTCGACCTTCATAACGTCCATATATTTAAGTATAGTGTCCGCCAGCACTTTGCCTGCATCGGCCTGTTTGACCCCAGTGACATCGGCGCCGAGCAAACTGGCCGCTTCCAAGTGCTTGTCGGGATCGCTTGCGGCGGTGAACCGGAAGACGGCCGGAGCGGTCACCACCACTGACAGCCCGTGGGGTATCATGGCTTTGTTTCTAGAAAGAATATTCTAGATTCAAGAATGCAAAGGAGCGAGGATCAAAGTATTAAATATTGTATGTTTTATGTTTTCAAACAGGCCGCAACTCAAGGGCTTTATTTAGGTGTCATACTCATATAAAATCATAGTTTCCATGAGTGCAGTACTTACAACATTAGGCAAGTAACCACATTCAAGTTAAGTAGAAAAGTTATATTTATAGCAGAGACAAGGTGTGGCCTGTAATAAGAGCAAAAAAAAGATGATTCCACAGAGATGCCCACAATCAAGTCGGCCTAACTTGAGTTAAGTTGATACTAAACCTGAGTTATTGTATGAGATTCGGCCTAAGGAATATACCTATACCCTCATCTGTTATTTGAAGCAACCCAAGATTAAACGATAGAAAAGTTTAAAAGATGGAATAATCAAAGAAGAAAGTTGATCGGAAAAAGATGTCTTTATTTTACTTTACCCCACACCATGCTTAGCTTTGAGGTAACATGCAATTTATTTATATACTCATTATTTAATAAACATTTAAACTTGGGTTGCCTCAAATAACACATGAGGGTATATATTATTCCTTATGCCGTATCTGCTACTATAGTCAGGGCTTGTAACCGGTTAATTAAAAAAAACCGAAATAGCCAAATATTTAGAATTATTTTATACTCTTTATGCGGAACTCCATAGTGTATTTAGGTTATTACTTCGTGTTATTTTAGAAGAAGGTTTATTTGTATGGGGGCAAAAACCGGTTACAAGCCCTGCTATAAGTGTTTAACCCGAGTTCGCACGATGTAAGTTTACGGTAGTCTTAGCATCAATGTGATTCGTGGCTCCTTACTAGCAGCGTTACTTACCCGTAATCTTCAGGCACGAAGGTCTTGCAGTTCCCAGCGATAGGGTAGGCGAGGCCGTGGCAAAGATGGACCCCGGCGTTGCCAATGCCCACGCCGGCCATGGTAGCCGCCAGGTGCATGCCTGAACGGGCGTCCAGGTCGTCCGCGTTGTACACGGAACGGGAGAAGTGCTGTCTGATGGTCTACGGGCGAAAGGTGGAAATTTTAGGGTCTAACCTTTCGTAGCACAAAAAATAGTTTGAGTCTCCTCGTTATTCGATAGTACTACGTATCGAAAAGAATGAAGAAAAGCATGCCGAAATTTTGGCACAGATCTGGGACACGATATACCTACTTACTACTACTACTACTACAACAGCCTATTTACGGCCCACTGCTGGGCACAGGCCTCCTCTCATCACGAGAGGGTCTGGGCTATAGTCCCCACGCTGACCCAGTGCGGATTGGGGACTTCACACACATCTTTGAATTACTTCGCAGGTGCGTGCAGGTTTCCTCACGATGTTTTCCTTCACCGAAAAGCTCAGTGGTAAATTCAAATTAAATTTACGATATACCTACTTCCTCCATCCATACTTTATCTTTTTTGTAAACATCGACAAAATTGGTGATATACTGAAGATGCCAAATTAAAAGAACTCGAAACTAAATCAGGCGTGAGTTTATGTACCTATGTAGTAAGGTGAAACTATAAGGACAATCTTCCATACAAATAAGCGTACGCCGGATATAAGTTTCAAGTGTGATGAAAGATGTCGCTGCCTAAGGAGTCTGTATGAAAATTGGATGCGCCACCTGGATATGCTTTTCCGATGTACGCCGCAATGTAAGGAGATTGTTAGGTGGCTGTATGTATGTATGAGATCCTTATGTGAGTACCTATACCTAATAGTTAAGAGAAATTATACAAGAAGAGTGGCAGAGCCCATACTGTAGTGCGGTCAAGTGCGTGCTCCGAAACGCGGGTTAACACTAGATCGACATCTAGCGTCCAATGGCTGAACCCCAATTATCCGACCGTTTAGCAGTTGCTACCGCTACTTGAAGCTAGATGACGAGCCGAACGCAAAGCATATTTTATTGCTTAACAGTTTACAACTTACAACCCGAAGTCTCTGTGTAATAAGAGGATATCAAAAGAGTTCTAGTTGTAAATTGTTCAGAAATACACTTTGAGTTCGGCTCGCCATCTAGCTTCAAGTAGCGGTAGCAACTGCTAAACGGTCGGGTAATCGGGGTTCAGCCACTGGACGCTAGATGTCGATCTAGTGTTAACCCGCGTTCCGAGGGACGCAGTACAGTATGGGCTCTGCCACTCTTCTTGTATCATTTCTCTATGCTATGAGTCACTTCATTTCATTCGAGAGCATAATAAAGTGGTTAATGAATTAGATACAAAATGGTTATAAATCATCATCATTCCGTCACAAAATATCCACTGTTTGATACAGTTCAAATGGACTTAGCACTTAGTCTATAGAACAGATAATCTATCAGAGAGACGTTCAATGCTCTTATCATCTTTTACAAGTTCAGTGATACTGATAGCAATTGAAGAGGTCAGTGAAAGCATATACATACCTAATGATTAAATAAATAAATATCCCCTTCTCGCATCCCTCCCTCACGATTACTCAGACAAGACGGCTTCGTCGACCGACTGGGGCCTCATTCGAAGTTCACAATCTCCTGATTTAGCAACATGTTATATCATTTAATGAGCTATTCCGGGAAATGGACCTCCCATTAAATTTTTAAAGGCTCTATTGGGGATAATATTTCAATAGAATCTGCGCTAAATAGGGAGATAATTTAGGGAAATCCCATGTCGCTATTAATAAACAATAAAGTCCTGGTATGATTTATTACCGCTCGGCTACGACTTCGCGGGACAACCGCAGCGGCGAGCGTTTTACGGACACATTGCGCGATCGCGACGCCCGCCGCGCATCGGTTAGCAACCGTCGCGCGCAATGTGTCAGTAAAACGAAGTCGTTGCCAGGACTATGCTAACCTGCAGACAGAACCTCGCCCATACGTCGGAGATGGGGTTGCTGCCCTGATACGTCGGTCGCAGCGCGGGGTTGGCGGGCGCCGGCCCTCGCTCCGTGTACGGTATCGCCGTGAAGCTCTCCAGCGCGTGGCAGAATATGTCGAATCCCGCGTAGTTTGCGACCTGCATAAACGTCGCTGGGATTTAATATGTGGAAGACACGGCAACGCGAAATATAGTACGCAGGCCAAGTTCCGGCATGACGCACGCACGCTGATATGTAATATTAGGTACACGAAACGTTTCAGCGTGTTTTCTCCCCTATAACAACTACGATGCTTTTCCATGAGAAGGAATTTATATCTAGCATGGGCTTGCCCAGCTTATCACACAGGGGGCGGGCAAGCGCATATTCAGCTTCAGATCCAAGGGGGCATGTCAATTTTTTCGGGGCAATTTGTATGGGAAGGCGCACTTGATCTGGCTAGGTAGGTACATTTCTACATCCTGTATGGATAGCGGTAGGTAAAACTGCAGACCTAAGCTAAGGGACGATTCACAACTAGCGAATCGAATCAAAGGGATTATGTAGAAGCGAATTTTACCTACCAGCAAAGGAATTTAGACCATCTGCAAAGCAATAAATCTTAGATTTGAATGGAATTTACGTTCTCTCGGCTCTGCGATTAGCTTCTCGACTCGAATGAGATCGTATTCAACAGCGCCGCCGAATGCTAATGTTCTCTTTGCCTTCGAGACTAAAAAAGAGACAACCGAAGTCGGACCGACGTGAGCGTCTATCTAATTCGGCAGAATGCGATCTAATGCTGCAGTGTTGGCCGCCATGCGATTCTATTCGATCCGCTCGGTGAGAATAGTACTTGAAGCGCCAGCCTGGCGAGTTGGTGGCTCTGAAAGCGTCAACAGACCTTCTGGGGCACCGTGAGCGTGTGCAGCGGATCGATGATCGCAAGGAGAGGCCGCAGCGCCGACGAAGCGATCCCGGTCTTCGCGCGGATAGCCTCGTAGTCGAATACACTGACGCCAGTCGTCTCACTACCAGTACCGCTGGTTGTGGGTACTGAAAGAAAATGTTATTTATTACAACGGGGACTATCGTTTCTTTGCTAGTTGGCGCCACTGTTGACTAAGGTCAACAGGTAAGGTATAGCTGTCAAAGGCGACTTTATATGATAGGCGCCGAAACAAAGTTTTAATCTTGAATCTCATTAAGCGTATTGAGTAATTATAAATAACTATCATCATATCGAGTAGCTATGCCGCAATATTGTGCAGTTCATTTTGTTGGGAAGTTTTTTTTGTTTCAAAGCGTTCACATTCATCGCCAAATAATCAATATTTGCGATAATTTCACGAAAGAAATCACTTTTAAACAAGTAAATTAAAGAAATTGTATCATAGCCTTGTTAACTGATTGAAAACGTAGGAGCCTAATTAGCAGTTTAAACTATTACCTCTAATGCAGTGTCATTCCGCATCTCCAAGAAACCAGTACATCCTTATATCATCACTAGCTCCTGCCCGCGACTTCGCTCGCTTGGAATTCGGCTATCGCGTTCCCGTGGGAACTATGCGTTTTCCGGGATAAAAAGTAGCCTATGTCCTTTCCTGGGACTCCAACAATCTTCATACCAAATTTCATATAAATCGGTCCAGCGGTTGAAGCGTGAAGAGGTAACAGACAGACAGACGGAGTTACTTTCGTATTTATAACTAGCTTATGCCCGCGACTTCGTCCGCGTGGAATTCGGTTATCGCGTTCCCGCGGGAACTATGCGTTTTTCCGTGATAAAAAGTAGCCTATGTCCTTTCCCGGGCCTACAACTATCTCCATTCCAAATTTCATCCAGATTGGTTAAGCGGTTGTAACGTGAAGAGGTAACGGACAGACAGACAGACAGAGTTACTTTCGCATTTATAATATTAGTATGGATACTAACTCGCAATCATGGGCTTCAAAGCCTTTTTGATGGGCAATCCCCTCCCAACAGGGGGGTTTACGAAATCAAGCAGTTCCGCCTCAGGATGGCAAGCGAACAGGTTGGCCACCTTACACGTATCTATGGCTGACCCCCCGCCGACCGCCAGAAAGCTGTCAAAGTCATTCTCTTGCGCGAATTTAATCGCATCCTTGAAGCTGAAACAAGTCGATTTTTTAAAAAAAACCGCCTGCATACACACTTCTGATGTAGAGATCTTCTACTATCTAAAGTCCCGCGCCTTCACATTTCAAACCGCTTCAATTTTTTTATTATTATTTAAAAAGCACCACCAACACTCTCAACGCATAGTTGATGGCTGTCTCAGCACGCACACATGTGTTGAGAGTGTTGGTGGTGCTTTTTAAATACATTGAAGCGTTTTGAAATGTGAAGGCGCGGGACTTTAGATAGTAGAAGATCTCTTAACAACTAACACAAATTTAACGACACCTCACAAACTAAAATCTATCAAGCTGTTTAGTCTACAGAGCATCCGGAAGAAATATACATACATACACACCTACATAGGTACACACACAAAACATAACCCTCCTTCTGGCGCAGTCTGATAAAAATGATTTCATAGCACGACATAGCTCGTAAAGCGAGCCGTGAAGCACTTACACCTTTGACGCAGAGTCCATTATTGCTCAATCCGGGCGCCATATTCTGTCGTGCTACATTTCGAACGTTGGTATAAGGTGCAAAGTACACATATAAAGATAAGCTATCTATAAATAACAATACGTTTTGGACCTACACGTGACGTAATGTCGGATGTAGATTTAAGAGATCGTTTAGTCTAAATAAATAAACAATTTATTCAACAGTAAAAAAAACCGGCCAGTTGCGAATCGAACTCGCGCACGAAGTGTTCCGTACCACTGTCTACAGAAACGGCAAAAAAATCATGTTTGTGTTATGGGAGCTCCTTCAAATATTTATTTTATTCTGTATGTTAGTATTTGTTGTTATAACGGCAACAGAAATACATCATCTGTAAAAGTTTCAATTGTCTATCATGGTGTAATACATCACCTGTAAAAGTTTCAACTGTCTAACTATTTATTTATTTATTTATTTAAACTTTATTGCACATTAGTAAAACTAATACAAAAGGTGAACTTAATGCCATAAGGCATTCTCTACCAGTTAAACCTTTGGACATAATGGAAAATGTTGTGGACTATCATGGTTCATGAGATATGGCCTGGTGACAGACGGACGGACGGACAGCGGAGACTTAGTAATAGCTTAGGGTCCGTTTTACCCTTTGGGTACGGAACCCCAAAAATGCTTACCAATATTATAAATGTGAAAGTAACTGTCTTCTGTCTGTCCGTCTGTCTGTTAAGCAGGTATGTTTTAAATTATTTTACATCACCCTTGGCCATAAAGTGGGATTTTCTGCCCGCTACGCGGAGAGAAAATCTCACTTCTTGGCCAAGGCAAGACGTAAAACTTTTGACAAACCACGGGCAGTAATTCGTAAAGCCCCAGTTAGCATTATTCACAGAAACCTGCGATCTGGGACATTTACGAATTCACCACCCTAGGTCTGTAATGTACTATTATTCACCTTGTGTCTGTGGGTTCTACGGAAACCCTATCATACACCTTGTAATTGACGCCAGTCTTGGTGAGCGAGTTGAGTACTGCCTTCATGGGGCTCAGTTTGGCGACATTAGGATCTGTCATGACGCACAAGTTCTTTGCTCCGAAGTTGACCATGTCGTGGCCAACCTCCTGGGTCACCCCAAGACCATAACGGACTGTTGAGCATTTGATCTGAAATGTTTTTTTTTATTTGCATCATTTTCTTTTATCCGAAAATTACAATTAATTTTACTTCTATTGAGGCAAAATTTATGACCAAATATTAATTCTTTCGATAGTAAGTGTAGTACTTGAGTCTTGAACCCCTAAGTCCCTTCGGCCTGTTACTTTATAATATCTAGAATAACAGATATTGAGTTGAGCGAGATTATAGATTCACATAAAACTGGAATTCAAGGCCTGGATGTAAATAACATAATATTACTTTTTTTTTATTTTAATTTAAATTTATTCAACTTACCTCAAATGCATAGTCTTTTTCTGGAGTTGCATTTGACACCTGAATGTTACCTCGATGACTGTGTGCTGGACATCGGCATCTGAAACATCAATTAAATTAGCAGAAACTTAACTTACAATATTTTAACAGATATAATCAATATGAAACTTTTTAAGTACACAAACACAAAGTAGAAATTACTATCTAGTTTAACTAGCCATTAAAGCATAGTACAGATAGTGTAAAAGAATAAATAATTATCACCAAATAAATCTTTTAATTAATACTCACGATGCAACATCAATAGTTCTCAACAAGTCAAACACTCTTTTGCGAGTTGCCATTTTGTCGTGATAGACAACCGTCTTTGACAAGCACTAACGTGGTTTTAATATACTTAGGTAGGGGGAAGATTCTCCTAACCTATGTTATCAATTTAGATAACAACTGCAATAATATTTACTTCGATGACATATTTACGTTTATTTTCAGTTTGCTACAATAATACTCTCTTTTGCTATTATTTTGTTTGTTATATTGTCAACTAACACCATAATAAAAAAACAATAAAATGGTCAACCAACAAATAACAACATTACTCACATCAAGTCAAACAAAACACCCCACCATTAATTAATCTAGTGCAACAATTTATTCATTATAAATTCACTGCATTATCTTGGTTTTTTTTAATTACATGACCTCTGTACCCTGTGTCTCTGTCTGTACCATTATCTAAATTTTAATTTCCATATGATTTCCATATAAGTATAAGTGAGCAATGAAAAAATTACGAAGCGAAAATAACAACGCAAATATGTCAAACTTAAATATTTATTTGTCAAAAACGTCATAACAATTCCGAAACACGGAGGCGTTCCGATACACGCTCACAGCGCTTTGAGCGCGATTCGGGACACTTGTGAGCGCGCTCACCACGCTTAGAGAATTGATGACGTCATTGATAGACGCTCACGGGGTGCGTTCCGTTTTGCGCTCAAAGCGCTCACAGCGTTCACAACGCTCACAAGTGTCCCGAATTGATTGTCACACTCACGACAGTGTGAGCGCGTTTTTGCTTCGGAATGATCATAAGCACGCTCACGGCACTAACACTAGTAACTGACAATCTTTTTTTTTTAATAGGGATTCATGTCCTGTCAAATGTATAGTTAAATGTCACTTTGACGTTTGCGCTCACAACGCCCATGCCCCGCAGCGTGAGCACCGTGAGCGTCGATCGATGACGTCATCGATGACGTCTTCAATTTCCTGAGTGTTGTGAGCACGCTCACAAAGTGTCCCGAAATACGCTCAAAGCGCTGTGAGCGCAATTCGGAACGCACCCACGGTGCTCTCGCTGTAAGGCGTGGGTACTGCCAGCGCAAACCGCAGTGACATTTGGCTATACATTTGACAGGACAAGGACATGATTACCTAATTTAAAAAAAAGTTTGTCTGTTCCTAGAGTTGCCGCCATGAGCGTGCTTATGATCACTCCGAATCAAAAACGCGCCGCGCTCACACGGTCGTGAGTGTGACAATCGATTCGGGACGGGACACTAATGAACTAAAGTTGCGTTCCGAATCGAGCTCAGGGCGCGAACAGCATCTTGCGTCCCTTTTCCTCTTGAAAGTCGACTCTTAAGAGGATAAAGGATGCAAGGTGCTGTGAGCGCTCTAAGCGCGATTCGGAACGCAGCCTAAGAGATACTACGTACTTCCTGGCATTGGGAAAAATGTACAGTCGCATATACTGGTGGTGTGCTACCTTAAGGACTAGAATCGCTTACACGAGTGTCTTTCCTGGTAGATGCATTTTTCGCAGGTGCTCTGTGGTTTTGACTGTTTCTGGGTGCCAACTGCTGATGATAAAGTCTCAGTTGACGCTTTCGTCGCAGGATACTCCGAAATGGGTTTGAAAGACTGTTTATTGCTAGAACTTATCATGAGGGACACCTCATACCTGGTAAAAAGTAAAATACATCCACCTTATAGAAGGTTGCTGTTTTCCTACAGAGGGCGTGAATGTAGTTCAAGAATATATGAAGTTTTAGTTAGTGTTATTGAATCAGAACAATGGATGTGTCAATCCTTTTATATTATTTGATAGTGCACTACATGTTATGCAACCCGAAGAATCCTTATAATCTAGTGATGAAATGTAAGGCTCCTTTACCTACTTCAACACAAAGAATACATATATTTTGTTACTTAACTTTACATAAAAGAAGTTGAAAAGAGAAAAGTGTATGTTTATCATAATCCCAAAATCCTAATAAATACAACACAAAACTATTTGTGGTTTTCAGGCCTTGACCACACCACACTGTCAATCAATGCGATTTTTTTCACGAAGACTATTTGTATTTGTCCAATGTAGGTAGGAAAACAACACACACAGGCTACCTTTAATATAAAAAAAGGAAACCCGTGAGACAGAAAAAATCTAATAACTTAGGATTCCATTAACGGCTAGAGATCAAGGGCAGACACGGACACTGCACCACAGTAAAAATCTGTGGTAATTGTGATAGCCAAGCCATTCCGCCGCACGATGGCACACGCAACAGGTGCCCCACCTATCTATAGACGTTTATAATAGGAAGGGATAGAGATATTAATCTTACACATAGTTATTAAACATCGTCAGAAATGAAACAAAATGGTTAGACATCGAAATGATGTATTAATAAATTCATACAGATTGTCATTCACGTAATACACAATAGAAAAAAAAACTATTCGGCTACAACTCCTTCAATAAACTACGATAAAGAGTAAAACATCTTACTCTACTAGCATCATTTGGTTAAATAAACTTCAATAAGTAATATACTGACAGGCTAAAAATGGCATTAAAATATTTCATCACAATTAGATTTACACAATATATAAATAAATATCATTCATCGCATATAATAAGAGCTGAAGAAAAGTACGTGACGCGTGCTAAAGTCAGGACTTTTCTACGTCTTGAAGTACCTAGTTACAATAAATAATTAACTCTACATAATACGCCTAGTTCCGTACGCTCTATACTAATTTGTCTATTTACAACTGTCTATAGCATTCGAATTTTACGCATGCTAATTCCAATCATATATTATACTCTATTTATTTTATAGGCCAAACTTATTATTTTTATAGTTCTGGCTCATTGTGCAGAACTCACAAGAAACATCCATGTTGTCTAACCATGTTTGATGCTTACACCATTAAGCCGAAAGAAATGGATAGATATAGCAGTTTACCGAAGACTTAACCAAATTAATAATATAACCAGCTCGACTAATACTAGTGTATGGCATCGCATGCGGTATTGTGGGTAACTATATAAACTTTCATCTTAATAACTACAGCAGTAAATGGACCCAGAATCACCAGTAGGGTCGGGAATGTGTCGAAACAATTGTCATTTGTAACAGGTATTTGTTCATTGTTAACTGGTAGTTTAGTTAGTACTATAATATTGAATACATTTAATTTTATCTCGATAAAACATCTATTTATTTGAAACGTGGAAATCGTTAAAATTCAACATGTAACAACAGTTTGAGTAGCATATTCTGAGAGAGACTACAGCGTTGGCAGATGCAAGTTCAGGTACAATCAAGGTCAAATATGTATCCGCCTAAAGCCCGGGTCACACCGAATGCGGCTCACCTGCATCTGTATAGTATTAGTTCTTGTCAGACTAGTCACATCGATTGCAAGCCATCCGGCAGCCGCGCAGCTGCCTCACTGCTCGCAAAAGGTGTGTCATAAATTTGTATACAGCAGCAACTTAAATGACATAGCAATACTTGGTCGCTGTATAAAACATATTTTGACGTTTTGGCAGAGTACATATATTTTCCCTTAACTGTACTGAAATAACAAATGTTTCATTTCTAATGAAAAATTACCATATATATTGTCACTATGATCTCTCTCGTAATATGTTTATATTATAGACACGCACCAACAATCTAAGACACCTCAATATCATCTACAAGAACAAACTAGATAACAGTCACTGGTCCGAAGTTCGTCACTGATATTGTTTTCGACTACTGATCACATGATTTTTGGCAAATCTATCTCAAGTATATTAGGTACTACACATCTTTCTACTTTATGATTACTATTTCAGATTTTTCAACTTTGATGGCGGTAAATATTTCAAGGAAACGTGGAAACGCGATCCTTTATCTAATTAACTTGAGCTCAAGAAAAATAGCTTATATTAATCTACACAATTTATGGAGTAAATTTACGAATTTATATTATACCTAGTTACATTGACTTGTATTGTAATGTGTTCCGGCGTTTGACGTTATTGCTTTTGATTTTTCCTCTAATTCTAATACGTCAATTTTAATGTCTTATTGTTATCGATTTAAAGAGTTAGTTATATTAGTTTTCAATGTTTGGAAATACACTATTGGAGACTATACAATTTAGAGTAAAAATCAAAGGAACTTCTATTCTATAGCATTGTTTTTTTTTATATAACAATAAAAGAACGGAATTCATCGCAAATTCAAAAAGTCTTCTAAAGTTTTTGAGCTAAGCTTTGATTATAATCAATGTTCCAAAGTGAACCAAAAGCCGCATTGGGACGGACTGACTACTGGCAATACTTATATATTGGTGTCGTCATTTGGAGCAATATTAAAGCTACAATCATAACGAATTTGCAATCGTGAAATTTTAGGCATTATGCAAACTTAAAGATCTAATTTCGTATATTAACTTTCATCAATAGTTTTTTCAAGAAAAATTGGAATGGTTCAAATGTATGAGTATTAAAATCCTTGTATAAAAACAATAGCTATACCTAATTTATATTGGTATTGAGTGGTATATCACATTGATACTTGTAAATTGGTGCTGAGATTTGTATCATAACTCTATGAACTGGCCATGACAATGAGAAATTGCGAACCAACAACTGCGGCTATTTTCAACTGTGTGTATACAATTAGAATAATACAAAAATGCTATACATAAAATAAGCTCATAGTATTTGAAAATTATAGCATTAGGCCAATTTTACAGACCCATCATTTTGCGCATGCAATAATTTTTCAAGTGTCTTGTATTGAAACAATTTTCAATCATAATTAGTGTCGAAAATTTCTGTGAACACTTCAAAACTACCACCTACAGCATTCATCCATATAATCCACATATCATACAGATTTACAATCATTCGTTTGTTATACCTTACTGTTTCGAAGTTGTTAATACCTTTTATGGAGCCAATTTGGACGCGTATGACAAAAAGTTTCAATAAACTCTCTCTTAAGCTAGTTTTCGTCCGTTTATGTACTATTTGAAGGTCAAGGAACTAGAAGCCTTCAGGTAATCGCCGTAAATCATCTAGTTTTATCGCAAGATCCATTGGCAAGCTTAAATCGTCTTTGGATGTTACAAAATTGATGATTTTAAAATTTTAATATACACTCAAGCCGTGCTCGTTGCGTATTTGATACACCGTACACTGGCTGTTGTTCCTATCTCTGTCACTCACTAGTCTGGCAGCATGTGGACGAAAGAGACGGGGAACATGCCCCGTCGCGCCGTGCCTTCGACTTGGCCCTCCATCCAGTTGTCGTCTTCTGTGCGGTCGTTGATGACGACGATGACTTCGCCCTCGCGGAATGATAGTTCGTCCTCGTTGTCAGCTGAGCAGTCGTAGAGGGCGCGACACCGACGGATGCCGACGCCCATCTGTAATGAAGAACAATCGAATAGATTTAAATTAAAAATAGATTTAAATTAAAAACAGTTGTGACTCTCGAAGTGAGAGTTGAAACCCGATCTCGGATGTCGGAAGCAACACTTCACACAACACACTTTAATGAAACTTATAATCATTTTATCTGAAAGAAAGCGAGGTTGCATTTGCGACACACACAGCTAAGACTAGATAATTTTCGTCGCCGTTTACGACATGCCGCCGGGAAAGTACTAGATTACGATTGACTCACCGTAGTGATGGAAGCCGATGGCGACCGCGAGTGTACGCTGGAGGTGTCCGACACGTCCAGCGAGCGACTGTCGCTGCGCCTCGTCCGCTCCCGCGACCGCGAGCTGTCGCACGACAGCGCAGAGTTGAGGCTGTCGTCCACCGCGTGATACTCCAGTATTGACTCACCATAGTGATGGAAGCCGACGGCGACCGCGAGTGTACGCTGGAGGTGTCCGACACGTCCAGCGAGCGACTGTCGCTGCGCCTCGTCCGCTCCCGCGACCGCGAGCTGTCGCACGACAGCGCAGAGTTGAGCCGGCTGTCGTCTAAAGGATCCGACATGTCGCATAGCTCGAGCGACGAGTCTTGACTAGAACATTCCTGAAATGAGGTTAAGACGTTTAAGACTAACGACACAAGATATGCTTTCTCTTTATGAGATGCAATTTCAAATGCGTTTAAAATTGTTTTAGAGCTAAAAATCAGGGATTAAAATGGTGTAAGGTAAAATTCGAATTCAAATATTTGAAGTATTCAAAAAAATATTTTAACTATAAAATTCTAATGAGAAATTAGAAATACCGCTTTGGTGTTTTATAAAAGGAAATGATAGAAGATAAAGTCAAAGATATAGATAAAGATAGTGTAAAGGCATTAAGTCCGCAATTTGTAAACGTTTTATATGTTCAATAAGTTTAAATAAATGAATATATGCGGTTTAAGTATGTGATAACATATTATTATACAAGTATCATGCTACATTGGATTTGGTGTTAATTCACACAAAATCACGAGTTAGATAAACGAAACACTCGCTAAACCCATATACTTAAGTTATGTATCGATGTTTTAGATGTAAAAAGCTAAGACCGAACCGTAACATTCAGCTTAGAACACTTTAAGTGAAAATTCAGATACATTTTGTTCTTTTCAACTAAATACGAACTATAATATTCTATTTCTAATCAGGGAAGTTACGCGGTGCAAATTAAAACGTAGAAATATTACGGTTAAGCGACAAGCTTATCATGCAATGGTAGAGACTATCCATATACTATGCAAAGAAATTCAATGTCTATTCTATTGACTGAGTGTTTTAGGAAGACAACTGTTCTAGAGTTTTCGCCAATTACATATAACTTAACATATAATAATAATAATTTAGTTTCTCTCGACACATCTACGGCCTCCTAGATGAAATAAAAATATTAATAGGGCGTAAATCAAACAAGGGTAAGCGGGTTACACTAAAGCTCTCAGACGTTTTGTTACCCTTTTCAGTTTCGCTTTCACAGCCTTTTCCAGGTGCAATCTATTTTTCTTCTGAAGCAAAAACAAACATCACTTTGTACTTGTTGTTAGTCGCGTGAGTCAGCTGACTAACTTGATGTGTTAATGTATTTATACTACACAATCGTGTTAAGTTCATTTGCTATTTACAGTTTCAAAGTCTCGTGGCTCGATATATACAACCTTGTCAAAATTTATTCGTCGAATACTCCATACAAAATCTGAAACTATTCCGGAATAAATTCGAATATTTTATGGACTATCCGAAGAATAAATTTTATCTGACGATTGAAAATTCAGCCCTAACCATATTTGTTTGATATACTTTAGCATTTGTCCTACGAAAAAAAACCTAGTCGTTACTTTTACTAAAGAAATATACATATAGAAGACTAGCAAAGTAAATACAATTTCCATAAATTGCGCAAGATGACAACTTGATACCTACGGAAAAAGTCATCACTGATTTTATGAATAATGCTAATGCAATTTGTAACTGAGACAAACAAAGTCATCGTCAACTTAATCATACGCGTAAGTGCGTTTTTTTATATCGTTGGTTTGCAAACAAGCACATAGGTCACCTGATGGTAAATGGCATCTATGGACATTAAAAAACCGGCCAAGTGCGTGTCGGGCCACGCGCAAATTATAGGGTTCCGAAGTTGACGATGCCCACAGTACCTTTCTAAGACTTACTAGCATCTAGCTAGCCTATGGTATGACGTGCCCGCCCGACGCCCCTGCCGCTCGAGAAAAATCATTGGTTTTTTAATCATTTCATAAGTTGGTCGACTATGACTCGTAAGTTTGTACAGCCTACTTAGGTGTGATAGTTTTCCTTTCAACTACGTTATATATGCCACAACTGTGATTTTTTCAGCCATCCAAATACCACCATTTACCTGGCAGGGTGGGGGGACACGTGACTCTAACAAAAAATAGCACTTTAAAGCTTAATATTTCACAAACGCATCACTTAATCAAAAAATGGTTTTAACAAACCCACAATCTTTTTTAAAACCTATTCAACGATATGCCGCACTTTGGGGTCCGCAAGAAAAAAAAATACATCCCCACTTTACGAGTAGGGGAGGTACCCTATAAAAAAAATTCAAAATTTTATTGTATCACTTTGTCAGCGTAACTAATACGTATATTCATGCCAAATTACAGCTTTCTAGAACTAAGCATCTCCGAGCAATAGTGCGGACAGACGGACGGACGGACGGACGGACATGGCGAAACTATAAGGGTTCCTTGTGGACTTCGGAACCCTAAAAATTACAAGTTTGCGAATGCGTTGCTAACCCTAAGATTGAATGTTTTGGTAATTTTACTCAAATGTCTATTACCTCTTCGGTTAAGCTGCTGGGCCCAAGTATTTAGATGAAATTTGGCATGAAAATAGTTCAAGTACGCGGGAAGGACATATTCTACTTTTCATCCCGGAAAAACGCACAGTTTCCTCGGGAATGCTATAACCAAATTCCGCGCGGACGAAGCTAGTAATTACTTTCTTTTATCGATTTTCTCTTCACCATATAAACCAAGTTTTTACCTTTCTAGGCGGCGGCGTTGGTTCGTCCCGATGCGCGCCGTTGTGCAATGTAACAGGCGGCGGCGTGGGCGGCGGTTGCTGTGGCCGGTGCTTTACTAGGGTACTCGATGAGCTGGATACTGCTGGAAAATTTAAGTAAATAAATAAATATAAATATCTTGGGACATTTCACACATATTGACCTAGCCCCAAACTAAGCAATGCTTGTACTATGGGTGCTAGACAATGATATAAATACTTATATAGAGAAATACATACATATACAAATACTAAACATCCATGACTCGATTACAAAGATTTGTGCTCATCACACAAAGTTTGCCCCGAGCGGGACTCGAACCCGCGACCATCGGAACAGAAGGCAGGGTCACTACCAACTGGACCGATCCGGTCGTCAATTAGTATAGTAGTAGGTCAGTGAATTAGGCATCGATCTATCTCGACTACGGAAATTTTCGACAAATCAAAATATATTCGAAGTTTTAAATAATTTACTAGAGTGCCATCTATGCCCGGATAGCGAAAAGGCGCTGGTCGTAACTACACCAAAGATTTATTAGTTCGAAATTCCAATGCAGTTTTTTCAGTTAACAGTCGGTACTTGTTCTGTTGCAGAGCTGCACTGGTTACTTTGAGTCGTGTTTAAGCCTTAGTTGCATAACCTCGAAGGACTCTTGCGTCAACTACGTAACGTTAGTTAAGTGTTGAACTGTGAACAGTGCAGTTCACTATGGAATGACATGATGAAGGCTGATGAGTGATGACTCATGGGGCCAGAAAGTTATAGAGTGGCGTCCGCGAACCGGGAGGCGAGCTGTCGGTCGGTATATCTCTAACAAGATCGAGCGACGAATTGGTGAACGTCGCGGGAAAGCGATTGCGAGGTGGATGCGATTAGTACAAAACCGGTCTGAGTGACACGCCTTGGATGAGGCCTATGTCCAGAAGTGGACGCCATTCGGCTGCAATGTGATGATGGATTGACAGCTCGGCGGCCATCTTTATGGATGCTTCAACTGTGATTGATGCGACTCGGGTTTAGACTGCCGATGAAGCATGATTAATACGATATAAGGGGAATAGTTACCATGTAAGGAGCGTGTGCTGTCGGCGGACGGGGAGGGGGTGGAGCGCGGGTGAGGCGGGGGGTGCGCCAGCGCAACCGCCGGCGGTAGCGGCGCCGCTCGCTTCTTTAAACTGCCGATGTTGTCTGGAATTATCACAAACCATGTATTAAGTACACTCAACAAATGCTCGTACTTCGCGTACCATAAAAAATCACAAACTCCGCTCAGTCACACTCGGGCCGCTGACAGATGTTTTTTCACTCAAATAGAAGATAAAATAATCGATTTCTGGTCGGTCCCTTTGAATCGGTCCAACGCGGCGGTTATATTTCCCATCAAAATTTATTCTTGAAGTCTAGTAGGTGTCAAATAAATCGGCACGCTTGGTTTATTCTTCTATTTCAGTAATATTTCTGTGGGAATTATTCATACATACGTCACTTGTTGTTGTCACGTGGCGAGCGAAGGCGAAAAGCAGCCGTGGTAGTCTAGTGGTTTGACCTACCGCCACTCATGCAGAGGGTCGGGGGTTCGAATCCGGATCGCATCTCTTAGTTTACTTATGTACGCAGCACGGGCTACTCCCCCCGCAGCCGTCTGGCTGAAGGTAGTGGCAGCGCTGGCGGCGTGCTACAGCCGTGTACTCACAGACGTGCTTGCGCGGCAGCGTGGCGGGGTGCAGCGAGTCGCAGGTGGACGAGCGCGAGCGCAGCACGGGCGCCTCGCCGCCGGCGACCGAGGGCACTCCCCCCGCAGCCGTCTGGCTGAAGGTAGTGGCAGCGCTGGCGGCGTGCTACAGCCGTGTACTCACAGACGTGCTTGCGCGGCAGCGTGGCGGGGTGCAGCGAGTCGCAGGTGGAGGAGCGCGAGCGCAGCACGGGCGCCTCGCCGCCGGCGACCGAGGGCACTCCCCCCGCAGCCGGCTGGCTGAAGGTAGTGGCAGCGCTGGCGGCGTGCTACAGCCGTGTACTCACAGACGTGCTTGCGCGGCAGCGTGGCGGGGTGCAGCGAGTCGCAGGTGGACGAGCGCGAGCGCAGCACGGGCGCCTCGCCGCCGGCGACCGAGGGCACTCCCCCCGCAGCCGTCTGGCTGAAGGTAGTGGCAGCGCTGGCGGCGTGCTACAGCCGTGTACTCACAGACGTGCTTGCGCGGCAGCGTGGCGGGGTGCAGCGAGTCGCAGGTGGAGGAGCGCGAGCGCAGCACGGGCGCCTCGCCGCCGGCGACCGAGGGCACTCCCCCCGCAGCCGGCTGGCTGAAGGTAGTGGCAGCGCTGGCGGCGTGCTACAGCCGTGTACTCACAGACGTGCTTGCGCGGCAGCGTGGCGGGGTGCAGCGAGTCGCAGGTGGAGGAGCGCGAGCGCAGCACGGGCGCCTCGCCGCCGGCGACCGAGGGCACTCCCCCCGCAGCCGGCTGGCTGAAGGTAGTGGCAGCGCTGGCGGCGTGCTACAGCCGTGTACTCACAGACGTGCTTGCGCGGCAGCGTGGCGGGGTGCAGCGAGTCGCAGGTGGAGGAGCGCGAGCGCAGCACGGGCGCCTCGCCGCCGGCGACCGAGGGCACTCCCCCCGCAGCCGGCTGGCTGAAGGTAGTGGCAGCGCTGGCGGCGTGCTACAGCCGTGTACTCACAGACGTGCTTGCGCGGCAGCGTGGCGGGGTGCAGCGAGTCGCAGGTGGAGGAGCGCGAGCGCAGCACGGGCGCCTCGCCGCCGGCGACCGAGGGCACTCCCCCCGCAGCCGGCTGGCTGAAGGTAGTGGCAGCGCTGGCGGCGTGCTACAGCCGTGTACTCACAGACGTGCTTGCGCGGCAGCGTGGCGGGGTGCAGCGAGTCGCAGGTGGAGGAGCGCGAGCGCAGCACGGGCGCCTCGCCGCCGGCGGACCGAGGGCACTCCCCCGCAGCCGGCTGGCTGGAGGTAGTGGCAGCGCTGGCGGCGTGCTACAGCCGTGTACTCACAGACGTGCTTGCGCGGCAGCGTGGCGGGGTGCAGCGAGTCGCAGGTGGAGGAGCGCGAGCGCAGCACGGGCGCCTCGCCGCCGGCGACCGAGGGCACTCCCCCCGCAGCCGTCTGGCTGGAGGTAGTGGCAGCGCTGGCGGCGTGCTACAGCCGTGTACTCACAGACGTGCTTGCGCGGCAGCGTGGCGGGGTGCAGCGAGTCGCAGGTGGAGGAGCGCGAGCGCAGCACGGGCGCCTCGCCGCCGGCGACCGAGGGCACTCCCCCCGCAGCCGGCTGGCTGGAGGTAGTGGCAGCGCTGGCGGCGTGCTACAGCCGTGTACTCACAGACGTGCTTGCGCGGCAGCGTGGCGGGGTGCAGCGAGTCGCAGGTGGAGGAGCGCGAGCGCAGCACGGGCGCCTCGCCGCCGGCGACCGAGGGCACTCCCCCCGCAGCCGTCTGGCTGAAGGTAGTGGCAGCGCTGGCGGCGTGCTACAGCCGTGTACTCACAGACGTGCTTGCGCGGCAGCGTGGCGGGGTGCAGCGAGTCGCAAGGTGGAGGAGCGCGAGCGCAGCACGGGCGCCTCGCCGCCGGCGACCGAGGGCACTCCCCCCGCAGCCGGCTGGCTGGAAGGTAGTGGCAGCGCTGGCGGCGTGCTACAGCCGTGTACTCACAGACGTGCTTGCGCGGCAGCGTGGCGGGGTGCAGCGAGTCGCAGGTGGAGGAGCGCGAGCGCAGCACGGGCGCCTCGCCGCCGGCGACCGAGGGCACTCCCCCCGCAGCCGGCTGGCTGAAGGTAGTGGCAGCGCTGGCGGCGTGCTACAGCCGTGTACTCACAGACGTGCTTGCGCGGCAGCGTGGCGGGGTGCAGCGAGTCGCAGGTGGAGGAGCGCGAGCGCAGCACGGGCGCCTCGCCGCCGGCGACCGAGGGCACTCCCCCCGCAGCCGCTGGCTGAAGGTAGTGGCAGCGCTGGCGGCGTGCTACAGCCGTGTACTCACAGACGTGCTTGCGCGGCAGCGTGGCGGGGTGCAGCGAGTCGCAGGTGGAGGAGCGCGAGCGCAGCACGGGCGCCTCGCCGCCGGCCGCGCGCCTGCCCCCGCGACGCGGCGGCGCTGACGCGGTGGCAGCGCTGCTGCGTGCTACAGCGCTGTACTCACAGATGTGCGCCCGCGATTACGACGGCCAGGGCCGGCGACCCGGGGGCACTTC
>OZ020274.1:11306326-11442219 GCA_963971205.1 Aethes cnicana | reverse complement strand
AGACGTGCTTGCGCGGCAGCGTGGCGGGGTGCAGCGAGTCGCAGGTGGAGGAGCGCGAGCGCAGCACGGGCGCCTCGCCGCCGGCGACCGAGGGCACTCCCCCCGCAGCCGGCTGGCTGGAGGTAGTGGCAGCGCTGGCGGCGTGCTACAGCCGTGTACTCACAGACGTGCTTGCGCGGCAGCGTGGCGGGGTGCAGCGAGTCGCAGGTGGAGGAGCGCGAGCGCAGCACGGGCGACTCGCCGCCGGCGCGCTCGCCGCCCGCGTACGACGGCGGCCGCGACCGGGGGCACTTCTTCTCGGGCGTCACGCACCCGTTTTGCTGAACATTTTGAAGTTTAAGTAACCAATGTTCAGCTATTTCTAAAGCTTGACCATGAATTCTGCAGACCTCGCAATAATGCGACTTAAATAGCGAAACAATATAATAATATACAGCTGACAACAAGACACCCAAAAAAACAGTAGGCATAACCCAATGTTGTTAAGTGGTCAATCTTGTTGACGGCTCCGTAACAAATGGAAGTACCTTCTAAAATAATTCTGTTTATATTTTGACGACTCGCCCTCAAGACTCTATATGAAACGCAGAACTCATTGGCAGGTCTCCTGGATTCCTGGTCAAGTTCTAGTTATCAAATGATTTTATTCCTATCAGATAATCAGGTACATCTAAAAACTAAGAAAGTCATCTAGGTACATTTTATTAAGTTAATTACTTACCCTTTCGTCGATGACGGTGTCGTCATCAGAGAAATCAGTCGAGCCGTCGTCGTGGGACAAATTCCAGTCGATGTTTATGTTCTCGAACATACTCTTCTCTCGTTTGTCTACGTTTTCCAGCTGGAAACAGAATAATAATTTATCTTAGATGACAGGCAAGTTGTTAACTTTAGCCACTGTCTATCTGTGAGGATGAGGAGTTAAAATTGTTTCAGTGCTACAGCTTTTTACATAAGCCCCCACAGCTGGGCTCAGACCGTCTCGCATCACGAAAGGTTCGAGCTAAAGGCAGAGCGGATTGGGGACTCCACAATGCCAGATACGTCCTTAAATAGCTTCGCAGATGTATTCAGGTTTCCTCACTATGTTTTCATCCACCATAAAGCTCAAAGGTAAATGTGAATTGAATTGGCTTCATGTCGTAAAACATCGCCGATGAAAATTATTTCTCTCTCTTGTTTATTCCTCAATACAGCTTAAAAACATTATCGACGATTTAGGCCCAGTTCCTTTCCTACATCCACAAAACGCCTCCTACGAAACCTAACGCGGCTACGGATAATAAAAATTTGACATATGCTCAATTGACAACATTTCATTGTTTTAACACAAATAGCAGTCAGTGTATTAGCTAGTTAGAAAGTAGGGAAAAAGTAAAGGGATTCAATTTCATACATAATATTCAAACTTAAAAACTCCTCATTCTAAAAGGGCGTAAGTCAAAATTTACGTAGTAGCTCTTTCTGCGCATAGAATAGTTCTGCGTGTAGCGAGAGCGAGTGAATCGAGTGAGATGACGTCACACACCAGTTACCACTAAAACATGATTTTCTCTAAAAGTAATGAACGAAAAAATCCGAAACTTTTTTATTGACTCCTTTAGATAGAGTACCGGATTGGTATTCGAATAACGCCTTACTAAAATGTTGAAATGATGTCATTAGAGAATCTGTCAAATTTTAACAGTCCGTACACAACGAGGCATTTTGTGGATATAGGAACCGGGCCTTAATAATGCGACCAGTTCACTTACCAACTCTTGGCATGCGTGGTGCCCCAAAGTCCTTGCGATGAGCAACGCCGTCCTCCCGCTGCCGTCCTTTATCGACACATCGGCGCCAGCTTTTAACAGTAACTTCATTGGTTCAGTTCTATCAGTCGCTGCACATAGATGCAGAGCCGTCATGCCAGACGTGGTCGTTTTGTCTAGAAGCTGCGAACCGCCGTTTTGGACTAGAAAATCGACGATGTGTAGAAACGAACCGTCACCCAGTTCGCGTGAGATCGCTAGGTGTAAAGCTGTTTCGCCGCAATCCTGGAATTTTATGAGAATTATGATATGTTCGACATAGAAGCAGCTAGCGCCCTGTGGTCTGTGTCTATCCCAACGGGAAACAGGTTTATGTTTTCGTATATATACATGATAGCCAGAGCAATTTCCATGTGATTTTCACAGTGCTTTCACAAGAATGGTGGACGCAATCCTACTAGATCTAGGCATAATCCTAACCATATACAAGGGTCATAATCATAACAATACTTGAAATCCGAATAATAAGAACACATATTTCCTCATCATCATCGTCGTCATCATATTTCCTCACATGATTAAATTTGCCAAAGCTAAATTTTACTTTTAAAAATAAATACAATTAGTTGATTATAAGTACGTACTTAGGGCACAAACTTCATACAAATCACGCGAAACCTAAGCAAAATCAAACCAGTCTACGTTATGGTTATGGCATATTCAATTAGTACAACGAAACGAGTCGGTAGATAATTGAATTACCAACTTACTGAACAAGGCAGTGTTGCGGCCAAGTCCGCGCCTTCGGCGTACGCTTGTAGTAGATTCTGTAGATGTCCATTGTTTACTGCATGTTCTACTTCTGATAACCTTTCTGCCGCGTCCCTACAAGTTTGTGCTGCCCACGCCCTGTATACATATTTCTCGCGGATAAACCTAAGACGCTCCTCCCTGGAATATAAAAATTAATGGTAACCTCCATAAATAGCGATGGTTCATGCATTATTATCAGACAAAGGATGTTTGCTTATGCTTTTACAGCTTGCGTAGTGTGGTAATTGGATGTATAAATCGGTATAACATCAATAAACAGAATATTTCAAGGTCATAATCAGACAATATCGCACTAGAATTTTTTAAAGCGAGTTAAAAATACTTAGTTCTTCAAACTTACATAGAACTCTCCGGTGTTAACTTGTCTCTTTCGTCCAGCATATTCTCCATGATTTCATTGAACATCTGGTTGCCCATATGCCGCGCTATGAGCAGCTGCGACGTGCTAAGCCGGTCGAGTGTTAGCGACTGGATCCTTGATATATGCACGCCCAGCTCTCGATGGCTTCCAGAACATTCTATACATACTATTACGCCGAAATTCGTTGATAGCCACGTCGGGTCTGGAAATAAATATCTCTTTACAAATTTTGCAGGCTTTTTCCGAGTTTAGGCTAGCTTAGACACACGACAAGCAATCAATTATACAACAGAAGTAGTTATCAATCAAAGAGCTCAATATTTCTTACACAAGTCCCTATTCTAGGTTGTCCCTTGACAATAGGGATGACGACAACTTTTTTTTCCTTAGTCTATCAGGAAAATTATTGAAAAGTATTGGACACGTATTTTTTCTTTTTCACGTAATCAAACTTATACGGAGATACATTGAGTTGAAATGTCGCGTGACGTCACGGTTAGGTACGATTTATACCTAATGGTGACGTAGTTAGCCCCCACTCTCCAACTTTAATGCGTTTTAACTTAGTCATTCTTTGTTAATTTGATAAAAGAAAAAATAAGTGTCTAATATTTTTTTATTACCTGACTGACGGACTAATTAGAATTTCGATTTCTTCACCCTATGGTCATCCCTATTAGACAGTGTCTAGGTCATTTTGAAGCCATTGAGACACATACCACACGGAAAAAACGTAAAAGATTCAAGTAAACATTTAAAACTGTAAAGCCTCCAGGATCTTAGGCATCATTTAAATTGCAAGACAAGCACTAGTTACGTAACGGGCGACATCGCACATTACGGAGGCATTATTTATGTAGAAGTTAAACGGAGCGGAACCGTAGCTGCTAATAGTTTCGTGTGTTGTGTCGAAACTCGACTCGGCTGTATTTTATTCCGGTATTCTGTTCTTTATTTCAGTTATCCGTTATTTATGTACTAGGTCTATTTAGTTTTTTTTTATTGATAGGGTAACTTCAAAGTAAGTCCATGACTGCTAGGATTCTGGCGGTATCCATGAGAAAAAAAATGAGGTGAAATTTTGATAATGCTGAATGCTTTCGCTTCAATTTCGAAGACTAACACTCTAACAGTGTGTGTCACCTACGTCTCCTATAGCATCCTATATAAATATGTTTAGATACGCAAATTCTAGCCGCAAAAATCAATAAAAATAAAACCTCGTACAAACTGTAAGTTCAAGTTGACAGCGGTTTCGTTATCGGTCGGTGTTTGATATTTTTATTTTACACTGTGACGTTGAACCTTGCACTTGGTTGTCTTTTTATCGAGGCATCCGA
This sequence comes from Aethes cnicana, assembly GCA_963971205.1. Taxonomy (NCBI): domain Eukaryota; kingdom Metazoa; phylum Arthropoda; class Insecta; order Lepidoptera; family Tortricidae; genus Aethes; species Aethes cnicana. Next base: position 11,437,933 of record OZ020274.1, on the reverse strand, counting down.
TTCCGATAATGACCCCGTAATTATAAATTAGATCGGTCGGAAGCCAAGTTCCCTTTCCTGTGGCTGATTAATGGTCAAGGCCTCTCACTGTTCCGTAACACTATGTTTTAACGGTCATGGCAACTGAGAGCGTGCGAAATTGAATCACTGTGATGATTGTAACAAAGTGACGTTAGGCATTCCTTAATGGCTAGCTAGTGTGTGCTTTTTATGCCAGCAGTAGCTGTATAAAAAATCTTGCTTTGGTTTGGTAGATATGGAAAGATCTACATTTCTAGAAACCATGGAAAACTTTTGAAAAATGAAACGTCTTCCATCGAAAAGAAAGCCCCATCCAACAAGATGGAACGCCGACCTGGTGAAGGTAACGGGAATACAGTGGCGCACAAGACCGGTCTAAGGGATAGCCTAGCTAGGGAAAGGCCTAAGTCCACAAGTCTTTCGGACGTCTTTCGATTGATATGATGCTGACGATGAAGGCACTTACCATTGGTAGAACCGCAGTCAGCACACACTTGATTCCCCGGCAAAGCCCGCACAGCCCTGATGATAGACCTCTGAAGGTCCAGCAAAGAATGCCCTGAGTCATTGCTTTCTCCCGCCTGTTGGTGGAACGCCCTCATGAGCGCACCTTCCTTGCAGTTGACTAGAACTGATGCCCACGCCCGCTGTTCATTCTCATCTTCGGCTTGAAAATGGTAAGTACGGTTATCTGGAATGGAAGAATGGGTGGATAATTTATAAGCTGATAAAGATTAATCTCTAAGTTAGAAATTTTCTTGTTATACCCATAAATGTGTGATTCGTATTACATTGGGCGATTGCCATAAGATCATAAAGGCATCCAATATTGCCTTGGTTCTATATACGATCATCATAACATAAACATTGGCGCCAAATAAAATGTAGATGAGGCATAAAAATGTGATATGTCGCATCAACATATTGCAATATTCACTAGATGAATATATTCTAGCAACGGCTGGGACGTGGTGAAGGAATATCCTGAAAAACTCACATGAGACTAGATCAAACGCCCTCTTATCATCAGTGGCAACTTTGATTTGGCACGTGAGAAGATTCACCCTCGCCGGCGGCTTGTTTTCGTCGGCATGGAATATGTCCAGATAGCCCTCGGCCGTGACCCGGCAGCGTCGCTTCTGCCATACCCGACGCACTTTCCCTTCGGACTTCTTGAGCAAATAACCGCTTCGCGAGACCCCGTGTTGCTTATCTCCTTGCAGTTGATGCAGCGAGTAGCCGCCAACCGCGGACGCTACCTATAAGAACATTATGTCGTCTACATACAACACCAACAACTGTTATGCAGAGAAGCGCTTGTATAACGCTGGCAGTTGGTTCCATCGCGCAGGAATCCTCTCATAATTGAAGTAACTGGGTCATCGTACAGTAAGTACGGACTGACACTAAATTATCGTCGAAATACTTCAGTATTCAAAGTGCTTATTATTGTAGGTTTTTGTCATCTATTGCGCATCTGTAATTCTTAGATCACTTCACTAGCCAAATAATAAATATAAAATAATGCGTCAGCATTTGACGATTTTCGGACTGTGAATTGAATACTGTGATGTCTAGACATTCGCTCGTTACGTCTCTGCAATTGAGAATGTTGAGACGAAGCCTCAATTTATTGGCTATTATCATGGTAATGGAATGAGGAACAGACATCATTAAATCAGCCTTACCTCTCTATCCTGTGGAGCCGCCGCTCGCAGCATGTTTCTCAGCTCGAGCAACCGCCGCCGCTCGTCGTCTTGTTGTTGCCGAATCTTCTGGAGCTGCACGCTTAAATCCGCCACGTACACTCCAAAATGTTCAATAGTCTTCAGTCCATCTTGGAAATAGTTGGTTTGAGCGTGGTAGTACTCCACTAAATGCTGGAGCAACTCTATACCCTTCTTCGTCTTAATCTCGTTGAACTTTATCAGGTACTAGAACAACGATAAAGACCAAATTAGCTTTCATAGATGGAAACGAGCCAGACGACTCCGCCCAAATAGCGGGCACGCAATTGATATAAGTGATGGGAGTAGCAAATAGGACGCGGCGTGCCTGCAATGAGCGGCATGCGGACTGTGGAAACGCACAAATATTACTACGTGCCCTTCCGCGAGTTAAAATTATACTTGATGACGTGCGAGCACGCGCATCCTCGTAGTGGATTCGGACTTGTCTTGCGGTTGTGCAATAATAAGGCGGTGCGCGACCTTGCACAACTTTCTTGGCGACTCGTCGGCTAAAAAGTTTTTGCTCGTAATCGTATCATATTTGCATCATATTAATATTATCATTATTGCATATTATTATCGGTGTTGATAAAGATCACGTAGAAGCAATCAAATATAAGCTTAAACGAAAAAGCATTTCTTTTCTGCTGGCATTTGGAAACGATCAATTACTGATTTGGCTATGCTAAGTTAAGGAGAGTGTGGTGTGATCCTAGGGATGTATGGAGTCGTTTCGCAGCGTCTACGAGGAACAAAGCAAGGGTCAGAACTGCAGAGGCCCTGCGCGGCGGGTGCAAGGCCGGTCGTCGACCTGACGCGCGCCTCCTCAGTACCGCACCGTCCGACAAAAGGGTTTCTTTTTTACGACCAACTCTTTGTGGAGGCTCGCCATAGAAAGGATTGCATGTGACGGTCAACTTTAAGCAAACCTTTTGTTTGCAAACTTTTCATCTGACATACGATATGTTTTAGTCGCGGATGTCGCGGATATGTCTCATTTGTCATTGAAGCTACAATATAGGCTCAGCTATAAATCTAAATTACCGAGAATTATGACGCAGGTAAGACGATGACTTATACACAGTAAACACAACGTGACAATGAGCGACAAAATCATAATGAGATATAATTTAATATAAGGTTTTGTGTTTCGTGTCTTAATAATATTTGTCAAATTGTAGCCGGTCCGTAGTTTCCAAGAGAAACTGTCGCTATCTGATTCCAGCCAGGAAATGAAACCAGCAGAGCGCGGCGACGGTGTGTCAGTCCTTTTCCACCCGACGGGCAGCTTTACACCGACTGCACTGCACAATTCCAGAGCAAGAAATCAACTTAATCAACACTGGACAGGGAACACCGCAAATGAAAATCTAAATATATAAAATTCAAAGATGACTGACTGATCTGTAGAACTTGTAACGATGGTCATTAACGAATACTTAGACATGAATATGTAAATAAAATTACAGCATGGATCATAATAAATAAGTCCGTGGATAGGTAGGATTTAATATGTCAATGTCGACCGACACGGCGCAACGCATTCAAAATCGGACAGGATTCAGTAATCTAACTATAATTGGATAAGAGAGAAGACAAAGATATGAATAAAGGGATTCAGTAAACACATTTGGAATTTCCAAATCGTGACAGGTGGACACGCTGAGAGGTAGAATTACATATTTTTGTACGATCATAAAAGGTATACCGAAACCTTAGTAAACCCCGGCGTATACGTAGGAACATAAAGAACGAGTATTAAAGCTGTGATAAACAATATGTGACGGATCAGTTTACGGAATCTTTACCACGCTACGGAATTGCGTTTTGTGGGGCATTGCGTGAGGCTGTTGCATTCGTGGCTAGCAGAAATAACTTAGCCTTGGTTACTTGCGTTGAGACCTACGAACTGATATAGGAACCCTTATTTAATTGTGATGCAGCAGGTGCTTGCACAATTTTACTTTGCAATATTGCAAATTGTAATAAAATATATGTAGAGTCCGTCTCGATACCAGAAATGTACTGCGTAGCATCAACATTTGTTTCCAATTTAGATATACACCATAAGGTATAAACCTATGATCACCCAATTGTTCAGGATTAGGTGCCATCGCGATTATACAACTTGTCCGTCGAGTATATCAAGCATTTGGATAAAGATACGAGTACATAATTTGGCAGTCCAGCGCGATAGACAAATCGATTCTCCAAGCGACAAGCCTTGCGACGATGTCAACGAACCTATAACTTTCAATTTTCTTCCTGCATACATTTAATGGCTGAATATGACTGCAGATTCATTAATTCATGTCTCTTGCGACACGTAAACTGTAGACAGGTAGCAATTTGCTAGCAGTCAAAAGTAAATAGTTATGCATGTGCACATTTAGGTTTTTAGGCGTACACGCCATGTAATCAAATACAATGCGCAACGCTTCTCGGATTACACTAAGCTTGTAACAGTATAGCTTGGATGAAATTGCACTAAACATTGCCGTACAGGTTACATGCCACAATAGCGGATCGTGCGCCGTCACTTCACGTACATTATCAAACTAAGTAACTGTAAACCAATGTCACTGACAACCTGCAACCTTTAAAGCAACCGCATAACGGCTTTTTTGTGATGACCACACTATAACACGACCCGTACAAAACATGTTCGTAGTCACACTCATTAATTGCATTCCCAGATTCAAATGACTCATATCGCTCATAATCGTATTTCCGTATGTTATATGATTTACATACAAAAAAACAGCACATTAATTTGTCCTGTTTCACTCCGATACATACACAGGTAGATTAAATTTATCCGAAGAGCGTTTTATGTGTCGTGCGAATCATAAATAATGAAATCCCTGTGTAGTTAATTCTCTAATAAGGAATACATTGATGACATGTTCAATTGTTAACTGATATCATTAACACACCGCGCACGCGATATGTTTATGTGCAAATGATAATATTCATAATGCTATAAATTCAATGAATGGAAACTAATGAGATAAGCATGCGAGGTATGGCAACAAACAAGTAATATAATAAGGTAGGTCATTCACACAATCAATTTTTAAATAACGATAAACTTTTACTAATAATTTTTAATACTTTATTCACTACCTATGTACTCGTACCTAACTAACCTTAAGAAACTAAGACATTAATGTTAATTAATATTGTGACTATTGGAAATTGATTGATTATTACAAGTTAATTAATTATTTACTCAATTTAGATATAATATTTACTTAAAATTTGTTAGTATTTTTTTTCTCTTTTGTAGTTTTTATGATCTTTTTATGAATATTTCAAACACAATGTAAATTGTTCATGGACTAAATACTTACTTACTTACTTAATACTGAGGATATCCCTGTAATTATAAAGACATCGGTGTCAAGCCTGTTCAACCTAGAATTCTTGGTATTACACATACCTATAAGGTGGCATGTTTATGTAATCAGCTGTTTTTATACAATATGGTCATATTTACTAAGCCTCGATCGATAAGCATCGGTAAAATTGAAAAACTACCTACCTTATTAATCTTATTACCTAGTCTCGTGAAGTCGTGTCCTTTCCCCACAGGAGTCTTGACCTACATTACTTACAACTAACTTCAATCTGGCACGTTTTATGAGGGTCATTAAGAGTGGAAACAATTACCTAACATCTTGAGAAGTTTAATATGTCTGTAAAGGGAGAGTGAAAGACATAGGTATGCCCCGAGGTATGGTGAAGCAGATTAGGTGCATGCATACGTACTTCGAGTCCAACGAGTGCGCGTCAAGCTAAGTGCAATTTCCTCACATGGTACTACGTAACTACCCTTCCTTTAGGAAATTCTATATAAAATAATATGTAGCACTCTCTGACGTGATGTTAACCTAATACATATGTCTTAATATCTCGCGGACAGAAGAAACTTTGGGAGAAATTACCGAGACCATGTTCCGCGAGCCCATAAATTTTCTTATACGACAGCGTTTCTATACTTAGGAAAATTAATAACAATAAATAACCAGGCCATTTAACAGATTTCAGATTCGAACTTTCATTGGCAATATGATTTTAATCAAGGCGCGAACTTGAACCATTGATCTTTTTAACATTCTTAACGGTCAGCATGTTAGGTTAGGTTAGGTACATTAATTCAATCGATTAGATTCGCCATTAAATCGATTATATTTCCATAGGAATGTTACGCAGAAAGGTCGTAACTATGTATTTCAGTAGAGCAGGCAATATAAATAAATGGAAACCCGGTAACATCTCAACTAGGTGGATAGGATGTAGGTTAAAAGTTCTATTAGTTTAGATTGCCCGGTAGTAACAACTAGCAATGATAAAATAGTCGTTTTATATGTCAATAATAAATGTTGCAAAACAATCGTTATCGTTATGTAGTTCTATCGTTTTGCAATTTATAAAACCAATCAATGGACTGCTGACCGGGCCGGGCCGGCTGAACCGGGAGACGAGCTGTCGGTAGGCCTCAAACAAGATGGAGCGACGACCTCGTGAAGGTCGCGGGAAACCGGTGGAAGCAAGTAGCACAGGACCGGTCTGAGTGGCGAGCCTTGGGGGAGGCCTATGTCCAGCAGTGGACGTCTTTCGGCTGAAATGATGATGATGATGATGATGAATGGACTGCTGATGGTAAATACGTACCTATCACAAATGTCTTAATTTCATATTACCTTCTTGCTGACTATTTGAAACGTGACGTTTTATTCGACAAATAAGAAGAAAGATGCGCGTGGACGACATGTTGGTAAGTTTTCAATAATAATATTAATATAAGTTGACGACTTTATAGGTTCCAGACTGGAACAAAATTAAAACACATTTGAGGCAGTCTTGAATTGGAAAAGTTCATCTTACCTCGCACATTTGCAGCTGAAACAACCTCCGCTCTTTTTCCATCTCATCAGCTATTTCAGCCGGCGTCACTTCGCTACGGATGAGGCCAGCCTCTTTCGCCTGGGATTTTTTCTCTTTCTCCAGCTTCAAATACTTGGACTCGTAGTCTTTAGACGCTTTGTCGAACGGCCTTTTCAGATCACCCCTGACGCCGCGGAGATCACCCTTTAGAAGACTGTCTACCGGGAACATCACTATGTTGTTAATATTTTGCATCTGTGAACAAATAAGCTTGAATAATATTATGCTCAGAAAAGCAACATTTCAAGTTAGGACGAGTATATACGCGTATAACAAAGTTGGGTAAACATGATGATTCATGGAGTTCGTAGGCTCTATAGAAGTTAAGCGTCGTCATTTTGTATTTATAATGTCCAACGAAAGAATTTAGGTTTTTAGGTTATTTTTTTAGCTTTAATTTTTCTTATTTCTGTAAATTTAAATGCTATTTGTACTTTATTTTTAATATTTTAACTTGTTCTTTTCTGAATAAACAAATAGTAATATATATAAACGAAAGAGCTTCGTAATTTCAGCAATATTGAGAAAACTAAGAAACTTCTAGAGAGAAACAAATTGCAGTCATGTAAACTCCTATGCTTATAGGTATAGGTGCAATCACAATGCAGACTTGCATAACGCCTGCATTCCAAAAGCGGCGTCGCGGTGTTGGCTGAGCTTGGTGGTGTTGCCTCACCGTATAATTTGGAATGACAGACGACAGAATAAACGCCCGAATAGGCGCCAAGTACCGTGAACTGAATAACCATGCCAGCCAATGCACATACAGGTGCAGAAGATTTTGCCAAGAAAACTACGATCACTGAATAAATTCAATTTAACTTCGCAGCAAAACGTGTTTAGAACTATCAAATAGACTCCCAGTTGGTGAATGTAGACCTAAAATTTTGAATTATTACTTTACATAAAGCGCATCTAGTTTATACTTAGTTTAAACCGAGTTTACCTTGATTTCCTTTCGAACGGTTTATTTTCTTGTCATAAATCTTACTCGGTAGTATTTTTAACCCTATACTTTACGCTAACGCATAGCATGTCAACGCCGTTCTTAATGTATCTTTAATATTATCTCTCAAGTGTATGGGCGTTGTTTACTTTTCATGTTGATTGCGAGTGAAGCGGTATTTCCTTTTTTTTTACTGTTGCAAAAGACTATATGTAAGTAATATTGAGGGATACAGAGAGGCTTCTCAGTGTGGAGCCAATGGAGTGAATGCGCCCGTGAACATGAATACTTGAGGGCAGGAAGGGTTGAACGATAATGAAGCCCTTCCTGCACATTGTCGTCGACCTGCTAATTATTATTTGCGGGAAATTGTTCACAAAATAACGTGGGGTGGAATTGCTACGCTTGCCAATTATTGCGCACAAGTTGTATTGTAACGCCAGTGCATTGTTTATATTGACTTAATGAGATATAGACGTATGGAAAATATTGGTGTGGTGAACCGATCTTCAAAAAACGGTGAAAGTTTTGTAATTCAAAGGTTTGTAAGTGTAACTTATAATTCAATTTTGCTCAACTTTGGAGCTAAGTCTAATACTTTGTTTACATTCATTGATTTTACGTCACCCTTGGCCGTAAAGTGGGATTTTCTGCCCTCACTCACTCACTCCTGACCAATAATCTCACATTCCATACTAAGTCACATTTCATAATAATAATGTCACTTCCTGACCAAGGCAAGACGTAAAACTTTAGACAAACCACTGGCGGTAATTCGTAAAGCCCCAGATCGCATATTTATGGCCCTCACTTTCGGTTCGGGCCACAAACATCTGCTATCTGGAATATTAACGAATTCACCGCCCTAGGTCTGTAATGTAAGTACTATTTCTTTTGTGCCGTAACTGGCTACCTAGTAAAGTACCTATGTGTCATAATCATAGCACTGATTTGGTAAGAATGTTTACCTATAATATAAATAAACAACAGTAATTCAGTGAGCACCTACAATAGATACGTTGCATTTACAGTTGCAATGAAATATTGTTTGCGCTTTATCATACCAACGAATAGCTTATTTATAATCTTTTTAATACAGTTGCTCAAAAAGTGCTACTTTACGTAGCTGTTTAGCGTGCGCAAAGTTGGTTTTTGCGAACTAGTGGTTTTCTCTTTTCCATTTTTGTTAAATTTATGCTTGTTCCAGTTCATGACTAAATAGTCATGAACTGGAACAAGCATTGACAAGTGTTAATATTAGTTTCCTTTAAACGTCGTAATCGACATTAAAACTTACTGTTAATGTAAGAATACGAAAACTATACATATTTCATAATTGATTAGGTACTTACCTCTTCATCATTATAACACGTTTATTTTTTAAATATTGAATATTGAATAACCGTTCTTAATAAGTTGTCTGAGTGAAACGGAACAGCTGCTGAAACGCGTGTCAGAGAGAGGCGTTTTTTCTTACTGCAAGCATGTTTTATGTTTGCAAAGGCAACATACAAATTGTGCCATTAACTATTATGTAAATAAAAAATAAATAAATAAAAATAGAAGATTTTTTTTATGAGGAGATTTTTTTAATTTTTGTAGAACTTCATTATTTTTCAGTTCTATTGCAATTACAAAATTAATAATATAAACGTTTCTAATTCCTTACTTGTTGTTTTTCTTATTTTTCGCAACTGTATTAAAAAACGTCGTTCGATACACGTGCGGAAGTGTCATTCTTCACTCGTCCCGAGTCTTGCCACTCGCCTGCGGCTCGTGGCAAGATATCTCGTTACTCGTGAAGTAATGACACACTTTCCGCACTAGTATCGAAATGTACTATTACTTCCTTTTATCGTAATCTAAAGTTTTATCTCCTGTCGACAAGGCTATTAAGACAACTATACTGACTGAATGTTACAAATAACACATTCTATTTACTTCTTCTCCTTCTTTTATTTAAGAGCTGTGTGTGTTTGTGTGTGTGTATGTTTACAAGTGGTCATAAATAGATATACATATTAATATCAAAAATTATAGTTTGGAAAATTGTTCCTTGCAAGTATTCCACGGCGAGTGAAAAATTAATATCACAGAAGAAGAGACTGAATCAATGCTTAATCTTCAAACTTTATGTCATCGACATTTTAGTATTGTGGTGGGATATTGGGAATGCCAGTTCACACTTTACATTACACATGCTCATGCTTTTATAGACACTGACTTTTTTGCGAGCAGCAATAATTCTCGTTAATGAAATGTTGATGTAACAATGATCATTGTTTGGAACGAGCACGTGCGGTTTTATGCTACGCCATTGTATGTTAAACGGCTGTCACACGCTAACTATTAATATGTTTTACAGTAAGTATTTCTTGTTTCATGATCAAGTGAAGGTAAGAGTTATTGAGATGGGTTATAGTACATTACAGACCTAGGGTGGTGAATTCGTAAATGTCCCAGATCGCAGGTTTCTGTGGCCCGAACCGAAGGTGAGGGCCATAAATATGCGATCTGGGGCTTTACAAATTACCGCCCGTGGTTTGTCAAAAGTTTTACGTCTTGCCTTAGCCAAGAAGTGAGATTTTCTCTCCGCGTAGCGGGCAGAAAATTCCACTTTATGGCCAAGGTGAAGTAATTTTTTTTTTGTATTTTTTTGTTATATTTAACTGAAGAGTATTTTTTATTTTGTTTTTAATTTGTTGTAGTATTAATAATTAATACAGAATTAGAGACGTACTTTAAATTATATTTTTTCAGAACTGCTTATGATTGCCGATAGTCATCGTCTGAAAATATATTCAAACGATATTTTAAAAGAAGTGTTTTTACAATTTTATTGTAGGTAAATAAAAATAATTATAAACATTAGCCTGTTTTAAAAGGATACTTAAGTTGAGCTATCTCATTCAGTCATTGTGTATATTGACACTTGAAGATTTCACTCAGATGCTGCACAGCCTGCAAAGCTATGCATCTGTCGCGATTTTCAGATTTGAGAACGAAAACGTAATTTATGTCTGCTGTTTTACAAAAGTTTTAGTTTGTAGATATGAGTGTTCGTGAAATAAAACACGTCATAATCCAGGGCCCGCGCAGGACAAAGGATTGCAAGCTCTGTGTCAAGGGCAGGCCAGGGATTCTGCGCAGAACCGCCGCCGCCCTCCATGTGGTGTGCAAAAGGACTGCCGAATGGAATGTGCAACTCGTTTCCCGTATGATTTATTAAGAGAGAATTATTAATAAGAAAAATGCTTTTAGCTAAAGAATATATTAAAATATCGTTCATTATACAGATATTGATGTGTGTCTACTATAGGAATAGATCATGAAATTCATGAATGATTGACAAGTCGAAACATAAATTCATATCTGTAATTTCGTAAATCACTATAATTATATACAATTACCTACCTACTTATATTGTAGATATTATTATTTTCTTATGCTCGCCCTGGTCATATCAATTCGACGATGTGTAGGAAGGTCCTATTCCGAATCGAAATGGGACCTGCTTCTGGACCCTATACCAATAAGTAGGCACTGTAGGCACTTAGGTACTCTGAAGGAAGCCATATTTACAACGGCGATTTAGGATTGGCATTTAGTAGGTAATAATTATTGTTAAACCATTTTAAAAACATGTATTTTGTAATGAAAAAAAAAATCGTTGTAACTGTAAGAGCTACTTCTGCTTTTACTGTAAGAGTACGCTCAAATAAAATGAGCATAGGCCAGCCATATGTGGCGCCGAAATTAAGATAGTTGGATTAATCATGTTTTCAGACCCCGCTCCAAAAACGTACCTATTATCTATACTGTACCGAAAGTCAGCAGACCATCAGCACGCTGGTCCGATGACATAGTGACGGTCAGAGGACTGCTTTTGCAAAGCATGACCCCGGGCCACTTGGAGAAAATCTGGGAAGCCGTATGCCATATGGTGGGCGAAAATGCGCTGCAGAGGTGGAAGATATATCATTAATGTCTGTTTTTTTTATTTCCGAGTAAAAGTCGTAAATCGTGCACAGTGAAATTAACTATTACTTTAATTGAACAAATTTATATCCAGTAAAATGAATGAGTAGCTCCAGAAGCTCGTTTATACTGCAAGATCCCTCTCGGAGATAACTTTCGATTTCAAAATGGAGAATGAAACGGTCTTGGAAACGAGCTTTTTGCTAAGTTGGGTTTTTAAAGACATCGTTAAAATAAAGCTTACACAATTTATGTTAAATCTCCGTGAATTTCACCTTGTAAGTACCTACCTAATGAGATTTTGTAAGAAACGACTGGCTTTCCTGTGTACGAGTAAGTGGTTCCTTTTTATTAGAAGCCGAAAAGTATGTGATTTAATAAATTATCGTAATTCTAGTGCAATTGCTCTAATCTTACAACCGTGTAAAACTAAGAATATAGTTATAGATACTAATATAGTTAATGATGTCATTATATGATTGTATAGTTTACATTATAAACTAGCTTCTGCCCGCGACTTCGTCCGCGTGGAATTCGGAAATAGCGTTCCCGCGGGAACTATGCGTTTTTCTGGGATAAAAGTAGCCTATATGTTGACCAGTGTTATAAACTACCCCCATACCAAATTTTGTTGCAATCTGTCCAGTAGTTTTCGAGTTAAATCCGGACATACTTACATACCTACGGACAATTTTTCTAAAAATCGTTATTTTGTATTTAGTATCGTTTATATAGTCCCCTCGACTTAATAGTTTAATTTTCAAGTTTCAGACGCGACTTCTTCTACAGACTAACACGACACAATTAATACGGCACGAGGCGTAGGACTTATGCCGTAGATGTTAAGTCTATCCAAAGGTATTTATGCCGTGTTATACACCTTTTTTTGTAAAGTTTTATTTAAGCCTATCTTAAACCTGAGGTTTAAAAAAGTTAAAATATTCACTAAACATTTTTTGGTTATCCTCATTTCTGATTCTATCACGCAGAGAAACCCCGAGCATAGCTCTCTCCTGGTATCCGCAGAAGAACTAGGGTCACCGACAAAGCTCGAAGAATTGCGAGCCTTAAGAGGCAGTGGGCGCGGCACATTGCTCGCAGGACCGATGACCGATGGGGCCGGAAAGTTCTCGAGTGGCGTCCGCGAACCGGGAGACGAGCTGTCGGTAGGCCTCCAACAAGATGGAGCGACGACCTCGTGAGGGTCGCGGGAAACCGGTGGAAGCAAGTAGCACAGGACCAGTCTGAGTGGCGAGCCTTGGGGGAGGCCTATGTCCAGCAGTGGACGTCTTTCGGCTGAAATGATGATGATGATTTCTCAATTAAATATGCTATGATATACTAGTATGTACTAGATAACTAAAGCTAAAACACTGACGTTCCCTGAGTTACTAGCACTGGCGAGGTAACAATATTTGATCTCACCCTGACCGATTTGCAAGTAAATCTGCGCCTACGCAGCGCAGCGCGTCTGCGTCAATTGCCGGTTAACGCTCAACCGGATCAACCGAAAGATGTTCCTTCCAAGAAGGACGGTACATAAAACAGCTATTAACCAACATGGGTATTATTAAGCTGTATGTGTATACCAACCGGTATACGATATTTTTCCGATGGCCAATAATAAACATGCGATAGGAAGATACTCTATCACGTTACATTGATTGACGATAAAATAATATGATATGTCATTGCTACATCCTACAAACAATGCACTTATGAAGATATTAATCATATCATACATAGTTCATGTTTATGAAAGATAGATGAGCCTGTAAATGTCTAGCCTGTACCTACTGGTAAGTTATGGATGACGCGAAATCCTTTATCACTTTGTTTAAAAGGATCAAGACCCATCCAAATAAGCCGTGTTATTCATACATAAGTATGACCTTCCTAGACCCTCAAATATAGCTCATTATAATATAACTAGTGGTCTGAATTGTGCTCAATTTATTAGGTGCTGCAAATTGTTTGCGGCGAGTAACTACCTAACTCTTCTCTAGGAGGGAAACTAGGAGCTAGCCCACCAGTTAATAGAGAACTGGGATAACTAATGACTGAATGAATTATTCAGAGACCGACCGTTTGGCAAACGAATCTCTAATGTAGTTCTCGCGAATTAGTATATTTGGATAGTCTAGAGATGAGATTGTAACGACAATCAAGTATATGCTTACTGGCAGTTTCTCTCTTGTTACGTAAGTAGGATTTTTCAGGGTCCTCTTAAATATCTTTATCTAGTCATTTTATAATACCTGCCCTTTCATCAAAATCTGAAATTTAATGGTCTCTGGAAATTTACATTTATATTAAGTGTAGAAAATAGGCGCATCTCCTCAACTGTTAACTTGACTTAGTTTATTTTAAGAACCCTGCTCATAAAGAGATGAAAAATTATGATAAATTGTGTTCATCTTTCTCTAAAAGAAATTGACATCCACAACTTCAATTGGATTATTACCAAGAAACTGCTTCAGGCAATAAATCAAAGAATAGGAAAGGGAAGAATAACCACGGATATTTATAAATAATAAAATAAAGCCTTGATTTTTCTCAAGTTACGGATCCCCAGAGATATCCGTCGAGACGTCGTCGCTCGACGACACAATTTCCGTCACGGGCTCAGATTATATGAAGGCTTTCATTCTCCCAGCAATAGGGATTTGCAGAGGGTTGTCTTCTTACCGTACTTTACACAGCTGTTTAATCCGACGCTCAGTTGACCTTGGTCTGATCTTATTAGTAAGTTTAAGTAAGTAATTAGGAAAATAGCTTTGTGTTTTACTCCAGTTGAACATTAGCAATGAGTTGACTGTGCTGTAAAATTATACATCATACTGAGATATTTTAAGTGCCTATATTTTTTTCATTAGTGAAGCAGACACGTGTGCAAGAAAGGTTTGAGTGGATCTACACGAACGGGTCCACAAAATAGACGATAAATTGCAAGAAGGCTGACATCACTTAACCACGATTGATGGATGGAATCGGCACAGAAAAGAAAAATGCGATTTTAATGCAACGTTTTCCAATCTTTGACAAAAGTATAAGAGGCTGTGAAAATGGAACTTTAATATATGTCCATCAAGACAGTGTCCTCAAATTCTACAGGGGTAGGTATGTACATATACATACGTAGATCCAAATTAGTAATTCATATGTAGCAGGTGATCCATATCCGGTCAAATGGAAAATATCGAGTTCAACAATAGGCGGTGTCGGTGGCCGTAATACTACCCGTTTAGTGCAAACAAGCCGATCTGGGGCACATGCTAGTTCTGCCGGCAAACTGGTTAGTCGTTACAGTTTTCTAAACCATGGCGTACAAGTGAAGAAAGTAGATTAAGGAATATTACTCTTTTAAGGAAAATTGAGCTGTTTAAGATAATGACAACAATATGAGCACACATTAAATCAAGTGAGTCATTTGAAGTGATTTCATTCAGAGACCACGTGGACTATTCATATGTAGTTAATATCATATTAATTTAAGCGACGATCAAACTGATTGGTGGGCGGTATGAAACTGGTTGTAGAAGGATCAGTATTAAAACTGAAAGTGCTATAAATCATTGCTTTCTCCCGGTTTGCGCTATGATTTTTTAAATATATGCAGATCATTTTATATGAATGCGTAAATATATTGACATGTGTCTAAGGTAATTCGATGAGTACCTACTAATTATTCAAAGCTTTCTACACACAGTAGACTAATCGCTTGCTGCCCGGAAGGAATTCTAATTATCTGTAAGTTCCGGACTGGAGTCATCTGATATCTCCGGCGGAGAAGCTCTTTAACTTCAATGCTTACTGAGCATATTTTATAGAGAAAATGGTTTCTTTAAATAAACAAACTTTAACTTAAGTACATATAATAATTCATATTTAAAAACTTAACTGCTCCGTTTGTATCGTAGGCGTTGTTCACATGCTTTTTGGAAGAAAATATTGTTTCACACTACACCATCATCTACGAATTTATTTCTCAAAATGTGAATCAATGAAGAATCGAGGCTCATACGTAACATGCGCACTTTTGATAGGGGTCGCTGAATTATTTTCCTACAATTATGGCTTAGTTCACTCCTATTACTATGGAGACTGAAGTATTTCAAATCGGGTTCCAATAAAAGAATTGTTTTTTTTTTTTAACCCACTCTAAAACTGGAGGGGGCCAGGGGGAAGAGATGACCCAAGATCCCGACGGGTCGAAGTGTACCGAAAGGGCTACAAATATCCAGATAAGAGAAATCTTTAAACAAAGCTAAACTCACGAGTGTTTTCATCAGCGCTGACAGCTCCTTAGTGACGACGGCGAACTTGAAGAAGGCCGCTCCGATGTCGGGCTCCGAGTCCTTGCTCAGGGCGTTTCCCCCGAGCCGCTCCAGGGCTCGGGAGAGGTACATCTCATTATCCACATGGGCTGGAACAAGACATTATTGTCTATGGAAGAAACAGGTTTAAGCAATATGAAATTTGTTACGAATTACGATATGACTCGTTATATAATTTTGAAAGGATTTTTTTCCAATATAATTTTGTGCTGGAACTTGTCATCCATTCTACTTGTGTTTTGTATTTGCACGGTTGAATTACGTTCGGTAAATGGGCTTACCGTATGTGGGTGGGTAACTAATTCTTCTCGGCGCTTGACATAGATTGGGATGGGACGTTTACATCGAACACGTTTGGCCTACAAAACTGACTAACATTTATATGTACTCGTACGTACTGTTTCTCATATTCAGTTAATATTCAATATCCAAGCACACATTTTTAGGTCTAAGTCTAACTACCTTTTACTATACTAGCGACTTTTATCGTTGACAACATTTCAAATTTTAAGGAAGAAATAACTCGAAAACCGTTTCGGTATCTCTGTCGAAAGGAAGTTCATTACTTTTTAGAAAATCGTGTTTTAGTGGTAACTGCTGGGTGACGACCGAGTGACGTCATCTAGTTCCTTCTCTGCACGGATGAGCGCTACGCGCAGAACAAATCCTATGCGCAGAATAGTTAGAAACGTCATTTTTGACTTACGCCCTTTTAGAATGAAGAGTTTTTTAATTTCAATTTTAAGTATGAAATTTACGACTTCCTCAAAAAAGAAAAAATACATGTCCCTTTAAAATTTTCAAACTTTCTAACTAGCTAATAAAATATACCTACAAAAAACAGAAAAAGCTAGAAAAAAATGAAATGTTGTCAATTGTATCTCTAGGTTAGGTACCTTATGTTGAATGGTGTTAGTATGATATTTATAGTTCTCAGATTATAAACGGACATAAGTACATTTAAAGTTGGAACTTTTCTACTACTAGTAGTACTTCAGCCTATTTGCGTCCCACTGCTGGGCACAGGCCTTCCATCACGAGAGGGTTTGGGCTATAGACCCCACGCGGGCGACTTTTCTACTGACTTATATACTAGTAAGTATAGGTATAAAGAGAGATGATCTTAATTCAATCTACACTTTTAAAGTTTCCGTGTCTATAAAACTATTGGTACTTTACGGAAAAGCCTTCTCCCGGCTGTCGCACATTTAATTAGTTTCGCCGTTGGATTAACTTGGTTGTTCTAAGAAGCTCGGATAAGTTACGACTTCAAAAGCAGCTGCAATATTTTCTTGTTCTAAACGTACCTCCATACTTCTTTACAGCTCATTACGTTTTAATATCTCAATTACTCTTTGAAGTCTTTATTGCGTTAACGTTCCTTTATAATAAATTATTATTGACGTAGTTATTAGAATGTTGTAATTTCGATGAGCTCATCGCAATTATTGCTACTACAAGTGCAGTGCCAGATGCATAGCGCTTGTTGTTTTAAAAATTCACATCGTTCATTGTCAGCAATAAGCAAATAGCAGCTCCAGTCTAGACAGACAGACGGATTCCGGTGTCGTTTCATCAAATAGAAAATCTACAAATAAAATACGGCCTTTTCAGGCTGCACGAAAACTTCTTTTTCGTCCATTTGTTCTCGTGCGTAGAGAAGGACGGATCAGATATTTTTATTGTTACTCGCGGTGTAAATTTATTAATTACACAGTTTCCATACATGTAAATGGTAAATAGTTAAAGCTGTTTTGACATCATGCTTATTTGCAGGCGACAACCGCAAGCGACATTGTTGCGGTCGATTTCAACCGCAATTACAACATCATTTAGTTTTTTAGTTTAAACGCAGCGTAATGAAAAGTGCATTTGAAATGTTACTAAATTTTGACTGTAAAGTTCAAAAGCCGACACAAGTGAACTCCCTTTTTACCCGACTGCGGAAGAAGGAGGGTTATGTTTTTCGAGTGTATGTATGTACGTATGTATATTTCTTTGGCACGCTTTGTAGCCTAAATGGCTGGATGGATTTTAGCTTGCGAGGTGTCGTTAGATTCGTCTTAATCGTGAGAGTGACACTGGGTATATCAAAATTGAAAAAAACAAAATGGCCGACTTTTGGAGACATTTTAAACGTTTCGAAAAATATATTTTATAGAGTGGGGTATTAAAATGAAGGGCTGAATGAATGGATCACAAAAAATATATATAATATATGTGAAATCAAGTTTGTCTGCAGACGGGTTTTATATTTTTGCAAAAATCGAGTTATTTTGAAGTTGGTTAAAGTTACAGCCTGTTCAATTCCCAATTTAGTTTAGGAAAAACACAAGAACAGTACGCTGAACGAGGATCGGAGATCCGTATCGCGTCCCACATTTTCCTAGCTCAATTCCGTCGACGCCCTCTGAATACTAAATGATGAAGCAAACGCCTCTGGCCTTTCAATTTCTCTGGCCCTGCAGTTTGTTCCTTTGTTTAAGATGGACGATGGTCACTGTTAGGTTAGATTGGCCGATTTGAAAAACAAAACGATCCATGCCAATTTGGAAGTAGGTTGTATATTCCCAGAACCATTTTATAATAAATTTCGCAAAAGGCCATGACTTGTCGCTATTATCGTAAATATCAAGTAAACAGGTGCAAAAAAACGATTAAGTAAGTTATAAGACTTCGATAGAGGTCCAAAAACTCTATTGTTGATTGTATCTGTTGTCTCTTACGTCCATATTAAGCATACGATCTAGATCTGTGTCAAGCGTCAGTTAGAGACAAGGAAAATTATATGCTCAACTACGTAGGTCACAATCACAATGTACTTCCCAATTAGGTTAAACAACGTGCTTGAGAATCTGAACTGCTGCGTAGACGATTCTCCGAAAGCCTAGCAACGTAATCGAGTAAAAAATATAAACAAGCGTTCTTCCTTAAGCCTTTTAAAGGAATGCTAAAGGTTTTATTGGCTCGTTTTTGCAAGCGCACGACCTTGCCAGCCGCGGCGTGCAATCTGAACTCGCGCGACGAGTTTCCAGCGGTTGCGCGGACGCAGTAAACAAACCCACGTTGGAAAGTTAAACCAGGCCTGCCACGGATTCCCTAATAGCACGAAAACCGTAACATCACGTATTTGATTAGCTATAGTCTATACCTATACCACATAACGACCATTTGAATATGGTAGGTACGGTACGCGCTCGCGTATATCCTGATATAGGTACGCGTCGCGTATGTAGTGTAGTTCATTATGTAGCTAGGCTACAATAGCTTATTTACCGGTCCATCTTCCGAGCTGATTCGACGGGTAATAATATATATTCCGCGAGGAACACCGTAACCGTATCGCTAAATCGCTATTCTATTTTATTCGCG
The DNA here is from genome assembly GCA_963971205.1 of Aethes cnicana. NCBI lineage: Eukaryota > Metazoa > Arthropoda > Insecta > Lepidoptera > Tortricidae > Aethes > Aethes cnicana. The sequence goes on along the minus strand of OZ020274.1, from coordinate 11,418,599 downwards.
AAACATAAGCCGGGGGCAGGTGCTAGAAATCGAGCACGTCGTCTTGCGGTGTTTACTGTTCAAAGCCAACCGAAACTTTAGAACGATAGAATATGGTAAAAACGGATCATAAATACTGTTTTTTATACAATCACGTCATAAATCGGTCAATCTAAAGTATTTACCTAATTGAAGCATGATTGAACTCCATATTGAATGCCAGCTCGGCTAAACCGGATTGCAAAATGATAGCAGCATACTGGGGCTCTGTTCGGGGAGGGAACGTCTTTATTCCTAAATAAAAATATACTTTCTCCTCATTTAGCGAGATAGTATACCTGTGTTATACTATCCTATACATGCTCTCCCTATTTAGCGACATGGTAAATTATACTGATCTAGCTATGACGAATAGGCAGTAAATGTACTCTTATTTAAGGATAGGGACGCTCACTAACTATCCCTATGTACCTACCGTTTCGAATAGAGCCCCTATACGAGAGAAACCACACGTCCGTCGACCCACTTTCCTGGGCAGTTCGTACGTAAAGGGAAATGCATTCGCGACATCACTACAGCAGCAGACGGACACACGCCAATTTATAGAGCGAACTCGACCCTGCCGACATTCGATGCCTTATTCGTATCGTGGGCTGGTACCTCTAGTTATGTAACATCACGTAATTATACCGTATAATTGAAGCATGAGTCTCGTCTCGTAGGTAGCTTTTCTTGAATTAACTGCATAAATAAACATTGCTCTTTGGTTACGAAAATACGCGCTGCGTTTTCGCTAATGAACACCGAAAAATATTCGCTTCTAGACGTGTGACGGGATTTCGGTTTGAGGTAGATATATTTTATGACCCCTTACTTTATTTCCAAGCCTAACAAGGTTTAACATGCCTGTATTTATAAATACAGGCGGCAACATAGGTTTCTATAATTACTTAGAAAGTTACATTAGCATACATGTTGAAAATTCAAGTTTAGCGAAGAAAGTGTGAGGTTTGATAAAAATATTTGCTTTTTTTTTCAAGTTCGCAAAACACACATTATTATTGGTCATTCTAGTTCAGTAAATCACACTAGTTCTAAGTGCACTTGGTATAGTAATAGTCAGGGAAAATGGGTAAATATGCTATACCGAGCTACTCGAAAGCAATTCTACTTACCTACCTCTTTCAACGTTCGTTGGTATGTTTTTCAGTACAAACAAATCGTTTAAGTTTAACGCGTCATTGCGAATAGAAACGTTTTACCAATGATGATAATTATTATAACACGATTGGAGTTCCGCTCTAAATATATTCCAATCTAAATACCGACCATCCCGTTAAGAATGCATCGGACATTTCAACTATTCCAGTCCCGTCTATTCATACTGCTTCCTCTATCCCCTATATTTAGATTTTAGACCGCGTCTCGAAACGAGAAGCGGGAATATAAAACAGGAGTGTCCATATTTATCTCGTGTTCTCCCTACAATACATACCATTCCCAGAATTGTGTATCGCCTTTATGGCCTTCTTTAGTTTCGCTAGGCCATCCCGGTCGAAGTCCAAGGTCTGGAAAAAAAAAGTCTTTTAAATCCAAGAAAGTATTATATACTCCAGAATATAAGCTAGGTATGTGCACGATCTGTAGGTACGTGACCCGAAATAAAGTTCGTTTGATTACAAACAAACAACCCCTGTTAGGTTGTTTTAGTGGTTGGCAGAGATTCAAGATCAGTTGGGATTTGCCCGACTTGTTACCAAGGTGAAACCGGCGTTGTGTATCCGACGTAAACAAATTATTTTAAGTGAGACCAGTTTTGAGTTTCGGCAAATAAGTTTGGCTCGTGAATTGCATCGGGTTACAATAGCCACGCGCTGAGCCGGTTGCGCCGAACATCTGTCGCCCCAACCGGCGATTAATCAAAGCCCCCCCCGAATTGAGCAACCGACAGACGCGGCCGATAGTAAAACGCAACGTTTCGGTGCAAGACCTTAACTCAATGGCTTTTTACTTTCAATGATTCTCAAGTGCTTTAATTGCTGAACACTTGATCTCAATTAGTTATAGGTATCCCAGGCTTGCATTGTAAAGCGGCTTCGTTTTTGCTGCGAGCTAGTTAACAATTATATTATCAGCCATCCGTGTGATCAATTAAAAAAACTCAGGTATGAATGCCTAATCGTGAACCACGCGACGCTGTTAAAGCCTAGATAGTAGAACAGTTTATAAATCAATAAGCAAAAACAAAGTGGGTTATCATGCCGCCATGTAAATATATCGCTTGAATATAAATATTACTGAACTTACATAATTGTTAAGAGTACACATTTATACAAGATAATGGTAAGCAGATTCGCTTTCTCGCTTGCAGTCACCGACGCATAACTGATCTACTTGCGCAAAGAAGCACAATTGCTCGCAAGAATTACTCATATGCACTATTGTTACATGTCGTCACAATGTTGCGAAACTGAATCAGAAACGCCATGATATAAAATATTTGTGTTACCAATGAAGTGATGTGTGTAATGCTAAGATAAATGTGAAAGATGTTTCCTAACTTGGATCCGTTACAAAATACCCTACAAAGATTTTAGGCGTGCCGCGTGCATCATGCACAAAAATGTTATTAACTTTGTAGGTTCATCACTTCACTATATTTACCTGTCATCACTCAATACTCTCTCAAAGCAATCTATAGTTAGGAACAGAACAACGCTCATCCGTTCCGAAACAGTGAATCCGAGTGCCTTACATCAAAGGGTTGGGATGTTTGTATGTAATAAATAACCAAATCGAGGTTAAGTTCTATTCGTATTTACTACAGCAGAATACAGGCTGCTATTTTAATTCCGTATGGTTATTCATAACACGTATGCTGTACCGTGGTGGAGAATAGAGGGCTTTTTTAGCTCGAAAGACATGCATACCTGTCACCATTTTAGAACGGCCTTCAAAATTACTTAACTAAAAAGTTAATGTTTGTAGGTAATGTATCTACAACGATTATTTAACTGGTCGTAGATTAGTAGGTATATGGATATTCCGAATAGTTCTTTGTATCGATCGGAACTTTTTAGTGTTCTGTAGCCAATAAAACGGAACCCTTATAATTTCGTCATGTTCGTTCTGAATCCGTATGTCACAGCTATTTTTCTCGGAGACTGTGGGTACCTACTTGTACGAGTAGGTGTATGGTTGAAATTTGGAAGAGGTGTGAAAATCAAGAAAATTGAAAAAAAAAAACTTTTTAAGAGGGTTTACTCAGAAAGTTGGCAACGTCGCAAATAGCTGTCAAATATTTTGCTGTTTTCATTAATTTCTGAATATTACTGTATGAAAACATGAATTATCGCTCTATGGTTGAATAAAACATTAAGTATGGATTGCAACAGTTATCATAGGAACACGAAGTTTTTAGTACTATGGCAGTAATATCTTTTGAAAACTTTCCATCGCTGTTTCTATGCATTTTAATGTAATCTTATCATTTGAATGCCTAACCAACCAATATAAAACGAGACGCGTCATTCAACCATAGAATGATATCTTCCTTTTTAATTCAGCAATATTGAGAAATTAATAAAAACAGCGAAACATTTGACAGCTACAGGCGACGTTGCCAACTTTCGGGATAAACCCTCTTAATAGTGGTCCCTCTCCATACATCACTGAGGTCTTTGAAATGATACTTAAACGCATAAAAACTACACCTAGTGTTAACAAACAAGAGCTCTTCCGTGGCCGAAAAATATTCAATTTCCAAAGAGAAAATATGTAAAAGGAAGTTTGATAGCAGAAAGGGCCTAGCTGCGAAGATCGAGTCCAAACCAAACAAACATAGACGGCGAAAGTTGTTGACCTTGTAACCCGATGTGGCATCGCACATTCGAGGCTACTTTCCAGCCAGATGCAATACAAATTCGACGCGTCACTTAAACTTAAGAATAGCACGTTCCGATTAATGATTTTTACGTCACACCAGGCCGAAAAGCGGGATTTACCGCCCTTGGGCGCTACGAAAAATCCCTCTTCACGTGACGTAAAATCGTATACTAACCACGGGCGGTCGTAAAGAAATCCTCAGACCGCTAGATTATAGCCCTCGCCTCCGGCTCGGGCCTCAATTACCCGCGATCTGAGACTTTCTTTACTTGACCGCCCTAGGTGTGTAATGTACTATTATGAGCGAATATTTGGCCGAAGAAAAAATTCATAAAGAAAGCTTCACTCATGAAAGAGGCGATGACCGAACGCGTCTGCGGCACTGTATAGCATTAGTTCTCGTAAAACCTGTCACACTAGGCTCGACACGCATTCAGAAAGACCCCGATTAGGGACGAATTTATTTATGTCTTGTTGACTGTAAGTACATATTAAACTAATCAGTTAATTTGTTGACTATCATGTAATGGAACCCCACGCGCTTAATTAAAATTAAAAGAGAAAGTTCGTAACAAATTGTAGCCCCACAGTTCAACTTGTTAGGGACTTTCGCTGGAACATGATAGGTTTGACACGAGTTAAAGAGTGTTATCATTATTGGATGCATCGCGTCATGGAGACAAATTATCGACATCTATTGATTTTATTCGTTTTAATATGGATTAGTTTATAATTACATGGATTTTTTATTGTCAGTCTTTGTATTCCATATGTGTGACAAACGGGACAAATGACAAAAAGCAACATTTCCCGGGTGTAAAAATTCTACATACTTTTTAAAAATATTGACCAAGTAAGTATAGAATTAGAATAGAAGGATTGCGGAGTCTCAAACACATACATATCTGTATTTATCCTGTTTAAGACTTGTGACGTTAACCACATACATTAAAGCATTCAGCTTTAATATGACTATGTATGTATAGCATTATTTATTGCATGATAGATATACATATGTTCAAAGCAGAGTGTAAACTTCCATCCCTCGATAAATCTACGGCCACTTAGGCACGCTAGCTTAGGTAACTGCGCCTCTAATAAGTAGTTTATACTTTGATTTAATAACCCTTTTAAGTGCTTTTAACTATTATGCAAGGTATGCTTAAATCTAGATGAACTAAGCGATGCCTAAAGAAGAAGAGGGTTTGTTGAGATCAGGGTCCCACTCACGTCCCTATACTTGTTACCATCGAGATCGAGATTATCTCAACGCTTTCTCGACTGTGAAGTCTTCATAGATTATCGATAAATGTAAGTGTGTTAACACATTATATAAAATGACAGCACAATCTCACAAGTCCAACTGACGTATCTTAGTATGAAGCAGTGACTCCATAGTGGGAGCATGGACTTGTGAAAAAAAGCTTCATGTCCCCACATTGGGGGCCTTCGGACAGGGAACGTGTTAGAGAAGGATCAGGTATTTTCTTTTCTTTATTATTATCCATCCAGTTTCTTGAAGATTGGAAGTGGGTAAATGGATCTCGATATCCCTCGTCTCTATTTCATCACATTTTTTCTTTAATCCGAATAGGTACAGTGGATTTCTGCTAGATGCAATTTAAATTTTGGATCAGGTCTAAACATTTTGCAGAACTACTTGTCGATGATAGGTACTTGTTGCGAATGCGAAAATATTACACTCAACAGCAATGAATTCTGGTCAGTTGTATCACAGATGAATAAATAGTTTCTACGTAACTGATACTTCACTCCCGTACAAAAGCGAAAATACCTACGCTATTAATTAATATAAAAATTTAATAATAATAATAAATTTAATAATAATATCTACTGTTCGCAGCGAGAAATCTGCCATAAGTACGCGCTAAAAGGGTCTAGATTGTGTTGTTACACGTTGTTGCACGAATGCGCAAGGGTTGTACCTAGGTATGAGGATTATTGCAAAGAAACGAATAACCATATTTTATATTTGTCAATCAAAATATGTGTGAGTTTTCTAAAATGATTTACCTTCCTCTCCTTTCCTTCTGTGAATTCTCAGTTATTACATTTTATCGTTGAAAATATCCTAAATCGCGTAAATAATTAAATAATTAAAATCATTTTCGCGGTTTAGTAAATTATCAACGATAAAATTAATCATCATCGAAAACAGGAAAAAAGCGGAGAAACCAACTGTTTTTAAAATAAATAAATACTTGTAAAATTACACTAAAGTCAACAATGCATTAAAAAAATACAATTTCTCATTTGTAATTCGACTTTGACACCCATCCACTGCACAATAATTACGTGGTTTCGGCATTACGACGAGTAAGCGCGGAAACGCGCGGTGCGAGCGCTCCGGCGGGCGCGCGGCGGCCCTCTGTCGCTTGTATCGTCGACGATACGCCGAGTGGTAGGCATAAAACGCGTGACCTTGTGCGAGCGAGGGCGGCCTGGTTGTATAGCATTTTCCATACATACAATACAAAGTAACCCGAATTATTGATGTTGAGTGTATTTTCGAGAGAAAAATTTAAGAACAGGCCAGTTAACTTCAAAGAAAATAAACTAAACAATAAAATAAAGACGGCCGTCTCGAAAAATTGTCTGCGCGTAAAATCGTAAAACAATACAATAGAAGGTTAGAGCCCATCGAATTGCCGACGAGACTCTGGGACAGACAAAGATCTTTTTGTTTGTGATTTGTAAAGGAATCGGATTATGCATTCATGTCCATAATTAACCAAAGACATAGCAGTAAAACAAGAAAATATAGACAGACTTTTTCTGTTACCACGCAATCGAGGAACAAGTGTCACCGATTTCTAAAAACCAGTTGTTTATGCACGGGCACTAAAGTAATTACCCATTAACTTGTTATTAGTACTATTCTTCCCTCTTAAGCTAGCTTAAAGCTAGACTTAAAGTTCAACTTGACGCGTGAGCGAGCCTATAGGGAGCAGGGAGACTTCGAATGTAGCCCATGGTCCCTTACGTAACGAAAGTGCACATGAACAATGACTCACGCTCAGCTCACGGCGGATGTGGGGTATGTCTTTCTTATAATCGTGGCCCGCATCAGGTGCGACGCATTGTAGTCCAGTCACCGGGTCCACCGCCAGAAAAAATCCGACGCATTCGTGTGACTCATCATGTTGATCTAAACTGGCATGCGTGTAGAGGTCGACTTGTAAGGTACGAAGATCATATTGAATACCCAATGTATAGAGTTCTCTGCATTTTATTTTCAACAATAATCTTTTTTAATCATTTACGTACATATAATAACATATGGACGAACAGTGCCTAACAGAATATGACAAAATATATGGAGCGAACTGACATTAGAAAATACCTTCCAAATTCCAATATGCTAATAAGTAATAACGCCTCTTATATGTCAAGATAAATCTTTATACGAAAGTAAACCTAACACTATAAGACTTAAGTGTCAAATTTACTGAGCGCCAAACGGGTGCCCGAACAACTCGGGCACCCGTTTGGCGCTCAGTGGCGTTTTGACGGGCCATTTTTCTCCGGCTGATTGTGAATCCTTACTTATAATAGATCAATGTTTTTAATACAGGTGCTCAAAAAGTAAACGTTTCGGATACCTCTTTAACGTGCCAAAAGTTTGTCATTTCCGAACGAGCGTTTTTTTGTTTTTTGACAGCTAGTGAGCGTGCCTAAAGGTGTTTTTTACGAACTAGTGCGTAAAGATTTTGAGCTTCACCTGTTTTTTCGCTAATGTATTAAAAAATGTCGTTTGATACACGTGCGAAATTGTCATTTTCTCTCTCGTCTCGTGATAAAATGACGAACTTTTCGCGCTTGCATCAAAATATACTATTTTTTTAATATATAAAGTGTATGCAATGTTTAATATAATAGTTTTATTCTTTTTACCGGCCACTTAGCGAGCGGTTCTTACGAAGATAAAGTATCAATTTGCAAAGTTTTGCTCTGTTGTTGGCAAGATGCCGAATCTTTAAGTGATTACTTTGATATTATGTATGGATGTACTGTGTAGCACAATACATTTAATACCTATGGCGCGCGGATAAAGCACAGTAATAGGTAGGTACACTCAACAGCGTAAGTGCTTCACCGCGCGCCTTAAGACGCTGACAAGAGCTGATGACCTTGAGCAATCAAGACAGGCAACTGTCTCAGCGGACAATGTCTGTTTGCATTGGAGGGAGCGAGAAGCACGACCGCGGCATGTGGGCGATATCCCGGGTCTACGTTGCGTTCTGCAGGTCGTCCACGCCCTACGGCTCGTCTCGGATCTCGCAGGCGGTGTGACCCGGGCTTTATTAGCTGTGTCGAGCTGTAATTTTAATTACAGATCCTTAGTTTCCCCTGAATAATCCAGTCAACAGTTATCTAAAGAATTCAGGCGTTCATTATAAGGATTAGCTTAATTACGGAAATTGGGTTGTTTACACGACAAAGCCCCTTTAATATGGGTACCACCTAGTAGGGTCTAAATTTTTAATTATCTTACGCTTTTGAAGTTGCCTAATTGAGTAGGTGGGAAAGGGGAACAGGCGTAATTTTTAGGGAGTATCTATTATGCACCATGTGCGACAATAACCATCAATTAATAAACCGTAAAGATTAGTTAACGATTGTCGTACGCACTATGACAAGCTAAATAATGGGTTTGCCCCGGTTTAGTAAAAGTTATTTGAAGTCGATAGACTTCACCGGTTATCACAATTTTTAAATGAAAACAAAACACCGTTGATTGATAAACTTTCAAGTGACGGTTTTATGGTGTCCCTTTTGAATACCTACTAATGGGTTTCTCAATTTACGGTGAAACTTGTTGTTTGCTCCTACCAATTTGAAATGGATAATTCGTAATATAGTATAACGTAAGGTAGCCAGGAAAAAGGTAGGAATCAACAATCATGTCTTTCTACCATTTTATTATCATCAAACATGTAAACAAAGCTAGATAGACATATGTATTTTTATCAAGGGGGCGTGCCGCAAGGTCGGCACGCGCAAATCGCCCACACTTCTCGGTTTCATGAAACTGATCACGAAATCGCAAAATTCGCAAACATACCTATATAAGTACATGTCATGTATATGTAGATATGTATGTAGATACATCAGTAGGTACCATTGATTATCCATGATCAAAGATATAGCAGAGATGTCCTAAATAATGATAGGTAGAGTACCTAGATGCCAATTTAAAAACTAAGCAGCTCCTCACAAAAAGATTACCTACTTCCCGTCATTGACTCCGATTGTCTTTCACACTTTCAGGTTTCGAAAGAAAAACCAAATTGAGAAGGCGACACCTGCCTGAGTTCGTTAGGTAGGTAGGTCCTACGGAGAAATGAAGCCACAGACTTCGCTGGTTCGACCTGCAGATGTTACGTGAGGATCTAGCACTAGCAGTAAAGAGAGGTAGGTAGGTACCTTTGGGACTTAATTTCTCGTGCCGAGTAGGTATAATTTTGCGCCGCCGCGGGTTTTTTTTGGATCTTTAGCCCGGGTCACATCACACTGAATGCGTCTGCGGTGCGTCTGCGGCTCATCTGCGGCTTTTACTTTAATATTAATTACGTGTATACGTCCTACTGTAAATTAAATGTTTCCTATAAATCATTGATTAGGTAACATAGAAGTGTATTAGGTATTATGTTAAACAAGAATTAATTAGGTAACATAACACATTGATCGATGGCAAATTTGGTTAAAACTGGCATAGATTTATTTAGATTTACCATAAGTAAATAATTATCGAACGTCTTATCGGTTCTAGTACTTATGATGACCGGTTGTTTGCAAATAAAGCGTTTTAAAATTTTCGAGTGAACAAACATGATGATTCAGTAAGTATGCTTCTTTATGCCTGCTTATTACCATTACCACATACCAATTTCTTTACATGTTACTGCGTTAGAACCGAGTGAATACAAAGAAAAGTAGAACGGTTTTAGAATCGTTCGTTCATATGTACTTTATTGTTTCCTGTCTTAAGCTACAAACCTCTTATCTCGCCAGTCGCCAGCCGTACTCGTTTCAACAGTTCAGTCATTTCATTAGGGTACGGTTATTTAAACAGAGATATATTAATTACCTCTTCCAATGCGGTGATTGTCTGCCGACATTGCGGCATACGCGACACAAACGACGAAGTGGTTGGTGAATTGTAATCCTCTCGAGTTTCCTCGATAAATTCACCAATGCCAATAAGACCCGGCATGGTGAGTGATCACTATCACAAAAACACACAAAAATCTCTACTTTCACATCCAGTTCCAACTAACGCATCACTCAATGCAGTAAACAAATAATTAAACACAATCTTGAATCACCATTGTCACCTCCAAAACACTTCTGCGCAAATAAAAACAATATCGAATCTAATCCATTAATGCCACACACACCCATCCGCTACGCGATGAACGAACTTACTGATTGAACGAATGAAATGAAGTAACAGAAAGAAAGAGAAACACGACATGCTGAATGTAGAGAGCCAAGTACAGATGTAGAGTGAATGATGAAATTGATTTCATGTCATTCGTTCATTTAGTGCTGCCAGATGTTACAATTTTTTTTAGTAGTAGTAGTTTATATCTAAGTGTGTGAGTTTATGTATAGCACTGACATAAAGTTTCTACTGTAACTTAATTTGATACGGATGAATTAAACAGTAATAACTTGGGGAAATATACGTTTTTCGGGATAAAAAGTGGCCGTTGTCCTTCCCAGGGACTCCAACCATATCTATATCCAATTTCATTACATGTGGTACCTACTACTTGTACTTGATTTATTCTCACTGTTGTGTTAGGGGGCTAAGAGAGCTAGTCAAAAAAAGTACCTATTAGCATGGAGGCATTAAATCTTAAAATTTACCAGGGAGGGTTGGTAACGCATTCGAAACCTTACGTACGACTTCTTATGTCCCAATGACAACGTGCTCGTTTTCTAACCATTGATATAAAAAAAGATTTAATCGAACGGCCTAGTTATGATGAGATTTATAAGGAGATATTAAATAGTTCCTCGATATCGTTGGTACGTATCTGATTTTGTCATTAACTTCGAAAACTAGAAGTAAAGACGACAATGTTTGTAAATTTAGAAAAAAATAACCTCCTTCAATAATGGTCTCGAAACGAATCACATACATGAAGTCGGTGTCAAACCTATTAAAACATGGAATTTTATGCCCGTCGGAATATTTGACACCGACTTCATGTTTTTCTCATTTTTTTTGTATCCGTCCTTCACTACATAGTATAAAACAAAGTCGCTTCGCTGTCTGTCTGTCCCTATGTATGCTTAGATCTTTAAAACTACGCAACGGATTTTGATGTGGTTTTTTTTAATAGATAGGTCGGGTAGGGGGTGGTAGGTAGGGTTCTGGTTTTTTTCAAGGGGAAGGTTTTAGTAAATAAATAGTTATGTTACGCTCAATTCTCGCGGGAACGCTATAACCGAATTCCACGCGGACGAAGTCGCGGGCAGAAGCTAGTATCTTATAAACTACTAAACCAATTTTTATGAAATTTGCACTGTTCCCTAAGTTGAATTAAAATGTAAGTATGTAAAAAAGAATGGTCAAAACGATCAATACTTTCGGAAAAATAAGTGGACAAAAATACAATAGATACAATATTTTGTATATTTGCTTGGAAGTCCAAACAGATCAATATGAAAACCATGGTTCCAATAATATAACATAGTAATAGTACATGCCTACATACGTATTCAGCTAATAACCTCCTTTTTTTCAAGTTAGTTAAAAAGCATTGAATTCACTGTAGCAATAAAATATGATAAACTAAAACCGCTTTCACAAATTCAGGCAGACGCCAAAGTTGGTGATAAATGATCCTTACCGAAGCAGCAATAATATTGTAACAGTTAATTTAAGCGATCTTGTTTTGTTGATCATGGAAAATGTGTAGAAAATGGTGTTTGTAGAAGTTATTTGAAAATTTAGCATCGCAACACCATATTTGCGTTTTGTTTCTGTACCTTACTTATGACTTTATTTCAATTTGTTAATTTTTATTTATTTTGACCATTTTTTTAGAATAAATGTTGATGATAAACATTTTTATGTATATTTTGTTGTAGAGAAATAACTTTCATGTTATAATATTCTCTTATACACGAGTAAGGAAGATATAATCACACCATAGCATGAGCACGAAACGTTTTTTGACAAACTAATGATGACGGAACTGTCACGAGGTAAGTATGAATGACCTGAGATTTTTTATTTATCTCTAAATAAAATTGCAGTTTTACCGTTTCACTGTTGTATTAAGGTCAAAAATTTCCTATGACCACGTAATGTTCTATAGTTTATTTAGTTTCTGATGCAGTAGGTGGGAAATCGAAAAACATACATCAGGTCCCTTCATATTTGCTTTTTATTAAATTAAATATTGCTATTTCTGCACAGGCTGTTCAGGAAGTAATACTATGTAATTCAAACTATTAGACTCTGATATATATATATCATTGAAAGCACTGTTATATTTTCTACATACAGTAAAATATGTAGTCCAAAATTAGGTCAGTAAACTAGTAAGCCCTTGGTTTCATTAAATGAAACTCATCTTTTTGATTGCAGAAATCGGCGAAGTTTGGTCGAGACTTTTTGATCATAGACCATTTTTAAATGGTGAAATAAAGTTTATGCTAAAAGAATTTGAGGTAGGCTGGATATATGAAAATTTTAAATAGATTTAAACTTTTCATATTAATTTTTATTGCGATTATTTTTTAGGAGAAGCGTGGTGATCGCGAAGTGGAGAATTTGTTCTCTATTTTAGAGAAACTCACTGAAATTAAAGACACCCAAGTGGATAAGATTAAAAAGAGCAGTGATACAGCACTCCCTGTTCTAAGTGAGAAGCTAGATCAAGCTCTGGAAATTTGTGAAGGTGTTGAAAAAGATTACTTGGAAATACAGCAGGTAATTTTCAAAATTTTTGTTAACCTTTTTCTTGAGACATTAGCCATTAGGTTATATAAAAAGAGAGCAAGCCATTTGCGGTATGATTTTTTTTCAGACCAGAACTATATTACATGTTTTGTATAGTACTAAATATTGATTCAATGACATACATGTGGCCATCAAATGAAAATAATGGTAGAGGGTAGAATAGGATTTTTACATACACAGTATGATTTTTTCAGGCTTGTGAGCAGAAAAGAGCTGAGAATCGCAACAAAAGGCAAAAGGAATGGGATCAGTTCATTGATGATATGAACTTTAAGTGCAAAAGAATTGATAACGCATTTGAAGAAAAAGAAGAGGAACTAAGGGACCTTTATGCTGACCTCAACCATAAGCTGAGCATAACCAAATAACTTCATAATGGACCTTAAATCTTCTCTCATAGATCCAACATTGAGAATATACCCATCAGAAAATTTTGTCAATTTCATTCAGACTTTAAAGCCTAACTATGACATTCCAGAAAACTTTGTTAAATTCATGAAGTCTCCAACTATCAATGATAAGGGTAAAGTTAAACTAAAAGAGATAAATCAAGCATATCATTTAAATGACAAAGACATTTCAATTTTGGAAACAATCAAAGGTGCTATTGAAAAATTGGAGCCCACAATAGAAGCAGAAGTTAACGGAAGTACAATAAATGATGTTGATAAGGAGATTGATGATGAATTTGTTGAAGCACTTGATGAAGAGACAGATAAAAGAACAAAAAACAAAGAAACAACTGAAGTACAAACAGAACCAAAGGAGGAGAGTAAGAAAACAAGGGAAGGTCCTTGCTTGAAAACATCAGACTTGGACTGGCTGTATGCATACCTCAATAATTTGAGAAGTACGGAGAAAGACACCCCTTATTTGCATGAGCTGATGGAAGGAGTGGAGATTGAGATGCCCGAGAACAGTGTGATCAAACGGAATCCTGTCCTAGAAGCAAGATGTGTCAAGTTAAGAGCTCAACAGGAGACCAGGGACTACAGAAAAATGACCAGAGGCGTAGACAACGTGAGGATGAGATTTCCAGACGATAGCATTGCCTTTCAATGTAAGCTTCATATTAGCAACTTCACTTTTCACTTTCATATTGAATAAATTTTGTATCTAAAATCATAAAAGTAGATTGAAAATTCTTGAAGCAAATTATCCATAACAAAGCTATCACATAAAGTTAAGATAAATAAGTTGAAAAACGAGTTCAATTTTTTTTATCAAAAAACGAAGATTTTATTTTTATTGCTCAATTCCTTACCGGTTATTCATAATTGAGAGTAGTAATGTAACAGTATTTTCTACATTAAGTGAATTTATAATATCTATTCTTTAGCACATAAGAGCTGTGATTCATAGGCCTTTTAAAATTGAATGAATCATTAAAGTAAGTTAAATTAAATTCCCATTAATTCAATCATAGCATCTTATTTTTAATTGCAGTGAAGCAGATCAACCGACAATTGATTGCCATTGGCCAGTTCATCATATCAATATTTGCCGGTTTCTTATTTGGATTCCGGGGAGTGGAGTGGATGGTTGGAAACCTGGACTTTGGATTCCGGATGCTCCTTGGGGTCATGTGTGCCCTGATCATTGCCCTCGCCGAAATATACTTCCTGGCCAAGAAGCTCAACGAAGAATTGAGTGTTCCTGAAACTGTTCAAATAGGTGGCCCACCTAAGTTTGTCGATGAAAAAACTTATGACTATAGCAGTCAGAAGAAGATTAAAACCCAAGAAAAAGAACATAAAGATTAGTTAAGTTCAACTTTCAAGTACATTTTGTAATCACTAGTGTATATTCACACCTCATTTTGGTTACCGTCTGACCATCTGCTTCTGCTGCTGACTGTACATAGAAGCCGTTTAAAAGCTGGGACTATACAAATGTGAAACTAGTTAAAAATCAAAATATGTATTGTAGTATTCAACAATTAAGTACATGTATATTGCAAACAACCTTCTTTGCTTTATCTCTAATGTTACGTTTATACGGGCGTGCCCGTGCTCGTGAGCGTGCCCGTTGAATGTCGCTTTAAACGCCGACCGTGTAAACATGTACCAGAGCACGATCAAATTCATCTTTGATCTTTGCCGAAAACCGACTGATCGACGGGTTTCATGTGCACATTCACGAGCGCGTTCAAAAACAGCCTGTTTACACGCTCGTGCCCTTGAACGCGCCCGTGAATGTCGGTTTGAACGCTGTAAACATACCATTACAAAATATGTTTGTAGAAAATATATGCATCAATCTAAAAAGTGGGGGACTCAACGTCAAACTAGCCCTCCAGAAATAATCCATGTGCAGTACTAAATTCTCGCCTTCTCGGGTGCCCTGTTGAAGTAAATAAATATAAAAATATAATCCCTTTCGACAGTTTCAACGTCGTTAAAGGGTACAGACGACCATACTTTCAGGGCCACTGCTAATTCGTGCCGTGTGTAGGCTTGCAGGGCCGACATTTTGCAGGGTGAGCAATCAAAATGTCTGCCCTGCAAGTAGGGTCGTCTGTAGTGCCTTTAAAGAATTTTGAAACATGAATCACGTGAATGTAACTTTAACTACGATTCTTACCGAGCAGATCAAATCGAATCGCATGGCATCATTCGATCGCATTCCTCCGAACTCGGGGGAAGACTTTCGGAGTTCGATTGTCTCTTCTTTTATTATTTTAATGCCCACCAACCACTCCAACCAGACTCTCGCGAGGCCCCTCCTAGAGGCTCTCGGCACGCTGCTGAGTAAAGGCTGCAGGAGTGCTAGCCATCCAAGTAGCCATTCACACTCTCGATTTATTCATTTGCCCGCAAGGTTGCTTGCTATAAGGTTTATCACTGTTTTACAGGCGGTCTTAATTCCTTTGCAGTATTTAAAATTCGCTGCTATTCTCTTCGATTTGATCCGCAGTGTGAATCTTATTATAAGTCATGCTTATTATAGGTTTCTTTGACTACACGTAATACACGTAATCCAACAAGATGGAGCGACGACCTCGTGAAGGTCGCGGGAAACCGGTGGAAGCAAGTAGCACAGGACCGGTCTGAGTGGCCTTGGGGGAGGCCTATGTCCAGCAATGGACGTCTTTCGGCTGAAATGATGATGATGACGTAATACTGGCAACACTGACACCTGTGGGTAAGCCCCGTAATTTGAAGAAGTTCCAATCTTAACAGCTTCTGACCTGTTTTTTATTTACTATTTTGTGATGAATTAAAAAAATTCAAGCTTTCCTCTTGTTATTCATTTTATTTCCATTCAGGGATCAAAATCAACGCACTGTACTTACTGTACTGCAAGTATTCAATACGTATTGTAGTTTTTTTCATTACTTTATCAAAATACAAAACGTTGTATAAACTTATCTCATACGTGTAAAGGATTGTTGATCGAAACAAAACATGACTTTTTGTTTTGACTTTTGCTTTTGACAGTCAGCTCAGCTGGTTGCACAACTATTGATTATGTCGCGTCTTGCCTTCTCCAACGTTCCATACGGTATGTATTTGATGAATCATAATGTTTTGCATGGTATATTAAGCTTGAGCGGCTCGCGTCGTCAACATTCTGTACTGAAACTTGCTTCGCGATAGACATCGTTGTTGCCGCGTTTACAATTTCTAGCAAAGTATAAACTTCTCATTGTTGTGTTTCTGTATTTTCTAAAATACTTGTTGATACAGTAACCAGTTTCATCGGTTCGTAAACCTAAAAAAAAGTACATTATTACTTTGTGAAATAAGACGCAGTTGAATTTCAACTTCAAGGTAAGACTTCGGTTTCAAGTTGAAAACAACAAAATGGCGATATAACTTGTGAAACGTAAACAAAATTTGATGAAGAGTTTTTAATAGTTTACACGTTATGAAATATCCTTTTACAACTAAGTTTTAGTAAGATATTAAAGAAGGCCATTAGATGTTGAAAATTGTTTGGTTTGGATTCTACATCCTTGAGTCTAAGTTGCATCATTTGGAAAGGTAACTACAATGATACATGAAATGAAACAAAGGGTTTTAGTTGTGAAATCGAAATCATAAATATACACGATTATTATTACATCTGATTGGAATCTTATTTGAAGTCTGCAACCATACCTGTTTTATTTAAATAAGAATTTTTAATAAGTTACTTGATTAATAAATGATACTTTGATATAAATAGTAGGTAAACTTAATTATCTTTTTTTATAACAAGCTTGAGATTTGTGCAAAATTAATGAAAACATTTTTTATGTAGCTATGGAAGACCTAGTGCCGTTCAAGGTGTTATGCTTCTGGCAGCCTGAGGGCAAGCCAGAGGTGCGTCGCTTCGGAATAGAGAAGAGTGTCGTAACCAGCTTCCACTATCTGAACGCTAAGCTGCAGGAAATCTACCCGGGACTGAAGAGGGCATCCTACAATGTCTCGTGGAATGGTAAATTTAATTTAACAATGATTATTCTATTGTAAAATGTTCAATTGCATGGCTTTAGGTGGTTTGGGTACAGACAGGTGCAGAATGAAAATTTAAAATAAAAAGTGTCTATGTACTGTACAGTTTCTTGGAGATTTATGTTAAGAGGGTTTATACCGAAAGTTGGCCACGACGCATATAGCAGTCAAATTTTTCGCTGTTTTTATTAATTTCTCAATATTACTGAATTAAAAGAGAAGTTATCGTTTACATTAAAATGCATGGA
Source organism: Aethes cnicana (assembly GCA_963971205.1). Classification (NCBI taxonomy): domain Eukaryota; kingdom Metazoa; phylum Arthropoda; class Insecta; order Lepidoptera; family Tortricidae; genus Aethes; species Aethes cnicana. The sequence goes on along the minus strand of OZ020274.1, from coordinate 11,401,044 downwards.
AAATGCGATGGAAAGTTTTCAAAAGATAGTACTTCCATAATCCTAAAAATTTCGTGTTCCTATGAACCTATGATAATTGTTGCAATCCATAGTTAATGTTTTATTCAACCATAGACCGATAATTCATCATGTTTTCATTCAGTAATATTCAGAAATTAATGAAAACAGCGAAATATTTGACAGCTATTTGCAACGTTGCCAACTTTCGGAGTAAACCCTCTTAAATATTGACAAGCTTTGTTGTGATAGTTTAAATTTTTGCACTGTCACTAGTAGGAGAATCATCAATTTCTTTGAACCTATGATAAATTGACGCTTTTGTTACATGAATTATATGAATGCCCAAATATTTTGGACTATTGTTTTAGTAGCATGTAAAGTAAAAAGGCTATTATGGATGTCTGATATGGGTATGTTACATGTTTGAGAAAAGCACTATATACACTTCGGCGGGGAACGAAAGTTGTCGGCCTCGTAACTAGCCTATAAGTAATATCCTATAATATAATATTCGGCCTGCAACATCCTCCTTCCCGGCCTCTGTAGTAATGTACTATAATACCAAATTGCTCCTATACAGATGAAGATGGGGATGATGTGGTCATTTCGTCCGACGATGAAATAATGATTGCTTTGTCAGCGATGCGCAGTGACGTGTACAAGTTGTATGTGAACGTTACTGCGCCCCGCAAGGAAGATGATAAGGACGACGTGGACATTGTCATTGCTTCGTTCCCTGGAATGGCTTGCGGTAAGTTTTATTTTACCCTTTGACCATTGCGACTGTTGAGAAAGTAGCAACAATTTAAAGTCTAATGAGGAACTACACAAGATCAAACATTGTTAGCGTTATATGCCGAGTTTGGTAGGTAGAGCTGTAAATAGACAAATTCTGCTCCTTTTCACTGGTTTGTACTTGGTTCTGATAAATAAGAATGTTGGGAATGTTAGGACCTGAGGAATAATAATGTTTTTTCAAAAATTAAATTTTTGGGACACGCTTTCATTGCTGACTGTACTTTTCTTTGTACATCCTTCATCTACCCTTCAAGACGAATCAAACGAGCCCAAATTCGATGGGTTTATGTAGTTTTATTACGGAGTTCCTACGGCCACCTTCCAGCTCCATCATCAGATCAGCTCCACGTCATCATAATATTGCATTGTCACGCTATTTACATATTCGTGCAAAATTTCAGCTCAATCGGAAATCGGGAAGTGGGTCAAATTTAACTTGCAAGATTCCATTACATAGTTAAGTTACATACAGGTCGACATAAAATAAGCGTGTAAAAAGGGCGACTTGTGTATTTGCTTGTGTGTTTTACACCATTTAGAGAAATTTATAGCTTTTAGATCTTATCGGCGACAACTTGCCATCAGTAATGTTGCTAATATCAGCTTCTCTATTCGTACCATTTTGCCAGTCATGCCTGACGTGACTAACTTCAGATTTTTACCATACACTAATGATGTGTCATGTGGCAAATTTCACACTGTTGACGACATGATGTAATAAACATTGTTGATTGTTTTTAACTTCATTTACGTGATAAAGCGAATTTGATCAGTAAAAGCTGATGACGTCATGTAATTTGCGAGGAATATGTTAATTTATTCTATAGTTTGACATCAAAATACTTGTTCCAACTGGTACTTATCAAGTTGGTTGATTGACGGCTTAATCACAACAAATTCATTTTCAAGGAAATTAATTCGAAATTAATATCCTTGAACTAATGGCATTTTTGGTCAATTAAAATTACAATACTGGTGGGCTGGAGCATAATTACCATTAGTAGTACTAATATGCCCTTTATAAATGGAGCAGTGACTTATTAAATACCAAGGTTTTAATTTTAGATTATATTCCTAAGCTTACATTTCATGGCGGTCCGACAATTGGTGTTGTTATCGAGTTATAAGCGAGATCCAGGCAAGATTTCTTTTCGATCTAGATTTACTACTTAACGACTTACGTCCCGTTACATGTTCGGATTTTTTTATTTTACGAAAAAACATCCAAATCGGTCAAGTGGTTTAAGCGTGAAGAGGTAACATACAGACAGAGTTACTTTCGCTCTTATAATACTGGCTTCTGCCCGCGACTTCGCCCGCGTGGAATTCAGTACACGATAGACAGACATACAGACAGTTACTTTTGTGTTTATTAATATTAGTATGGCTTATTCAGCAGGTCCGACGGAGCACGTCGGGGTGACTTGCGATAGCTGTGAATCCCCCGTGGTCGGGTTCCGCTACAAATGTACAGTCTGCGCCGATTACGACCTGTGCGCTAAATGCGAGGGCGCCGGCACCCATCCGGACCATTGCATGGTGCGCGTTCCGGCGCCTTCTATGCCGGTAAGATTGTTTTTTTTTTTATGTTATCGGTAGGCAAGCACACAGGCTACCTGATGGTAAGCGGTCAGGTCACCGCAACCTGAGAAATCGTAAGCACATAATCCAGGGGGGGCTGATACATCTATCTATATATATAAAACAAGAAACTGACTGACTGACTGACTGACTGACTGACTTACTGACTGACTGACTGACTGACTGACTGATCGATCAATGCAGAGCCGAATCTACTGGTCGTAGAGAGCAGAAATTTGGCATGCAGATTCCTTAGGGAACGTAGGGGAGCACTAAGAGAGAGGATTTCCCAAAAATTCCCACGGGAACGGAAAAAAACGGGATTTTACATTTTAATATCTCTGCGCATACGAAAAGGCTAGTTTTGTATAGGAAGACCAAGATCCAGGTGGGGGGCAGCTGCCCCCTCTGCCCTTACCTGCCCATGTTCCTTACATGTGACAAAAGTTCAGTTGGGCTTGTGATAAAAAATATATAAACTTATGCATAGACAGTTTATTTGTGATCAGAATTAATTGCAAGACTTTTAGTATAAAGGGTTAATTATCCTGTTTTAATACTTGTTCAAATAAAATAAAAGAAACACTACTCGCTACTGAGATCGAAACCAACCACCGTCTATTGTTACAGCGCGCTCTCATCCGAGCGGCCATCAAGCGTTCGCGCCATTTCCTCAAGTCAGTGGCGATTGCGGACGAGGAATGCGCCTACAAGCGCCACCGTCACGACCGCGCTGAGAAGAAGCGCGAAAACCGCGAGAACCGCGACAATCGCGAACGCCGTCCGCGCACCAGCTGGCTAGAAACGTTCGCCACTTACATGAACGAGTTCGCCAACTTGGCCGGAGACATCGATGGACTCCATGAGAAACAGGAAGCTGCCAAGGAAGAGCCTAAAAAGGATGAGAACAAACCAGCCGACACTACTCCGCAACCAAGCACGTCCCGTAACGAACCGGCCTGCCCTTTGCCACCGGCTGTGGCCAACATTCAACATCTCATCGAGTCCTACATGAAAGAGATTCAAGCGTCGCGCAATGATGTTGAAATGGGACAGGGCGATAGGAAGGATGCAGAGAAAAGTGATAAAGTTAGCGTTGCTAGCAGCAGTGACGATTCCAACGTCACTGTTAAGAGGGAACCTTCAGTGGAAAAAGCTGATGACTGGATGATGGTCAACCAGGATAAAGGTAGGACCGGGCAGTGTTTTTTTTTTTATTGAAATGACTACGGCTTATAGCTGGTCAGTTACAAATAGATTTCATTTTACAGGGACTAGACAGTATTTTTTTTTATTCGATGAAATGGACACTTTGATTACAGCTGGCCAGTTCTGAATATGTTTTTTTTTTTATTTGACAGACTTGGACGCTTATGTGAATTCAACTCCAAGTGCGCCGGAGAACCTGATCGGTTTCAACTTGCCTGAAGAGTTCCAGCAGCGAGTCAACATTGGAGGCAATCTGTACCCGCCCCTCAATATCGCTACTGCAGGTAAGCTCCTCTAATAAATAGGATTTCAGCATAGAAAATACATATGTGTCATTATGAATTATGATGTATTAATCAAAGGCTTTGCTACTTAGTGGATAAATTGTTTAAAAAAACTAATGCTTCTAGCATTTTCTCAGTGTGCTTATCTTATCTAGAATATCACCTGTGATTGTCTTCCATCATTGACCTATTCATAACGTTTAGTGTTGAATACCAAAGACGCCGCGCAGCCAGCTCCTGCCCCAGTCCAGGCCCCGACCCCGGTTCAGGCCCCGACCCCGGTTCAGGCCCCGACCCCGGTTCAGGCCCCGACCCCGGTTCAGGTCCCGACCCCGGTTCAGAAGCCGGCGCCGGTTCAAACTCCGCAGCAGCCCGCCCAGACGCCTAAGCCGCAATCTACGCCTAAACCTCATGCTGGTACGTTCTCAAATAAGTTATTTTCTAAGTTATTAAACCAAACGCATAGTTTCCATACTTTCCATGGGATTCTCTGAGGATGGAAACGTCGCGAGGAAACCTGCTAGCATCATGAAACGTAATTGGAAGATCTGTGTGAAGTCTTCAATTAGCACTTTGGTTCGGCCCGCGTGGGGGCTACAGCCGAAACCCTCGTGATGACGCCCTATGCCCAGCAGGATGTAAATATACTGTTTTGTTATTGTATAGTGTCCATGACAATGTGGGGAGTATTTTCTGAGCAATGAACCTCTACCTTCTATAGACAAAAAGTGAGGGAGAGTGACTTTTTGTAGAGCATTTTTTGATTTTTCACAAATTTTTACAGTAACTTTAAATATTCTGCAATTATTGTCCATGGACAATAATTGCAGAACATGACCCATGTTCATATTGTGAAAGATTTTATTGTTTACCTTACCTAAAATTGAGAATACCTACAGAAATCAATCACAAGGGTCAAAATGTCCATTAAACAATGGATAAATGATAAAACAAAACAAAACCCAATTAGCATTTAGTAAGTAGGAAAATTATCTACATATGAGCTGTTCATGTTAGAAAAATGACAATTTATGTAATGTATACTAATCAGTATTTATGACACGTGATTCATAAAGATTATGTGACCTGAATCACTGATACGTGACGTGACGATGACGTGATATTTACGAATTGGCAAAACAGTCTGCTGATAAGTCGATAACAAAATTGTTGTTTTTTTTTTGTTCTACTTTCGTGAGCTGGGAATACCCGTGATATTTATTAACATATTAATTTACTGTCTAATCACATTCCCTAATACTACAAAAAAATCCGAATTCGGTCCAAATGACATACTTCCTCTGCTTCCTGTTCGCCCTACGCTTCGTCCGCGTGTAACTCGGTTATCGCGTTACCGCTGGAACTATGCGTTTTCCAGAAAACTAAGTAGCCTATGTCCTTTCCCGGGACTCCATCTCCATACCAAATTTCATCCAAATCGGTCCAGAGGTTGAAGGGTGAAGAGGTAACAGACAGAGTTACTCATTTATAACATTAAGTAAGTATGGATAATTTAGATTATTTTTACCTTTATTAACCCCCGACACATACAAGCGGGTTGTACAGTCAGCAGCAGAAGTAGATAAGCTGTCCAGGTGTTCAAAATGACCTACACACGCCCTTAACGTCTTCAGAATAAGGTCGTGTGTAGGTCATTTTGAACACCTGGACAGCTTATCTACTTCTGCTGCTGACTGTAGTAAGTTAAGTTTGACGTGTGTGTCTGTTTGTGGCCTTGTTTCGAGTGTTCCTAGCCATGTTTGAAGAAAATCCTTTCAACTGTTTGAACATTTTCTACTACTATACGTTAGCTTATTTGCGTCCCACTGCTGAGCAAAGGCCTCCTCTCATCACATTGACCATTTTCTATATATATTTCATTTTATTTAGAGTGTTTTTTTCTCTTCCACAGCTCCTCACATCGAGGCAGCTATCCAGCAGATGCTCTCCATGGGTTTCACCAACGACGGAGGCTGGCTGACTCAACTCCTGGAGAGCAAGAACGGCAACATAGCCGCCGTCCTCGACCTCCTGACTCCAGTCAGCCCCAAGCGGAAGTGAGGCGCCAAAAACGACATGGGATTTCGTCTTCAACAAATTCTACTATAGTTTCCGAACTAAATGACAATTTCAACTTAAACTATTCTCAGAATAGAAGCTACAGGCCCGTTCTTTAAGATGATTATCGTATGTAAGACACTAATAAGATACTTTTTTGGCAATTTATTTGTGACCCTTGAGATCGAAATCCTATAAAATAATTGTCGTCAAATTAGTTAGCTCTGTTTAACTGCGAACAGCGTATAGTAGCATCATATTATATTTAAAGTGTGCTACGTTTTCATTGCATAGTTCATAATGTATGCAATTATATAAATGTTAACTTAGTGCATTTATTGAAGAGCACTTGCCAACAATTTTGTAATAGAATTAGTTTATGTATTCTTTTCCTTAAGTACTTATGTATTTTGATTTATGGGAAAACATTTGCTTTCTTTAGCTTTAATTATTTACTGTCGGTTGAAGTAACAATTTATATTTCTTATTTTTACTGTGATTTGAAAACAATTAAAATATCTTTTTTGTTTTATATTCCTGTTGTTATTTTTTCGTGTTTTTCATATTTAGTATATGAATAATAAATTTTATCCGAGTCATCATTTATAATATAATAAAAATAGATGTGTCATTGTTATGTTATACATGCTTGTGCAGTTCGTAAATTTAAATGTAATCCATTTTTGGCCCTTAATATATTGAATTAAGGGCCGAAAGTGTTGTATAATTTTGATCAAATACTTTTCAAGATTGCCATTTTAATTTCATTTATTTACCATGGTTCTTTATTCTCAATGTGCGTAATGAAATGGGGGCTATCGCGTGTGAATTTGCCACTAGAGGCGCTAGTGTCGCGTGAGGTCCAGTTTTCACTGGTTTTGGCGGGCTTCGTGATATAAATCATAATTTCTTTAATTTACCTGTTGAAAAGTGATCTCCTTCGTGGAATTATCGCAAATATGGATTATTTGGCTATGAATGTAAACGCTTTGAAAAAAATATTTTTTTCCAAACAAAACGGAACTTCACAACATTGCAGCATAGCTACTCGATATGATGATAGTTATTTATAATTAATAAACTTAATGAGATTCAAGATTGAAAACTTTGTTTCGGCGCCGATCTTATAAAGTCGCCTATGACAGCTATACCTCTGGACCTTAGTCTACAGTGGCGCCAACTGGTGAGCAAAGAAACGATAGTCCCCATTGCGTGAGTTTGTCACAGGCTATATTTGTACACTTTATGTGTCAGCAGTCTGTTTTGCTGTGGTCGTCCTTTTCATATGTCGAGATAAAGATCTTTAATTTCATGAAAGAAGTATACAAGATGATATGAACCAACGTCTGGAGACGTGATATGAACCAACCCTATTCTAATTTTTTTTTTTTTTGTTAAATAATGACTAATGAAAGGTCATCCTACAATTTAAATATGAATGATATTGGCTTACAATGTAAAGATTTATATTTACATTTTAAAAGTTACAGGACCTCTCACAAGGTGTAATCTTGATTAGTTTGATATTGTATTGTGACCATTATAAAATTAATTTTTATAAAAATTTACAAGAAAAAACAAATAAAAGCTATTTCATATTTTACTTACTTATATAATTCAATGTCAATTCAATATAAATCAATGTCACTTTCAATTTTAATAAACAGTAGAATTTGTGATTCAATATACGCATAAGATTTTATGGGAGATGGGCGTCTGCGAATTTTCATGGCGACTTTGAAACCTTCATCGTCAATGTGACTACTGAAAGTATTTCCAATAAATATACATAATGTCCTTGTTACTTCGTATGTATGTCTATCGCCCACTTTTAGTTTTTAAGGAATTGAGTATGGTGAAGAAAATCGGCTTGGCCTAACAAAACAGGGATGTGATAACTACAGTGTGATGCTTATTACCTATTAATGACGAATTACTATATCAATGTATTTAATCAATAAAGGTATACGGGAAAAATTGCCTTTAAATAATACGCTGGATGTACTTATCATGTAGGATTTATTTGAGAAACCCATAGGAATACTTCTTTAGACCGACGTTTTCTTTTCTTTCACGCAACAGGGCGTGTCCTAGCGCTTTATCAAGGCGTTTAGCAGCAATTCTGAAAACAAAACGAACATGTCATCCATACTAATATTATAAATGCGAAAGTAATTCTGTCTGTTAACTCTTTACGCTTCAACTGCTGGACGGATTTAGATGAAATTGGCATTGAGATAGTTTAGAGTTCATTGAATTACATGTATTGAATCTTAAATCTGGTTCACCATTCATTGAGATTTTGGAAAACACCTACTGTTGAGTTTGCTGCGGCGTGTCTTCTCAGCGACCGCTAATGGCAATTATTTTTCGGTACGGTAATAAATAGTAGAAGACAGTGGAAGATGTTAGAGGAGGCCTGTGCCAAGAGGCACACAATAGACAAGAAATCTGCATAATTTGGCCACTAGGAGCGCTGCAATCGCTTGACCCAAACAATCTGTCAATTACATAGAAAAATATTTGTTGTTATTGGTTTTACTTAAATTATTAAAAAATGCCGCGCTGTGCAGTTCCAGGATGCAATGAGAACGGACGACACGTATTTCCGAAAGACTTGGTATGTATCTGGGGCCGGTATAATTGCATTGGGATGTCTTCATTTTCATCACAAATAACTGAACCAAAATTAAAATTGCGGTCATTATTTAACAATTTTAAACAAATCTACTTAAGATTTTCAACGAAAAACCCGGAAAAATTTGACAGCTGCAGTGTTTTTGGTTTGAGTCAAGCGTTTGCAGCGCCATCTAAGTCGAGCTTTGCGTATTCTTGTCCATTCAGAGACATTTTATGAACCCAGAAATACCAAACCGCAAATAATAAAAAGATCTTCAACATTACATAGGTTCTCATTGATTGATTGATTGAATAGTAGGAGAGGTTAAATAATGACTTACATTCCCTGGTTGATAGCATCTCTGAGAGTGTTTGGAGCGACAGCGCCTGGCCCATTCATTGCGATGGCACTGCATTTTCCACCCTCCGGCACATCTCCTGTTTCCTCTTCAGAATAAAAGCGAGGGTTGCCAGTGACTCCTACTACAAGAGAAATGACGCTGCAACTCTCCTCCTCGGCTGAAGGGTCCACGACGCATTTGTCGCCGATTTTACATAGTGTTACCTGTGGATGTAGATAATTTATTATTGTCCGTCTGGTAAGTATAAACTAGGTCAAATGTCAGGATAGTAAAGTTGCCTTTATTTACCCAAATTTTAAGCAGTCATTTGCATTATTGTTGGTATGTAAGTATGTAGAGCACATTCAAATACAATGACTGATAGAAATAGAAATTGGTTTACTGTATTAGTAGGTTATGTACTGTAGTGTGGGTGCAATTATAGATTTTGACTGAAAAACAGTGTGTTAATATTTTGAGATAGACCCAGTAGGGATTCACTAATAAACTTTAATAAGGTTCCCCTTGTTTACGCATATTTTTTTTTGGCAGAATTCGATTTTGCATAATCAGTATAGGCATAATAGTGTTTACGCCGAAACTAATCTAGCATAACGATTTTTCGTCGAATTCTATTATGCATAATCTATTTACGCCGAATAGTATTCACGCACAATTTTCGAATTCCGAATATTATTTAGGCAGAAAATTACTTTCGCCGAAAACTACTTTCGCATACCTTTATTTTCACCGATTTAATGAAATGAGTATCCTGTATAACATCGATGATTATCTAAATAGGGAAAGGGGGGATTTTTACCAAATGATAATTTCGTTTACTTATATAAAAAATAACCTAACCTAACCTATGCGAGTCGACTTTGCATTTTATACTTAGCTAAAATCGTTTATGACATACATTTTCGAAATTCCAGTTTTCGGACTAGCAATTTTATATGAACTTTGGCGCTCCCTACATTAATTGTTGTTTCGGACAAAAATTCGGACAATATTTCGGCCTATCAAATTCTGCTAAATTACTAGTATGCCAAACAATATTATGCATAATAAAATTCGGCCAAGTCAACATTATGCCAACACAATATTCGGGTAAACACCCATTCGGCCAATTAAGAATTATGCTTAATAAAAATTCGGCAAAACTCAAGATTCGGCGTAAATAAATTATGCGAAGCCTGTTATGCGTAAACAGTTTCGGACAAAAAGAATTATGCCAAATAGATGGCACCCCTTTAATAAAGGTAACAGCTATATAGGTTTAATTTCAAACATTGACACAGACACAGCTCCATAGGTAGTGGTAGTTCAAATGTAGCAATTCAATTATTATTTCTAAAACTTGCCAAGAGTGGCGCAGATCCAACATCCAACAGTCTACTATCGTAAGGGTCATCAGAAAGCTGTAGGTCCACATTGCCTCCGTCCATCAGGGCAGCTTTCACAAATGGTATTCTTGTGTTGAACAGCGCCGCCTTCACAGCCAATGAAACTGCGTCACATAGGTTTCCACCGCTTTCTAGAATCTGAAATAAGCATTAGGCCATAAATTAAATAGGTAGATAAGTTTAAAGTTGTTCATAAAAATTCAATTTTAATTGTTTTAAGTGTCAATTTTTTGAAATCCCATTTAGAAATGATACAGTTTTTTTTCATTGATTATGAGTATAATATGTGGAAATCTTGATCATGAGAATACATATCGAGATAGCTCAAATATTGCAATTCAGAGTATCATCTGTATCTAGTTTAATCAAAATATGTTCTTGACAGACCAACTGCAGCAGTGTGGAAAACCATTTGAATAGGGTAAGATACAAATAATCATACCAGAATGTCAATGTAAAGCTTCCAACACTGTTTCCCCTCCATTATGGAAAGTTGTTTGAGATCAAAGGCTTGAGAGGAGTGATAGGCTCGCTGCATTAGGTTTGCGATGCTATTTGCCAACTGCTCTCCACCTCTTCCTTCAAACTCTGGAGTAGCATTCGCAGAACTGAAAAAATAGAATCCTACTTTAAGCACGCTAATCTAGTGTATTACTTTGTATATTTGTTTCTTTATTTATTTATCCAAGTGATCTCAGAAACAACTCTATTTGGACGAAGTTTGGCAAATAGAGATTTACGGAGGCGACAAATCGATCTAGGTAAATCTGAGAAAACTCGGTTTTAGCTATTTTTACCCAAGCAAAGCTCGGTCACCCAGGTCCTATGATCAAAAAGGAGGTACACTGTGCATGCACAGGACTGGTCTGTTTGAGGGGAGATCAACAGTGAAATAGTGATGATATTGATGCAAATTTTAGTACATTGAATAGATTAAGTTAAAGTATTAACATCACTTACCAATCAACAAAGAACTCAATCTTCCCCAAGTTTGGTTTTTCCGGTTTTGGTACGTCTATCTCCGTTTTGACACCAACCAGGATGTCCGTGTTGGCTAGTCGGAGCCTAGCTGATCCGCTTGCATGGCTCACTACATCGGTTTCGAGCTCCATAGGCCTGTAATCAATGTTTGACCTTCCATCTGTGCGATAATCATCCTGAATGGTGGAAGAAGTTAAGTTTCAGTTAAAAAGAAAAGCGCACAAAATAAGATACTAAAACATTATGTCATGTTGTAAGAAGTAAAAGTCCAAACTTCTTTACAAACGAGATAATATGGAATTGTTTTGAGAAATAGGTTAGTTTGCAACTACTCACTTGTACGCCGTGAAGTATGTATACTTTTTCTGCTGGGCTAAGCAGCAGGTTGGCCATTTTTACTGATAATCTATTTTACGTTACTACGGTAAAAGTTTCTAAAAGCATGAAAATATTCTGTACCGCGTTTAGTCTGACCAAAGAAAAGGAAACAAACGCAACATGAATGTGACAGATATTTGACATTGACAAAAGGACTGGATTGACAACAGCGTTCCGTTTCACTTGCTTATTTAATTAAATTAATTATTTAAAATGTAGTTTCAGATATATGTATACACATTTTATTATTAGTTTGTAGTCTTCGGCACAGCATAATTTCCTTTTGGTTTTCAAAGAATTGCGAGCTTACGTTGGTTATATAATCAAACTACTTCAGTCATAGTTGAGCTACTCACCAATAGATGGCAGCAAAAAATGAAGCTCGTTAATTTTTACCCGACTGACTGCGCACCGCTAAGGAGGGTACTTATACAAGTAGGTGCTAAACAAATTAGGTACCATTACTTTTAGAGCCCATAGTAGTACCCGCCTCTATAGGTCGTCAATTTCATGCCCACCTGGGGACGTTGGGACCCCACACAGCTATGTTATATTAAAAACAGCATCCCTCATTTACAGTATGGAACCACCCATAGTTTTGTAGCGGTTCATAAAACACACCTACTTAGGTGCTGTCTGCTTGAAATTTCGGAGTTAGCTCCGAAATTTCAAGCAGACAGCACCCATAGTCTGAAAAAAAACTACTGTGACATACGGACGGACGGACAGACAGACTGACAGACAGGTCATGATGAAATTGTAAGGGTCCCGTTTTTAGCGGTTTGGCTATGGAACCCCAAAAATGGGATTTCACAATTTTGTGTTAATGCGCATACGAAGGGCAGAAGCTTGTAAGTATATTATTATTAGTACCAGGGTGAAAATAGTTAAAAGCGAATTTTCCCAGATATGAGGCCCAGCTAGATCGATTTCTCACCCCCGTAATCCCCTATATTCCAAATTTCATCAAAATCGTTAGCGCCGCGTTTCCGCGGGAACTATACATTTTTCCGGGATAAAAAGTAGCCTAGGTATGTTGTCCTTTCCCGGGACCCCAAGTATCTCCATGCCAAATTTCGTCTCAATCGGTCCAGTGGTTGAAGCGTGAAGGTAACAGACAGACAGACAGAGTTACTTTCGCATTTACATATAATATTACTAGCTTCTGCCCGCGACTTCACCCGCGTGGAATTCGGTTATCGCGTTCCCGCGTGAACTATGCGTTTTTCCGGGATAAAAAGTAGCCTATGTCCTTTTCCGGGACTCCAACTGTATCCATGCCAAATTTCATCCAAATCGGCCAAGCGGTTGAAGCGTGAAGAGGTAACAGATAGACAGACAGACAGAGTTACTTTCGCATTTATAATATTAGTATGGATATGGATATTAAAAAAAAATAGGGATGTGACGACCCCATCGCCCACCCGCCCTCGCCCGTGTTGTACCACCGGTGCAGTCAGTCAGCGCAGGGCGGCCTGTTGCAGGCCGATGGTGAGCGGCGCCACCTCGCACCCGAGACCTCCTGGGGGCACACACACACACACACACACATGCGCCATACACACACATACACACAGTTACACACCTCCCCCGCCTCTGGATTGCCTTAGTTGGCCGCCCAGAGTGGAGCGCAGGAGTTATATGCTTGAAAGGGTGGAAGTGCTCAATTTGCGTAATAACGGGGTAACCCGCTCCAGATTGTGCACGAGGCACGACCCGCGATGGCGAAACCGGTGCACACCTCTCCACACCCTTAGCTGCTTACTTCAGTGTTGCTCCCTCGCCGCCCGTGTGGTGGCCTGTATAGGGGCCCACGAAGGCTAGTCTCTTGGCTAGTACGAAAGCGGCGAGTCACCATCTGCCTTGCCTTCAATTTGTGAGATATTGACAGATGTCCGTTATCTCACTCCATAGCCCAATTTTCCAGGATAAAATATGGATTGTTCTTTTAATAGTATAGGATAAACTTCGTATCATCAAGGCGGGGAAAGGAAGTCTTTTTTAGACTGAAAAAAAAACATCACCGGATTTATGGACACCCAATCACATTCTGCCACAACCATTTTAGGCATCTTCTTATCTTAATTATACACACGTTATCCTCTTTTTTCTCGTATATCTCGTCACTAACGGATGAGGTCGCAGCCGGGTCAATCCATATTAATATTATAAATGCGAAAGTAACTCTGTCAGTCTGTCTGTTACCTCTTCACGCTTCAACCGCTGGACCGATTGATATGAAATTTGGCATGGCGATTAGTTGGAGTCCCGGGAAAGGACATAGGCTACTTTTTATCCCGGAAAAACGCATAGTTTCCGCGAGAACGCGATAACCGAATTCCACGCGGCCGAAATCGCGGGAAGAAGCTAGTTAAAAAAATATTCTCATAATGCTATCTAGTTCAAGATAAAAAAAAATATAAAACTGCATACTCTTGGCGTCGTGCTCATTCGTGTTCCATGCAATCCCATGGTAAGATGTATCTATCGCTTTTCATAACCTTCTGTGTGTTAAAAAGTTGTTCGGCGTGGCTCCCTCCCGAACGTTGCGCTCAAGGCGGTCGTTCTAAAAGGAGTTACTGGCTAGAAACTGCCCCAGTGGTACTGAACATCGATGAAATAGCGGCCGAACAATTAGCGAATTTACAACAAACCTACGAGGGATACACATTCCATGGCGTGCCGCTGCGGCCGCAATGCGATGCAAAACCCGACAGTTGCGAAGATTTCTCTAATCACTTTGAAAAAATATCCATGTTGCGCGCTTACAACTGTTCGTTTTACAATTACCCTCTTCGCCAGTTAACCTCCGGGGTGTGCGCCTCTAACAGCTGTACGCTATTTAACACCCTGTCTACCGTAGGAAGATACTCGGCGTCAGAGGGCTACAATTGGGGCGTTAAGATCGCCACAAACGTGCCCTTGTCCAAGAAAGTGTTTGAGATCGGCGGAGAAGTTTCGACCGGTGGAACGTACACTTGCACCTACACCAAAGATAGAACGACAGCGAAAACTGTGGAGTGCACCAGACCCGGACACGGCGAGATGGGAGTGTTGCAATTCTACATCATCAGAACAGACTTGAAATGTGATGTCGGTACAGCTACAATGGAACAGATTTATCATGTTAACATGACGAATATTTTTACAAACAGCGAAATGGAGGAAATAAATAAGAGTGCTACGCCTTTTTATTGTTGCCGCAGTATTGGTTTGATGATTGATACCAGTAAAATTTCAGACAGAATACTTAAGAAACTAATCGATGAAGCTGGTGGATTCGACCCATACACGGATATAGTACAACTCTTCTCCGACGCTGGTACTGTTCTAGTAAGGAAGTACAAGGAAGTGAAAACTGAGTTGCTTAACACAAGGATTATCCCGTTTACTAACGAACACGGTGATTCTGCGTACAAGTACGCTTGTCTTTTCAAGCCTTAATTAATGGGACATCTACAATGCTTCGATCGTTTGCGTAATCATGCCATCATGCGAACAAGTACTTGTTCTGTACCTACCATACCTGAAATAAATGAAGTTTTATCTTGAATATTTCTTTTTTTTACTGAAATACACCCAATGTTCTAATAATAATAAAAAACCGGCCAAGTGCGAGTCGGACTCGCGCACCGAGGGTTCCGTACAAACCTGTAAGGTTTACAAAGTTCGTTCTTTACGACAATCGAGTCATAACTATGGTATTTTTATTGCAAAATGAAATTCATAACATTACAATGGGGAAAGATGGAGTAGCATAAATTTAAGACAAAGATCTTAAAAAATATATATTTTGTAATGTAACTAAAAATTTAAGGTTTTCGGAATTTTTCCTTTATGTGTGCTATAAAACGTTGCTTCATGCCAAATTTCAAGATTCTAGGTCGACTGGAAGTACCCTTTAGGTTTTGATTCCCTTGCGAGTACTTGCGAGTTTCAAAATATGCAGCTTAAATTGCTGTTTCTTTTGATTGCGTTGACATAGAAGTTTGATTTTGTTACAGCTTAAAGGTATTATAGACCTGAGTATTTGGTATGAATTTCAATTTAATACCTCTACGCGTTTATGAGGAAATGGGTAGTAAGGTTAAAATTATTAAAAAAAAATATATTATGTGATGTAACTAAAAATTTATGGTTTTCGTAATTTTTCCTTTATCTATGCTATAAGACGTTGCTTCGTACCAAATTTCAAGATTCTGAGTTCACGGGAAGCACCCTGTAGGTTTTGATTCCCTTGCAAGTGTCGAAAATTTGCGGCAAAACGGCTGTATCTTTTGATTGCGTTGGCTTAGAAGTTTGATTTTTTCACAGCTTCAAGGGACAGTAGACCTGAGTAATTGATATAAATTTCAGCTTCATACCTCCACGCGTTCCTGAGAAAAAGGGTCTTGACAGACGGACGGACGGACGGACAGACGGACAACAAAGTGATCCTATAAGGGTTCCGTTTTTTCCTTTTGAGGTACGGAACCCTAAAAATGAATATTTTACTCGTATTTGAATGTTTAATGTTGCATTTTTTGCATTTCTCTGCCGTCATTACAGGCTTTTAGGGTTCCGTAGCCAAATGGCAAAAACGTAACCCTTATGGATTCGTCATGTCTGTCTGTCTGTCTGCCTGCCACTTTTTTCCGAAACTATAAGAACTATACTGTTGAAACTTGGTAAGTAGATGTATTCTGTGAACCGCATTAAGATTTTCACCCCGTACCTTCTAAAATAAGAGAATGATAAAACTAAAAAAAAATATAAGATGTACATTACCATGCAAACTTCCACCGAAAATTGGTTTGAACGAGATCTAGTTCGTAGTTTTTTTTAATATGTTATAAATCGTAAACCGCTATTTACCTCACAATATTATTAAAACATAGATCAAAGTTACAACGAACTACAATAACTTTTATATTATGTTACTTGCTGCTACGGAACCCTTCATGGGCGAGTCCGATTCGCACTTGGCCGCTTTTTTATTTTGCTTCTGAGCGAAGTTTGTTGTACTCACGATGAACCAAAGAAGCGAAGTTAATATTGCCGAGCGAGCGAGCGAAGCGTCTCCGTATATTGTATTTTTTTGTCTATTAATATTTTGTAAAATTTACAAAATGTTGGAACTATGGTATTCAAATATATATATATATATATATATTTTAAAGCTTTGCAAAAATGGATTAGCGAGTACAGCTCTCCAATAATAACCATTTTAGGCATATTCTTATCTTATTTTTATGCAAACATTACACTCTCACTTTCCTTATATTATATATCTCGTCACCAACGGACGAGGTCGCCGCCGGGTCAATCAAAAAGTACCTAATTCTCTGAATGTTATCTTGTTCTAGATAACAAAAGTTATAAAACTGCATACTCTTGGCGTCGTGCTCATTCGTGTACCATCCCATCCCATGGTAAGATGTATCTATCACTTTTCATAACCTTCTGTGTGTTACAAAGTGGTTCGGCGTGGCTCCCGCCCGAACGTTGCGCTCAAACGGTCGTTCTAAAAGGAGTAACCCGCTAGAAACTGCTCCAGTGGTACTGAACATCGATGAAATAGCGGCCGAACAATTAGCGAAATTAGAACAAACATATGAGGGATACACGTTCAATGGCATCCCGCTACGGCCGCATTGCAATGCGGAACCCGACAGTTGCGAAGATTTCTCTAATCACTTTGAAAAATATACCATGTTGCGCGCTTACAACTGCTCGTTTTACAGTTACCCTCCTCGCCCGTTCCCTCCCGTGGTGTGCGGCATTAACAGCTGTAAGCTGGTGCACACCGTGTCCACCGTAGAAACCTACTCGTCGTCGGAGGGCTACAATTGGGGAGCGAAGATTGCCACAAAGTTCTCCTTGTTCGAGAAAGTGTTTGAAATCGGCGGAGAACTTTCTACCGGTGGTACGTACACTTGTACTTACACCAAAGGTAGAACGACTACGGACACTGTGGAGTGCAGCCATGGCGAGATAGGAGCGTTGAAACTCTATAGCATCAGAACAGACTTGAAATGTGATTTTGGCACAGCTACAATGGAACAGATTAATCATGTTAACATGACGAATATTTTTACGTACAGCGAAATGGAGGAAATAAAAATAACAGTGCTACGCCTGTTTTTGGTTGCCGCAGTATTGGTTTGATGATTGATACCAGTAAAATTTCAGACAGAATACTTATTGTAATGTAGGTACATCACTATCATCATAGGACATCACTATGGCGTCCTGTCAAGTTGTTCTCCAATAAATCTCCGAGCATCGCTGACGTGTTTTAATTATAGTCCTCAAATAAGTCTAGATTTCTCAGTGGCGACGATTAGTGCTTGTTTGTATTTGTATTTGTATTTATTTATTGCATTATGTTGTACAGAATAAGATCTTAATAGTTATGAGTTAGTATCAAACATAACCCTGTCAGGGCACAGCAATTATATAATTAATTCTTATAGCTAATAACATTATTTTAGTTTAATAAATTACTCATCATTAATTACACCTATTCTACAAAGTCAAAGTATTCTGTCAAATTATAGAAGCTATTACATATCAGGATTTTTTTTAAATTATTATAAAATACGGAATCTTTTGTGACATTTCTTATTGTTAGAGGAACTTTATTGTAAATTTTCACAGCCATATGATATGTCCCACTATATACAATTTTTAGATTTGTGAAAGAGCTTATTAAATTATGCCTTTTTCTTAGATTGCAAGACAAATTTTCTCTTTGTTGTGTAAACAGAACCTCATTATTTCTTACAAATTTACATATTTCATATATATAGATGGACACTAGAGTTAAGATTTTCAATTTAATAAAATGTGGTCTGCAGGTTTCTGTATTTCTTATATTTACAATTATTCTGATACATTTTTTTTGCAAGGTAAATAATCTAACCGCATGCGAGCTGTTACCCCACACAATTACTGCGTAACTAAGCCATGCGTGTGCATACGCATAATACGCTGACATCGCCGTTTTTAAATTCGTGCTTTTCTTTAACTCATAAAGGGCGTATGTAAATCTAGAAATTTTTGTTGCTACTTTATCGACATGTTCCTTCCAGGTCATTTCCGCATCTATTTCAATGCCTAATAGGTTGCACGAGTGGACTGTGTTTATTTGTTTGTTGTTATGGAAGAATTTTGTTTCAATGGGTTTCTTTTGTCTGGGTTTTATTTGTATTAACTTTGTTTTTGTTAGGTTTAATTTCAGATTGTGATCGTCTAGCCATCTTGTGATTTTCGCGAGAGTTACTTCTATTTGTTGCTTTAAATCTTCACTGTTATTGCATTGAAATACTATGGTTATATCGTCTGCATAAATAATAACATTTTTATCAATTATTTTGGGAAGATCGCTAATATAAATAATAAATAGGATACATCCCAAAACACTACCTTGCGGAATTGAACCTTTTGATATTTTTTCTCGGGACCTAGTAGTTATTAGGCAATTTTTATTATTATCGTGTAACTGGACATCTACGAATTGTCTTCGATTTTCCAAGTAAGATGCAAACCATCTATGTGCTATCCCTCGCACTCCTATTCCGTGTAATTTCCCTAGGAGAATTTCATGGGAGACCCTATCGTACGCTTTACTCATGTCTAGTAGCATAGAAACTGCATACTTCCGGTTATTTATAATATTTAGGATACTGTGTGTGTTGTTACTTTGCTTTTGAGCGTTATTGACCGAGCGGCGAGCGAGCGAAACGTCTCCGTTTCAACTTGGCCAAAAATGCTTTCGTATGTCCGGTTATTCTCCTCTTCAGGTCGCATTTTAAATTTTGTAACCAGGGGCTCTATTCGAAACGTTACATAGGGAAAGAGAGATCCCTATCCCTGCGCTCACGCGTCACGTAAATTGAACTTTAAATCTAGCTACTTAAAGTTCGGTTTGAACGGGCGCAAGAATAGGGAATCTCCCTTTCCCTATGTAACGTTTCGAATAGAGCCCCGGATTACAAATTAGAAGTACATAAATGTTTTATTTTATCAATTTTTTTTTTTGGAATATTTTCGAAATTGCAGAGCTTCAATAGGACATGTGTATTTTTTTAAAGCTATGCAAAAATGGACTAGCGAGGTCTACAGCTCGGAGCCACTAGTATAGTAATCTTCTTTTGGAGTGGGACCTCCCTGTTAAATCACAATATAGTATTCGTTGAAATCATCGTGTTTCCGTATCGTATCTATGATTTTATTTTTTCTTTCATGAGAATGCAACCTAACTTAATTCATATTAATGCGTACCTATTCTATTCTAGTAAGCAAATGATGTGGATACGCTCAGGTACCACTTCCAGCCGAGGTCCTCGAATTAACCAACAAGGCCACGGGATTTCGGTGGCCACTGTTACTCACATGTTTTCAAGTATTAGTCAGTTCCCGATTCGCCCGTAACCATTGAGGGGGATCTCGCAACATCCTCTTTTAAATTGCGAGTTATCGTAATTGTTTCATTGTAACAGATTGAGCCTGGCTATGCCATTCGAGCTCAGGGCGCCTTATGCGCTGGGACATGATCGGGAACCAATGTTATAATCCCTCAAATTCAAGACTGTCTTGAGTGTTAATGTCTTTCACTATAATAGGCTTGCTTCCGTCCGGTTTCTGATTCTCCAAAACCAAAACTAATTTTGGATCGCGAGTAATCTCATGACTCACTGAGTCTTTGACAAAATGGGGGAGCTTCATGGAAATTTAGACGAGATGGTGACCCAGATGCAAAGGTTTTCCTGGGTGGACTACGTGGTTTTCGTGTTCATGTTGGCGATAAGTGCAGTGGTCGGGGTTTATTGGGGGTTTATGAAGAAGCAGTCTACCCAGACTGATTACCTTTTGGGCGGACGGAACATGAAAGTGGTGCCGGTTGCTATGTCACTTGTGGCCAGGTAAGTGAAGACCACGACTATTCAGTAGGATTTATTTATTTCTAGGGCCTGGGCGACCGAGGTTTGCTCGGATGAAAATAGCTAAAGCCTAGTTTTCTCAGACATGAGACCTAGCTATATGTAGGTACCTATTGATTTGTCGCCCCCGTAAACCCCTATATTCCAAATCTTTAGAGCCGTTTCTGAGATCGCTTGGATGAATAAATAAACAGAGAAAGAAGTTTAAGGGCAGCATTACACCCTAAATATCTTCTATCTCTAGTTCAATCATTCAAATCAATCTTTAGTTCTCGTCTGCTGAACGAATATGAACTCATGACCTATTTTACGTCGTATGTAGTTATGACAGTTGGGTGCTTGATCACTCGTCAGCAAGTACTTTGGGGCACCAATTATACATGATACCCACTATGCATTATTGATAGGTTTCTCTAACCAAGCTTACCCTTGGTTCAATCTCTGATACGATACATCACGAACCAAGACATAAAATGTCAGTATTTTCCTTACAAATCATAGAGCAGCTTTTTGGTAATTTCACCATCGTTCCTGTTGAAGAAAGAACAAATAAAAACATTTATTCCTAAAAACAACAAGAAAAAATACAATACAAAACATATCCCTACAGTCAAAGCGTCACGCTCACGGCCGGCATTGAAACCGAACTTTAAATAGAAAAGTTCAATTTGAGCGCTGACGTTTTGACATTTCCTATATAAGTAGCTTCCCAATGAAACACCTTTTGTCTTTTGTCGAATCATTAGGCCACCACGGCTTCCACCACGGCACTTATTCTTCGGCGACGGCATTTATTTATTACATTTTAGGTTTTGTATAGCGCTCCGTGGGTAACTTAGGTGTTGGCTGAAAACCAGCGTTGTAGGTGTTTGACACCTCACCATTTATGCTGAGCCAGCAACCTCTCCGCTGCTGCACAGGCTGCTGTAAAGACTCACACACACTTGTTCTTATGTTTTTTTGTTGTTGTCGTGTTTGTAATATTATTTTTGTGTATTTTTTTGCTGTAAACTATGCATTCTGTGCAGCGAATAAATGTCTTTCTTCCTTTTTCTTCTTCTGCAGCTTCGTATCAGGTATCACGCTGCTGGGCTCGCCGACCGAGGTGTACATGTACGGGACCCAGTACGCCTACATCATGGGCGGCATCTTCCTCATGTCCTTCGTGATGACGCAGGTCTACCTGCCGGTCTTCCATGACCTCAAAATCACTTCTAATTACGAGGTGCGTAAGAAGCATTATTGAATCTTTATATCCATAAGTACTCCACTTTAAAATGCTAACTCTGTCTGCATGTTTGTCTGTCTGTTATGCTTTAAACGATTAAACACATGGCTACTTTTTATTCCGAAAAAAGTCATGGTTCCCGCGGGTAAGCGATATCTGAATTCCACGTGGGCGAAGTCGTGGATAGAAGCTAGTGTAGTAATAATATGAAACAAATACGTCCTTTCTTACGCATAATTTTCCGTTAAACAAACACGTGCATTCGCTTTTTCATTTAAGGCTGTTATTCCAAGGCCAGTGATCGATCGATGGTCTAGTCGTTGTATGAGAATGTATGTAACCGCTTCTGTCGCCGCTTCAGTCGCCGCGATATCGCTGGCCTTTGAATAGAACCTTAAAGCGCTTACAAGACCTAAATTGGCTTTCTTTAAACAGTATTTCAACGAAAACTATTTGATTTTGTAAGGCGAGTAAAATATATGTTGGTATTCATTATATGTATACTTAAAAAACTTGATGTTTCATGAAATCGTTTCGATGAAAAAAAAAACATCAATGCAATGTGTATTTTACTTATTGTTCTGTTTTAGTACTTATCGATGAGGTTCGACAACAGAGTACGACTGTTTGGATCACTTTTATTCACATTTACATTGGTGAGTAACACAATTACGTTTTTTTTTTAAATATTCTATTCTATATAAATTAATGGCTTCTGTCTTGGACACTTCGCCAATATAAAATATGCAAGTTGTTCGGTAATAAAGGTAAATGTACGGTGTAAATGGTTAATAAAATAAAATTGGCTTTTTTAAAATAAATATTCTCTGTTTGACTGTTATGACTTTTTTCAGATTGGTTGGCTGCCGATTGTCATTTACGTACCGGCATTAGCTTTTAATCAAGGTTCGTTAAAAATTTGTATTCAGTGAGTTTCTAACATTTCAAAAGTGAAATTTTCATCTTGCCTTTTGTTTCTTTTCAGTAACCGGGGTCGATATTCACATAATTACACCCATCGTGTGCATAGTTTGCATTTTTTACACGAGTGCGGTAAGTTTTTTTTTCATTTTATTACCTCTTGGTTATTAGTAGGCATATCTATACCTATAACTAATAATAAGGTATGCATAACGTTCGAACAAAAAAGAGTGCAATGGTGTTTTTTTTGTGTTTATATGTAAGTATGTATGTAAGTCTTTCGTAGCACCGCAACTGATAAACTATTTATTAACTTTTTTTTCTGATAAGTGTGCTTTAATCGAGAGTGTTTTGTGAATCTATCTGTCTGTCTGTTACCTCTTCAGGCTTCAACCGCTTGACCGATTTGGATGAAATTTGGCATGGAGATAGTTTAAGTCCTGAGAAAGGACATAGGCTCCTTTTTATCCCGAAAAAAAGACATAAGTCCCTAACTGAATTCCACGCGGGCAGAAGCTAGCATATAAGGGCCCTCGCCCTTGATAGCGATATGAGTAATGCGGCAGCAAAGTCGCCGTGGGCCTTAAACCGCAGGAGCGATTTTGATGGAATTTGTATGCAGATAGTTGGAGTCCCGTTGAAGGACATAGGCTCCTTTTTATTTCAAAGAAAAAACATAGTTCCCGCGGGAAAGCGATCACCGGATTTCATACCGGAAATATCGGTGCAGCGATTTGAATGTCATCCGCATTTCTCTAACGGCGATTTCCTTGTTTTTTGATCAGGGTGGTCTCCAAGCCGTCGTCTGGACCGACGTCATCCAAATCACGGCCATGGTTGGAGCGATGGCGCTGGTAGCGATCAAGGGAACTTTGGATATTGGAGGCATAGGCGTCGTGTGGCAAAGGAACATGGACTCTGGACGAATAGAGCCACCCAAGTAAAACGTTTATTATTAGCATTCGAGAAAAACTAACCTAGAAATATTTAGGAAATATTGAGTAAGGAATTGTGTACTTTTTCATTTACAATCGCTAAGTTGGCGAAGAAACGTCTCTGCAACGTTTGAACTTAGTCAAAAATTACGAAAAAGTAGCGAAGGTGTTTATACGGGTTTAAATAAAATTTCGAAATACTTAGATTTTACGTCTAAGTATCTCAGTAGTCAAGACATTTTCAACACTCATTTAATGTTTTCTAGTTGAATTGAACTTATATAATTTACAAACCATCATTGGTAACATACAAGCTGCAAATGTATGTTAGTGCTTATGATCCTGTAACTATGACATTTGTAAAGCAATAAACTATATAGTTTATTGCTCACTCATGCTCATACTCATACATATATTATTGCTTACTCATACTCATATAGGTATGAGTAAGTAGTTTTGTTCATTTGTTTTATTAACGAGTTGGATAGAACGTGAAAATTGCTAATGCGAGTAATATGTTGTCTATTACTCGTATAGTGGAAACCTAAGAAGTTTCTATGCACTGCTAGAGGACAATTACATTAAACAACTGAATAACAACCGTGATCATCTTATTTATATCGTCGCCTACGGCTGAATGCAAGATCTATTACTGGGTCAATCATCATTCGGATGTATTTTGCTGCCCACACTTGCGGTGCATAAAATTTCCATCGCAAACACATACTGCTTTAGTTTAGTTTCAAAATACCAGATATTAGATATCAGTTTTATTTAATGTAATTTCTGAGCATTTATGATATACCTAGATCAGATTAGCTTTTCTTATAGATACTTAAGTATAGTATGACACAACTTAGAAGGCGCGCAGCGAAGCACTTAGCCGTTGACGCGGCCTATTATTGCTTAATCAAAAATAAACAATAAAAGAGTATTGTAAAATATGTAAAACAGTTTTTAGGCTAGGTCCCGCACCACCACCACCACAATAGCCTATTTAAGTCCCACTGCGGGGCACAGGCCTCCTCTCATCACGAGGGGCTTGTCCCGCATAAGTGTTTCTAACTTGTAATGTTGTCAATTATTGTATTGTATTGATTGACATATTTAACTTTCCTTCAATTTTTAGTTTAATAAATAGGAAACAAATAAATTTGCTGAATAAGTGATTGATATTGGATGTTTCTCAGCTGGCTCGATGGTTCGAAATCTCCCCTAAATATTTCGCATCTTATTCACAGGAACAAAAAAAAAATAGTTTTTCCAAAAATTAAATTTTTTGAGACATGATTTTATTGCTGACTGTACTTTTCTTTGTAAATCCTTCATCTACCCTTCAAGACAAATCAAACGAGCCCAAATTCGATGGGTTTATGTAGTTTTATTACGGAGATCCTATGGCCACCTTCCAACTCCATCATCAGATCAGCTCCACGTCATCATAATATTGCATTGTGACGTGATTTACATATTCGTGCAAAATTTCAGCTCAATCGGAAACCGGCAAGTGAAATTTAACTTGCAAGATTCCATTACATAGTAACATACAGGTCGACATATTAAGCGTGTTAAAAAAGAAAAACGGTTATGAAACCACTCATTATTTTAACAGTTGGGACCCTAATCCGCTCGCTCGGCACACTATCTGGAACCTCGTGATAGGCGGGCTGATCTACTGGCTACAGGCCAACTCGGTTAACCAGACCATGGTGCAGCGGTACTTGGCACTGCCGACCCTAAGAGGCGCTAAATGGTACGTTTGTTCTCACACTCTCAGCCGAAAAAGCTGAAATTAAGCATGTTGGTTGAATGTGGGCTGAAGTAGTGTGGTTTGTGTTCATTTTATTTATTTTCAGCGCAGTTATTCTGTTCTGCATCGGCATATCGACGTTGTACTGCTTCTGCCTTTACTGTGGGTTGCTGATCTACGCCCGGTTCTATGACTGCGACCCGTTGGCCACGAAGGTACATTTCCGTTTTCAAATACCTATTGTGCAATATAAAAAACGGATTTTATGAACAATTCGTTAAATTTAGTTAAATTTGATGCTGTTTTTTTAATAATAGTTCATTAAAATTTGGTAGATTGGTCCATTCCGTCCACATTATTTCTCTTTGGGTGAGGCCTATGTCCAGTGGACATCTTTCGGATGAGATGATGTGATGATGACTAGTTAGTTACTTTCGAATCTCGTGCTACAGTAATGGGCGCGACTGCATGCGGGATGAGCTAACATTACATACATTACAGTACATTTAAATTGGCCGAGGTGGCTCTTTTCCACTTCCAATCTCATCCATGTATATTTTCTATTACAGCTCGCTAAAGCAAAAGACCAACTACTACCTTTACTGGTAATGGACGTCCTCGGAGATATACCGGGGCTTCCAGGCGTGTTTGTGGCGGGCATATTTAGTGCTGCACTGAGGTTAGATAGCAATTTATAAATTACTAGCCGACTAACCGATGCCCGCGAACTTCGTCCCGCGTGGACTTAGAATTTGCGTACCTACCCGATGTTACTATACATATATATAGACAGTTATAGTTATAGAAGTATTGAAAAATTGGTTTGACCCGTGGAAAACCCGTTGCCGTGGAAATATCGAGATAAAAAGTATCCTATGTATATAGGATACATAGGATACTTTTTATCTCGATGTCCCGGGTCTCAAACTATCTTTCAAGGTGGTCCCATTTTAATTTGGTTCAGTTTTGATGATGGGGTCAATGAAAAAACGAGGGAATTCCTCAAAATTTGTTAGCACGTGTATGATTTTGACATCAGTTTCAAATACTACATTGATATTCACGTCTCGTTGTATCCATGTTTGGACAAAGCAGCCGAAAAAAAAAAATAAAAAAAAAAACCGACTTCAATCAAACTAAGACAGCCCGTGAATTCGGTGTCAAGTGAACTCTTGAGACTCAAAGCTATGACAATCTTATAGTGAACTTGACACCGACGTCGGAGTTTGATTGTTCGGGTGCCGGGTCTTTTTTAAGGATTGCTGACATGCAAATTTTCATCTTTTCAGTTCACTATCAACAAGTCTGAATTCGATGTCGGCGGTCGTCCTGGAGGACTTTTACAAGCCGTTTTTTAAGAGGGAACTGTCGGAGAAGCAGACAAACTGGTTGCTGAGAGGAGTCGTTGTCATTCTGGGCACTCTTTGCGTAGGTAAATCAAATAGCTATTAGTATTATATTATGAAACTAGTTGTGCCCCGCGACTTCGTCTGCGCGGAATATAAAATTGACGATAACTTTTCTTTCCGATATCCAAACATAGCTTATATGTAGCTCTGGATAATGCTCTATTTATTATACACACTATATGACGGTTCGTCACGCGATACACACTCGAAAAAGGCTATTATTTACCTTTTTTGCTTGACCCGACGTTTTGACCAAATTGCATCGGCCGTGGTCGCGGGTAAATTAGTCTCGGCGAACTCGTCTTCGGTGGAGGTGGAGGTAAACACTGAAAACTACCCTCAACAACTTTTATTAATTGTTCAGGGTCCGACACACTATACACTCACTGTGTCCACAGCTTTGTCCAATAATAAATCACGTGGCTTGTAGTTGTATTTATCTATTAATCGCTAGATTCCATGCTTGAGATAATTTGAAACCATCCTCACGATTAAAAGTGTGTATAATGGCAGTAAACGCGAAAGTTTAAAAATAAAAAATGCTCTATTTACCCTTTAAAACTGTATTCAAATTGGTTCAATAGTTCCGGAGATAAACTCTAACAAACAGACAGACCAACAGAAATAAAGAGACAGAAAAATACTCTTTTATGATTTACAAAGAGAAAGGAGGGTATTTAATTTTCTCTTTTACTAGAGAGATGCTTTTTTTCGTATTCGTCTAATGAAAACGGTTAAAAACACATGAAACAAACTCTCCTTTTGGCGCATGCATAATGCGCATATGGAATGGATACTTCAATCATTTGATTTTAGGTTCTGGATAGCGCTACTCTCAACATAAACGCTAATGAATGGGGGCTATCGCGTGTGAATTGGCCACTTGAGGCGCTAGTGTCGCGTGAGGTCCAATAACGTTCACTTTTCACTGGTTTTGGCGGGCTTCTTGACATATTTATGGCAAGAAGATCATTTTACAACAGGTAAATTAAAGAAATTATCATTTGATAATTTCTTTAATTTACCTGTTGTAAAATGATCTCCTTCGTGAAATTATCGCAAATGTGGATTATTTTGCGAAGAATGTGAACACTTAGAAACAAAACAAAAAATTTCGAACAAAACGGAACTGCAAAACATTGCGGCATATCTACTCGATATGATGACGGTTATTTATAATTAATAAACTTAATGATATTCAAGATTTAAAACTTTGTTTCGGCGCCGATCTTATAAAGTCGCCTTTGACAGCAATACCTCTGGACCTTAGTCAACAGTGAGTGGCGCCAACTGGTGAGCAAAGAAACGATAGTCCCCATTGGATACGGTCAATTTGGAGAACCCAAAATAGATAGAAAAAGCTCATCATAACATCAAATCAATCTGATCTGGGTATTTTGCCTACTAATAACAAAATTCCTTTTGTTGGCAGCCTTAGTATTTATCGTAGAGAAGATGGGGACTATACTGCAGTTGACCATGACACTGGAAGCTATGACCATGGGTCCGCAGCTTGGTGTGTTCACAATGGGTATTCTAATGCCATGGGTGGATGGGACCGTAAGTACATATTAGATCTAAACAATTTTTAGTCTAGAAATAAGAAATTCGGAATCCGATTTCTATGTCCTCTTAGTTTAAATACAGGAAGGTATGAACTCCTGAAGTTACTTCGATTTTCGATCCTCGTCATGCATGTGACAACAATAGAGAGTTTCACTATTTATTTCTTTTTGGATTATGAGTGGTATTGATTGCATAAAATTAGAATAGAATAGAATAGAATACATTTATTGACAATCGGACGACACAGATATACAAACGAACACAGATGATAATACATGAGAAAATAACACAGAAAGAAAATAAAACTACATAAAAACTCTGTGGCGAACGGTGTCAAACAGGGTGGGTCGACGCTGATTTTCAGTGACCCCTAAGTGACCACACAAACGACAAAGAACATTGAAAAAATGGTAATGAAAAACAAAACAAAGAAACTAAAAAAAATTTTTAAATAAAAAAATAAAAACCGCCTTCAATCTCCGACAGACTGCGATGTCAATGTCAAGTTCACTATATGATTATCATTTCTTTGGGTCGGTTCACTTGACACCGACTTCGCAGTCTGTCGGAGTTTGAAGGCGGTTTTAATTTTTTTATTTAAAAAATTTTTTTCGGCTACACTTTCCAAACATTACTATAGAAGTACATAAGTAACTCTGAAGTCCTCGAAATTGACACCAAAATCATCTACGTGCTAGCAAATTTGGAGGAGTTCCCTCATTTTCTCATGGATCCCATCATCAAAACTGAACCAAATTAATATGGGACCAACTTGGAAGTACCACCTTTCGAACAAAAAAAGAATCATCGAAATCGGTTCACGTTTACTATTTATTTTTGGTGAACATAGATAAAAAAAAAAAAAAAACTTGTTTTGAAGTCGGTTAAAAAATGAATAATAATGAAACTAATAAAAAAAAAATGAAAAAAATATATTAAAATACGTGAAAAGAGAAAGACTAATACTAAAATAAAATAATAAAAGATTTAAAGAAAGTTAGTTAAGTTAAATTAGGCTCTATTTTCTTTTCAGCCACGACTTCACTCGACCAGGGGCCTCATTCGGGGCGCTATAGATTCCCTATAAAATCCCATTTGAGTCCAGAATGAGGCCCCAGAGGTATACTATAGTGGAAATGCATCGGACGATTTTGTCGCTTGCGGCTTGACATCATTTAGAAAAACCTCATCACTGCCCCTGCTCTTGCGAAGTCGTGGTTGAGCTATTAACAGTTTAGTTTTCATGAGGAAAGATATACACTGAACAGCAATGAAAACGGGTCACTTTGTATGGAAAATCGACTCGTTTTCATTGCTGTTTAGTGTAGATGTAAGTGCTTATCCTTATTCTGGGTCCTTGTTACAGGGAGCTCTGATAGGTGGTGCCAGCGGCCTCGTCACCATGGCAACATGGTGTCTAACGGCGCAGATGGCAATCGCCAGGGGGGAGATAACGCACGGCCATAAACCACTAACCACCGCTGGCTGCACCTACAACTACACGCTACCAGACGCTGTGGTTGAATTTCCTGGAAATGTGTAAGTCTTTTAGATGACATAACTGTCAGTTATGGTCATTGCGGATTTTGTAAAGCGTACCTAAATAATAATATTAATAAGCAAATTGAAAAGTAACCATCAGACAATAAGGGGAGGAGGGTGCGAGAGAAACTCGTATAAGTAGGCAGTATTTTTTTTATCTTAGCTTCTTAGCGCACCCTGAACGTTGCTTTGTATAATACCTCTGTAATAAAAAGATGAAGCCAATCCACGACCTGTTGGGGACCCTGTTGCCCATTGTTCAGCAGTGGTGACCACAGAGGCGCGGTCACAGACAAAGATTGGGGGGGGGGGGGTCATGGGGCGTCATGTTAAGATGGGGGGGGAGTCACGAGTCTCATGATTGGTAAAATGGCCACTTTTTCTATGGGACGTGTCCGGTTTTGGGGGCCCACAACCCTCCCCTAGAACCGCCACTGAGTGGACGTCATTCTTTGACGATCATATATTCCTCCGACCTTTCTACGTCTACCTATTGACTTTAGGGACGAATCAAAGAATGTCCTATCTGTTCTCCAGCGAGGAGGTGAACCCGATCCTCCGGGTGTCCTACATGTGGTACACGCTTGTGGGGATGGTGGTGACCATCCTTGTGGGCGCAGTCGCGTCGCGCGTCAGCCGCGCGTGCGGCGCGGCGTACGTGCCGCCTGCGCCGAAGCTGCTCGCGCCGCAGTTGCGTCGGCTATACAAAGACCCGCCGCATCCGAGCGAAGAGCCGTATATTAGAGCGTTTGGCAACAATAAGGTAATTTAAGCGGTCACAGGTTGCCAATCGGCGAAAAAGGGTTAGCGCTATCTACATTCACGCGTAAAAGATGCGACAGTGATAGTGGAGACATAACCTGAAAATTACCGGCTTAAGCATAAATTGTTGTTTACAATGAAAGTACGAAACTAATTTAAAAAAGTTTTCGAGTAAATCAGAAACAAGTTATTTATTATCTGGAAAGCAAAATTTAGTCGTTATAGACCTTGAGAATTCCACGTCCCAAGTAAAAAATTGTAAAAATAGACCTATCTTTGAAAAATAAAAGTATCGAGGCAATGTTTCTATTCGTGTTTTCACGTTTGACCGTTTAAAGAAAATATGTTAATTTTCATGTATATGAATAACAGCCTCGTAGATGCCACCGATGGTGAGATCTAGATGGAGAACATTAGCGATTTCGCAACTGTGGCCTCTTTTACGCTTCAATCTGTTCTCTGCAGCATGTGTGCCAGGCTTGTGCCAGGTGTACCATTAGTGCAGTCATTGAAGCATTATTGCTCCGAATTTTTTTACTGTGAACCGAATTGCATACAATTTTGGAATTAGGTTCATCTTACCCTTAACTTCAAAAGTGAAAATGATTTGAACTCCGCAACCACCCTGGGGGTGGTTGCCACCCCTTCTCGGGGGTGTTTTTTTTTTTTCAAAATAACCTCGGATATCGATAGAAGGCCTAATTTTAAGGAAAAAATCATGTATAAAGTTTTTCAAAAAATCCAATACTTTTCAAGTTATTGGCAATTGAAAATTCGCAATTTTTTCACGTTTTTCATCGGTATTTTGCAAATATCTCCAAAAATATACGTTTAATCGAAAATTTTATAAAGAACAAAATTGTAGCAGGTAAAACAATGAACAATTTGGTTTTTTATAAAGTATTCTAAGTGCAATATTAAGCTAGATATTAAAGATCAAAGCCGATTTTTATTTTGTCAAGTGCCATTTCCACCAAAATTAAAATTAATCGTATTCCGCCTAGAATTAACTTTATTATGAAGAGTTTGATAGATAGTATCAGTTTGGCTGCTTCAGGACACATATTTTTCAAAAAAGTCACGATTAAAGAAAAAACAAAATTTCAAATTAATAAGAAACCCACTTTTTTTCATAATATCTCAACAATGACGACAGATACGTATAAAAGTGTACGGATTAAAAATTTAGGTATTTTTCTGACAAACAATTTGTTTTTTTTTGTTTTTTCTGTCAAACAAAAATTGACGGAGATATGATTGTTTAAAGAGCGCGTGGCAGCGCAATCACAGCCTCTCTTAAGCCCTTTAACCCTTCACCGTTTTAGAAAAAGGTTTTTTACTATATATTGCAATGAAGGATGTTGTAGCTCTCTTAATTACCTTTATAATGGTTTTTTTATAAATTGTGATAGCATGAAAATTGAAGGAGTTATGGTCCAAAAACTTATCATATTTTTTTCTACTTAGTAACTGAAAATTTCGGAGTGTGAATATTTGGAGCAATGTGAAAGTACGCAGTATAATAGAGACCCACAACTATTGTAATGTGTATATATATACATAATATGGCTCATATATTTTGGAAACGTAGGCATGAATACATACCAACGTTCTTATATGTATATATAACACATTTGAGTGAAGGGGCCAACGAAAAAGCCATGTGATCAGCTGTGCGTGCTCCGTTTATTCGTTATAATGTGACCAGTATATTTCCGTCTGCAAAGGAATGAGCACGTGTTTAATATAATATTTTAACTAGACACCCAATTTCAATACATTTCAAAATAGCCCTCCAATTCAGCCAGAAGATGTTGAATGTGACAGCGACTCCGACATTGAGTCATGAATAATAATATTATTTTTTAATAATAATAGTACAATTTTATATATTTTGTAAATATTTTATTCAATAAATGGCAATTTTTTACTCTAAATTAAATTATTTTTAAATATGTAATCATATACCTATATTTACTGTTTTAATTTAGGGATAGTTTTAAGGGTAGAAAAGCTTAAGAATATGATAATCATTTTCGAGAGTGTGGAATAATATTTAAATCCTTTTCATTTTATCAAATTAAAAATAACAATTTTTTATCAAGGGGTAGTTTTCAAGGGTTGAAAAGGGGTTAAAAATTTGATAATTATTATAGAGAATATAAAATATTACTTACTCTATACTTACATCTTTTTATGTCATACCAAAGTATTTTTTTGTGATTTTTTCAATTTAGGGGTTGTTTGCAAGGGTTGTAAGATTTTCAAGGGGTTGAAAATGATTTTAATATGAGGTAATTATGTTAGAAAATACTTTACAATTTCACCACTTACTATTAGACATGTTTTCTAGCGATAAAATGGCTCAATGTCAATTTTTCCATTAAGGGGTTGTTTACACCCCTTAAAAATAATAGGCGGAGTTCAGATCATTTTAACTTTTGAAGTTAAGGGTAAGATGAGCCTAATTCCAAAATTTCATGCAAATCGGTTCACAGTTAAAAAATTCGGAGGTAAGACCGTATTTTTCGCTTCAATGACTGCACTACATGCAGTGCTACATGTGGTGAAAGCATTCTATGATAAATACGATACGAGCAAGGTGCTTTAATTTAGTTATCAAAGTTAAGAAGAGCGAACTACTTCTGAGGTAAAGTAAAACTTTTCCCGTCGATACATCGAGAAAACGGAAATAAGAGATAAAAAACAAGGACTAAATTTTATTACATTATAAAATAAGATTGCTAAAATCCATATTACAGTTAGGTATATAGACGATGTTACAGAAACCTTCTCTAAACGCCTATATATTTAGAAATAGCTCAAGTCAATCACTACAAGATGGTTCGCTCTGGGTATCGAAAGACTTTGAAGGCAATTGAAAGACCTTTTTAGGGTTCCGAAGTCCTCAAGGAACCCTTATAGTTTCGCCATGTCCGTCCGTGCGTCCGTCCGTCCGTCCGTCCGTCCGTCCGTCTGTCCGCACTATTGCTTGAAGATGCTTAGTTCTAGAAAGCTGTAATTTGGCATGAATATACATATTAGTTACGCTGACAAAGTGGTACAATAAAATTTTGAAATAATTTTTTTTATAGGGTACCTCCCCTACTTGTAAAGTGGGGATGTTTTTTTTTTTCTTGCGTACCCCATGGTGCGGTATATCGTTGAATAGGTCTTTAAAAATATTGTGGGTTTGTTAAAACCATTTTTTGGTTTAGTGATGCGTTTGAGAAATATTAAGCTTTAAAGTGCTATTTTTTGTTAGAGTCACGTGTCCCCCCCCCCCCCTGTCAGCTAAATGGTGGTATTTGGATGGCTGAAAAAAATCACGGTTGTGGCATATATAACGTAGTTGAAAGGAAAACTATCACAGCTAAGTAGGCTGTACAAACTTACGAGTAATAGTCGACCAACTTATAAAAAGATTAAAAAACCAATGATTTTTGTCGAGCGGCAGGGGCGTCGGGCGGGCACGTCATACCATGGCTAGCTAGATGCTAATAAGTCTTAGAAAGGTACTGTGGGCATCGTCAACTTCGGAACCCTATACTTTGCGCGTGGCCCGACACGCACTTGGCCGGTTTTTTATTGAACCTTTTTTCGTTTTCAGGATGGCACCCAAGTAAATTCAGCCTCTATAAATATGAAACCGATCTCCGAGTGCGAGGAAGTGAGCTGATTTGGGGTTGAAATAATACGTACTGTGCAGCTGTGTAGTAATTTATAAGCAATATTTTGTTTAAATTAAATTATTTATATATTTTTTGTTTCAATCTATGCCATGTTCATTCTTCAGGATGACTTGCTTTGATATAAACGGGTAAATCATGTTGAATTACATTTAATGAAACGATTAATTAAAAAATTAGGGCGCCATTCGTAATCAATCTAAAATGATTAACTAACGGCATTTAAACACTAAATCTTGTGAAAATTCTCTATTTAGTGGGAATATTAAAATAAAAATAAATCTATAACAATTTCAAAACAAAAATATGTATCCATATCAATGTACAGATCCACCCCACACGTCTGAGTGGTGTACTTTGTCTAAAAATGGCTAAGGTTTATGATAGTATTATGTTGTACGAGTTGCTACTCGATACTCTTGCTGAAGGTCCTTATAAATGACTCTATTTTCAGAAAGGAAACGAGCGATTTGTCGATTGAAATAGCCCCTACGAAAATCGCGGGCAGCAATTGAAAAATTACCTTCAAAAGACATTACAATCATTCATACCGACGCGTAGTCTCCTAGGGAACAGAACTGTGTGAAAAAAGCAAAGCACAAAAAGGTACTTACCTAGGTACCTTAAATTTGATCAAAATGGAGACTGGTCCTGTGGATGTGTCAGTGATAAGAAAGACTTTCCAACATTTCTCATGGGCAGACTATTCAGTGTTCGTATTCATGCTAGCCATCTGTTCTGGTATCGGACTTTATTTCGGTTGTGTCCAGAAACAAAAATCGGCTCAAGACTATTTAATGGGAGGAAGACATATGCATATTGTTCCTGTTACTTTTTCTCTTGTCGCAAGGTAAGTAAATATTATTGCTTCTGGTTTCACTTGAAGAAATAAAAAAAATTAATACTATTCTTCGTAGTTGTGTGTATCTACGAGTATCTTTATCTTTACTCTCACAACCTAGTGTACTTCTTCTTATTTACTTGCTGGTGTTTTTTTGGAATATTATTAAAATAAGAAAAATATATTTATTTATGAAAACAAAAGCAGGATCTGCAACAAGCTTCGTCAAAACCTCAGAAAAGAAATCCGCAACACACTTCGTCAAACACAAATTAATATTCACCACAGGCTTCGTCACCATCTCTTCCACACCCTTAAACAAAAGAGAATTAAATAAATAAAAACACATTTTCTTACAAGTTACCGCATGTTGTTGTACTGATGCATACCCGGCCCAAATGTTCCGAAAACACTGGCCGCATTGCCGCGCTGTATGGCCAAGGAGATATTTTGGACCAGATATGCACCAGACCGAGGGTCGCACCCCCAAAATAAGTCATGTGTGTTGCCAATTTGTTTACGTGTGTTTCTTAGTTACATTTCAGGAATTTCTATATTGGGGACACCGACAGAACTCTACATATATGGAACTGCATACGTATTCTTTCTGATCGGCGCCTGCCTGATGTCGATAATTATATCTTTTACTTTCATGCCAGTCTTACATGATTTACAAATAACATCTGCGTACGAGGTACTTAATACTTTTTTGTTCCTATATTGTACAAAAAAGTGGCTAAGTATTAATATTTTGAAAAGAAAACCTTTTGTTTCCAGTACTTGGAGCTCCGTTTCGACAAACGCCTCAGACTGTTTGGATCGATAATTTTTACCTTTTATACGGTAAGTTTAATTAGTGGAGGTGGACTCTTCCGTTAGTAAAATTAACCACAGTTCAAAAAGTTTAACTTCCAGAAAGTATCTCATCCTTCAATGTTTTTCAGATGGCATGGTTGCCCATAGTAATTTACGTCCCAGCGTTGGCATTTAACCAAGGTAATTTAAAACCAGTTTAACCTTTATACTTGGATTAAATGTCATCAAGTTTCATCACTCAATCCAAAACGCAAATCTCCATTTCAGTGACCGGTGTAAACATCCACGTTGTCACTCCCATAGTGTGTTTTGTTTGCATATTCTACACTGTGTTGGTAAGAGTTTTATAAGTAACTTTACTTTTATTTTACACTTACACTTTTTCACTTGATCGTTCAGTGAATTATTTCATGGATTAAATAAACCAAACTCTAGCCTAGTAGATATCCTTCCTCATAGCTCAATGTATAATAACGTAATGATAACAGATTACCATCGAGATTCATTCAGTAACTTGGAAATGAACCCGCAATCAAGACTCGATTGCAGCCGCAATCAAGCAAGACTTTTCCATCCCATAATCAAAGGAGATTGTGTTTCAGGGCGGGCTGAAGGCTGTAGTTTGGACAGATGTGATCCAGACAATTGTCATGGGAGGTGCCATGATTTTAGTGATCATCAAGGGAACAATAATAGTTGGTGGTCTAGACGAGGTCCTGCGCAGAAACTGGGACACGGGAAGAATTGAGCTGCCTTCGTAAGTGCCTTCTTACATCTGACGATAATACCTTTTTCATTCATGATTTGTGATAGTTCGTTTTTGTCTTCTGACAATGACTACGATTACTACGAATACTTACTTTTAAATACCTGTAATGGGATTTTCGACAACTTCTGTAGTTTATCTACTCAATTTAATTTTATTGTGCGGGTAGTGCAAATGTTGATATCTTTCAGATTAGATTTTGACCTAACAGAGAGACATTCCATTTGGTCAGTGTCCATAGGATCGATGTTCTATTGGACTGGAAATATAGCTGTTAATCAATTTATGATGCAGCGGTTTCTTTCTTTGCGTGACCTAAAATCTTCTAAGAGGTATGTTGAATTGTTGACTACATACAGGCTACTGTCTCAATTTGCAATAATAACTGTCTTTTTACTTATTTAAAATAATAATATTATTTTTAGGTCCGTATGGTGGTTCCTAGGGGGTACAACTTTCATACTGTTAATATGTTCTTACTGCGGTATGTTAGCGTACGCCCGTTACTATGACTGTGACCCGTTGGATTCTAAACTGGCTTTAGCAAAAGATCAACTTCTACCTTTACTTGTGATGGATGTCTTAGGCGAATGGAACGGTCTACCCGGCGTCTTCGTGGCAGGAGTATTCAGTGCAGCACTTAGGTACGACCATTTTAAAAGCAAACACGCACTAATTCCTAAAGTTCAAATTATAATTGCGTCGTTTTGGTTTATAGTTCCTTATCGACTGGACTGAATTCTATGGCTGCAGTGGTGTTAGAAGACTACTGGAAGCCGTTCTTTAGAGAGTTGTCACAGAAAGAAACGGAATTACTTATAAGAGCGGTTGTGGTTATTATTGGATGTATCTGTGTTGGTAAGTAAAGTAGGTACATGTAATATAGGTATTCCCGTTCTAGTGTTTTAATTGTTGCTGCAAACTTTTTTCTCATTTTTTTTAGCTTTAGTATTTGTTGTGGAACTGCTGGGGTCAGTATTGCAGCTGACGATGAGCTTGTCATCTGCCTCGATGGGTCCTTTAACTGGAGTATTTCTTATGGGTATATTTCTCCCTTTCATCGATGCTACGGTAAATATTACTAAAACCAGCGTACATATTTGGAATGTCCTAAACCCTACTTTGTAAAAACAATTGATGCACGGTCTACGGGTTGTACCTCAAAATTCAATCATTTATTCAGCAAATAGGCCACATAATGGCACTTTTACACGTCAGAAATGTAAATCGTATGTTTCAAGTACTTTGAAAGTATCTTTAGCTAGTAGGTGGGTAAAATTACAATATCCATTCCGTTGCGTTAATATGGAACATTTTGTCATACATATCTCTTTAATATTTTTAGAGTGCACTGACTGGAGGTGTAATCGGTCTTTCTTGTGCTTGGTGGGTGGCAGCGCAGGCGCAACTAGCGCAAGCAACTGGCTTCATGAGGTTCGAGGAGAAACCTAGATTCGTAGACAATTGTACTTATAGTTTCCCCGACAAGATTATAATAGATCAAACGGCAAGGTAAGTTTTATCGATTACAGAATTACTTATCTTTGTTGATCCCACTTGAAGATTCGAATTATACTTGTAGGTACTATACTTACACTTACTTGTAGGTAGGCTATATTGAAGTTTTAAGGACTATTGTTTGTTGTTGCACTTACTACATTGTAATGGATCGGAATTACAATCGTAACAAATAAACAAATATATGGTTTATTTTTATCAAACAAAGAAATTGCGCTAACGTCTTGTTACTGATATAATGCGACGGCGTGGACCAAAATATTTTCACAACTTTGCTTATTATTCATTAATGTCTCGATCAATCATCAATTGATACTCATTTTTCTTTTTAACCCACTTAAAAAAGGAAGTTATTCAACCCTTCTTTATAATTTCAGTGAGGTGCCGTATTTGTACCGGATATCATATTTCTGGTACACTGCATTTGGATGTACAGTGTCCATCCTAGTCGCTTGCCTTGTGAGCTTGCGGCCACGAGATAAGAAGGAGAAAACCTCGAGTGAACTGAGATTGTACGCACCAGTCTTAAGAAAATGGATCGCAAATAAATATCAGGTACTTAGTAAATCCAAATAGAGGTATAGTGCTTATCGGATTAGTACCGTTTATCGATATTGTAATTAATGTCAATTATCGATTGTTCAAGTGTCTACATATGTGTTTTCGTGATTAAGTAGATAACATTGTTTAGTTTTCTTTGTAAAGGGATTTGGAATGTGAAAAATGTATGACCTTGATCGAAGAAAAAAACAAAGAAATAAAAGAAAAAGATTCAGAAATACTGCAACAGAAAGATATCAGTTCCAAGTCAAAGAAATTTTTGAACACCATTTTATTTTCCAGATAAGCTTGACCAGCACAGACGTCGAATTAAATAAGAGGTAACCTTTAGAAAAATACACGTAAAAATGCTAAATCAAGTATTCACCAAATTTGGTCCGAATAAGACAATCCAATGCTTGAATCAACTTATATTATCACGTAAAAACGATATACTTATTATTTCTTATTATACAAAGTTGTCTTATTAAAATAGAATTTAGAATGGATAATTTCTTCCTGTATTCACTCTGAATATGCCAGACCTGGAAAAGATAATATAGAATAATATAATATAGGTACAATATACAATTTATCCTAGTAATAAAATTTTGAATTTAGTAATTATTTGCATGACTGCATAGGTAATATTTTAGATGTACTTTAAATTGTTTCAGGCGATACGAAGATCGGAACACGGCAGCGTATGTTTAAGAGCTTGTTCAAGGACATTCGCACTTATGTTTTTTTTAACGAGATACAGCATTTGGATACTTACTGTTGTTTATTAATGTCCCCATTGCCCATTGTCTGTAAGTTGCCAGTGCAGCGGTCTCTAGTCGCGTCTCTTTGAGTCTCGCATTCATTGGCGAGGAGGTGGTTGTGTTTCACGGTGGACGCCATGTATTCGTGTGCTCTGGAGTGTGAGCAGGAATTGATCCAGCAGCCAGGCATGCTGGAGCCTCCGTTGGGGTAGTGGTCGGAGTGGCCGCAAGGGTCGGAGTAGCCGTACAAGCCAGTATTAGTGTGGATGACTTCAACGTAACGAGCGTCGGTGGCGACGATGCGGTCGCGGTCGTTGCCCCATAGAGGACCAGCAGGGTCAAGGGCTGTAATGTTATTTTACATCACCCTTGGCCATAAAGTGGGATTTTCCGCCCGCTACGCGAAGAGAAAATCTCACTTCTTGGCCAAGGCAAGACGTAAAACTTTTGACAAACCACGGGCGGTAATTCGTAAAGCCCCAGATCGCATATTTAAGGAAACACAGAAACCTGCGATCTGGGACATTTACGAATTCACCACCCTAGGTCTATAATGTACTATTGCATTAGTATGCGATAAGTAATAAATGTTTAGCAAAGCCGCGTCTGTAACTTGTAAATTAAGAAAACCAATCAAGTCGAGGGGGGATACCGACACTGAACACAACAAACGGTTTTTTGAAAAATTTCGTTTATGCCCGAATTTAACTCGAAAATTACTAGTCAGATTGGAACAAAGTTTGGCATGGTAGGTAGTTTAAAACACAGGTCAACATATAGGTTACTTTTATCCCGAAAAAAAACACGTAGTTCCCGCGGGAACGCTCTTATCGAATTCCACGCGGACTAATAGATTCATTATTAACTAATAAATAATCTATTATTAGGCAAAAAAAAAAGCAGGTCATTAAGATTCAGTCACCGCCGCACCGCACACCATAGGAAATGTTTTAGGAAGTGTCAGAAACTAACTTGGGATCTGTTTGAGCAAACATAGGTAGGTATGTACAATAACAAATTACCTGTAATTCTCTGTACTTGGCCCTGGAGCTCTCGTCCAGCGTTACCAACAAGATGTCCTCCAAGACTGAAGCCCACGAGATGTACTCTATCCAAAGAGAGTCCAAAGCTTTGGCTGAGCCAAGAGATGAACTGGCCAAGACCTCTGCCAACCTCAGCAACGCCGTTTTTGGCGGTTACGTATCCTCGATTCGCCAGGCGGCTCCAATCCAGAACTACGACGTTTACGTCACCATTCTGAAGAAATGCTGAAATAATAAACCGAATATTATAATCAAAACGTTAATGTCACGAAAATTAAGTTCTGTAGGTATAAAATTGAGCGTACCTTCAGTAAGAGCTTTATTCATAGTGTTTCTTCCATCACCATTCCATCCATGAGCAAGAAAAACAGTCCCCTTTCTCACATCAAAGTTAGAGTTTTGTACGCTGTTCACGTTTCTAGCCACTAGATTCTGAGCTGAGTGGGGATTGGCTCTGAAAGCACGAAATAGTACATTTCGATACTAGTGCGGAAAGTGTGTCATTACTTCACGAGTAACGAGATATCTTGCCACGAGCCGCAGGCGAGTGGCAAGACTCGGGACGAGTGAAGAATGACACTTCCGCACGTGTATCGAACGACGTTTTTTAATACAGTTGCGAAAAAATAAGAAAAACAACAAGTAAGGAATTAGAAACGTTTATATTATTAATTTTGTAATTGCAATAGAACTGAAGAATAATAAAGTTCTTTATAAAGTTCATTATTTATTTATTTTTTATTTACATAATTGTTAAAGGCACAATTTGTACAATTATTGAGTGTGATATTGAAAGTTTTTGCTGGTAAATTAAGTGTTTGGCTGACTGAATTATTAATCTCACATGTCTGTGAAGATTGAGTCACTATGGAAAAGAGAAAAGCACTAGTTCGCAAAAACCAACTTTGCGCACGCTAAACAGCTACGTAAAGTAGCACTTTTTGAGCAAAAGTATTAAAAATATATGTTTGATATCATATTTACCATCATCATCACCGAAACCACTGGACTGGACATGGGCCTCCCACAAACATCGTCACTCAGACCGTTCCTGTGCCAATCGTATTCACCTCCACCCTCCACTTCTACGAGACCTACCGACAGTCAGTTCGTCTCCCGGTGTGGGAACGTACAGCAGTTTTAAATTGGAATACTTATTTTCCTTCCCTTAGTTCGTATGAGAATTTCCTTTCTTACCTTGTAAATAGCCAGTAGCCATTATTAGCAGGGTTGCGTGCATAGTTGAAGATGTAAGCTTCGTCGACAGGTTCCAGGGTGTCGACCAGATGGAGCATATTGTCACCATCGCCAGGGAAATAGAAGTATCTGTCACCATCCTTGTAACCCTCAGTCGGGTCTCTGATGACGCTCGCAGAACCAACTGAAACACTCGTTTATATCATTTGACGCTCCTTAGGAAACCACGTAAGTGTATTTATATTCAGGCTATTCAGGCAGCTGTTTATTAAAAAAATAATAGAACCTGCTATAGCGACGGATATCAGGACCAGGCACTTCATTTTGCCTAAAGCCGACACTAAACTATGATTTGTCTATCGGGGGCTTGTATTTTATAATGGTAGTACTCGAACAGATTATCACGCTACTAATCATGATAATGTTTAAAGATAATGACGTAAATTGTTTTCAATGGGTTTCGCCGTTAATTGGAATATTGTAACATGTTTGTAAAATTTGACACATGCAAAGACCAAGACTCATTGTTTCTTATCTACAACAGAGAGGTAACTACGTCATTTCGTAAGTGCGGATATTTTGATTTTAAATAGTTTTATGTAGACAATAAGGTTGATGTAGAGTATTCATTTGTTTGTTAGGAAGAAAAACTTGGACTGGGAGTTTTTATTTTTTAAATCTTTATTTATTTAGAAGGTTTTTAGGGTTCCGTACCTCAAAAGGAAAAAACGGAACCCTTATAGGATCACTTTGTTGTCCGTCTGTCCGTCCGTCTGTCAAGACCCTTTTTCTCAGGAACGCGTGGAGGTATGAAGCTGAAATTTATATCAATTACTCAGGTCTACTGTCCCTTGAAGCTGTGAAAAAATCAAACTTCTAAGCCAACGCAATCAAAAGATACAGCCGTTTATGCCGCAAATTTTCGACACTTGCAAGGGAATCAAAACCTACAGGGTGCTTCCCGTGAACTCAGAATCTTGAAATTTGGTACGAAGCAACGTCTTATAGCATAGATAAAGGAAAAATTACGAAAACCATAAATTTTTAGTTACATCACATAATATTTTTTTTTTTAATAATTTTAACCTTACTATCCATTTCCTCATAAACGCGTAGAGGTATTAAATTGAAATTCATACCAAATACTCAGGTCTATAATACCTTTAAGCTGTAACAAAATCAAACTTCTATGTCAACGCAATCAAAAGAAACAGCAATTCTGCATATTTTGAAACTCGCAAGTACTCGCAAGGGAATCAAAACCTAAAGGGTACTTCCAGTCGACCTAGAATCTTGAAATTTGGCATGAAGCAACGTTTTATAGCACACATAAAGGAAAAATTCCGAAAACCTTAAATTTTTAGTTACATTACAAAATATATATTTTTTAAGATCTTTGTCTTAAATTTATGCTACTCCATCTTTCCCCATTGTAATGTTATGAATTTCATTTTGCAATAAAAATACCATAGTTATGACTCGATTGTCGTAAAGAACGAACTTTGTAAACCTTACAGGTTTGTACGGAACCCTCGGTGCGCGAGTCCGACTCGCACTTGGCCGGTTTTTTTTGGATATCACCTTCATCGTGACACACAACTACAATTTTACATGACACGACACGGCACACTATAATAGATACAATTAGTTTACTTATTGCCTATTTTTAATTACAGTTTTGACCAAATCATATAGAAGATGAGCAACGGGGGATGTCGGATCGGCTAAGATACCATTAGGCATTAGGTAGGGTACCCACATCATAATTTCTAATGTTGAGGCGCCTTCGCAGCGCGTCTCCCCGGCCACACTCCATTGTTACGTGAAACGCATCTTGGTGAGGGTACTTTTTTCATCATATATGCAAAGCTATTCAATGGAATGTGGCCGGAGCGAGGGGGCTGGGAGTTGATGAAGAGACTAAAATATGTAGAGATAATCGTATACTATAGGAAGTCCCGCGCCTCCACAATTCAAAACGCTTCAAAGTATTTAAAAAGCACCACCAACACTCTCAACGTAT
Source organism: Aethes cnicana (assembly GCA_963971205.1). Lineage (NCBI taxonomy): Eukaryota > Metazoa > Arthropoda > Insecta > Lepidoptera > Tortricidae > Aethes > Aethes cnicana. The sequence continues at coordinate 11,357,155 of OZ020274.1, read as the reverse complement.
ATGTGCGTGCTGAGACAGCTGTGAACTATGCGTGGAGAGTGTTAGTGGTGCTTTTTAAATAATAATAAATACATTAAAGCATTTTGAAATGTGGAGGCGTGGGACTTCCAATAGTAGATTAAGCAATGAAAAGGGGTCACATTGTATAGGATTTTCCATACAAAGTGACCCGTTTTCATTGCTGTTGAGTGTATATAGGGCATGTTGCGATGGTTCGGCCATCGAGAGGATTGATGAGGGCGTGTGTAAGGAAAAATATAAAAAAGTGTAAGTAGAATCGGGTGGCTTTCTGTGGTTTCTGCTTTATAACCAACCCCAACGGAAACAGGCGTGGGTCTATGTAGGTCATGAAAAAAGCAATAAAAGCGATTCAGTGTTGGTTTTTACTGAAGTTTCACTATCATCATCTTCAGGCCCCAAGTCCACAACCATTTTGGCATAGCCTCCTAACGGCTGAAAAATTTGTTCCCTGAATAAGAAAACTTTATGGAATCATCAAGACATCAGAGTAAAAGCACGTATAACCCTTAATAGGCCTTCTTATAGGTCTGGAATACAATGTGTAACCAATTTCGGCCAGGCAGCTTTAGATGTTATCTTTCTTTTTCCTCAGATGTCTAACCATGAGGTATTGATCACTCACTGGTATCTGTTCCAAGAGGCCCTTTAGGTATATTTCTGAAATTTATAACATTAGCTTCTGCCGGCGACATCGCCGCGTGGTGTTTTGTTATCGCGAGGGTAGGGAGTTGGAATCCGCTCGCACCTCTAAGTTTACTTATGTGCGAAATTGTTTACTTAAGTGCACATTACAATTAAATTATATTTAAGATATGTATTGTATAATTCCTAACTTAAACTTAAATCTAAGATCTTAGAGATGGAATATTAGGTACAGAAATTAATGAAAATATTAATTAATGTAGAGAGAGCACTTATCTAAATACGTACCTATAAGTAATAATAATAATAATAATCACATATGTTTAGAGATTGTATACGTCTCTAGATATCCTAAAGTTGTTCACAGTCTCTAAAATTAAATCATACAACACAAGTTTAGGAGATGAATACGGTCTACGGTCAGTATAGTACAGTATAGTCCAGTATATTACAGACAGGATAATAGGATTTAAAGATGATTCATAAACAAAAACAATATTTTGATTTTTTTAAAAGTTCTCCGGGTCGACTAGAACCTAAGTAAAATAAATAAAATGTTGATAATGATACTAAACACACTTGTATATGAATTTGCCATGAATAAACATTTAGGAATATAGCTCACTAGTGACGCTGATTGGGCGCCCGCCTGTAGTGCGTCCAGCGACGCCTACAATCCCACCACCCCACCACAACAGCCTTATTTACGGCCCACTGCTGGGCACAGGCCTCCTCTCATCACGAGAGGGTTTAGATCCTCGATCCTCTGCATGAAAGGTCGAACCACTACGTTACCACGGCTTCGCTTACAATATGAGTACCTAAACTGAACCCGACGAAGTGGACGTTGGTCCACACTCCGTTTGTGGTATTCCTGAGCCAGACGACGAAGTTTGCAAGGAACTGGCCAACAACCACTAAGGCACACCGCTCACAGCCGTGATGTAGTGTAGTTCTAGCCTGCTAGAGCAAGCCAGTCAACTACTATAAGTAACGTTCGCGTTTTCAACGGCCAGGAAAGCAGACGCAATAGCTCCGTTTAAACCAGAGTTTCCACTGCCGTTCCAGCCGTGGACGATAGTTTTCAAAGGACAGCTTGCTACGTAGTTTGTATTAGCATTACCATTGACAATAGGGATGATGACAACTTTTTTTTCCTTACTCTATCAGGAAGATTATTGAAAAGTATTGGACACGTATTTTTCCTTTTTTCACGTAATCAAACTTATACGGAGATATATTGAGTTGAAATGTCGCGTGACGTGACGGTTAGGTACGATTTATACCTAACGGTGACGTTGTTAGCCTCCACTCTCCAACTTTAATGCGTTTTAACTTCATTCTTTGTTAATTTGATAAAACAAAAAATACGTGTCTAATATTTTTTTATTAGGTACTTGACTGACGGACTAATTAGAATTTCGATTTCTTCACCCTGTCGTCATCCCTATTACTTGCGGATTATTAGGGTTAGATCTATTTAATCGAATTTCGGTTACCTGGTAAACAATTTGGTTTACAAGCTTTCTTAAATTTATCATAGCAGTATCAACAGGCTCATGTAAATCTACCAGTTGTGTTGTCCCTTCGCCATCAGGCATCCAAATGTAGCAACTCTCACCCTCGACATAGTGGCTTTTATCCCCTGGCACGAGAAGAAATGCGTTTCGAGCACACTCTTAAATACACAGGGCCTATATTCGAAGTCTTACCTAAATAGGGATCTCGCAGTTCCCTATAAGATCGCTCACGCGTCACGTGAACTTTAAGCAGCTCGATTTAAATTTCACCTTGACGCGTGTGAGGGATCGTATAGGGAACAGCGAGATCCCTATTTAATACTTCGAATATAGGCCCAGATGTAGATAATATATACATATTATATAATGAAACTTGATTTCGATTAAAAAACCATGGCAATGAATACTAACACGTTATGAAGGCAGCGAGAACTACTAGGCGTTTCTTAGCAACTACTAATTAAGGCGTTAATCCTTACTGATGTTTTTATTTCGATTTTATCATGTTTTTATATGATAATAGGGAGTACCTTTTTGACAAACTTGCTCAAAGTTTTATCTATCTATATATATAAAACAAGAAACTGTCTGACTGACTGACTGACCGATCAACGCAGAGCCGAAACTACTGGTCGTAGAGAGCTGAAATTTGGCATGCAGGTTCCTTAGGGAACGTAGGAGAGCACTAAGAGAGGATTTCCCAAAATTACCACGGGAACGGAAAAAAACGGGATTTTACATTTTAATATTTCTGCGCATACGAAGTTACGGGGAAAAGCTAGTCTTTAAATAAAATACGATCAGTTTGAGTTTTGTTTTAGGCGGGTAATGAAAACGCCATTGCATTTTTCGTATTCGTAAAACATTTATTTCAGTTAACTTTTAGACGTATTACGTGATCCTTAAACTTAGAAAGGCCAGCTGTTGCGAGTAGTCAGACCGTACAAGCCATTTCTGAAAACAAAGAAATAAGCCTTCAACATTTCTATATTAAAACAATCATTCTAAACCATGTTCTGCCCGAGACTTCGTCCGCGTGGAATTTGGTTATAGCCACAGAACTCTAGTGGAGTGGTTATAGCCTTCCGGCGGGAACGCCCGGTCGAATACTAGCCTCTGCCTGCGAATTCGGTTATAACGAAGAGCTAAAATGGGGCATTTTATGGATATAGGAACTGGGCCTAAACGTCAAATAAATCTCTTACCCGCGCTTGCTCAAGATGGCGTTGCCCATCTGAAGGTTGCCTCCACTACATTGGTTGTTGACAGCCTGGTTGAAGTTGCTACACTGTCTGCCGACCAGATGGTTGGTGCGAACGGTGGAAGCAAACAGGTCGTAAGCACGGCTGTGGGAGCAGGTACTGATCGAGCAGCCGGGCTGAGGGTTCCGACCGCCATTAGGGTAGAAGTCAGCGTTTCCGATAGCGTTGTGGATGCCCAATAGACCGCCATCGGTGTGGATGTTTTCAACGTACACACCAGCAGCCGCGTTCAAGGCGTTACCGTTGCCGCTCCATAGCGGACCGGCCGGGTCCAAACCTGTAATAGTAGTTTATGTAACTATTACATAATAAAGGTTCTTAAACACGAGGAGGGCTTTATGAAACGAGCCGTCAGGTGAGTTTCATTATAATATCACATGAGTGTTTTAAGTCCTAATTATGTACAGTTGCAGAAACAACTTTATCTACACTCATTTTATAAATCCTCTAAGATGCTTTAAAATTTGTCCACAATGGCGGCAACTCGAATACGTCAGTGTTTCACATTCAATTTTCAAAAAGCATAGACTAAACAGAGCTGACATTTGAATTTGGAACAAACTTTCGCTCTGTCTGACTGAAGAATATAGGCGGGGATTGATGTTCAATGAAGTTCGAAATTTGAATGCTATTAGACAATCGAATTCGATTGTCTAATACAGCTATTAGAACAGTTTCAGAGATAAGAAATCTGTTCTAACTAAACAGTTTATTTTAATGCTGGTCATAATTTGCGGTTTTTGAACGCATCATAGAGGGTTTATGATATGAGTGTAGATAAATTAATTGTAGTAAATTTCTTGTCAAATGGTAAATGTTAGAGGCATTTCTTAAAGTCAATTTGGTACATTCTTTTGTAATTGTAGGTTAATTCAAATAGGTACCATTGAAATTATATTAGGTATGAAAATAATCAACTATACAAGCTGCGACTTCATATTTTTTTCGTGTGTGCCAATATCTAATCAGTTGTATTAAATACCTATGTAATATTTCGTATTAGATTTAATTTGATAAAACATTGAATAATAGACATTACAGTCGTTAATGACCCGGAGAGGGCCATAAATATGCGATCTGGGGCTTTACGAATTACCGCCCGTGATTTGTCAAAAATTTTACGTCACCCTTGGCCGTAAAGTGGGAGAAAAGATCACTTCGTGGCCAAATATTACACCCTTTTGTTTGCTCTTACACATTTCGAAATAGATTCTCACCGGTGATTCTGACAGGTCGGCCGCCGGCAGCACGACCGGCATTTCCAACAATGTGCGCGCCCAAACTAAATCCGACAAGATGTACGTTGTTCCAGTTGCCTCCCGCAGTGTTGATGAGCCAGACGAGGAAGTTGCCAAGGAACTGTCCAACACTGGGGACGCCGTTAGCTGCTGAGATGTAAGAGCCATTGGCGAGAGCGCGCCAGTCGACAACAATGACGTTCGCGTCTTGTACAGCTAAGAAGGCAGAAGTGATGAGCGGGTTGAACGGACTATTGCCGTTGCTGTTCCAACCGTGGACGATCACTTTCAATGGACGACCTGAGTGGAAGTTGGAGTTCCAGATGCTGTTGGCGTTTCCGTGAACGATGACTTGGTGGTTGTTAGGGTTCTGCCTGAAAGATTACCGTCTATTAATAATCATTTCAATGTGAAGCATTTTGACCATTTTCGGATCATCTTTGAATTCACGGAGGATAACTATAAGGATGACTTATTGACATTTTGTAATTAACTTTGACGGATTTTTTGAATATTATAAAATGGTGATTAAAAAAGTAAATATGACGACGATGTCTTGCTTAATGTAATTTAGTGTGTTTTGTATTTTCTGTTGACGTAAAATTGTATGCTTGTCACCTGGTAGATTGTGACGGATGCTATACTGTTTAAGGACTTTTCTTTAATACCCACAATTTTACAACAAGACATCAAGTAAATGATTTATATTTATATAAGCTCTCCTTCTTTTAATTTAAATAGCTCACCTGGTGAATAGCCAGTATTGGTTGTTGGCTCCATTTCTGGAGTTCAGGAGTGCCTCGTCTACTGGTTCCTGCAGGTCTACCAAGTGGGGAATACCTTCGCCATCGGGCATCCAAATGTAGCGACTCTCGCCCTCAACATAGTGGCTGTTATCCCCTGGCACCAGAGGAATTGCGGACCCAGCGCACACTTAAACAGAGAAATTCATTTTTAATTTTGTTTTCCAGGAACGATATCTAATTGGTTCTTTAAATATTTTTTTGGACTTAAAAAATACTAACATGCTACGAGAGCAGTAGAAGCCAATACCACCAGCAGCTTCATGGTTAGAAACTTGGGCCAAATGGATTAATTTTGCACTATTTATTCTAAATTTATCATATTAATACGATAATTAGATAAGATACTTTTTGGGCCGATTGTGTTTTTGATTTCATCGGCATTAATTTCCCAAGTGAGGCGCCACGCCCTATTCAAATTATGTGTTTGTTTCTGCTTAAGAGGGTTTATTCCGAAATTTGGCAACGTCGCATATAGCTGTCAAATATTGTGCTGCATTTTATTAAGTCTTTTAAAAACGGAAAGACCAATAAGAAAATTTAGACCCTGTTTTAATATGGCTAATTAGCACTTGGTTTAACCGCTTGTCGGTTAGAAATTAAAATGATAAAATTACATAAAAATGCAAGGAAAATGCGATGGAAAGTTTTCAAACAATATTATTTCTATACTTACTACTAAAAATTTCTTGTTGCGATGATAATTGTTGCGGTCCATAATTTATGTTTTAGTTATTCAATGAAAGAGGGATTATTGTTGCATGATGAATCATGATTCATCATCATGATGATGAATGAATACAATTTGCCTTATGTATGCTAAGCCTGAGCTATAATGAACCAAGGCATCTATTCGGGTTCACTGCAGCGAACGGAATACGAATTTCACTATAGTTTTTCGGATTAACCTGTTACTCGGGACGTCAAAGTGACGGCTAAGTGAGTCAGTAATTCCCAATTTCCAAGCGTTGTTCGGCACTTAAAGTGAAATAGGCTGACCACGTCCAGCCCAATCGTGAACGTGTATGAGCGAGACACACAGATGGAATAAGTACCGCTTCATAGAATTGTATTGTATTGTAGGTACGAGTGATTTACTCTCTCGCAAAATTTGGGAGACTGCCTTTTATTTGGGATATGGGAAAATTGGGAAATTTTATATCCCTATAGACCTCCAACAAGATGGAGCGACGACCTCGTGAAGGTCGCGGGAAATCGGTGGAAGCAAGTAGCACAGGACCGTTCTGAGTGGCGAGCCTTGGGGGAGGCCTATCCAGCAGTCTATCTATGTCCAGCAGTGGACGTCTTTTGGCTGAAATGATGATGATGATGATATATCCCTATGCATGGACTGGGATGATGCCTCTGATATCACATAGCACACGCTATTGCGTAGCGAGGATCTTTAGCAGCTGCTCTGACTGAATCCTAAATCACCCTACATCGCAACGTGGCGTTCCATAGTTGAAAAAAATATTCTTGGAAAAATTATTAAAACAGATATTTTACAAACACAAATGTTAATAATTTCCCATGCGTTGTCAGGTGTTTTATTTACGTTCCCGAAACATGCATTTTTTCCGAGTGACTAGTATCATCAAGCATCTCGCCATAAATGTTTAGGGAAGAGACTAATAAAAACCTAAGTTTAGAGTGAAAATTGGTTGAAGGACGCTTTGTTTTAATGTCGTGTTTGTCACGTATTTTTTTAGAATCTTCCAAGATTTAAAAAGATAAATATACCACCTAATCCGTACAAAAGTTAATGAATTATAATCCAATCCATTATCTCTATTCCAAATGATGTGTAGTATCGGAGGTCATATCTTAGTTTGTAGATGATATAGGCCATTCGTTTACGGGCAATTATCTTGAAGATGAATTTGATGATAGGTGGCGCACATAAACTTCAATTTCGTAAAGAAAAGCGGTTATCTTGAAGATCGCGAATAAAGGGCCTACCACAATAGGCTTGCTGTTCCTAATTATGGTCGTCGGTGGTCTGCCTACTTAGGCATAAATAATATGATTATTAGTTCATATGGTACGATGAATTCATACAAATTAAACAAAAATCTGAAGGTATAATTATTTTTAATAAGATTTTTATGTCCCATTAGATAATTCCTATTTAACCCTGGGCGAATGGCTGGACGAAGTTAGTGGTGAAATAGTAGATTCCAGATTCCCTGAAACAAAAAATAATATATTTGTATGATTTGATAATTGATGACGACGTATTACCACAACCAGCCTATTTACGTCCCACTGCTGAGCACAGGCCTCAACTCATAATCACGAGTCACGACGTACAATAAAGTTTAAATGCATAAGAAATGTATTTGGCTTTTCAAAAATACACTACTCCAATCAACGTTAATATAGGTATCTTTGGTAACTGTAACTGGTATTAAAATTATTAAAGTTTTACTTTGTATTAGGTTTAATTCATTGTCCTAATGCAAACTATCTAAAAAGTAACTAAATACTTACGCTGACTTTACAGCAGCTCCACCAAAGATGGCGTCTCTTTCACCATTGCAGGTTCTAGCAATGGCGTCTTCGTAGCTGTCGCAGGCAGTTCCAACGAATTTATTTCCATTATTGGTCTCTGCCGAGAGAGACTCGGCATAGAACACGTAACTGTAGATATGGCTGCACGAAGTGTCGGTTGCACAGCCGTTCTGGAAAGTTCCTCCGTTGGGGTAGAAGTCGATGTGTCCAATAGGTTTGTCGTAGCCTTGTAGGCCGCTAGTGGTGTGCAATACTTCGACTAAACCAGCATCCTCAGTGCTCAGTAGGTCCGGATGATGAGTCCAACCGTGGAAAGACGGGTCCAGAGCTAGAAAGCAAAATCATTATTTTCCATTGAACGATATGGAACAAAAGTATTCAATGGGATTAATAAGAAATCTCTTATGAGCACTATTTCTGGAATATGCCAAAATTCAGGTTAATAAATAAATAAATGAAAATCTTATAATTTTTAGTTACATTGGAGTTAGAGGATAACCATTAAGTTATCTTGTTAAATCCTAAAACTCACAGGTCTTCGTAAATAGCATTTACATAGTAAATAAACTAAGTATCTACTTGGTACTCCATAGATTTTGCTGTATCTTTTTACAGTTCTAAAAGGAATGGAGTAGACAGCAGTCTTACCAACAATGTGGGGAACGTTTCCAATGATATGTCTGGCGACAATGCCGGCAATGTGTCCTCCGAGGCCGACGCCCACGATGCGCACGAGGTTCGTGTCGTAGGAGAAGTTGACGACGAGGACGTTGATGATCTCGGCGATCAATTCGCCGGCTTGGGGAGCGTTGGCCAGACCCAGCGAGTACATGAAGGACGCCTTGCTCCAGTCCACGGCGATCACGTTGACATCCTCAGCGGCGAGGTGACCTAGACATTAAAAACAAATAGCGTGGGATAAACAGCTTGGATCTCTGATGAAGATCATTCAGTGAGAACTACTCATTGTTTTCCGATTTTCAATGGTGACATTGGACTAAAACCCAACGTAAAACGCAAAATTATTAAAGAAATTATTTAAAGAAATTAACTAAGCGTAATTGATATGAGTATGAGTAATTTACAGAGGTAATAAGGCTTGGTTTGGCTTTAAGATTTTTCTTTGGTGACAGATATCGTTGTGAAGTAGCTGAGTCACTTTATCGTAAGCTAGGTACCTATACACCTTTTAAATTCTTTATATTCTGTAAATAAGATGGTGATTACAAACCGGCAACGGTAAAAGCGTTGAAGTTTCCTGAGACGGATTCGCCATTGCTGTGGATGGTCAAGATAGTGCGGCGAGAGGGCAGGAAGTTCGAGCCCAGTAAGGAATCCACGGACGGGAAGATCGGCTGGCTCAGAGTCGGGTTTGCTCTGAGAACAATTCAAAATATTATAAAGCTACGAAACCTCGCAAGCTTCGTCTCACCGGAAAACCTGTTTTCTAAGTTTATTTATTTCATAAAAGTTACAGTATTTTTATCTGTTTTCCATCCTGAGGGCTAATATAATAGTGTTTTGCATGCCATATATCATTCAAGTGTCCTTATTGTTTTGTACCTACGAAATTGAACCATAAAGAACAAAGCAGAACGAAAATTACGAAAAACAGCTTCCAAACGGGCAATAACACGATTTTTTTTAAATAACCGTCTGCATTCAAACTTTTGATAAACCTAGACTAGTGTCTAGGTTTAGGAGGATCTTTTGTTTACGACATGCCAAAGAAATATACATAAAAGACTACACTAGTAAAACATAACCCTTCCTTTGGCACAGTCGGGTAAAAATTGGATAAAAGAAGACGAGGACAGTTTACATTGACGTAAAAGGGAAAACAGGAAAAGAAAAAGGTACAAGAAAGGGTACTAGTATAAGCAGCATTAATAGTTTGCTTTATGTTGATGATGTAATGTTTGGTGAAGTTTATTAACCTTTATTCCACTTGACTTGATGGAAAGCAAAGATGAGACCAAAGCTTACTGGATCATTTATAATATTGCCAGTTTAATATTGATCTTGATTTTTGGCAGAGAGTACTTAACTACATCGAGACAAAAATAAAATCTTGTCATTTTTCCTGCCTTATTTATTTTTAATTTTGTTTACTAACCTTGTGTAGAGATGGTATTCGATGTCAGCGAAGTTCAAATTGTACCCGGAGACTGGAAACAGAAAAATAATAATATGTAAGTATTATTTTATTATGTAAGTATAATTTTGGCATATCTAAGAAATGTTACAAGTAAATATGAGTTCCTGGGCAAAGATAACAAAGATATTGTCAATAACAACAGTAATCGTAATCACATCATGACGTTCGATGTCAAAATTACTTATTCGTCGACGCCCAAATGCAACCACTTCGATTTCGTATTGGTGTGGTATTGGTAATTAAAATTTTAAGTAAACGTAATCCAGATAAACCTTGATAAAATGGCATTAGCAAAGATTAACATGTTCTAGAATATATCAGTAAAATAACATTGATAAATTCCCTGTCAAGGCGAATGGGCATGATCCCTATCTAAAACTACTTAAATGATGTAAGAAAAAAATAAATTGTTCTAAGTGGCGCAATTTTCAATTTGAATGAATAAATATGTTTTCTTCCTAAATTTCAGCATTTTCTTTCAATACCACTAAAAGTTTTGTTCTTTCTCTCTTCATAGCGCCTCCTAGTTATGGAGATAATAAGTACCTAGTAGGTACATCTGGAGAGAGTACTGTCAATTACGAATCAATAAAAAATTTGCTCAAGGATGTAAACTCGAAGGTTTTTCTTTTTTCATCCGACAACTTCATCAGAGGCTTCTATAGTTGGACCACGCTAACTCTGCAGAAGTCAATAACCTGTAGTTTTTATATTACGAGGATCAAATAAGTATGATTTTGGTTATTAATTAGGAACTATACCTATATTATTTTATGAAAATATCGGCTAAGTGTGAGTCCGACTCGCGCACGAAGGGTTCCGTACTATTATCTATAAAAATGGCAAAAAATCAGGTTTGTTGTATGGGAGCCCCCTTAAACATTTACTTTATTCTGTTTTTTTTTTTTATTATTTGTTGTTATAGCGGCTACATAAATACATCATCTGTGAAAATTTCAACTGTCTAACTATCACTGTCACGGTGTCACGGCAGCCTGGTGACAGACGAACGGACAGCGGAGTCTTAGTAATAGGCTCCCGTTTTACCAAAGGGTACGGAACCCTAAAAACAGAGAAAATAAAAAAGATGACGTGGCATACTTCTCACATACATGAGTTAGATCCTCAAGGATCATCATTATTCACACTAAGTTCATTCTACTTAACCGCTACTCGTAAGTCTGACAATACAAACACTGAAATTTACGCGATTTCATAACATCGTAATATTGCCATATACATTTCCATATGGGGTTGCCAAATTCTTTCATTGCAGAGTTCTTCGTTCCTGCTCTATCCATCTTTATCTCTCGTTATAAGGTTAGATAAAGATAAAACAATCCTTAGCCTTTAACACCCCTTACCCCGCGTAAAGGGTAAGCACAAATTTTAGTCACACGAGAGTTCCAAGTATTAGTTACTACATGCTTCCTTGTTCTTCTGTCTCGAAACGTTATCGGAAAATTATATAGGCTAAACATATTTTTTACAGGACACAACATTTTGCAATTTGTTGTATTAAGCCGTAGGTGTAGAAGGTATTTGTGGAGGATCGATTTCCTTAGAGAATGTCTTCTTACCTGCCACAGCAGCCACCAGAACTAACGCGCACTTCACGACGTACATTTTGCCAACCGAATGAACTGTATCTACCAAAATCCCGTCGGTTTTAATAGTTATTTATCATAGATTAACCATTTCCTTCTAAGAACACATAATCTATATTGATAATTAGTTGATTCAGGGCAATAAAAACGGAAATAATTTAGCGTTTTCCCAGCTACTTGTCTTTGATAAAGATATTTTTTACTTTGATACAGTGATAACCTAATCTAATTGCATTTTCCATAACATTTTGGACTATTTGTAGATTTTACAAGATTTTGTATTTTGCTTCAACATTCTATTTAGTCATAATTTTTATAACAGCATTCCAGCGCTTTTTTCAGAATGCTGTTCTTAATGTCTCACCTTTAATGATAGTGGGAGTAAGCAAGGTACCTGTATCATTGATTATGATGATGGATTGCAACGGATTATCATTATAGGTAACGTCATCATGTGCTTGTTGGCATTTGATGTATAGTCGCAATGCTGACGATCGCGTGTTTGCTTCTAGTATGTGTCGTGGGCTTCGACGCGCGTATGATACTTAATTTAAATTATTTTTTAAAATCAATGAGGATAGGAGATAAACTCCCCAACGAACCTAGTACGTTCATCATCATGATCATCATACAGAGTTTCAGAAATTATTGATTCACAGCTGAGCTTATTTTGTCTTGTTTGATTATTTAATTTTAACAATGATTTGTTAAAAAAATGTTTTTTTTCCAATGACTAATCTCTAAGAGAAAAATTACTTTACTCCGTAGCAAAAAAGAGAAGAACTCCGCAGCAGCTCGCTAGCGGTACGCAAGCATCGCTTTCTTCATATCTGGACGCACACTTACAAAAAAAATATTTGGAAAAAATTCTCCAGCTCTGCCGCAGAAGCCGATCCTCAGGAAGTTAGATGAGCTGCGTTACCAGCATGCCCGGGATTCGGCGGGAAACTACCATCTCGTGGACATGTGGATGACCTTGGATGACCTTTCAGAGGTCGTCCGGTATGACCCTGCAGTGTCAAACGGGTAAGTATCATCTTTTCACTAGGTTAGTATAGAATGATGACTTAAGGATATCCGGCATGCTCTTTCAATTCATGTATTTTTTTAGAGACCCAAGATATTGTAAAAAAAAATATTTAAAAATCGCAAGAGGTTAATTTTTTAATTTTAATTTTTTTTTCATACTAAAACTTTCACCGTCTTCTTCACCACATCAAAGAAGCGCCTGTCATGTAATTTCAAGAAGCCCATGTACATATCTTTTATTCTTTTTTGTTAATGTTAAAAAAACTTTATTAAGTGGTTATTAGATTTTCGTTTTATTTATTACACAGCTAATTATAAAGACATGTGATAGTAATGTTACGAAACAATTATTACACTGGATAATGACGTAGCTATGTTTCCATTCAATTAAAGAAGGATAAAAGAAATACCACAACCATATGTTAATCCTGTATATCCTGCTTTTTTAGATAACTCTTAATCCTCATTCCTTATCTTCAACTTGATTATTGATGTCTTAAGTCTGAAAATGAGCGCGCTTATCTGCTACTATCTACACGTATATGGAGTTTGAATATAAGTTTAAATAGGAAGATTTCTCCTTGTATGTAAAGAGAGACGAGACGCCGACGCAAGAGTTAGTTACTAACTAGTTTTACCTTATTGTAGGAGATCTTTGAATATCTCCAAAGGGTAGAGTTATGATAGATATTAACATGGGCCTACTTGGGAGTAACTGGCATCCCCCCCATCCCGCCTAACGCCTTCTTAATTGAGTCGCTCTATACAATATTTGCACGTTATTACTGATTCGTTTTCCTCGTTTACAGGGACAATCCGTCAGTAAGCCAGCCTCTGCTGATCAACAACCCTGGTCTCCTGCAGGCCACTAACTTAGCAACGGAAGACGGACTGTGGTGCTGCTTCATGGTTGGAGAGATGGAGGCACCGCCTCTCCTCTCGTCTCCGTACTTGTACCAGGCAAGGACGATTTACTTTGTTTTAGTGTATGATTCACATGGCTCAGATAGACTCTGCCTGCCGTGTTGAAGAGTACGAACCTTATTGAAGTAAAACTTGCTTTTTACTTTACATAGGCGCTATGATTCGTTTTCACAGAAACAAGGGAATTGTATATAGGCTGTCAATCTCTTTACATTGCGGCATACCTACATCGGAAAAGCTCTGTATTATGAGCGACATCCACTGGTCACTTCAAACTTCCATACATATCCTGTAAGATGGTTTGAGCCGCTATCTAGATGTTGCTCATCATGGAGTTCAAATTTATATGCAGGCAGCGAGATCTATTATCGCATTTAACACTTATTTCGGGCGTACGCTGATTGGTATGAAGGTGCATTCTAATGGTTTTGAATCACAGCGGAATTTGCGCTTGGGCTTCATCTTTATTATTTTAATTTATCTCCAGCGTTCCTCGCCGCCGAAGACGTTAACGTGATCGTGGTTGACTTGAGCGCCGGCTCCAGCGGATTGTACTCAGCTGCCATGGACAACACCATCACCTCAGGCCTAGCCGTGGCCAGGTTCATCAACTGGCTCAACGAGGCTTCTTTGACCAACCCGGTGCAGTATCATATCGTGGGCCACGGGCTGGGCGGGGACCAGGCCGGTATTGTCGCAAGGAATGTTGAAGGGAGCATTACTTATGTGACCGGTGAGCATAGAGTACAGTTAAAATATGAACGAGTTTACGAATATCAAACCCAAATTCATATAAACCAGAATCATAGCTGACATAGCTCAGGACCGTTATAAAGACTTCATCCACGGCTTCGTAAAAAATAATATTTTAATACAGGTCTGTCTGTGATGAATATTTCAGCAAATATTTCCAATAGTTTCCATCACATGTTTACGATGAATTCAGTCTTATTACTTTAAAACATTTTATCGTCGCTTAGGTCGTTAAATTTTGTCTTGTTTTCAGCTTTGGACCCATCCTTAATCGGCGCTGTGGTTTATCCACACAGCGATCGTTTCCAACCTACTGACGCTACCTACACAGAAGTGATCCATACCAACTGTGGGGTGAACGGATACCTATCGGACTTGGGAGACGTAGACTTTTATCCCAACGGTGGGGAATCCATGCCGGGCTGCGACTCTCATGCCTGCGACCATGAAAGAGCCATTCATTACTTCGGCGAGTCCTTACTCAGCGGTGGTTTCACTGGCAGACAGTGCGTCAACTACATGGCTGCTATTCTTCAAACCTGCAACGGGTTGCCGCTAAGATTGGAAATGGGCGGTCTGAGACCGAAAATTGGGTAAGAATTAATACGATGTCTTTCGCACGGGAAACTTTCAAGTGACCTAGAGTTTGTCTTTATTACGACTACGTTTAATTTATTTTTTTATTTTAGGTTCTTCGGAGTATATCTGCTTGAAACTAATGCTGCTCCGCCATTTTCCAGAGGGTAAATAACAATACTATTCCTTAATTAATCATAGGTACTCAAAACCAACATCTCTGTATTTATTATTTATTAATAAATTTATCACTAATTAATCGTTTTATTTAACGCATAGAAAAGTTTGTAAACTCAGTTCGAAAACATAGGAAACCTTAGGTAGTAAACTTAAATCTAGAAACTCTGTTTTGTACTTAGTAATGAATTAGGAATTAAGACCAAGGTATCACTATTAAATTATTCTTTCAAGACTATTTATGAATTTAGTGAGCTTGGACTACTTGAGAGAAAATTCTCCTTATCACAATTGGTTGGGATGCTTCAGATGTTTTGCGGCTCTTCTTTGGGTACTTTCAGTCGAAATACTTTCTTCCGGCTTCACCGTAGTAGATTGTGCCTTGATAGGCCTCGTTGCGTTCAGTTTGTTGGGTAAGTCCAGGATGCTGCTCAGGAAAGCCACTCCTTGCTCTGCGGTCTGGTAGACTCCCAGAAGGAAAGTCTCGGCGTCAAACCCGCCAGTTTCTTCTGTATTTTCTTCAGTGTTTTCCTCGGTTGTCCTGTAAGTAGGTGTGGAGGATTCTTTATTAATGTTTATGGTTGTGCACGTTCCAATGTTTTCTCAAATAAACTAGATGTTAAGATATTTGGACTTATAGCTAAATCTAGTTTCTGCCCGCGACTTTGCGTGCGTGCAATTCTGTTATACCGCGGGAACTATGCGTTTTTCCGGGATAAAAAGTAGCCTATGTCCTTATCCGTCGTATCCATCACCACCACCCCGACAGCCAATGTACGGCCCACTGCTGCTGGGCACAGGCCTCCTCCCACCATAAGAGGGTTTAGGCTATAGTCTCCCACGCGGGGACCAATGCGGATTGGGGACTTCACACACATCCTTGACTTGAATTACTTTGCAGATGCGTGCAGGTTTCCTCACGATGATTTCCTTCACCGAAAAGCTCAGTGGTAAATTGAAATTGAATTTCGCACATCAATAATTTCAGGGGTACGAGCCGGATTCGAACCCCCGACCCTCTGCGTGAGAGGTGGTAGGTCAGACAACTAAGCTACCACGGCTTCATCCGGCTTTATCCCTGGGGCTCCAACGAGCCCCATACCAAATTTCATCTAAATCAGTCCCGAGATTGAAGCTTGAAGAGGTAATCGGAAGACAGTTACTTTCGCATTTATAATATTAGTATGTATAGATAGATTATTATGTAGATGGGAAAACGCACGCAGTTTTCCTGAAGTTAAACAATTAGCGCTGTTCAAGACCACCAACAGCTCCTCCAATGGGAACACCAGTACTGCTGACTTGTGAATGGGATGAAGGGATGGGTGAGATTGAGCAACATAATGCAAGTTAACTTTTTATGTACCAAGACCTCTGAAGTCTGTGACTTTGATTCATCTAAAATGACTTACTCTTCCGTCTCAGCTTCTTTTGGAGGCTCTTCCATCTCCATGCCACCAGCAGTGGACTTGAAGCATCCGATAGGGAATTCCAGCTGTGTCTCTCCTAAGAGACGAGGCTCCAGCTCCAAGCAACCACGAAGGCCGTCAGCTGTTGGTGCCAAGTCGCTAAACTTTGCGCAAACTTGTGCAAACTTTCCGAAAACTTCTAGGCAGATCGGAGCTGGGTTGGCTCCTGAAAATATAGTTACACATGACACATTATTTAGTATCCTTAATATTTATATTTCTAATATGAAGATTATTGCCAGTTATCGCACAAGATCGGTCTGATCGGTGATCCTTGGGGGAGGCAGTGGACGATGACGATGATAGAAATTTTAAAGTAATTAGCAGAAATTTTATCAAAAGCAGTTTTTGTGAGTTGTTAAAACTGCTATCGTAGGTACTTAATATTTTTTGCTTTCGAAAACTTTCCACTTACCTTGAATTTTAGAGCTATGGATGAGGTTTTTGCCATAAGATACATTGACGGAAAATCCTTCCTCCGGAGACACATACTTCATGTGGACACAGCCTGAAATAAACAGACAAAGAAATTGTTGATGTTATGTAGTTTATTTAGATGACTTTTCTGCTCACTTAAGATCAAAAGCGCTCTCATAATCGGAGTCAGTTTTTATAAAATCGCCTTTACTGATGTTATACCACCAATTATTGTATTGCTACTATATTGTATTGATGCTACCAATTGCCTGTATAGCGTGTTATATAGCATCGTTTAGCTGCACTACTACTACAGCCTATTTGCGTACCACTGCTGGGCACAGGCCTCCTCTCATCACGAGAGGGTTTGGGCTATAGTCCCCACGCGGGCCCAGCCCATCGTTTAGCTGGCGTGGCATCATTGATGCAACAGTGTTGTACATGGATGATGTTATAATACCTGGCCCTCCCAAGTCTACCAAGGTCATGTTGAAGTTGACGCAGCAGACGCAAGCCGGCCCTTTGCACATGCAGTTACGGTTTGGTTGGTCGCTTCTCAACTCTGGAGTATCGATGAGCCGCTTCGCGACATCTTCGTCTATGAAATCTGTAACAAAGGAATGGTTTTAGTTACATTTGTAGGTGTTACTAGATGTTAAGATAGAACGAAACTTGAGAAGTTACGAAACTTTCATGCCCATACTATCTTAATACCTCTTCTTATTTTGGTGAGATATATAGCCGATTTAACTGCAAAAAGACACTAATGGGGGCTATCGTTTCTTTGCTCACCAGTTGGCGCCACTGTTGACTAAGGTCCAGAGGTATAGCTGTCTAAGGCGAGTTATGAGATCGGCGCCGAAACAAAGTTTTCAATCTTGAATCTCATTAAATTTATTAATTATAAATAACTATTATCATATCGAGTAGCTAAGCCGCAATGTTGTGCAGTTCCGTTTTCTTTAGATAAAAGATTTTTTTTTCAAAGCGTTTACATTCATAGCCAAATAATCCATATTTGCGATAATTTCACGAAGGAGATCACTTTTCAACAGGTAAATTAAAGAAATTATGATTTATATCACGAAGCCCGCCAAAACCAGTGAAAACTGAATGTTATTGGACCTCACGCGACACTAGCGCCTCTAGTGGCAAATTCACACGCGATAGCCCCCATTACAATAATATTGCCAATGTAAGAGCTTCTCATACCAATAAAGTAATACATGAGGAAGTGAAACCTTGAAAATTACACAGTACTAGCTTCGTCTGCGTGGAATTCGGTTATAGTTTTTCGGAGGGATATGTGCGTTTTTCACACGAGACAAAAGTAGCCTATTTTCTTCCCCGGGACTCCAACTATGTATCTCCATACCAAGTTTCATCTAAATCGGTCCTGGTTTTAAGCGTGCAGAGGTGACAGACAGACAGACATTCAGAGTTACTTGTTTAAGTTGCACATAGTAAAAGTAAATTCGAAGTGCGCATACTAATTAGCAAACTTGTTAAATATTTCGTCAACGAACTACCTAAGTATTTGTAAATTTTGTCCGCAGTTCTTACACGTTCAAAACGTGCTCACTGTAGACACTTTCACGTATGCAATTTCTACTTTCACTGGCTCGGTTTTCGTTTGGCTCAGTTATGAACTGAGATTAGAATAATGAAAGTGGTTACTATATTATTTTGACCGTTGTTATGTTCATTTTGTTACGCTAACATTATGTAACAAGCATAACGATTATGTGTACGAAGATGCGCTACAAGCTACATTTTTTTACTCTGGTTCATTGGAAACGAGCACAGAAGTAGTTTTGAGACTTTGGGACCAGTTGAGTTTATGTACCCAATCAGCACAGGCATGAGATTATATACCCAATAATCTTACAGTTCATCAAGATGTTTTCCTTTACCGAAAAGCTCATTATTAAGATTATTTATAAATTAAGTTTTGCTCACACTCAGCAGAGGTGCCAGTTTCAACCCTCTACATGAAAGGGATAGACTTAGGTAGCTTGTAGGTCAAATCAAAACAATAGGGTACGCTATACGGCTTCGTTGACTCTTTGTAACTACTTTATGAAATTGTAGTACATTATGATCTTGGACTAAGAATGTAACTAATCAAACTCACAAATGATCTTGATGTCTTGTGCACTGGCACCTTAAATACAGTATCGCACACAACACAGTAAATCCGATCGCGTGCTTGCCAATCGCACCAACCGATAAACGTTATGAAGCAGTAAGGCAAGTCTTTAAAAAACGTGGAAGTAGATATGAAAGGCGTAAATTAATAAAACGTACACTAAGGTGAGTCGGAGCGAGTGCGCCTGTGGGGTAAGTGCGCCTAAATATAATTTTCGACCCAAAGCCTTGTGAACAGAGCCAACTGCTTACTGCTGTGTGATTGTGTTGTGTTTGTTGCATTTAAAAAAAGCTTTCTGCTGAGTTTTGTTTGGCTGTCTTGTTCTCAGTACTGGGAAAGCAAGCACTAGTATTCATTTATTTACTGACGTGTAAAAGTGCCCGTATTGTGGCCAATTTGCTGAATAAATGATTAAATTTGAATATATGGAAGACATAATTAATTGTGTAATACTTGCAGTTTTTGATATATCCATTTATGGTAGGCGCACTTACCCCACCCTGGCGCTCATGGCCCGATGGACCTTTATGTCAAAGGTTCATTTAATAGTAAATAGGGGTATTTTATTAGGAAATTAACCTATATAATATTCATTAAAAATATTTAAGATATTTTACCACTATAAAAAGATATACAATTATTGTCGAAAGAAAATCAAATGAAGAACTGCTAGTAAAGTTCTGTTATTATGTAAGTACTTAACATAATCAAAACCTCATTGGAAAAAAATGAGAACTATAGTAAAACGTGTATTTCACTGGTTCTAAAAAAACATTTTCAGCCTGGCGCAAAAACCCGCCAAGTCCATCTCAATCTCAACATGCACATGTAATCTCACATCACGCTTTCTCATTGAGAACCAAACTAGTCGACTAAACGACTTGAATCGATTAACCGGAGGCATCGAGCGCAAGTACTTACTAATCAAACAAAAATTACTTACCGAAAATGCTCGCGCCGTGCGCCGCTGCCACCGCGAACAGGAGTATAGTTACTTTGAGCATGCTTGAAACTTTGAAGTTGGAAGTATGTAAGATATTAATTAATACAATTTTTTCAGTCTTAGTCCGCGGTAAGTAGGCAAGCAACTGCGGTAGGATCCGAGAGGCGAGCGTGGTCGCCGAGCCGACACTGCTTTCCTCCGATCTCGCCGGTACGTTTCACCTCACAATAGAAGGTGAAATTTAAATAAAGCATAAAGTAATATAACCTATAATAACATGCACCGGTGCGGTGAGATGCAGCGAGAAAGCGGCCGGATTATCGTAACTTGTTTACGTAGCGTAACTTTTGGGGATTATGTAATGTTTGGATGCTCTCGTTTGGGCTTTGTTCATTGTAGGAACTTATTTTAAGTTTTTTTCTATGAGCTTAAATGGAAACTGAAGCTAATTATGGTTCCCTATTTTTTTAACGAAATTATGTAGGTAATTACCAAGGTACCTCGACAGGACAAGCTTCTGGTTATATTTTCAGACTTACTTACTTTAAATTGGAATGGATATTTGAGCTCTTCCATCGTGAAGTGTTAATAAAAAATAAAACCCCTGTTAATTTTGCCACGGTAAGTACGTGTGAGTACCTAAGTGTAATTTTAGATGAAATCGACGACCCTACTTCAAATTATGAATTGTCAGCTTATTACTATAGTAACAACCTGAAAAAAGTTAATTTACCTACATGCTATACTTACTTACTACTACTACTACTACAGCCTATTTGCGTCCCACTGCTGGGCACAGGCCTCCCCTCATCATGAGAGGGTTTGGGCTATAGTCCCCACGCGGGCCCAGTGCGGATTGGGGACTTCACACACATCTTTGAATTACTTCGCAGATGCGTGCAGGCTTCCTCACGATGTATACTTACTTATGTGGAAATAATACTGTATCGTGTATTTTTTTAACCAGCAATATACACGGTGGGTCAGAAAATATGGCAAATAATTAACCCACAGTATCGGCTATCGATTCTAAGTATATTGTATAAATCTTTTTTTTTTGAGTTGTTAAAAAAACATTTTGTATAGGATTCAGGCGTCGCTCACACAACCAATCCCATATACAATTTTTTTTTTTACCAACTCGAAAAAAATTAAAGATCTATAATACAATATACTTAGAATCGATAGCCGATACTGTGGGTTAATTATTTGCCATATTTTCTGGCCCACGCGTGTATATGAGTATCTTTATAAAGATAATGTAGTAAATCGTTAATGCCCAATGTCATTTTCTACCACTACCTATGGTAGTTTTTTTGCCTGCATACCGGATACCGATGCACGCGGCAGTGCAGACGTCCCACTGCCCCAGATCAAGGTCAATGTACCATGATCACGGCCACACATTCGTATAGTAATAGATATACATCTGAGTGATAACAGACCTTCCTTGTGATATATAGATATAGGCAGAACTAAGCATGTACCCATACAAGCACGGCATCTTTCTTTACTTAGACGAAAGTTGTCTTAAGAACAGGGACATTATATGTACTCGTAATGTGAAAATTTTCACTTTGCAGGAGACATAAACGTAGAAAGGCTTTTGTCCAACAGATGGAAATTACATGGTAACCTGCTAACATATATCTACCTAATAATAATGTAAAATAGTAGCTACCTAAATCAACAGTGTATATCAATACACTCAACAGTCAACAGCAATGAAAACGGGTCACTTTTTATGGAAAATCCTATACATACCCGTTTTCATTGCTGTTGAGTGTATCAGGGTGCACTATATGTATTTATATTGTAATTTATAAATGTGTGTACCATAATTACCATTCTAATGGTTAGTTCATTGAGCATACACATTAAAGGCGGTATGTATCCATTTCAAATTATCAGTTCTTGTTCTATTTAAATGTAAAACATTTAGTACTTATTAAATAATGAAAGTTATAAGATACGGGAAACCTAATTCAGGTCCTCAATCTGATTGTTTCCAATTCCTATTAGAACTGGTAGGTGATAGGTACAATTAAAAAAGTAGGTCATTAAAACACGAGTTGGACCTTCAAACAATTTCACCGGATTACGGAAATTGCAAATTATTACCCCGCTTGTGTTAACTCTTACATGGCTCACAATTTCACTTTGCCGTCAGAATTGGTAAAACAAATAAAAACAAGTCAGCGCCCGATCCTAACTACTTTCTCCATGTAGAAAGTGACCGCGTCGGCCTGTGGGCGCCGTCCTCTAGTGGGCTTTTTTAGACGTGGCCAGTGTTTAAGGGCCATTTGTAAGATTGTTTTTAAATATCGTTAAAATTCATATATGACCTATATGACTGTCTGTAACGTCATTTGGTCATACACTCAACAGCAATTAATTCGGGTCACTTTGTATAGAATTTTCCATACAAAGGGACCCGAATTCATTGCTGTTGAGTGTATGACCAAATGGCGTTACAGACAGTCTAAGCGAACGAAATTATAAGTAGAGTCGTTGACTTTACATTTATGTTAACTTATATATAGATATTTTTATTTACCAAAACAAATGAAAACTGAATGAACCAATTGAGCTATAAAATGAAATTGTACTTAATTAATTGAAGAAAATTGACATTATTTCTCATTTTCTACGTGGAAATTATTCAATAGGTGCAATTATATTTATTACATAATATTTATCTGTTGTTCTAAATTATAAATCTCAGAAAGTAATAGTCGTGAGAATATAAAAGAATCAGTTTTTTTTTATGACAGCGTATTCCTTCGTTTACCAATTCAACACAGCGTCACTATATTGGTACACATCCGAGATCAAGGTTCTTTATGGCCATGGCGCTGCGTTCTAGAAGCAACCATGAAACTTTGGACTGGAGTAAGTTAGAAATAATAATGCTAGGTTTAGTTAGAACGAGCTTTTATCCGCGACTTAGTGTGCAGGGAATATAACACTATATTTCCAAAGCCCTTTTTCCTACCTTTAACTTTAAAAGGATACCTTTAACACCATTTCCGGGATTCCCGAGATTATGGGATTCCCCGGATTTCTATCCAAAGTCCTCTTCCGGGGTCCCTCTAATGAGTTTCCGGGATTTTTCGAGATTTCCCGGGATTTCTGGGATAATAGGTAGTCTATAGCTTATTACAGGTTACAGACTATATGTTTGCCAAATTTCATGCAAATTGGTTGAGCCGTTTTAGCGTGATTGAGCAGCAAACATCCAAACACAAACTTTTAGCTTTATTATATTTAGTAAGATGTACCTAGTACCTACGTTTGATGAAAATATAGCAAAAAATAAATAATAATTTAAGAGTCTAAATTATTAAGGATGAAAGATGCATTTCATGAACTTTCCGAATACGCATTTTTATTTTAATAAAAGTCTAGATTATCATAAAAGGAAAGATTCGGTTTGTAGGTAGATATAAGAACAAGGCAAAATTTAATTACTTACAAAATCAAATTAACGACTTAAAAATTAAACTATAACATAAACTAACTAATCTTACTAACTAACCTATTTTTAATGTGGGGTCTTGGTTATCAAAAAATCTCACACTAAATAGGCATATAAAGGTAACATTCAATACGTCTTATCAAAGTCAATCTATACAAAACATCGACTTGTTTATCTTCTGTTTGAGAACTTTGAGTCAAAATAATAGAAATTACACTACGAAAATTTCTATAAAACAAATAGCAAAATTAGACGTTGCAATGCGTACGGTGCGAGCATGCGTGTTCGGTGGTCAGCAATGTGCGGTGTGTTCATGTAAAATATTACGATTTTGCGTGCGATGTGCAAACAGTAATTAAAATTTGATGAAAAAAATGAATTAACCACTGCCCTAATGCATTATAAATAGATAAGTTTTATGTCGGTGAAAATGCACGTTTTGACTCTAGTTTCAGGAATACGTAAAAATATTTTGAGAAGTTATATAAAACGATGAAGTTGTATGTAGTCCCTATTTTTATTATTATGTTATTTTTCGAAGCCGTGGTGGCCTAGTGGTTCGACCTACCGCCTCTCATGTTGAGGGACGCGGGTTCGATTCCGATTCGCACCTCTAAAGTTTATTTATGTGCGAAATTCGATTTGAATTTACCACTGAGCGTTTCTGTGCAGGGAACATCGTGAGGAAACCAGCTCTCATCTGCGAAGTAATTCAAAGATGTGTGTGAATTCCTTAATCCGCGCTGGGCCCGCGTGGGGACTTATAGCCCAAACCTTCTTGTGATGGGAGGAGGCCTGTGCCCAGCAGTGGGACGGAAATAGGCGGCAGCAGTAGTAGTAGTAGTAGTAGTAGTAACTATTTTATTGAGCAGCAAATTGTAGCAGTTTAGTCACATTAGTTCGATCATTTATTTTACGCATACGCTAACTAATGTCAATGGATTTAGCCATTTACTCATATAATTACATACTTAGATTTAGATATCTCCTACTACTACACAATTGTAAGCCTACATCCCGAAGTAGGGACTAGCTTCTTAATAACTTCTCGTCTTGGACTCATGCTCTTTAGTAGACGCAAACCCTCACAGGGTTGACGAAAACTTGATTTTCCTTAACTTTTTCCTCACCGTGTCTCGCAATATATAGTATAGCACGACATAACTTAGAAGGCGCGTGGCGAAGCACTTAAGTCGTTGACGCAGAGTCTATTATTGCTTAATCCACGGGCCTTCTAAGTTGTGCAAACCTGTAAATTGGCAGTAAATTTTACATGAAGGAAAAGTATGTCATACACAGAGATGTCTGCGCACTCTCCACTTGAAAGGCGGCAAGTTCTTGCTTCACGGTTTTCCTTAGTGAGAGTTTAGTTAGAAACTAAAAAAATCAATCGATAAATTTCAAAGTTTCTACCCATAAATAGATAACGATTATTGCGCCCGTGGACTAATTTGTCGTAACACAAATGATGTGTGAACAGCAGAGCTCTTTCCTGCATTCAATCACGTTAAAAACATTGACTTGACACTGAATTCTACATAAGCAACCAAGTGAGTCTCGATATCTGTCTCATTCGATTAATTGGCGAGAGAAAGGGACGAAAGAGTACCCGCGCTCCTAGCACACGGGCTTTTACCGCACTTTGTTCCGTTGGTCACTTTCTTACAGCGTTGGGTAGAATGTGACAAGTGATGTTGGCTGGCGATCGACGTTAGCATGCTAGGCCATCAGTTTTCCTTTCTCGGTTCTCGTTATACGTCACTGCACATTTCTTTGGGTCCGACTTCGAGGCGGTTATATCAAATCAGTGCTGGTGTTAAGCCGGTGTCTTCTGCGTTTTTAGAACTGTAGTGTGATTTCTATATTATTTTAAAATTGTGCGCATCGATAGTGGAGCAACTCTGATTTGGGATCGTAAAAATCACTATTCGAGTTTTCTTTTTTAAAGGTAAGTTTTATATAGTCGTGTGTTATTGTTAACTTTCTGATGAGCAATAATTGTGTTTTATGATCAATAATTTGGTGATGATTTCTATTTAGTTAGCGATTCTATAACTGTTATTAACCACTAATAGTAGTAAGTAATGAGTAGTAGTAGTAATTAATGTCTATATTTATAGTACTTATACGTTGTAAGAAAATCAGACCAACTCGACAGAAGGATCAGGGCTTTTAATGTATTTCCATTACTTGATTTTATTATTAATAAAATCAAGTAATTGCAGTTTATTTTCTGAAACTTTCACGATACACACTCATTTTAAACACACTAAAACCGGGACTTAATCTTAAATATAAATGGTTTTCACGCGATTAAGTCCCGGTTTTAGTGTGTTTAAAACATTGCAGATGCTTGTCGCATTTAGACTTTAGCAAATGCTAATCGATTTAATTCTAGTTACGGAACTGATTGAAGGCTAATAATACTAAAATATTTAGCGACTTTTGTATTTGACTCTACTTTAGACGACAAACAATTTCATTGCAATCTGATCAGTACTTTTTGTGTGAAATAGTAACATACCACCACATAGGTACTTACAACTATTCACCCAGTCAAGTTTCTGTCATTTTTGATGAATAATTTCAGCTTTGTTCGAAAGTTAAATAAAACAGTACCTAGGGTGCCTTATTGGGGCATAAAGGGCATACGTTCCTAGTTTTTCTACACAGACTAAATTAATTAATGAAATCGTTGCAATCAACCAGAATAGAATATCGTGTAAAACAGGGTAGAACGCACGTTTACCGGCCGTGAAAGCTCGATCTAGGTCGCTCGCCGGAGTTACCCGGCTTGCATCAGTTCCTCGTAACTTGTGACGTGATGCCCTTCGCGGATCTCATCAACTAGCTTTTTCCCGCGAGAAATTTCGACTCTCTTAAGTTTAGAAATAAATAAATAAACATCTTGGTACACTTGACGTCAGACACCAATTGACCTAGCCTAAAATTAAAAAGAGCTTGTACTATTTATAGACGCTAGACAACGATATAAATACTTATAATAAGTAAATACATAGAAATACATATCTTATCTTACTAATAGCTATAATAAAGCTGAAAGTTTGTTTGGATGTTTAGATGTTTGGATGTTTGTTACTCAATCACGCCAAAGCGGCTCTATCATTTTGCATGATATTTGGCATACAGATAGTTTGTAACTTGGATTAACACATAGGCATTGTCCCGGAAATCCCGGAAACTCATTAGAGAGACCCCGGAAGAGGACTTTGGATAGAAATCCCGGGAATCCTACAAATCCCGTAATCCCGGGAATCCCGGAAAAGGTTTTAAAAATATCCTGGAAAAAGGGCCTTGACGAATTCGCGGGCAAAAGCTCTTATACATAATTATATATAGATAGTAGACATCCATGACTCGAGTACAAACATTCGTACTCATCAAACAAAGTTTGATTCGAAAAGAGCCACCTTCCGAACTTCCGAAGTGGGCAGGGTTACTGCCAACTATGCCGGTTCGGTCGTCGATTAGTATAAAACAAATCCCAGGAAAGGGATAAGGATGGTTTTTATCAAACGGAACTCGTTTCCTAAGGGGATGAATGCACGTTTGCGCATTTCTTGATAAGTTACCCAGCAACAAGTGTTCAATGATTATACTAGTTGTAATTGTAACTACGCAAACTGTAATGTCCTAATTGGACACTTCTGGGCACAGGCCTCCTCTCATCACGAGAGGGTTTGGGTTATATTATTGGGGACTTCTTGGGGAATTCTTAAATTACTTCACCAGATGCGTGCAGGTTCCGTCGCGCGATGTTTTCCTTCAAAGAAAAGCTCAGTAGTAAATTCAAATTGAATTTCGCACAAAAGTATACTCAGAGGTGGTAGGTCTAACAATTAGCTCGACCATCACGGCTTTTTTTATACAGGGGCGTCACGGTGCGCTAAATTTAACTCTAAATCTAGCTTGTTAAAGTGCGCCGCGACGCGATGCGTGAGCGCAGGGATCGTGAATGTCTCTTTCCCTATTTAAATTTTCGAATAGAGTTCCAGTATATCTTGTAGTTATGTAATTAATATAGGTACATACTTACAAGTCGTGCTTGTATTTTTTCAGAAAGGGGCTGAGCCTTCACTATGAAGCTCTCCCTAGTGTTTGAGCTTCTTCTTATCTTCGTGCTGTTAGCGTTTGCCGCATCGAAAAGTATAAGTAAGTACCTAACTACGTTAAAAAAAATACAACAAAAATCGCGAAGGCAGCATATTGCAAATTCTTGTAAATTAATTATGTCACCTTCCTAGTCTGTTTCGTCAAGTTGCGATAGCGTCAACTACTTGTCACGTTTTTTTAATTATTGATTGATTATCCTTAATTTATTTAACAATTAATTGTTACAGTCACGCAACGTGTCAGCAAGAATTATGATCTTTTTAAATGGTCGATTAAGCTTGATTTTTATACTTTGTTGTTATAAGTTCATGATTCTACATATATACTGAATTTAAAAAGAAACTTAAGTAGACAAAAAAATGGTTCAAATTCTTTAAGTACTTATCTATATTCTGTACTTTACTATCTTTTCCTTGGCGTTCATGTAGATTTTTTAATCCTTGTGAAATGATTGTTTTATAAAACCCCTATTTACCTATAATCGTGTAAATAACGCAATTTAAGCATAGCTTAGCTATGTATGATTTTTACTATGGTCAGGATGTAAAATATATTATTAAATAATCATAGGAAAACGAAAACACATATTTTAAAGAAAAAAACGTGTTTGTTTTACAGAAAAGCAGAAGCACAACAGAAAGAGCATTCAAAGTGGCAATAGCGAGAAGCAAGATGACACCAACAGTATCAATAAATATTGCAAATGCTCGGAGGCATTTTGCAACTGCTGTCGAGACTTTCAACTGCAGGTTTTGAACTTAAACGGACCAGGTAATTTGATAAAAAATAAAACTTCAAATACCCACCCTTTCTAAAGTCCTTACATAAGGTTCATTTGCCTTTTATTAGGTAATTTTCCAAAGCTGATTTCACTCGCCATTCTCATATTTAAATAAAAAAAATAAAAAGTGCCATGCCCATTTTTAGCAACATGATGTTACGAGTGTCTCAAACTGATTGCAGTTGATCATAGCAACATTACTTGTCTGTTTTAGTTTCAGTATTCGGATATGAATAAAAATAGACTGATTTAATTAATTCGACCCTAGATACTTTTTCAGTGGATATGTTTAGCTATATAACGATAGTCAGATTAGATTTCAGGTTGTGAAACGGCTTTCTTTTTTTCATTTGTGAACTATAGGTAACTAAGTGTTTATTTTTGCAAAAATTATCTCCATTATTTAAAGGTACAATTAATTATTTTACAGGATGCGCCTCATTGATGTATCTGACCGGCGATAAAATGTCGGTTTCACTGAGCTTCGGAAAGAAGGTCATCACTAACCGGACTCTTACTAGTGGGTAACTGTTTGTTTGCCTTAGATTAAGTTCGATTCCGACGGATATAACACGCTACAATATTGGTCAACAGGTCGCAAGCCCAGTCCAGTATGCATGCCCTTGCCTGGTGGGATTTCTAAATTCTGTGGAAGAGTTTACAACATCGCACGGACTGGCGAAGAATTCAGGGCCTGTCTTGGTCTTGAACTTCAATCGAAGAGTACCGTTGAAGCAGCCGTGAGGGTATCTTGCTTCAAGTTCGGCCCTAGAGGAGTCACGTCAGAAGCGGCAGATCCACTTCCCCTGGTGCCTCAAGACGAGAAGATAGATGACGACGACGATGACGATGATGACGATGACGACGATGACGACGCTTTCGGACTGGTCGGGGATGATGATGATGATGACGACGACGACGATGATGACGACGATGATGGTAAGGATCTTATTATTATTATTACTGTCGCACATTGTGCTATCTAGAAAGACATTTTTTATAGTCCGTTTTGAGATTATATTATAAATATAAACAAATTAAGTATAAAAACACTTAATTAATTTATTAAATGAACTCGTTTAAAAAAAAACAAAGAGCTGTCAGTAAACCGGCGCAAAGCCGACACGCGAGTAATCCCCGGCCACACCAGTTATTCATTGAGCTGACTACTGGCAGCTCTATTCAGTACATATATAAAGCTTATATGTAAAAAAAAAGTCTAATGAATGTTCCAGGTGATGCTGCTAATGACGTTGAAGGCGCAGACTACACAGGTTTCAGCCTTCTGGGTGATGATTTACTGGGAGATTTGTTCGGCTCATCAGGTGGCAAGAAAACAAAAAACAAGAATAAAAACAAGAAACAAGCTCCTACTTCTACGACAACCACGACAACTACAACTAGGCCTCGGCCCTCCAGGCGACCTACTAGACGACCTACCAGAACTAGTACGACAGCTAGACCTGCTGTTACTAGAACAACCACAGTTCGAGTTCAATCTGTAAATAGGAGACCCACTCGCAGACCAACGAGGCGCCCAGCTAAACGACCTGCATCCACAACATTAGAAGTGTCATCTATTTCAACCACATCTTCACCACCTTCCACCACGGCTGCTCCACCCTCACCTACAGTAAGAATCACCCCTGTCGTAATTCAGTCAACAGAAAATATTCCAATTGTGAGCGCAGACAAGGAACAAGCCTTCGAGCCCGTGGTTATAGTGACTCAGAAGCCCATGACAACTTTAGCTGAGGTAACTGTAAAGGATGAAACCCAGTTTCAAGACCCTGGTCTAGAAATGTCCTTGGCGCAACTTACAGGGCAACTCTCGGTTATGCCTGTTACTCCTATATTACCCACGAGCGCTAAAGTTTCAAGCATCATGACAACTAGGGAACAAACAAATTACGAAAAAATTGAAACTATAACACCGAAAACCTCATCCACTGCTGCGTTTGCACCACCATCTGAATCAGTTAACGATGACTTAGTGCAAATAGTTCAGGATCTTGATTCTCAATCTGAAGAATCCATATTAGAAAAACCAAGCCAATCGGCTGAGGAAACTCGAGCCCATAGCCAAGTTGTTCAAAATGACTTTTATGGAGGACTGCAGTTGCCGAAGAAGCATAAAGGCAATGGTTTCGACTACAAAGATTTAGATGTTATCGGACTAAGTGACATTGGTGAGACTGTTGGAGAGGAACTTGGTATATTTGGAGGTAATAAAAGACAAAACCAAAATAAAAAGAACATAAAAAAGAACAAGGATGGTAGGAAAAATAATGATGATTATGATGATCTTGGGTTTGGAGAGTTGACCGAATCTCTGGGTTTATCAGGAAACGATAATAATAAAAAGAAGAAACACAGAGGAAGACAAAACAAAATGATGCGCGGTGATTGGGGCCCAGTATGACCTTAGAGAGATCTAGACCTAAGTAATAATTATGTATAGATTATTTATTTGTACTAACTTATTTATTCTTAATGGCGCTGTAAATATCATCGTAAAGTAAGAGATTTATTTATTTTGACTGATTATAAAATTAAACGATTTTTTGTAAAAATATGTTTTCTTATTTACCTATTTTAATGATAATTTAAACTAACTAGGAGAGTACAAAATACAATAATAATAAATTAAATTATGATTGCAATAGTTATTACTACAAAAAGAAAAAATGGTAAAAAAATTAACGAGAAATATGCCTAATTATTTATGATAGGTATCCCATAACATAAGTAAATTCTCTTATTTAGATTGAATGCCTTACAGACAAGTTTTTGGAGGCAGGTTGATTACGATTTTGAAGAAAGAGAATATAATTTTTTTGGTCGATACTTTATATCGTTATCAAAATAACAATGATTTTATTCTATATCGAATGACTAACAAATACCTATACCTAATATACATAAAAATAAATAATAAAATTGAGAAGAAAATATACTAATCAATTGACTAGTGTTGTGTTCATCTCGTAACGTAATGTAATGTCAAAGTCAATGAAATAACAATACGATATTGGTAACTTGCTAGAAACCATAATAGAAAACAATATGTTTACTTAATTACTTAGGTATATCAAAAAATTACACAAATCAGAGATTAACTTCCACGAAACCTTCATAAGGTATTTATATATTATGTTGTATTTATCTATATAAGTATTTATATCGTTGTCTAGCATCCATAGTACAAGCTTTGCTTAGTTTGGGGCTAGGTCAATAAGTGTGAAATGTTCCAAGATATTTATTTAAGGAAAAATATAACAATTTCAAAATCATCAAATGATCGACGTAACTATATAAGCTTATAAGTAACGCGTGGACATTCAAACTTTCTCTGGTTCCGGCATTAAATATTTAAAACTTGTTTCTTGAGCCTTGGCCCGTGCATTTAAAATGGGTATTCGTTCTTAGTCAGACCATCACTTAAATACTTTGCGGTGTCATGCTTCACATACCATTTAACCTGTGAGCCAGCCAGGACACGGTTTGATAGAAAGTGAATTTACGGCCTCGCCGCCGTCATGACGAAATTTTATTTAAAAATCCTTTTATACTCATTAACGTTCTTCAATGGAACAGGATTTTGTGAGTATTGTAGTCATGTTTTAAATTACTTTTTTTATAAGTAACACCAACTTAGTAGGCCTATTATTTTCAGGTGAGATAATCCTAACAAACGACAGAAGCTATGAGGTAATAAACTTTCAAATCCCCAAGACGGTATGGAAGCAAGCGTTCAATCCTACGCCTGTTCTAAGACAACAAGCAACTGTAGTGCTCCCGATACATGTGGCGCAGGATGATGATTACGATATAGAACACGACGAAGATGAGATAATAGATGAAGTAACTGAAGCAAATCTTGTTGAAGACACACCAGTGATTGAGCCGGTTGTTCAAGATCAGCTGGTAAATACTACCACAGCAGTGGCTACTGCTAATGTTACTGAAGCTCCCGTGTTAGATGAAGAAACAAGCACAACCGCCCCAGGACAAGTAAATGGAGCCGTTTTCAGATTTCCTTGCTCCTGTGTCCAAGGCCAATGTGGTTGTTGCACAGGAACGATCGTGGAAAGATTAAAAATGAAAGCGTGTGGTAATATTTCGTTTGTGCCCGAGGATTTCGTTTTCGATGTCAGGATGAGCGTGAACAACAGGACTGTCGTACGTCGAAGAGTTTCAGGTACTTTGCAATTTACTTTCAACTAGCTTCTGCCCGCGACTTCGCCTGCGTGGAATTTGGCTAGCGCGCTCGCGCGGGAACTAGCCTATGTCCTTTCCCGGGACCCCAACTATCGTCATGCCAAATTTCATCTCAATCGGTCCAGCGGTTGAAGCGTGAAGAGGTAACAGACAGACAGACAGACAGAGTTACTTTCGCATTTATAATATTATAATAATATAATAAACAGCTTCTGCCCGCGACTTCGCTCGCGTGGAATTCGGTTATCGCGTTCCCGCGGGAACTACGAGTTTTTCCGTTATGGCCTTTCCCGGGATTTCAACTATCTCCATGCCACATTTCATGCAAATCGGTCAAGCGGTTGAAGCGTGAAGAGGTAACAGACAGACAGACAGAGTTACTTTCGCATTTATAATATTAATATGGATATGCATATTAGTATGGACTACCTACCTATCATACATTTAATATCATATGGAAACCTCCATGTGGTTACTTTTTGTTTTTCAGCCAGTGACCCGCCCCCAATTTGTTTCAATCCCGGCAGAGCTCCGTTTGTGCGCATTTGTGCTGAAATCTCGAACATTCGGATCCGGAATAGGAACGCATTCGCATGTCTGGATATAAACGCGGATATTGGTGGATTTGAAGTATATTCTGCTTCTTTCAGATGTTTCGGGTAATTTAATGAAAATATTTCTTCTGAATCCAAATTAATTAGCTCTAGGAACGTTTTTGTGATTTACGTATTATTACGTATTATCCTATAAGAAATAACAGTTACTTACTTCACACCATTCACACCGAATAGTATAGCTAGATTTTTAATTGTCAAAATTTATTCCAGATTGGGGACTAAAGGCGTCCAAACTGGTTTGAAGCCGAAGCCCATATCATCAGGTCCGGCTCCTGTCAGTCTCTTCGGTAATAACGACGATGACGACGATGATGATCGAGGAGGTTTCCTGTCCAATGCTGCTGGTGCCATTTTCGGAGGAGGGGACGACGGTGGTGGGCTATTCGGTGGCGGCGGAGGCATTTTCGGCGGAGGATCTGACGACGACGATGGACCTCTCGATGTCATTGGAGATGCAGTTGGAGATTTTTTCGATGGAAGGAATTTAAAGACACCAAAAATTTAGAACAATAATGTATTTTAATCTTAACGGCTTAAGTGATCAAATAACGCATTTATTGAACTAGCAGAGAATATGTGTTTAATTTTCATAGTGTTATTATTTATTACTTTACGTGTTAGCGTGTATATTATCTAATTTTTTAATGTTATTGTAAATTGTTTTATTACATTACCTCTAATTAATCAATATAAAATGGTTGGAATCATTTGTTGTTTTATGAATGCTATACATACACAACATAATAATATGGTATATACGTCTATACACGATAAATATCTATCCTGATCGATAAGTGACAATTAAAAGTGACCATTAAGGTCACAAAGACAAAAATCATCGAAGAAATAAAAATACAAATAAAACATGAAAGTGGCCAAGTCGAAAGTAACCTGCATTTAGGTGGTCTATAGGTATTACATATCTTTATGAGGGGACATTTTCTCGCCACTAACCGGTCCAAATCCGCGCGTGAATTGAAACGCGGATATTATTCACGCGACCGCCGCCTGCGCAGCCTAGCGTGGCCAAAGCTCTGTTTATCATGGAGAAGCTGATAGTGGTGTTAGCTGTGCTGTGGCTACCTCACATCCGTGGTGATGGTAACTGTACATTAGGTATTGTATAATTCTATTTTACATATTGTTTTATTAGAATAATAACTCTTTAGGAGTTGAAATGTACTTTTAATTATTTAATATAAATCAATCCAATCTTAGTATCCGAGCTCGGTGCATCGACAAAAGCAGAGACGAGCGTAGACAATTTTATAAACTAAAACTAGGCAATGACTGTAGGCACAAAGTGCCACACAAATATACAACACGTCCCTTTCTTTATTAGGATTAAAGGCCAACCAATATTATAGCATGTGTTGAACAACTAGATCTAACATCACATAAACATTGTGATCTAACATCACATAAACACCAACTAAAACATATTACTATAATTACTTATCACAAACATAATCCTTGAGATAAGATGGTTTTCTAACTTCCCTCTTAGGCCTGTTAGATACATACTCATCCACAGTAAAGGGCTTAGAAGTTGTCGAGACTGATTGTTTATCATTTATGCCTTTGGGTGTTAATGATACTGAACCATGGTCTGCATTCTGTGAATCAGTTGATACACAATCATTCTCAACAAGAGAACGAGAAACAGATAAAGCAGAATCCTTATCTTCTAGCAAGTGATTCTTGGAATTTACATTACTTGTATTATTATAATCATAAGGCTCATTTTGATTTACAGGAACAAGTTGGGAATGGCTAAGATTCTGTGAGGCAGAAGGGCGAATATGAGACAAATCTCTTCTGTACAAAGTGTCATTGACATCTACCACATATGCCCTATCTGTCAGAACATCAGCAACAGTGCCTGGCGTCCAATGTTTACTCACATTTGGTTGCAGCTGAACTGATACAGGTTGTCCTATCTCCAGTCTAGATGGTTTTTTCGTCCTTTTGTCATAGGAATATTTAATCTTTTCTCTATTCTTTTGTATACGATCTGGAACATTTTCAATCACTTGTGGCTTTAACAACTCTGGTATCATAGGAATGGAGCCTCGCGTTCGTCTTGAAAATATTCTTTGGACTGGACTACTGTCTATTTTATTTGGAGTGTTTCGAAGGCACAACATGCTCAGCCAGAAATCCTCATTATTTTCCGCTGACTTGAGGAGCGCCCTCTTTGCTATTTTGACAGTTGACTCAGCTTTCCCATTCCCCTGTGGGTGGTTGGGCGACGATGTTGCATGTGTGAAATCCCACTTCTTAGCAAATTGTTCAAATTCTTGATTAACGAAATTAGTGCCACCATCAGTTATAACAACCTCTGGGATTCCATGACGCGCAAAGTTTCTCTTGCATATCTCTATTACAGTTTTGGCTGACAAGTCTTTTAATAAATCTAATTCGAAAAAATCAGAATAATGATCTACTGTTATAAGATACTTAAGTTGCTTACCATTATGCATAAAAAAGAAAGCATCCATGGAAACCCTTTGGAAAGGATAATCTGGAATAGCATGGCTCTGCATTGTCATCTTCCGTTGACTCGGAGCAAATTTTGTGCACGTAGAACAGTTATTTATCATTTGTTTGATATCTAAGGACATAGAAGGCCAAAATACTGCTCCTCGAGCCAACTTCAATGTGTTTTCTATTCCAGAGTGAGCCTTGTGTAATTTGGTAAGAATTTTCTGTCTATAATTTTCAGGGACTAAAATAGCCTGATTCTTAAGAATAAAATCATCATACACAGTCAACTCTTCTTTGAAGCTGAATAATGGTTTTAGTGCGTCAGGAACATCTCTAATAAATTCAGGCCAACCACTTTGTATGTACTGTCTTAACCTTCTATAGTTCTCATCAGTTTTAGATATGTTTGAGATTTCCTGTAGGCAACCATCAGATATAGGTAAGTCTTCGATTGGGTTGATATTCTCAAAGATTTTGAAAATTTTATAATTTACTTCTTTATCTATATCCTCATAGTTAACGTAAAACCTTGACAACGCATCTGCCATTATGTTTTCTTTTCCTGACACAAACTCTAGCTCAATTCGGTACCGTTGCAATATAAGAAGCATAGATTGCAATCGCTTTGGTGCACTTAATAAAGGTTTCTTGAATATGTTAAGTAACGGCTTGTGGTCGGTTTTAATAACTGTTTTTACATTACCCACAACCAGCTGGTCGAACCTCTTGCATGCAAAAACGATAGACAGCAGCTCCTTTTCAATTTGTGCATATTTTCGCTCTGTTTTTGTTAGGGTTCTCGATGCATAAGCCACTGGTTGGTGATCTTGGAACACAGCTACTCCCAACGCCGCCTCACTGGAATCACATTCAATTAAAATCGGTTTATTTTTGTCAAAATATTTTAAAGTTTCTACATTACTTATTAAAGCTTTTAATTGTTGAAATTCTTTCTCAGCTTTGTTGTTCCAAATCCACTCTGATTTGTCCTGAGTTAAATATCTTAGATGAGTAGATTCCGAACTTAAATTTGGAATAAAACGGCTTAAATAAGTTACTACACCTAGAAATCTTTGTACCTCTTTCTTATTCGTAGGGGTCGGTATATTAAGGATGGCTTCCACTTTTGATGGGTCAGGCTGCAGGCCCCTATCAGTAAAAATATGACCAAAATACTTTATTGAAGTCTGTAACAGTTTTACTTTATTTTTATTCAGTTTACAGTTATTTTTTACTAATCTCTGCATAAGATTTTCTAGATTAATATTGTGATCTTTAATAGCATCTTCCATGGTGTCACCAACACCATATACCAATAGATCATCTACTAGAACCTCTACCCCTAGCAAACCCTGCACAGTTTCCGACATTTTCATCTGGAAGTAATCTGGAGACGAAGATATGCCAAAGGGCAAAACTTTCCACCTATATTTCCCAAATGGGGTCCAGAAAGTAGTCAGCTTACTACTTTCTTCTGTTAATTTCTGGTGCCAGAACCCCTTCTTTACGTCAAAGGTGGAAAATATCTTGGCTTTGCCTAGTTCTGGAAGGATCTCATCCATTGTCGTAAATTGGTAACGTGGTCTCTTAATAGCTTTATTAAGGGGTATTGGATCTAAACATATTCTAAAGTCTTTGTCATTTTTTTTAACAATTAAAATATTGCTTACCCAATCTGTGTGTTTCTCTTCTTTAACGATGATGCCTTCCTTCTCCAGCCTGTTTAACTCTTCTTTCAAAGGACTACGGAGAGCCACCGGAACTCGACGAGCTTTCTGGATGACTGGAGCTACGGAATTGTCAATCTCGAGATCAATTGACCCTTCAAAACTGCCTAGTCCATGGAATACAGAATCGTATTTCTCTATGATGCCCTGTGCTTCCGTGCTATTCAACCTTACTACCTTACAAAACCTTACCAATCCCATCCTAGTACATGCATTGCAGGATAACAATGGAATGTGTGGAGTGGTTACCACTTGGAAAGTCACTTTATACCTGGTATTTACATTGTTAACATACACCTTCACAGTCATGTCTATTTCCCCACGGATAATAATATTGTGTCCACCAAACGCATACAAACACTTTTTTGACGGGCGCATTCTTTTTTTTACATATTCTTCACCAAGCAATTCCTGTAGATTCTTCAGACCGATTAAACAGTCATCTGCTGCTGTATCCAGTAGGCAAATTGTGTTCTTCCACTGCCCTCCTACTTTGAAATCTAGCGTACATTCTGCCATGTTCTTGGTGTGATCATTAGTGATCTTTTTTATTATTGCCCCAAACTCAGAATCTTCGGAGTCCGATGATATATAGGATGTTGATGCTTGGGCAGTCTCTTGGGTGTTCTTGACTGCTTTCACCTTATGCTTCTTCTTTTTGCAAACCTTTTCCGTGTGATTTCTTCCTTTGCATGCCTTGCATACCTGACCCCAAGCTGGGCAAAGTTCTTTTTTAAATTCATGCCAATTCCCACAGAACTTGCAAACTCGTGGAGGTTTTGTGCTCGGCTTTGTTTGTTTTGACTCAATTTTTCTGACCACCTCTGTAGTTTGAAACGTGCTCATTTGTTTATCTGTTACCTCCGCGGCGCGGCATAAATTTACAGCCTCAATAAGGGTGAGCTTGTTTTTCTTCAGGAGCTCCTTTTTGAGACCAAAGTCCTTAATTCCTGACACAATTTTGTCTCTCAGAATCTCGTCCCTGAAATCCTTATAGTCGCATTCATCTACGAGTTTACTTAGTTCTGTGTAATAAGCTTCAAATGTCTCGTTTTCTTGATTTTGGTTTCTTTGGTGAAAAATGTATCTATTGTATATTACGTTTTTTTCTGGCACCATTTTTATACGGATGGCTTCTAAAACTGTCTCACATTTGGTTGCAGGCGAAACCACAATACCAAAATTATTATGTTTTTTTAGAGCCTCCTCTCCTATGGCGCTGATTAAGATGCTGACTTTTTTTTGTTCTTTTGCCGCTGGCCATGATGACATTTCAGTAGCCCGACAATAGTTCGTCCATGACGCCAGAAATATTTTGTAGGCCTCTTCGGGATCCTTTATTATGCTTAAAGGGGCCGGCCATGGCACATTTATATTGTGGCTAGAAGACTCTGGACGCGGCGCTTGAGTCGCTTGACTCAACAGCAACAGTTGCTCTTGCATGTTTTGCAGCATTTGCGCCTGCTGGCGCACTAAATCTTCAAGGCTTCCCATTGTTAGTTAGCTGCCACCATGTTTTATTAGAATAATAACTCTTTAGGAGTTGAAATGTACTTTTAATTATTTAATATAAATCAATCCAATCTTAGTATCCGAGCTCGGTGCATCGACAAAAGCAGAGACGAGCGTAGACAATTTTATAAACTAAAACTAGGCAATGACTGTAGGCACAAAGTGCCACACAAATATACAACACATATCTTGTTTGCTTTTAAACATATTTGATATTTGTTTAGTAGTTTGTAATAATAATGTCGATGTAGTTATGATGGCGAAAAATGACCCCCGCGAAGTTCGGATTAAAATGTAACTTTTGCGTCCCAATTACAAGCTCTCACACTCGCACTCAGTATGTACCTACCTACATTAAGTACAGTACTTACATGTATTTTATATCTAA
Source organism: Aethes cnicana (assembly GCA_963971205.1). Taxonomy (NCBI): domain Eukaryota; kingdom Metazoa; phylum Arthropoda; class Insecta; order Lepidoptera; family Tortricidae; genus Aethes; species Aethes cnicana. The sequence goes on along the minus strand of OZ020274.1, from coordinate 11,317,608 downwards.
TTCTGTACTTGTTTATGAATTAAATGGCGAGAAAAAAAAAATTAAAACGTCCTGCAAAAATTGATTTTAGACCTCCTAATTGTACGTAGATGCAGTAGTGTTAACTTAATTGTTCCTCAATTTGTAGAAACCCAGGAGATCAAACCGAATGCCACTCAAGTGGATGTAAGCCTGGAAGATGTAGAAGTACCAGATAGCGCTTTGATTTACCTAGAGAGATTAAGATCTCGGAAAATGGCCGGATTATCACCGCATGCAAGAAGGAAACAAGCAAACCAGACCGCCCAGAACACGACATCTAAACCTGACGATGATGATGATGAAGAAGACGAGCCGAAGAGGTGCACTTGTTCCTTTGGCGTCTGCAAATGTTGTACTGGCTACGTAATGGACTTATTTAACCAGAAAGCCTGCATGCAGGTCACTTACCACCCGGGCGACTTTGCCTTCGACGTGGCTATGTCCATGAACGATAGAGTTCTTTATGAGAACTCTATGTCAGGTAATCGACATTTTCTAGATCCATAAATTTAGTCACAGAATCAGGCTAATCTCGCCGTCGTCGCTACAGTAAGGATATATCTAAGTAGGGATAGATAACTAGTCATATCGCAAAAACTGGACCAGGTAAAATTCTTAGGGAACTCCTTTAGTATTTACTTATTAATGGATTTCATATTAGTCTCTCAAATACGATAGGAATAAATAATGCGTGTGTAACGATCGATGATTTAGTTTTTCTCATAAAAAGAGCAATAAACAACACTTTCACTTCGACGTACACTGAGGTAATTGAGGCAATTAAATTTTCAGGTTTTTGTTTGAAAAGTCGAATAATGAGCGAATAACGTGCTATGAAAATTCGGCGTACCGTGTGTGTGATGCATTAATGAAAATTTTATATAATGAAAAACGTGGGTCAAACAACAAAACCATTACATTAGGCTGATAGCCTTTTAAGTTTCACTGTTCACATCATGTGGGCGCAGTGCAAATAGGTGAAAACCCCCACGGCTTAGAATAGCTTCGCAGATGCGTACAGGTTTTCTCACTAGGTACCTATGTTTACCTTCACCGGAGACCATCCATCACAGTTAACAGAAGTTTGAGCTGAGATAAGATGAGAAACCCCGAAAGAAGCATGATTGTGTAATAAAAGTGTTAAAATAACTTTTACGTCACCCTTTGCCGCAAAGTGGGATTTTCTGCCCGCTACGCGGAGAGAAAATCTCACTCTTGGCCAAGGCGAGACGTAAAACTTTTGACAAACCGCGGGCGGTAATTCGTAAAGCCCCAGATCGCATATTTATGGCCCTCACCTTCGGTTCGGGCCACAGAAACCTGCGATCTGGGACATTTACGAATTCACCACCAGGTCTGTAATGTACTATTACGTTACAGGAAAGAATCCGAAGCCGATATGTATTAACCCGCCACGACTTCGAAACCTCAAAGTTTGCGCGAAATTCTACAACGTATTCTTTCCCGGGAGGAACTTTCACTTTTGTCTGGCGATGACTGGACAATGGAGGCAGTTCGAACTCTTCAACATGGCTTTCGATTGTTTAAGGTATTTTCACTAATTTCCATATTAATAATAGACGGATATAGCGAAAAATTGCTTCTACTCTACTACTAGTGGTCACCGACAGGAGAAGATTTGACAGATGTTTCTTAATATTCACGTCAGGCTATCAAATTATCTTAATACCGAATTTCATCCAAATTGGTTCAGAAGTTTTACGTCAGATTTCAGAACTGGCAGTACGATTAAAAAGACACACACACCACACCTATTCAACGATTTAAGGTGGTAGTGCTCTACCGTACTAAATTATCGACATTTCTCGGAAAATGTTTTCTTGTTTAAGTGAATTAAATACTTATTTTTAGATCATAATAACTAGGCAGATCTTGTCATCCAACGACGAAATTAAAATAAATGTAATTTACCTACAATTTCGATAAAATATTTTACGTCACACCAAGCCGAAAAGCGGGATTTACCGCCCTTGGGCGCTACGAAAAATCCCTCTTCACGGCCAGGTGGTGACGTAAAATCGTATACTAACCACGGGCGGTCGTAAAGAAAACCTCAGACCGCTAGATTATAGCCCTCGCCTCCGGCTCGGGCCTCAATTACCCGCGATCTGAGACTTTCTTTACTTGACCGCCCTAGGTGTGTAATGTACTATTTGAATGATAGCGTTCTAACTATTATGTTTTCTGGCGTTCTTCAGAATGGGAACAAATGGTATTGCAATGGTGAAACCCGAAGAAAATGGTGGAATTCCGGTACCCAGCCCGCAAGGGGGAGTGGATGCAGTCATTGACGCCGGCGACGACGACATCGAAGAGTACGACGAGAACAATGTTAAGTCATTGTTCGATATTTTTGATCTAAAATGACCATTTTACTGAGATTATAACTTTGCAAATTGCAATGTGTTGTGGAAGAGATTACTTTCGGGCTAAGCTGTTTACTTATATAGAAGTTCAAGTAATACGATGTTTCAATCATGAAACTCTCCGTGTCAGTTTAAATTTATTAATAGAGGTTATTGTTAATTTTATTTATTGAACTGTAGCAATAAATTCATTCATTGTCATCTTGCATTTTTATTGATCTAACTGAAAAGACGGTGGCGTTACAAATTTCATTTGAAGAAGGGTTCTAGTTCCTACGATTTTTCTTCCTACCGGCATGGGATTATACTTATTGATAATTGGAGTGACAAAGTGGGTTGAAACATTAATGCAAAACACCGCCCTTGTTTAGTTCATTATCATAGGTATACAGTTGTACATAATAATATTTGTAGTACATATCTTTTGTAGCTCTGTACCAGTACATAATTTTCTACCGTTAAACATATTATATCTCTTCTCCGCTATTACTCAAAGGTAGATGGGATAAATTCCTTAAAAGGGGGCACGCTTTGTACACGTTGCTCGTCTCTGTATTACGAATTGTATCTTAGTGTTTTATGTAGGTACACTGAAGTGTTCCTAACTTTTACTTAGGTATACTGTACTACCATTATCGAGAGAGTATCGGCGTGTTAAAGACGTTCACGCTTGGCCGTCGATGTTTTCTCTAGAAAGTACCGCAAGACAGTAGCGACGTGACGTTTCTTGCATATTAAGCGACATTTACGAACCTTTAGCGACATATTACACATGTGCCTTTGTTATTTGCATCGCGTCCCTAGAGCCGGGAGCAATAAGAGCTAAATCGCGGTTTAAAAATGAAAACGGCCACGGTGTTTCTGTTTCTCATGGGATTTCTGTGTGTTTCCGCCGGTGAGTCATTTTTCGCGAATGTCATGCATGCTTAAACTTATAGTACTTTTTTAAAATGATAATTGATGATGACTTTTCAGGATCATCATGGAAACAAAAGAAAATTGGAAAATCCGTTTTCTCTAGTGAAATTATGGATGTGACGGATTTCTCCGTTTACTACGAAATAGGGTCAAATAAGGTAAGGAATTAGATAACGTAAAATACTTATTTTAAATGGACTGGATGGAATGGAGAGTTCCAAGTACTAAAAGTTCAAAATTGACAAAGATTTTCAATGAAAAACAGTGTTTGCTGATGTGAAAACGGTGTTTACATTGTGTTGAAGATATAAGTATTTAATTTAGCCTTTTTTAATTTCAGACAATAACAAAAATGATGCCTCGCCCCTGGTACAAACCTGGCTGGCTATTGAGGCTACCTTTTACCGGCGGTCCTTGCAAGTGTGAAGGATTGAAATGCTCATGCTGCACTGGTATCAGAATACAGAGCCTCAATTTCGATAGACAAAGTAAGTCAAATTCCTATAACCCCGTGGTAATCTATGTCATATACCTAAGTGCCCGTTGCGTAGAATTTATATATGGGAATTGATATACCTACATACAGTTAGGCTAATAGGCATTAATCTCAAGATAGGTAGCGACACACCTATTTACCTACTTATCTATTGTCATGTACGTAGGTAATTAAATGACGTTATATTATAAATAGTACGTACCTATTTATTTTGAAACTCGTTCTTGAAAGAGAAAAACTATTCCGGTAACTATTATTGTAGTATCATCTAAAATTTAACCACATATTTATTTAATGAGCAGGTAGGAATCTGAATTCGTTTTCATTTTAAAGACACTTCTTTGAATATAGCCCTTCTAAGGTGGTCATCGTCCCCTCCGATCGATTGCAGCCGCATGCGGCCGACATAACTTTTATCGAGATGTTTTGTCTTTATTTGCTATTTTAAAATAATGTTTGTACCTAGTAATTCTTAATAGCAAGTAAAGGCAAAAAATATCGTCAAAACTTCATGTTGGCCGCTTACGGCTGCGATCGATCGGAGAAGACGAGACAACACTTTTATTAGCCTGGGTTTGCTTTGACGTTTCAATCTTGACTTAAGTATTTTATTGAATTACAGCCTGCGCAATGCTGACGTTTGAACCAACCGAATCTATGATTGAAATGGACGTGCAAATGAACAACGCTAGTGTTTATAGGAACACGTTCTCAGGTTGGTACATTATTTATTTAAAAGAAACCGTCTCCTCAGTTTTTCCAATAGGCGCCATCTAGCGTCGAGTAGATGAACTAAGATAGCACTTCCTACGATTTTCAGTTTTGTAAAAGGAAATCAGGTTACGAATGGTGATATATCTTTAGACTTACTACATAACTACTCATTTTCCTTTCTGTTTGGCCTTATGGTTGACTGGTAGAGAATGCCTTTAGGCAATAAGTCCGCCAATTGTGTACATTTTGTACGTGCATAAAGTTTAAATAGGTAAATAAATAAATCATTTATACAAATTGGCCACATAGGGGCACTTTTACACGTCAGTTTTTTTTTACCAGCGCTTCGTAGATCCATTGCTTGCGAAGAAGCGCCGCAACAAACTCAAGCAGAAAGCCTTTTTTTTTCAAAAATTCCACATAGTTACAAAATTTACATTTGCATTACATGTATAAAATATACATATACTTACGTACTAAAATTACATTGAAGGGATGTATAGTCTCTAACTTTAACTTAAATATAAGATCTTAGAGATGTATAGTCTCCAAGGGTCCAGAAAACTATAGGTAGGTACCTTAATTTTAGTACTATAATTTCAGCTCGTAACCCCCCTCCATTTTGCGCTCCCATTCCGGTGCCATACCTACCACCGGGACTCGTGGATATGTGCATCAGGCTCTTTGACATTAACCTGATGGGACAAGGACTCCATGTCTGCATGGATATCGACACACGAGTTGACAAAGCTCCCGTTTTGGTAAGTACTTTTTTTCAGTAAATTTAAAATAAAATTAAAAAAGACTACCTATCTCTGCTGCGCTCAACAAGACTAGGCCTTCCCTAGGCTAAAGTTAGCCAGCCAATCAGAACGGCCAGTGCCACTCGCCACCAATGGATTCCCACAATTCCCCTTCATAACATACCCCTTCAAACACCTTGTTGGTGGCTTAAAAAGACATGTCCGTAAACAATTAATAGACGCTAATAGTAGGCCCTAGCTGCCTATTTTTTTTGATAGTCACATGTGCATGTACCTATTTGATTTTACTTATAAATTTACTTAAGTACTTATAAAACTTTTTGCTTTTAATCAGATCCTCCACTTCGACTGCATGGACATGGGATTGAATGGAGTAGGTTTATCGAAACCAGGTGGTTCTAGCAACCAAACAAACATAATCGCCCCTGACGGTGTCACCACCAGTGCTCCTCCAGAGCCGACGCAATTAGATAGCGATGTTTACGATCCCGTCGAAAACTCCCCGACCACTGAAGCTATGTTCACCAACTCTGTTAAATATATTTAAAAATGTTTACAATTTTTGTTTTATTTTGTTATAGTACCTACTTCACTATCCTTAGTACAGTTTCACCTTTTCCTTTTGTTATTTACTGCCACTTTATTTTTCTTAAATCAAATAGAGTTCATGAAAAAAAAAACCATACCTACGAAAAACTAGTCTCTCGTCCAATACATTTCTTTAAATGTATTTATTTCATTTATTGAATTGTAGGCAAATTATTAGAAAAGTTACATTTATCTTTTCCAAGCACAAAGTGGGACAGTCCCATAATTAATCGGTGTTACCAGTTTCTGCCGCTCTTGCCGGAAACGACCTGCCTGACAGCTCTATTTTAAACGTTAAAACGCCTCTTCGGACTTTGACGTTTCACGACACAGTCTGTGATGAGTCTGTGGAAGTTTGTATTTCGATAGCCGATAGCGGTCAAAAATTGTCATCGAAGCGGTGAAAAGTCCATTTCATTGATTTCTCTAGCACAGTATTGTAAAATTAATGGTAATTTAACTTCATCGTAGCTTGAATTACGACTATTTCATAACTATGGGCGATAATGACGATTATTACGATGGTGTTGGGTTAGTACAGACGTGCATGGAAAGTACCTAGGATCTATTTATTCATGCCAGCTTGATATTGGATTTAATTTTCAATGTTTTTGTTAGAATTCTAGTCTCTCTATGTATATTTAGTATATTTTTCATAAAATTATTCATATAACCTTTAATCTTCATTGACAACTTTCCACTGTGAGATACTCATTTTCACCTCTGTATTTTTTCTAATTTAGTGGGTATGCATATTGGCTTTAGAAACTTCTCTGTACGTATGTAGCTATTTATCACTATCACTACATAGTATAAAACAAAGTCGCTTTCCGCAATATCCCTATGTATGCTTAAATCTTTAAAATTACGCAACGGATTTTGATGCGGCTTTTTTTAATAGATAGAGTGATTAAAGAGGAAGGTTTTAGTATATAATTTGTTATAGTTTAACACTCGATTCCCGCGGGAACGCTATAACTGAATTCCACGCGGACGAAGTCGCGGGCAGAAGCTAGTTGTCTTATATATTGAAGCCATGATGGAAGCTAATAGCAAATAATATCATATCACGTTTCTTCATATGAAGAGATGGCAATATTTATTTAAGTGTGATGCAAAAGTAGCCTAAAACATTATAAGATTTTACATAGTCTATCTCCGTGTCTCTTCTTTTAATGTTCAAAATTTACTGATAATAGACCTTTACTTCACTGATCTTTAGATATCTGTAAAAAATGGGCTTGCAGAATGGTTTTTTGGCAACGATAGTGTTAGATGATATGATGTGATGGTTGAATTCAGTTGAGATCATGATTTTACCTGAAATGCTATGCTGCAAAGGTAAGTTATTTAAACAAAAAATATTCTAGATTTAAAAGCATTAATAACTATTTTTATAGGACAATGGAATCCATGCCAGGCTCTCCTGAGGTGACCTACAACTGGGTGGATGTTACTACTGATTTCTTCAAACATATACAAGGTAATTTTCTTTCACACATGATCACAATTTTCATTAATTCTTATATGCGCTAAACTTGTATTTCTTTATTTATTTACACAAATGATCTCAGAAATGCCTAACGATTTGGACCAAAATTTCAATATACGGTCTCATATATCTGAGAAAAGTCAGTTTTAGCCATTTTCACCTGAGGTTACCCAGGTACTTTATATAAAACTTTTCCATTACTGACTCATAGTCTGACAGATAATGTAGAACCGAAACTACTGGTTCTAGAAATAATAAGATCAATGCGGGTTATATCATGGAAGACAGCTAGTAAATATTCGAAATGAAAAGCCTTTTCCAAACCTAACAATCCCTGGGTTGAGCAAGGATACTTTAAATAAAATAAGGCTTTATTACTGACTATTAATTTACAATAAAACATAATTATATTACTATATTGTCTTTAGTTATGTTACTATATTGTGTTTCTGACATCCGGGATGTTTTCATTCGTGTCAGTCTGCCACTTGGCAAAGGCCTCCCCTAGAATTTTCCATTCTTGTCTGTCCATGGCTTAGCATACTTTAGCAAAATTGTAATGTAAGAGCCATGCAGTATATTCAACTGTAGATTCATTTGTTGTACTTGCTAAGCATACTTAGTTTACATGTTTAGTCTATCAAGTATTATCACTGTTTTGAATAAATCGTTATTCTTGACCACAAAAGGGGATGACTGCCTCAACCTGGTTTCAGTCAGGTAATCTGTCCTCTATTTGGAACCATTTTGTACATTTACTTGATTTCCCCCTTGGATTAGAGGGCATCCAATCCCATACCTGTTAGTCCTGTCACCCTGATAAATCTTACAGAAAGATTCCTTGCTTTGCTTTTACCTATTTCCCTGAATTCCCGCTGGCATTACAGGTTATCTGTTCCCATCCCTGTCACTCTGTTGAATCTCATTCTAGTCGTAATAATTTGATTTTCCTTTCAGATCTGCAACTAGGTGAATTGCTGCACGATGGCCACCTGTTTGGTTTGTTTGAAGCTATGTCTGCCATTGAGATGATGGACCCCAAGATGGATGCGGGGATGCTGTGTAACCGTGGCAACCCCAAGCCATTGAATTTTCAGCAAGCTGTTCAGGTAAATATTTTATAATAAAAGGAGGTAGCAAAAATTGCTACTAGGCATCTACTGGGCTACTAAAGAAGGATTATTGACCTATGGAGTTTAATTAGGAGTCATATATCAGTGTTTTACGATTTTCTTTGCAATGTGAAATCATATGAAGGGTTTGAAATAATCTTAGATAATACGAGTATTTTGTTCGTAATAAGAACTCCATTAATTATCATTTTTATACAACGTTTTTCAGGCTGGTAAATTAAAAATCGACGACATTGAGCCTAGCGAGCTTATTGGCATAATTGATGCCACAATGTCATGCATAGTGTCTTGGCTAGAAGGCCATTCGTTGGCCCAGACGGTCTTCACTAACCTCTACCTGCATCAGCCCCATTCTATTTTGAACAAAACCCTAAAGGCGTACTGCATTGCTGTCTATAAACTTCTGGATTGCATCAGAGATTGTATCAATAAGTAAGTTGCTGTTCTTCATTATCTTGCTTTGCTGACTTGAGTTTTAGATTCAAAAGTGACTTATATTTGTATTCCTTTTTCAGGGCCCAAGTGTTTGAAGAAGAGGACTTCCAACCAATGGGCTATGGTTACCGTCTAGGCTCAAACCCACTGACTGGAAGCACTTATGATCCTAACTTAGAAGTTCCAGAGCAGAAATGTATTGCCATGCTAAGAGAGCAGGAGGAAGAACTTAATAAGAAAGCTAGGGGTACAGACGATGAGGTTAGCCATTGACTAATTAATCAAAAAGAATCTATTTTAAGATTCAGGTTTTTATTAAAAATCAATTTTCAGGATATCCTTTGGACCGCTCTAGCAGCCAGAATCAGGTTTACTAGAATGTTCTATCAGGCTCTGCTCCTGATCACCAAGAAAGATTCACAGTCTGGGGCCGATTGTGTAGCATTGCTTAATGGCTGCTCTGAAATGATGAAGGTCATCATCAAAACATATCCGAAAGGGACACAGCCTGTGGAGAACTGTAAGTAATCAGTGATATACATACTAATATTATAAATGCGAAAGTTTATTTACCAAAGGGGATGACTGCCAGGTTTCAGTTGGGTGATTGGTCCTCTTTATGGAAAAAAATCACCCACATTTTTTTTTCTTATTTGAATCTGCTATTGAATCTATAATTTGAATATGTTCCGGAGTGGCAATGTACCGGGCAACACACCTCGGAAATCCGAGGTCGCTCCAGGAAGTCGTCGGCAACATCAAGGAGCTGGACTGGCAGAAGTAGCCCCGCCAGCCCAAAACCACGCGGCGCAATCATGACGTCGAGTTGCGGAAAACCAGCCCGCGCCCTATACCTATATACCTTGTGCTGTATTTTGCTGCCGTAGAACATATTTCGTCTTTCACTGTAGGTATTTCAAGGTGTCATGGATTTCCTTGTTTGTGATGTACCATGGCACATTTGCGATTAATCGAAGGATTTTGTTTTGTAGTCGTTGCAATACCATTATATTAGAATCGCTGACAGCCACAATGTGAAAGTTATCTGGTAAATTTGGTATAGATAGTTCAAGTCAAAAGGACAAAAGGGAAAACATAAGGAAGAACATAAGGCGGAAGAACGCTGTAACCGAATTCGCGAACAAAATCTAGAACAGAAGCTAGTTTAAAAGATAAAGCTTTATTAAAAGCAAAGTTCGTACGCAATACACAAAAAAATCTACATAATTTGGCCACTAGGAGCGCTGCAATCGCTTGACCCAAACCATCTGTCAATTACATAGAGAAATATTTGTTGTTATTGGTTTTATTTAAATTATTAAAAAATGCCGCGCTGTGCAGTTCCAGGATGCAATGAGAACGGACGACACGTATTTCCGAAAGACTTGGTATGTATCTGGGGCAGGTATAGACAAAACAATGCAAATGCAATTGCATTGGTATGTCTTCAGTTTCATCACAAAGAACTGAACCAAAATTAGAATTGCGGTCAATATTTAACAATTTTATACAAATCTACTTAAAGTTTTCAACAATAAAACCCGTAAAAATTTGACAGCTGCAGTGTTTGGGTTTTGGTTTGGGTCAAGCACTTGCAGCGCCATCTAAGTCGAGCTTTGCGTATTCTTGTCCATTACACACGTCAGTAGCAGCACTTGACGCGGCGCAAAAGGTGTGATACTGCACTCACCGTCTCTCGTCTCGTTCGATCGTCGTATTCGTCTCGACAAATCGATGTTTGCTGTTCTGTTTGCTTGACATAAAACATTTTATTTAAGCTTTATTTTTACAGTTTATTCTTAGATTTATTCGTAAGCACAAAGCTTTCCGATTCGGCACAGAACCTAAAATCTCAATATGTGTGTTGACTTCCAGCGGATTCCCCAAACCCAATGGGGTTCGAGCCAATGATCAACCAGCGGCTGTTGCCACCGACGTTCCCGCGATACACGCGCATCAAGCCGAGAGCCGAGGCCCTGGCTTATTGTGACGAGCTCGTTTCGAGGCTGCGGCGCGCTTGGAAGATCACTTCCTGCACCAACTTCCACACTGCTCTGGTAAGTTGCTTTGTATAAAGTGAGATAGTGTGATTGCATTTGGGTGGTGAAACACAACTTTTATACCCACACTTAGATACAACTTTAAATGAGTCGTCAAAGACAATGTACTTTCTGTGAGGGTACAATTTTAAGAAGATAAGATTTTTTTCCGTGATTTCGTATTCTTTTGCAAGTCCCTAGGTGGGACAGAGAGCACACACAAGGACTTTCGATCAATTTTGATCCTTGATCACTTTTTTCACTCAAACCTCGTGCAGTCGGGTAAAGACAATAG